>CM026393.1:50442482-50635743 GCA_014843695.1 Archivesica marissinica
CCCCCGTACATAATCCCCCCTGTTTTAGGGTTAATGTCATACCTCGAATTGGAATGGGGGGAGATTATGTTGTACCTCGGTTTATATATGGGAGTTGGATTGTGTCCACTTCTGCCAAAACACGCGGGGGTGGGGGGCGAGGGCAGGGGGTTAAATTGCAGTGCATTTTGTCCTACACTCCATTCCATTTCGTTGATTTTTTACCGAGTTATCGATTGTTGAAGAACTCATCTAGAGTACAGTTGTACTTGGAACTGTACTTGGAACAAACTTGTGAAAGCGGTCTGTGAGGGCATACATCTCCTTCATTCTGTTAATTGTCTACTTGCCTTTGGATGGTTAGAATTATATGAGTAATTATAATCCACTCTTCTTCAAACATAGTCACACTGTTAACTTTAATAGCATACTGTCTGGGACTTGTCACTGTTGTAAACACTCGTTATGGCCCCTTAGGTGCTTGACATTTAATTATTTTTGTGACGTCCGCTCGTTAGCCATTTCACACATAATGACAGAAATACATTGATGCTTTGCAATAGATCTACCAAGTAAGACCAATGCTTTGGTAATAATAATACAGTAATACTTAACAACTTAAAGCAGCATTACATTGTATGAAATAAAAGATATTTGAAAATTTCAATTTTTACGTATGGGTAGCAATGCTGCTACACATTCTAACATTATACTTTTATGCTTATGTTCATTTGGTAAACAGTGTTTTTTTTGCGATAAAACAAACTCGAAACGGAAAGTAGCACTTTCCGAGTCGATCGGCCACGCACTTGTTTACAACCGGAACGCATCGTCCGCACTTGTTTATATTCGGAATGCATCGTCCCCATTTGTCCCATGTTGTCTTTTTAATTAAATTACTTGATATGTTGATTCATACCTCTGTTAGCTAAGTCTTTTAGGGACATGTCTGCATCCCCGCGAGGGGTTCAACATTAGAGGAAGATAGATAGTATTTCATGTTCAAAATATATACGTTGTTTTCCACATCCTCTGTTGTTTCACGCATGCGCGCTGTGCGTGTTTACATTTCGTGTGTTGATAAACAAATCCGCGTATACGACGGTTTAAATTTATTGGAATTGTATCGTTTCTGAGCGACTATTTCGATTTTTGTAAACACACACACATTAGTATTTATATTTTACCCAAAACATCCTTTATTACGATGTAATGCTGCTAGACCATTTAATTTTGTATTAACCTTTTGCCTGCTGAGTAAATAAAATCACATTTGCAAACAACATAGATCCAGATCAGTCGTGGCGTAATGCTTGGGTAATAATAATACAGTCAAACTTGCTTGAAAGATCACGCTTATTAAGAAACAATTAAATTTTTGATTAATCCTTTCTTTGCCTGCTGAGTAAATAAAATCATTCTAATCCTTTTTCTGTATTTGGATTATGTGTGATGTTCAATCTGTATTATATTGGGAAATAAAATATGTTTAACCCTTTCAACACCACAGACCTCTAAATAGGCTTACAAAAAGTGTAGATCCAGATGAGCCAGCTCGTGACGAGCTGTCTCATCAGGATCTGCACTTTTTGCCAGTGATATGACTATTTTTAGACATAATTACCCATTTTGATAAATGAACTGATCCAAATGTGATTTTCTGATTCATTTATTGGTTTATGAATATCATGTGAGTTACTTGGTGTTGAATGGGTTAAACTAAATAAAATCACATTTGCAAACAACATAGATCCAGATCAGTCATGGTGTAACGCCATGTCTGATCAGGATCTATGTTGTTTGCTATTCAGCCAAGTGTTTTTAGCTCCACTATCCGAATAGCAAACAGCATAGAGCCTGATTAGACAGCACGTTCTGTACCTTCTGATCTGGCTCTATGCTGCTTGCAAAAGTTATTTTATCTGCCGCGAGCATGCAAAGGGTTAAGAGACCACATTTTCAGTTCCCTTTTATGCTATTAACCCATTTCATTCTGGATACCGTTCAAACAGTGCAAAGAACATAGAACCAGATCAACCGCCACGGAACGTGCCGTCTGATCAGGCTCTATGCTGTTTGCTATTCAGATGATTTTGCTAAGACACTTGGCTATGTAGCAAACAACATAGATCCTGATCAGCATGCAGCATCATGCTGCGGCTGATCTGGATCTATGTTGTTTGCAAAAGCCTTAAATGTATCCAGAATGAAATGGGTTAAGGAACACCTGCCTATTTTAGTCTAAATTTGAATCAGGAGGGAGGGGACTGGTCTGGATCTATGCTGTTTGCAAAAGTCTTTAAATATCTCCAGAATGAAACGGATTAAGGAACACCGCTTTTAGCCCTTCCCTGTAAAATAATCAAAAATGACTGCGGAATGGAATATAGAGAAATATCGTTACTTGTGTACATTTTCAAAATACATCAAAAGAAAAAAATGTTGAGGTATGAATATCGCTGTATGGACACACATACAAGTACATGTAATTATTGGCCGCTCGGCATCAATTAAGGCTACTCTATTTCCACACATACAACAACCCATTTAGATGTCATTTAGCATAATGGCAATCAGCATATCTACCCTCACCTCCATAGATATAAATAACTCTGTACTGCATGAGATTGAAAGTTGGCTTGGGAACTACTTTGTCAGTGTATGTGTATTGGTAATGGTGTCAAGAGGCACTTTAATGTAGGAAATGATCTTAAAAATATATAGTGAATCCTCTTCAAGTTTTGGCAGAATTTTCCTGACGCAATGTACTACTAATGTTTGCGAATCATTTTGATTGCATGTTTACAGAATGATGTCAGTAGATCATTTTAGTTAGGCAAATTTATTTTAGTTTGATTGTGAAATAATTTCTCATCCCATTTGTTACGAGACACCGCTGAGACTTGGGTGGGGGGGTACAATTCAATTTGTGTCCTGGAGTGGCGCGGAGTCTCTGTGGTGTAATGGATGCGTGTCCGCCTTGCAACCAAGAGGTTGTCAGTTTGAACCCCGTCAGAACCACAACGGTGGTGTCCTTAGGCAAGGCACTAACTCCACACTGCCTTTTCTCTCTCCCTCCTGTAAATTTGTATAAATTATTGCCCCATTTATTTATTAAAGTTGCCAAAATGTCATGTTTAACTCTTTCACCGCCAATGTCGCATAAAAGCGACTTTGTAAAAAAGTAGAGAACCGATTGGACAGAACAGAACATGCCGTCTGATCAGGCTATATGCTGATTGCTCTTCAGACAGTGGAGCTGAAGCACCTGTCCGAATAGCAAACAACATAGATCCTGATCAGATGCGGCGTTACGCCGTGGCTGATCTGGATCTATGTTGTTTGCACATGCTCTGAATTTATTCGGCGCTGAAAGAGTTAAAGTGATGTACATGGATGAAAGGAACAGTATATACACTACTTATAATTGCTTTCCTCATGCTACATAAACTCACGTGTAACTGCTCTAACTGGCTACAATATTTGCAGTGTATATTTTGAGGCCCCGACAGGGATGTACGCGGATGAAAGGAACAGTATATATACTACTTATGATTGCTTTCCTCATGCTACATAAACTCACTTGTAACTGGTCTAACTTGCTACAATATTTGCAGTGTATATTTTGAGGCCCAGGCAGATTAATTTTATAACATAACATTATGGGGGTTTATATATAGCATATTGATCTTAACAATTAATTGATTATCGATAACTCTGCCTGGGCCTCAATTTGTTACTAGTATTGACAGGTAATATAACAGTAAAAACCCATGCATTGCTGTAAGTTCACATGCAAGACTTGTCCGTAATCTAGGTCGGCCATTGTCTAACTTTTTGTACTGTATTTGTGTTCTTATTTCAGTGAATTTCGACCACTTTCTGATATTGCGTGCAATTGGTAAAGGCAGTTTTGGAAAGGTATGCACATTGTAAATGTAATGTGTGTGTATTGTAAATGTAATGTGTGTGTATTGTAATGTAATGTGTGTGTATTGTAAATGTAATGTGTGTGTGTGTGTGTGTGTATTGTAAATGTAATGTGTGTGTATTGTAATGTAATGTGTGTGTATTGTAAATGTAATGTGTGTGATTGAATGAATGTGTGTGTGTGTGTGTGTGTGTGTATTGTAAATGTAATGTGTGTGTGTATTGTAAATGTAATGTGTGTGTATTGTAAATGTAATGCGTGTGTATTGTAATGTAATGTGTGTGTATTGTAAATGTAATGTGTGTGTATTGTAAATGTAATGTGTGTGTATTGTAATGTAATGTGTGTGTATTGTAAATGTAATGTGTGTGTATTGTAAATGTAATGTGTGTGTATTGTAATGTAATGTGGTGTATTGTAAATGTAATGTGTGTGTATTGTAAATGTAATGTGTGTGTTTGTAATGTAATGTGTGTAGATCAATTCCGCTATTGTGGTAACTTTGACCACTATCTGATATATTTGGTAATTTCTGATAATCCATTCAGATGGTAAATGTAATTTAATTACTTGCTGATAATGCATGTGGTAAATGTAATTTAATTACTTGCTGATAATGTATGTGGTAAATGTAATTTAATTACTTGCTGATAATGTATGTGGTAAATGTAATTTAATTACTTGCTGATAATGCATGTGGTAAATGTAATTTAATTACTTGCTGATAATGCATGTGGTAAATGTAATTTAATTACTTGCTGATAATGTATGTGGTAAATGTAATTTAATTACTTGCTGATAATGTATGTGGTAAATGTAATTTAATTACTTGCTGATAATGCATGTGGTAAATGTAATTTAATTACTTGCTGATAATGCATGTGGTAAATGTAATTTAATTACTTGCTGATAATGCATGTGGTAAATGTAATTTAATTACTTGCTGATAATGTATGTGGTAATGTAATTTAATTACTTGCTGATAATGTATGTGGTAAATGTAATTTAATGACTGATAATGCATGTGGTAAATGTAAATTAATTACTTGCTGATAATGTATGTGGTAATGTAATTTAATTACTTGCTGATAATGTATGTGGTAAATGTAATTTAATGACTGATAATGCATGTGGTAAATGTAATTTAATTACTTTCTGATAATGCATGTGGTAAATGTAATTTAATTACTTTCTGATAATGCATGTGGTAAATGTAATTTAATTACTTTTGGAAACCTTATATGACCTTTCAGATAAGCCATACCATGTGACCTTGAGCTTGACCTTTCAAGGTCATGTAAATTCGAGCATTAATTTTGTTCTTGTGTTTGCATCTCTCCCAGTGCTATTCTGTAGTTGTTAAATTGTAATTACCGTCCTTCATCCATTCAATGACAATAAGTTTATACGAATTGATTTGATCTCGATTGCGAAACAAGGTCTTACAACTTATATTAATCACTCTCGACTTGAGACCTCATTCCTGATTGAACCCATCACCATGAGGGAGAGAGAAGAGGCAACATGGAATTTAAATGCCTTGCCTAAGGGCACAATCGTAATGGCGCCAGCGGGGCTCGAACTCCTAGCCTATCGCACCTGAAGCGAACGCGCTACCCTATCACGACTTCACATTTCATTGACAATTACAGGTGTGTATTGTACAGAAGCACGACTCCAAGAAGATGTACGCGATGAAGTACATGAACAAAGCAATGTGCGTCAAGAATGAGGCGGTGAGAAACGTCCTAAAGGAAGTGGAAATCCTGACGTCCCTAGACCATCCATTCCTCGTCAATCTCTGGTTTACATTCCAGGTACGACAAAGTCTGTGTAACACTGCTAGTGAAGGTGTTTATGTTACTTTCATCACAAAATTTAAATGTGTAGTTTTTAATTTCAGGGAATATCCATGATTTACGTTATTTAGGTTTTAGGTTATCTAGGGTTTATCATATACTAATTGGTAATTTTCATGATGTGCAATTTTCATGATTGCACTGGAAAATCGATTTTCGCAATTTCAATTTTCACTAATTTGTGATCTCGGATTATTATTTTCGCCTCTTATAAGTTAACTCATTCAACACCAAGTAATTGACATGGACTGGTGTAGAGTGGTGGAACCTATGCTCGGCGTAAATCCCACATATAAAGTGTTTGTTTATTATAGTGTCACCCCTATTTAAAGGGCCAGCCATTTCTGACTTGTGAAACACCTCTTTTTTATGAACATCAGTACTTCCCGAAAACCGAATCCTATGCTTGTATGCCAGACACCAGGTTGGTAGGCAATCGGTAACCATTATTTAACTAGCTGGCGGCTCACCAACCGGCCATATCAGACCAAACCCCTGACGAGATTTGAACCTTCGATCTCCTGCTCCATAGGCGGACACCTTAACCACTGGGCCACGGAGACATATAATGACCAGTATAAAATGTTAATTGCAGTAAACTCTTAACAGTTTTTAGCTTCATCACGTTACCTTGCTGCTCAATTCAGCTATTGCAACGGTGTCGGGTCGGCACCCGTTTATATGGGGAACTGAAGACTTCAGGGCACCTATGCACGGCGTATTTGTTATTTTTTATTTATCCACCATAACTTGTTGAATATCTTGTTTTGATATAGTACATCATTGAATAAAAACACTTATTGGTCTTAATCAGAAATGGTATAGAAACTATTTTTCGGGTTAGTTGTAGATTTTTTCAATTCGGATAGCTACCCGAATTGCTCATACACTGTATCAGTTTCGGTGGAAATATTCTCCCAATGATTTGCTTGTTTATATTCGTCTGCTTGACCAGTCACGTGACAGTTGCATCAGCCTACCAATACACGCAACTGAATGCTATTGAACCATGCTTCAGCTCTGTCGCGAAATTAGCCTAGAACTATATAAATATTTTAAATACGGATGTAAATGAACAAATACGCCGAGCATAGGAATACGCCGAGCATAAGAATACGCCGAGCATAGGAATACGCCGAGCATATCACTAATAAATTGATCATAAAATTCCATTTGAACCTGTTCATTTGATCAAAATGAGTAGTTTTGTCTAAAAATAGTAATATTATTGGCAAAAATATGGTTTATGTTGTCTAGGGTTTATGTTATTTAGTGGTATGTTACCCAAGGTATACATTGTCTAGGGTATACATTGTCTAGGGTATACATTGTTTAGGGTATACATTGTCTAGGGTTTATGTTATTTAGTGGTACGTTACCCAAGGTATACATTGTCTAGGGTTTACATTGTCTAGGGTTTACATTGTCTAGGGTTTATGTTATTTAGTGGTACGTTACCCAAGGTATACATTGTCTAGGGTTTACATTGTCTAGGGTTTATGTTATTTAGTGGTACGTTACCCAAGGTATACATTGTCTAGGGTATACATTGTCTAGGGTATACATTGTCTAGGGTATACATTGTCTAGGGTATACATTGTCTAGGGTATACATTGTCTAGGGTATACATTGTCTAGCGTATACATTGTCTAGGGTATACATTGTCTAGGGTTTACTTACATTGTCTAGGGTATACATTGTCTAGGGTATACATTGTCTAGGGTATACATTGTCTAGGGTATACATTGTCTAGGGTATACATTGTCTAGCGTATACATTGTCTAGGGTTTACTTACATTGTCTAGGGTTTACTTACATTGTCTAGGGTATACATTGTCTAGGGTATACATTGTCTAGGGTATACATTGTCTAGGGTATACATTGTCTAGGGTATACATTGTCTAGGGTTTATGTTGTCTAGGGTATACATTGTCTAGGGTATACATTGTCTAGGGTATACTTACATTGTCTAGGGTTTACATTGTCTAGGGTATACTTACATTGTCTAGGGTTTACATTGTCTAGGATTTATATCGTCTAGGATTTATGTTACAGGATGAGGAAGACATGTTTATGGTGGTAGATCTGCTACTGGGTGGAGATCTGAGGTACCATATCCAACAAGAGAACCAGTTTGATGAGGACAGAGTGAAA
Organism: Archivesica marissinica; assembly: GCA_014843695.1. Taxonomy (NCBI): domain Eukaryota; kingdom Metazoa; phylum Mollusca; class Bivalvia; order Venerida; family Vesicomyidae; genus Archivesica; species Archivesica marissinica. The sequence goes on from CM026393.1 coordinate 50,450,406, forward strand.
ATGTACATCGCCGAGATAGCCCTTGCTCTAGATTACCTCCAAGCTAACCACATTATTCATAGGTAAGGTGAACTAGCCCTCGCTCTAAATTAGGTAAGGTGAAATAGTCCTTGATCTAGATTACCTCAAAGTAAATGAATTATTCATAGTGAATTTGTTTTTTATGACATACAGGATTGCTGCATTTGGCAGTTTATTGTTCTAATAGCTTCCGGGACTAATCAGCCGCCTGTTGATTGGAACTGGTCTGTCACAGCCACCTGTTGATTGGAACTGGTCTGTCACAGCCATCTGTTGATTGGAACTGGTCTGTCACAGCTGCCTGTTGATTGGACGGATGATCTGACACACATGAATATGTAATAGACGGATGATCTGACACATGAATATGTAATAGACAGATGATCTGACACACATGAATATGTAATAGAAGGATGATCTGACACATGAATATGTAATAGACGGATGATCTGACACATATGAATATGTAATAGAAGGATGATCTGACACATGAATATGTAATAGACGGATGATCTGACACATATGAATATGTAATAGACGGATGATCTGACACATGAATATGTAATAGACAGATGATCTGACACATGAATATGTAATAGAAGGATGATCTGACACATGAATATGTAATAGACGGATGATCTGACACATATGAATATGTAATAGACGGATGATCTGACACATGAATATGTAATAGACAGATGATCTGACACATGAATATGTAATAGAAGGATGATCTGACACATGAATATGTAATAGACGGATGATCTGACACATATGAATATGTAATAGACGGATGATCTGACACATGAATATGTAATAGACAGATGATCTGACACATGAATATGTAATAGAAGGATGATCTGACACATGAATATGTAATAGACGGATGATCTGACACATATGAATATGTAATAGACGGATGATCTGACACATGAATATGTAATAGACAGATGATCTGACACATGAATATGTAATAGAAGGATGATCTGACACATGAATATGTAATAGACGGATGATCTGACACATATGAATATGTAATAGAAGGATGATCTTGACACATATGAATATGTAATAGACGGATGATCTGACACACATGAATATGTAATAGAAGGATGATCTGACACATGAATATGTAATAGAAGGATGATCTGACACATGAATATGTAATAGAAGGATGATCTGACACACATGAATATGTAATAGAAGGATGATCTAACACATATGAAGTTATAAACATACAGACAGGTTGAGAATAACACAGAACCCTGGCCAATGTATACACCACCTACAATCTCGTTCGTAAATTGCAATACTTCATCAATGAAAGTAAGTCATGAATCAACTGAATATTTGTAACTGAATTTCCTTTATGTATATATGACATTTTCGTCATACGAATCAGTAGGTAAGTTGGCCACGCTTATGGCATAATTCAAAACAGGAGCGTGGAACAGGAGTGTGGAACAGGAGTGTGGAATAGGAGTGTGGAACAGGAGCGTGGAATAGGAGTGTGGAACAAGAGCTTGGAACAGGAGCTTGGAATAGGAGCGTGGAACAGGAGCGTGGAACAGGAGTGTGGAACAGGAGCGTGGAATAGGAGCGTGGAACAGGAGCGTGGAACAGGAGCGTGGAACAGGAGCGTGGAACAGGAGTGTGGAACAAGAGCTTGGAACAGGAGCGTGGAACAGGAGCGTGGAACAAGAGCATGGAACAGGAGCTTGGAACAGGAGCGTGGAACAGGAGCGTGGAACAGGAGCTTGGAACAGGAGTGTGGAACAGGAGCGTGGAACAGGAGCGTGGAACAGGAGCGTGGAACAGGAGTGTGGAACAAGAGCTTGGAACAGGAGCGTGGAACAGGAGCGTGGAACAGGAGCGTGGAACAAGAGCATGGAACAGGAGCTTGGAACAGGAGCGTGGAACAGGAGCGTGGAACAGGAGTGTGGAACAGGAGCGTGGAACAGGAGCGTGGAACAGGAGCATGGAACAGGAGCTTGGAACAGGAGTGTGGAACAGGAGCGTGGAACAGGAGTGTGGAACAAGAGCTTGGAACAGGGAGCGTGGAACAGGAGCGTGGGAACGTGGAACAGGAGCTTGGAACAGGAGCATGGAACAGGAGCGTGGAACAAGAGCGTGGAACAGGAACTTGGAACAGGAGCGTGGAACAGGAGCGTGGAACAGGAACGTGGAACAGGAGCGTGGAACAGGAGCATCGAACAGGAGCGTGGGAACGTGGAACAGGAGCTTGGAACAGGAGCGTGGAACAAGAGCGTGGAATACATACATAAATTCCTACAATAATCACCTTACAATGCCGGGAGATACCAATCTCAAACATGTGTGGAGACTTGAGTAGTTTTGCTATGGAAAAAAACACGATATACATTTTGTTAACTGAACAGAAACAGCCACAGCCGTAACACTTTCATGTCTCCCACAGCCGTAACACTTTCATGTCTCCCACAGCCGTAACACTTTCATGTCTCCCACAGCCGTACCCACAGCCGTAACACTTTCATGTCTCCCACAGCCGTACCCACAGCCGTAACACTTTCATGTCTCCCACAGCCGTACCCACAGCCGTAACACTTTCATGTCTCCCACAGCCGTAACACTTTCATGTCTCCCACAGCCGTACCCACAGCCGTAACACTTTCATGTCTCCCACAGCCGTACCCACAGCCGTAACACTTTCATGTCTCATGTAACAATATAGTACCATCCATACTCACCTATAACGCGTTTTCGCCTATAATATGACCCCCTCTATTATGGTCCTGAAATATGTGGATTTTGGCATGTACTCTCATATAAGACAGGTTGATAAAATGGACACCAGACACATGTATATATTACATTGTTTGCCAGTGCAAGTTGAAGATATGTTCAGTGTCAGAGTGATTTCTTTTCTAAAATGTAATTATGGATACCATTTAACACATTTTTAAAAAAATATTTCTTTAACCCTTTCAACACTACATACCTAATTAGGCTTACAAAAAGTGTAGATGGCTGCTTAATAGAGGTCAAATGCATAATAAAAGAACATATTGGGGAATCTGGAAACTGGCTGCTTAATACAGGTTGACTGCTTAATAGAGGTGATCACTAACACAGGTTTGACGGTATTTTTATTTAGCACTCACTTTAAAGACTGGAAGCCACTTTGAGGCCATAATCTGGTAGGCAAGTATGTATTGTACACTAGTATGTACAGTATAGGAGTATGTACAGTATAGGAGTATGTACGGTACACGAGTATGTACAGTACAGGAGTATGTATGGTACACGAGTATGTACGGTACACGAGTATGTACGGTACAGTAGTATGTACGGTACACGAGTATGTACAGTATAGGAGTATGTACGGTACACGAGTATGTACGGTATAGGAGTATGTACGGTATAGGAGTATGTATGGTACACGAGTATGTACGGTATAGGAGTATGTACGGTACACGAGTATGTACGGTATAGGAGTATGTACAGTATAGGAGTATGTACGGTATAGGAGTATGTACGGTATAGGAGTATGTACGGTATAGGAGTATGTATGGTATAGGAGTATGTATGGTACACGAGTATGTAGTAAGAGTATGTACGGTATAGGAGTATACGGTATAGGAGTATGTACGGTATAAGAGTATGTATGGTACACGAGTATGTACGGTATAGGAGTATGTACGGTATAGGAGTATGTATGGTACACGAGTATGTATGGTACACGAGTATGTACGGTACACGAGTATGTACAGTATAGGAGTATGTACGGTATAATAGTATGTACGGTACACGAGTATGTACGGTACACGAGTATGTACGGTACACGAACAAAAACAGTATAGGAGTATGTACGTATAGATAGTCGAGAGTTAGTATGTACGGTACACGAGTATGTACAGTGAGTATGTACGGTATAGGAGTATGTACAGTATAGGAGTATGTATGGTACACGAGTATGTACGGTAAGGAGTATGTATGGTACACGAGTATGTACGGTATAGGAGTATGTACGGTATAGGAGTATGTACGGTATAGGAGTATGTACGGTACACGAGTATGTACGGTATAGGAGTATGTACGGTACACGAGTATGTACGGTATAGGAGTATGTACAGTATAGGAGTATGTACGGTATAGGAGTATGTACGGTATAGGAGTATGTACGGTATAGGAGTATGTATGGTATAGGAGTATGTATGGTACACGAGTATGTACGGTATAGGAGTATGTACGGTATAGGAGTATGTACGGTATAGGAGTATGTACGGTATAGGAGTATGTACGGTACACGAGTATATACGGTATAGGAGTATGTACGGTACACGAGTATGTACGGTATAGGAGTATGTACGGTACACGAGTATGTACGGTACACGAGTATGTATGGTATAGGAGTATGTACGGTATAAGAGTATGTATGGTACACGAGTATGTACGGTACACGAGTATGTATGGTATAGGAGTATGTACGATATAAGAGTATGTATGGTACACGAGTATGTATGGTACACGAGTATGTACGGTACACGAGTATGTACAGTATAGGAGTATGTACGGTATAGTAGTATGTACGGTACACGAGTATGTACGGTACACGAGTATGTACGGTATAGGAGTATGTACGGTATAGGAGTATGTACGGTATAGGAGTATGTACAGTATAGGAGTATGTACGGTATAGGAGTATGTACGGTACACGAGTATGTACGGTATAGGAGTATGTACGGTATAGGAGTATGTACAGTATAGGAGTATGTACGGTATAGGAGTATGTACGGTATAGGAGTATGTACGGTATAGGAGTATGTACGGTATAGGAGTATGTACAGTATAGGAGTATGTACGGTATAGGAGTATGTACGGTATAGGAGTATGTACGGTATAGGAGTATGTACGGTATAGGAGTATGTACGGTACACGAGTATGTACGGTACACATCGAAGATAATTATAAAATGAATAAGCAGTTCAATCTGCTGCCAAAAAAAACCAATTTGCAATATTTAACTGAAGCCTTGAACCCTGGGAGCTGCACGTGTGACATGTATGTCGTAATGACAGTGAGACCTCTATAATAATTATTTCTAAACTCTTTCACACGATTCATTAGCCTTCTTTGTGAGCAATCACTTGTTAATACTCCGCTAAGCATGAGACTTTAATGACGTATTTACCAGCAGCCAGTCTGTTTGTGCTGTGTATAGCTTATCAATGTCCCATCTGAAAACATGGAGTAACATTTTTATGATATTTTGCAGCAAAATTTTTTTTTTTAATCTGTAGATGATATTGATCGTTTTACATAACATTTTATCACATAACTTTGTTTGTGTTTAGTTTCATACAGCCATCACATATTTTTTTATATCCACACACGTGTAATAACACCTTGAAGGATTCTGATTGGTTGAGAGAATACAATTTGTAAATTAAGCTTTAAATTATGCATAGTTCTAGGCAAACTGGTGCATAACGTTAATGGTAAGACAAACGATGTTTTAACATAGGTCTCGACACAATTATAACGCTGTTTAAAACAGAAATATAACACAGTTTTGCCTAGTGACATCATGACGATTTAGAGATGTTGTGACAATTTTCACAGACAATTTGTGCCCAAATGAAAGTAATGCTATTTTGTGCAAAAAAATGATAAAACCCTGTATGGTAATGTAATAAAAAGGAGTTTTATACCATATTTTATTCAACTTGTTTTGGAATTTTGCTATTAACCCATTCAACACCAAGTAACTCACATGGACTGGTCCATGATATTCATAAACCAATAAATGAATCAGAAAATCACATTTGGACAAGTTCATTTATCAAAATGGGTAATTATGTCTAAAAATAGTCATATCACTGGCAAAAAGTGCAGATCCTGATGAGACGGCTCGTCACGAGCCGGCTCATCTGGATCTACACTTTTTGTAAGCCTATTTAGAGGTCTGTGGTGTTGAAAGGGTTAAGCTGTTTTGGTGATTTCATACCATATTTTAGGAAACTCGTTTTGGAATTTTGCTATTAAGCGAGCCGTTTTGGTGATTTCATACCATTCCAAAAAAATGCTATTTCAAAAATGCATGAAGCATAAAATTGGAGCATTGTGCTGATATGAAATGTGTTTTCTCACTCCTATATAAATGTAACAAGATAATTAACCAATAATGTGAATGGATTACGTCCGTGTTTCCTAACCATTAATCTACTAATCACAACTAAACATGCTTTTGCAAACAGTATCGAGGCAGATCAGCTCTGTGCTGTTTGCTATTTGGATTGTGGAGCTAAAACACTCGGGTGAATAGCAAACAACGTAGATCCTGACTGATCAAATGCTGTGGCTGCTGATCTGGATCTTATGTTGAGTGCACATTCCGTCCAATTTATTCAGCATTTTAATGGTATGACAACACACTTCTTTTTTTTTTCTTTTTTTTTTATCTCATGATACATTTATTTAGAATGTGCTGTACCCAGAGATATTCTAAGGAGCAGGCGATATAAAATTGTGACTATCGTCTTCCATTTTTTCAAAAATAATGAATCAGATGCCAAATAACTGAGTTTTTTTGTTGTTTTTTGTTTGTTTTATGATAACACACAACACACTTTAATTTGAACTAAATCCCGGTAGATTTGACAGCGTTTGATGGTTCCGTTTCTGAATGTTCTCAATATTTTTTAGATCACCCGAGTACAGCTTATGTGAGATATTGTTACCGCAATGTGTCTGTCCGTCTGCGTCCATGAACATTTTCAAACATCTTCTCCTCAGTAACCATTGGGTCTATAGCCACCATTTATGATCATGATACTTGGGTAGGTGGGGGATTGCATAATTGTTAAAATCATGTCATTATGTAATCCAAGATGGCTACCGTCAAAAAAATAGCATAAATTCTAAAAAGATCTCACAAATCATGTCATTATGTAATCCAAGATGGCCACCGTCTAAAAAATAGCTTCAATTCTAAAAAGATCTCACAAATCATGTCATTATGTAATCCAAGATGGCCACCGTCTAAAAAAATAGCTTCAATTCTAAAAAGATCTTCTCACAAATCATGTCATTATGTAATCCAAGATGGCCACCGTCTAAAAAATAGCTTCAACGATTGATGTGCAATGAATACTCTTTCAATTGTGACCCCGGGATCAAAAATGGGCGTGGCCCAGAAGGTCAAGTAGGGGCCAAATATTATTTTCGAGCGAATATGGTCATGTCATATATCTAATTGAAGGTATCTAAAAGGATTTGCCATCCAAGATGGCTACCGACAGGTAAAAAGATCATTCTTTTATTATAAATTTCAAAATTCTTCTTCACCCAAACTGCTCAGCCAATGGTAGCCAAATTTCAGTTATTGTTCATGGGTGTAACCTTTTTAGATTTGTTAAAATGGAGGTTGTCGCGAATAAAAGATGGCTACCATCTAAAAATAGCACAAATTCTTCAAACATCTTCTCACGAACAACTTGTTGGATTTCGGCAGCATTTGGTATAGTAGGAATGATCGATGTACAATGCTCTTTCAAAGTTGTTAAAATGATAACCCCGGGGTTAAATAATGAGTCAGGTGAGCAATACCAGGCCATCGTGGCGCTCTTGTTTGTTCTTGGTTGCTTGGATACGTTTATTTATCATTGAATTCCTGAGTAAAATGAGTGTTTAATGCCGGTGTTGAATTCCTGTGTTGAATTACGATGTTGAATTCCTGTGTTGAATTACGATGTTGAATTCCTGTGTTGCAGTGTTGGACACTCATTTCAATATGTTCCGGCCAACTTGGCCTGTACTTGAGAAAAGGTACCAGCCAAGATGAAATTGTACAGGCCAATTTTTGGCCTGTACTTAAGAATTAGTTCCGGCCAAAAATAAATGGTACAGGCCATTGAATGTGGTTCTGTGCATGCAGGCAATTGCCATGCTAGGGGGGTCCGGGGGCATGACCCCCCCCCCGAAATTTGTTTTAAGTAGACACAAAATGGTGCATTCTGGTGGACTTTGGGGTAAAATCAACCTCTTTTTTTATCTTAAATTTTGTCACTTTTTTAGATAATTTTTCTTCAAAATTGCTATGTAAGTAACTGTTTAACTAAGGGGGGTTGATTTTGAATCATTTTTAGGACTGTCCCCATTCAACTTCTTATCTTTTTTTATTAAAAACCTTTCCATGTTATGTTTTTGTCTTGTGGTTTCAGGATTAGCAGAATTATTCTGCTTGGAAACTAAACCTATTGCAGTAGCGGGCATTTCCCGACATATGACGTACTTACTTATCTGTATCATCTTAAACGTTTTTCGTTGTACATAATTGTAACAAGTAAAAGCGTCTCGTCAATGAACAAGTACTCGGTGATCTTGTACATTTTATCACTGCAGATAGGTCCATATATGTCAAAATATTGTTGCGTCACAGAAAACGCATTCAATGATTCTCATTGCGTCTCTGGCCATTTCATTGCATCAAACCCGCAAGCAAAGCACAGTGAGAAAACACTGCATTATCAAATTCTGGTGTACAGAAATATCTGTGCTAATGAGTTGTAGGATTAAAGACCGCCATTTAATCCAATTATCCGTAATTAAAATGTCACCAACTTCTCAACACCCCATGCAATCAAGTGCCAAACAGCTGATTTCCAATAAACGAACACTTGTCATCATCGCACGCGTGACCGCACATGCGACCTTCACTTTCATGGATTTTCGGCCGATTAAGTTTCTTGAACAATGTTATTTTGTCGATATTTATGGCATGCGCAAAGGATTTTCGCCAACTGAAGATTTTTGGAGCCAGATTTAATTTTTATGCGCATTTGACAACAAATGCGACCGTCAGCGGGAACCCTGCAGCCCCGATTGACCTTGGCTCGTGCTCAAGGCCGTAGCTTACACGCGGAATCCCTATGAAAACACGGGTTTCCCCGAAATGACGTCATAACCGGAAACCAAAATGGAGGCACAAAATATTTGATATTTTGTTAATTTGATGAGAAAAAGCACCTAAAATGGCGAAGATACTGTTGTGTCCTGGTTCAGGCGAGTATGAACTTCAACAAACTAGCCAAGGGCTATCAAATAAGACATCTCGCCATGATGTCGAGTGCGTAGTAAAAGTTTCTCGCCAGTCTAAAAACGTTATCGCCATGGCGAGTTGGTGAGTGCGAGTGTCCAACGCTGTGTTGTATTACGATGTTGAATTCCTGTGTTGAATTACGATGTTGAATTCCTGTGTAAAATGAGTGTTTAATGCCGGTGTTGAATTCCTGTGTTGAATTACGATGTTGAATTCCTGTGTTGAATTACGATGTTGAATTACGATGTTGAATTCCTGTGTTGAATTATGATGTTGAATTCCTGTGTTGAATTACGATGTTGAATTATGATGTTGAATTACGATGTTGAATTTCTGTGTTGAATTCTGATGTTTAATGCCGGTGTTGAAATACGATGTTGAATTCTGGTGTTAAATTCCGGTGTTGAATTACAATGTTGAATTCCAGTGTTGAATTCTGATGTTGAATTCTGGTGTTGAATTACAATGTTGAATTCCGGTTTGGAATTCCAGTGTTGAATTCCGGTTTGGAATAGACCACATCATTATCTCTGTTCTTTATGTATATTCTGTAGAGATTATTTAATTTTCATCTTTTTCAAACCTATTGAAGAGATCTTCTGATACCACATCCACTGTGAAGAAGTGGTGGTACTGAAATCAAACTGAAAAACAGCAAATATATTACAAATGCAATGGCAAACATTGTGTCCGGTTACATGTGAATGATGTCACTGTGTTTACATACTGTATTCTTCCGCCAAATATTACAGTATTGCCAACCTTCAGGGTGCAATGGCCTGAATTCTTATACCACATCTTTTCTACAAATCAACTAGTCTGAAGTCTTCTCAAGTCACATAATTTCTCAAAAAACACAAAAACTATACACTGTCTGTCCTGAAAATGAACTATATTAGTTAACGGGACTACATTCGATACAACTGTAAGCAGGTTTGCTTATTTTAGCATGATATTTCAATGGCAGACCTGTTAAATAATATTAAATGAATTTCACATACCTAGTAGAGTTAAGACAAATGTACAAACTTCCCAAACACTTGTAGGTATTTATAGACCTTTGAGCATTTCAACTGAGGTGAGCAATGCAGAGCCTTCAACGGCCCCTTGTTTATGAGCAGACTCGGGCCCCAACACAAGATCTTCATAATATATGTCTATTGTTAACCTAAGTAACCATTCCTTACTAAGCTATGTGTGTTATATGTCAAGGACACTACATTCCTTACTAAGCGATGTGTGTTAGATGTCAAGGACACTACATTCCTTACTAAGCAATGTGTGTTAGATGTCAAGGACACTACATTCCTTACTAAGCGATGTGTGTTAGATGTCAAGGACACTACATTCCTTACTAAGCGATGTGTGTTAGATGTCTTACTCAAGGACACTACATTCCTTACTAAGCAATGTGTGTTAGATGTCAAGGACACTACATTCCTTACTAAGCAATGTGTGTTAGATGTCTTACTCAAGGACACTACATTCCTTACTAAGCTATGTGTGTTAGATGTCAAGGACACTACATTCCTTACTAAGCAATGTGTGTTAGATGTCAAGGACACTACATTCCTTACTAAGCTATGTGTGTTAGATGTCAAGGACACTACATTCCTTACTAAGCTATGTGTGTTAGATGTCAAGGACACTACATTCCTTACTAAGCAATGTGTGTTAGATGTCAAGGACACTACATTCCTTACTAAGCTATGTGTGTTAGATGTCAAGGACACTACATTCCTTACTAAGCTATGTGTGTTAGATGTCAAGGACACTACATTCCTTACTAAGCAATGTGTGTTAGATGTCAAGGACACTACATTCCTTACTAAGCTATGTGTGTTAGATGTCAAGGACACTACATTCCTTACTAAGCTATGTGTGTTAGATGTCAAGGACACTACATTCCTTACTAAGCAATGTGTGTTAGATGTCAAGGACACTACATTCCTTACTAAGCTATGTGTGTTAGATGTCAAGGACACTACATTCCTTACTAAGCAATGTGTGTTAGATGTCTTACTCAAGGACACTACATTCCTTACTAAGCAATGTGTGTTAGATGTCAAGGACACTACATTCCTTACTAAGCGATGTGTGTTAGATGTCAAGGACACTACATTCCTTACTAAGCAATGTGTGTTAGATGTCTTACTCAAGGACACTACATTCCTTACTAAGCAATGTGTGTTAGATGTCAATGACACTACATTCCTTACTAAGCAATGTGTGTTAGATGTCAAGGACACTACATTCCTTACTAAGCTATGTGTGTTAGATGTCAAGGACACTACATTCCTTACTAAGCTATGTGTGTTAGATGTCAAGGACACTACATTCCTTACTAAGCAATGTGTGTTAGATGTCTTACTCAAGGACACTACATTCCTTACTAAGCAATGTGTGTTAGATGTCAAGGACACTACATTCCTTACTAAGCAATGTGTGTTAGATGTCTTACTCAAGGACACTACATTCCTTACTAAGCAATGTGTGTTAGATGTCAAGGACACTATATTCATGTAATGACCACGATCTATGGATTGCTGTACAGTGTAGGATCTCATTGGTCAGCTGTACAGTGTAGGATCTCATTGGTCAGCTGTACAATGTAGGATCTCATTGGTCAGCAGTACATTGTAGGATCTCATTGGTCAGCTGTACAGTGTAGGATCTCATTGGTCAGCTGTACAATGTAGGATCTCATTGGTCAGCAGTACATTGTAGGATCTCATTGGTCATCTGTACAATGTAGGATCTCATTGGTCAGCTGTACAATGTAGGATCTCATTGGTCAGCTGTACATTGTAGGATCTCATTGGTCAGCTGTACAATGTAGGATCTCATTGGTCAGCAGTACATTGTAGGATCTCATTGGTCAGCAGTACATTGTAGGATCTCATTGGTCAGCAGTACATTGTAGGATCTCATTGGTCAGCTGTACATTGTAGGATCTCATTGGTCAGCTGTACAATGTAGGATCTCATTGGTCAGCAGTACATTGTAGGATCTCATTGGTCAGCAGTACATTGTAGGATCTCATTGGTCAGCTGTACAATGTAGGGTCTCATTGGTCAGCTGTACAATGTAGGATCTCATTGGTCAGCTGTACAATGTAGGATCTCATTGGTCAGCTGTACAATGTAGGATCTCATTGGTCAGCAGTACAGTGTAGGATCTCATTGGTCAGCTGTACAATGTAGGATCTCATTGGTCAGCCTTACAGTGTAGGATCTCATTGGTCAGCTGTACAGTGTAGGATCTCATTGGTCAGCAGTACATTGTAGGACCTCATTGGTCAGCAGTACATTGTAGGATCTCATTGGTCAGCTGTACAATGTAGGATCTCATTGGTCAGCAGTACAATGTAGGATCTCATTGGTCAGCTGTACAATGTAGGATCTCATTGGTCAGCAGTACATTGAAGGATCTCATTGGTCAGCTGTACAATGTAGGATCTCATTGGTCAGCTGTACAATGTAGGATCTCATTGGTCAGCAGTACAGTGTAGGATCTCATTGGTCAGCTGTACAGTATAGGATCTCATTGGTCAGCTGTACAATGTAGGATCTCATTGGTCAGCAGTACAGTGTAGGATCTCATTGGTCAGCTGTGCATTGAAGGATCTCATTGGTCAGCTGTACAGTGTAGGATCTCATTGGTCAGCAGTACATTGTAGGATCTCATTGGTCAGCTGTACGATGTAGGATCTCATTGGTCAGCAGTACAGTGTAGGATCTCATTGGTCAGCAGTACAGTGTAGGATCTCATTGGTCAGCTGTACAATGTAGGATCTCATTGGTCGGCCTTACAGTGTAGGATCTCATTGGTCAGCTGTACAGTGTAGGATCTCATTGGTCAGCAGTACATTGTAGGATCTCATTGGTCAGCTGTACAGTGTAGGATCTCATTGGTCAGCAGTACATTGTAGGATCTCATTGGTCAGCTGTACGATGTAGGATCTCATTGGTCAGCAGTACATTGTAGGATCTCATTGGTCAGCTGTACAACAGTCCACTTTTGATTTCAAAATCCACTATACTCTGAGAGGTATATTTTACCCCATTTGGCCTCAAATAAAAACTACTATGATAGTTATATTTTACCCCATTTGGCCTCAAATAAAATACTCTACTCTGAGATGTATATTTTACCCCATTTGGCCTCAAATAAAAACTACTATGATAGTTATATTTTACCCCATTTGGCCTCAAATAAAATACTCTACTCTGAGAGGTATATTTTACCCCATTTGGCCTCAAATAAAATACTCTCTACTCTGATAGTTATATTTTCCCCATTTGGCCTCAAATAAAATACTCTACTCTGAGAGGTATATTTTACCCCATTTGGCCTCAAATAAAATACTCTCTACTCTGATAGTTATATTTTACCCCATTTGGCCTCAAATAAAATACTCTACTCTGAGAGGTATATTTTACCCCTATGGCATCAAATCAAAACTGGAATTTAAATCAGGCCTTGGAGATTACTGAGCTCACTTGCAATGAATACATCTAGGTTTGTTGAATAATTAGTCCACAAGTTGTTCAGTTAAATGTGCAAGGAAGTTGTTTCACCAGGGGCCAATTAAAATCATTACATTCAATAGGCTCAGTGATGAGCAATTGTATTCTCTTAATTTACATAAATCAATAACTGTAACTGACAGGTGGGAGGGATTTTTAAAAAAAGAGCCAATTTTAGTGGAATTGGAACGAATATTGCTGTCACTTGTTGTGTGAGTCAAGGATACATAAGAATTGTCAATATATACTGAAGTAAATGGGTTGGCCAGAAGTTTTAGTTTTAGCAACATTAGTAGGCCTTCCTCCCCATGTGGTGCTTTGTGTTGGAGCAAACCAGAGTACATGGAGAAAGCCACAATTCCATCATACCACCATCAACGAGCGGCCACTATACCATCATGCATTCTTCCAAAGCCGTGGAAGAAGCCATGGTGCATTAACCTTTATCCTGCTAATCACGACCCTATGTACATCATGCATTCTTCCAAAGCCGTGGAAGAAGCCGTGGTGCATTAACCTTTATCCTGCTAATCACGACCCTATACCATCATGCATTCTTCCAAGGCCGAGGAAGAAGCCGTGGTGCATTAACCTTTATCCTGCTAATCACGACCCTATGTACATCATGCCTTCTTCCAAAGCTGTGGAAGAAGCCGTGGTGCATTAACCTTTATCCTGCTAATCACGACCCTATACCATCATGCATTCTTCCAAGGCCGAGGAAGAAGCCGTTGTGCATTAACCTTTATCCTGCTAATCACGACCCTATACCATCATGCATTCTTCCAAGGCCGAGGAAGAAGCCGTTGTGCATTAACCTTTATCCTGCTAATCACGACCCTATACCATCATGCATTCTTCCAAAGCCGAGGAAGAAGCCGTGGTGCATTAACCTTTTTATCCTGCTAATCACGACCCTATACCATCATGCATTCTTCCAATGCCGAGGAAGAAGCCGTGGTGCATTAACCTTTATCCTGCTAATCACGACCCAAGCCGTTTTAGCAAACTATTAAACACATTTTTTATAAAATTACCACTCGCTTATCAGATGGGAAATCACTTTGAGGCATAAGCTTGTGGTAAATAACTCGACTTAAGGCAAGAAGGGATGGTAATCTTGTATTTATTTTCAGAGATATTAAACCAGACAATGTTTTGCTGGATGAAGAGGGCCATGTACATATCACAGACTTCAATATAGCGACGGTGATCAGCGAAGGAAAGTTAGCAACCTCTCTGTCCGGAACAAAGCCATATATGGGTATGTAATCTAGCAACCTCTCTGTCCGGAACAAAGCCATATATGGGTATGTAATCTAGCAACCTCTCTGTGCGGAACAAAGCCATATATGGGTATGTAATCTAGTAACCTCTCTGTCTGGAACAAAGCCATATATGGGTATGTAATCTAGCAACCTCTCTGTCCAGAACAAAGCCATATATGGGTATGTAATCTAGCAACCTAACAAAGCCATATATGGGTATGTAATCTAGCAACCTCTCTGTCCGGAACAAAGCCATATATGGGTATGTAATCTAGCAACCTCTCTGTCCGGAACAAAGCCATATATGGGTATGTAATCTAGCAACCTCTCTGTCCAGAACAAAGCCATATATGGGTATGTAATCTAGCAACCTCTGTGCGGAACAAAGCCATATATGGGTATGTAATCTAGCAACCTAACAAAGCCATATATGGGTATGTAATCTAGCAACCTCTCTGTCCGGAACAAAGCCATATATGGGTATGTAATCTAGCAACCTCTCTGTCCGGAACAAAGCCATATATGGGTATGTAATCTAGCAACCTAACAAAGCCATATATGGGTATGTAATCTAGCAACCTCTCTGTCCAGAACAAAGCCATATATGGGTATGTAATCTAGCAACCTCTGTGCGGAACAAAGCCATATATGGGTATGTAATCTAGCAACCTAACAAAGCCATATATGGGTATGTAATCTAGCAACCTCTCTGTCCGGAACAAAGCCATATATGGGTATGTAATCTAGCAACCTCTCTGTCCAGAACAAAGCCATATATGGGTATGTAATCTAGCAACCTAACAAAGCCATATATGGGTATGTAATCTAGCAACCTCTCTGTCCGGAACAAAGCCATATATGGGTATGTAATCTAGCAACCTCTCTGTCCGGAACAAAGCCATATATGGGTATGTAATCTAGCAACCTCTCTGTCCAGAACAAAGCCATATATGGGTATGTAATCTAGCAACCTCTCTGTCCAGAACAAAGCCATATATGGGTATGTAATCTAGCAACCTCTCTGTCCAGAACAAAGCCATATATGGGTATGTAATCTAGCAACCTCTCTGTCCAGAACAAAGCCATATATGGGTATGTAATCTAGCAACCTCTCTGTCCGGAACAAAGCCATATATGGGTATGTAATCTAGCAACCTAACAAAGCCATATATGGGTATGTAATCTAGCAACCTCTCTGTCCGGAACAAAGCCATATATGGGTATGTAATCTAGCAACCTCTCTGTCCGGAACAAAGCCATATATGGGTATGTAATCTAGCAACCTAACAAAGCCATATATGGGTATGTAATCTAGCAACCTCTCTGTGCGAACAAAGCCATATATGGGTATGTAATCTAGCAACCTCTCTGTCCGGAACAAAGCCATATATGGGTATGTAATCTAGCAACCTCTCTGTCCAGAATAAAGCCATATATGGGTATGTAATCTAGCAACCTCTCTGTCCAGAACAAAGCCATATATGGGTATGTAATCTAGCAACCTCTCTGTTCGGAACAAAGCCATATATGGGTATGTAATCTAGCAACCTCTCTGTCCAGAACAAAGCCATATATGGGTATGTAATCTAGCAACCTCTCTGTCCAGAACAAAGCCATATATGGGTATGTAATCTAGCAACCTCTCTGTCCGGAACAAAGCCATATATGGGTATGTAATCTAGCAACCTCTCTGTCCGGAACAAAGCCATATATGGGTATGTAATCTAGCAACCTCTCTGTCCAGAACAAAGCCATATATGGGTATGTAATCTAGCAACCTAACAAAGCCATATATGGGTATGTAATCTAGCAACCTCTCTGTCCGGAACAAAGCCATATATGGGTATGTAATCTAGCAACCTCTCTGTCCGGAACAAAGCCATATATGGGTATGTAATCTAGTAACCTCTCTGTCTGGAACAAAGCCATATATGGGTATGTAATCTAGCAACCTCACTGTCCGGAACAAAGCCATATATGGGTATGTAATCTAGCAACTTAACAAAGCCATATATGGGTATGTAATCTAGCAACCTCTCTGTCTGGAACAAAGCCATATATGGGTATGTAATCTAGCAACCTCTCTGTCCAGAACAAAGCCATATATGGGTATGTAATCTAGCAACCTCTCTGTCCAGAACAAAGCCATATATGGGTATGTAATCTAGCAACCTCTCTGTCCAGAACAAAGCCATATATGGGTATGTAATCTAGCAACCTGTCTGTCCGGAACAAAGCCATATATGGGTATGTAATCTAGCAACCTCTCTGTCCAGAACAAAGCCATATATGGGTATGTAATCTAGCAACCTCTCTGTCCAGAACAAAGCCATATATGGGTATGTAATCTAGCAACCTCTCTGTCCAGAACAAAGCCGTATATGGGTATGTAATCTAGCAACCTCTCTGTCCAGAACAAAGCCATATATGGGTATGTAATCTAGCAACCTGTCTGTCCGGAACAAAGCCATATATGGGTATGTAATCTAGCAACCTCTCTGTCCGGAACAAAGCCATATATGGGTATGTAATCTAGCAACCTCTCTGTCCGGAACAAAGCCATATATGGGTATGTAATGTTTTATTATGCCCCTGAAGGGAGGCAAACAGTTTTCGCACTGTCTGTGTGTCCGTCCGCACCCATAAAATGGCACTTACGTGGCTAAGAGAACAACTGGCTAGTGGGCTAGGGTTAGGGGTTATGTGGCTATAACAACTTTTTATGTGGTTATAAATTCTGTATATGTGGCTATTAATTCTGTCTATGTAGCTATAAATTCTGTTACGATTGTGCCATTAGGCAAGGCATTTAAATTCCACATTGCCTCTTTCTCTCTCCCTTGTGACGATGGATTCATCAGGAATGAGGTCTCTAGAGTGATAAGTTTGGGAACTTGTTTCACAATCGAGCTAGGATTATTTTTGTATAATCTATTGACAAATCTTATCATTAAAGCTGAAAATGGGATAAACCACTAAATGTGTGTATTGGTGTTGTAATGTATGTACAGTCAAACCTCTCCAGAGCAAACACCATCCGGATACACCCATATTTGTTGTTGTAGAGAGGTTGTTGTTCTAGGGAGGTTTAGAATATCTGCAAACAATAATTATTTTCACACTTATGGTCCAGCATGTAGCTTATTGCCCCCCCCCCCCCCCCCCCGATATGGTCCCAGATTAAGATAATTACTGTTTATTGAAAATTGAAAGGAACAATTCGCGATAATTTGCGCCTGATGACACATACAGTCACACGTGTGGACTGTTCGTTCTTTTTCAGCCAAATATTTGTCTGTTCTTGGGAGGTTTTCTGCATCGCTGGGTGGCAAATTGACATAGATCAATAATCTAGATGCTCATGCAGACACAGGTCAATAACCCAGATGCTAGTGCAGACACAGGTCAATAACCCAGATGCTAGTGCAGACACAGGTCAATAACTCAGATGCTAGTGCAGACACAGGTCAATAACCTAGATGCTAGTGCAGACATAGGTCAATAACCCAGATGCTAGTGCAGACACAGGTCAATAACCTAGATGCTAGTGCAGACACAGGTCAATAACTCAGATGCTAGTGCAGACATAGGTCAATAACCCAGATGCTAGTGCAGACACAGGTCAATAACCCAGATGCTAGTGCAGACACAGGTCAATAACCTAGATGCTAGTGCAGACACAGGTCAATAACCCAGATGCTAGTGCAGACACAGGTCAATAACACAGATGCTAGTTAGACACAGGTCAATTACCCAGATGCTAGTGCAGACATAGGTCAATAACCCAGATGCTCATGCGGACATATGTCAATAACCCAGATGCTAGTGCAGACATAGGTCAATAACCCAGATGCTAGTGCAGACATAGGTCAATAACCCAGATGCTAGTGCAGACAGGTCAATAACCCAGATGCTAGTACAGACATAGGTCAATAACCCAGATGCAACCCAGATGCTAGTGCAGACATAGGTCAATAACCCAGATGATAGTGCAGACATAAGTCAATAACCCAGATGCTAGTGCAGACATAGGTCAATAACCCAGATGCTCATGCAGACACAGGTCAATAACCCAGATGCTAGTGCAGACAAATGTCAATAACTCAGATGCTAGTGCAGACATAGGTCAATAACCCAGATGCTAGTGCAGAAGCAGACATAGGTCAATAACCCAGATGCTAGTACAGACATAGGTCAATAACCCAGATGCAACCCAGATGCTAGTGCAGACATAGGTCAATAACCCAGATGCTAGTGCAGACATAGGTCAATAACCCAGATGCTAGTGCAGACATAGGTCAATAACCCAGATGCTCATGCAGACACAGGTCAATAACCCAGATGCTAGTGCAGACAAAGGTCAATAACTCAGATGCTAGTGCAGACATAGGTCAATAACCCAGATGCTAGTGCAGACAGGTCAATAACCCAGATGCTAGTGCAGACACAGGTCAATAACCCAGATGCTAGTGCAGACACAGGTCAATAACCCAGATGATCGTGCAGACATAGGTCAATATCCCAGATGCTAGTGCAGACATAGGTCAATAACCCAGATGCTAGTGCAGACATAGGTCAATAACCCAGATGCTAGTGCAGACATAGGTCAATATCCCAGATGCTAGTGCAGACATAGGTCAATAACCCAGATGCTAGTGCAGACACAGGTCAATAACCCAGATGCTAGTGCAGACATAGGTCAATAACCCAGATGCTAGTGCAGACATAGGTCAATAACCCAGATGCTAGTGCAGACATAGGTCAATAACCCAGATGCTAGTGCAGACATAGGTCAATAACCCAGATGCTAGTGCAGACACAGGTCAATAACCTAGATGCTAGTGCAGACACAGGTCAATAACCCAGATGCTCATGCAGACATAGGTCAATAACCCAGATGCTAGTACAGACATAGGGCCAGCTATTTCTGACTTCTGAAACATCTCTTATTAACATCAGTACTTTCAGAATCCTATCCTTGTAGGCCAGGCTGATGGGCAATATGTAACCATTATTTAACTAGCTGGCGGCTTACTAACCGGCCATATCAGAATAACCCCCTGACATGGTTCGAACATTTGACCTCCCACTGTGTAGGTGGACGCCTTAACCACTAGACCACAGAGACGGTGTAACGCATTTAATTAGAACATAGAAGTCGATTCAAATTTATTTTGCATTTTGGTGAAAGTCTGCTTTTACAAATTGTGTAGCTTGTCAATTGGGATATTTCACGTGTTCAGATGAGCGATAAGGGGCCATCATAATCTCCTGTTATGCAATCTAAATCAAAATTGCCGAGTAACGCGTCCAGACAAAAATCTTCATCTCAGCAAAACAAGTGGACATTTTTCATAAAACTATGCCATTTTCTTCTCAATAACCCACTTAATGTTCACAGAAAAAGCTCTTGTCATCTTATAATTTCATTTAGTGGGCTTCTTCCATGAAAGTATTCCCATTTACCCTGATTTAAAACTAGTGATCGCTTTAATTAATGTTCTTGCAGTGTAATCTTCTCCTGTAAGATTATATAGCTCTACTGGGCAGGTTGTACTATTTCGTCATTTTGTTTGGAAAATGATGATTTACTTTTTTGGTTTGGTTACTGCTTGCTTCATGTAATACAGCGTTTACTGCTTGCTTCATGCAATACAGCGTTTACTGCTTGCTTCATGTAATACAGTGTTTATGCTTGCTTCATGTAATACAGCGTTTACTGCTTGCTTCATGTAATACAGCGTTTATGCTTGCTTCATGTAATACAGTGTTTACTGCTTGCTTCATGTAATACAGCGTTTACTGCTTGCTTCATGTAATACAGCATTTACTGCTTGCTTCATGTAATACAGCGTTTACTGCTTTGGATCATGTAATACAGCGTTTACTGCTTGCTTCATGTAATACAGCATTTACTGCTTGCTTCATGTAATACAGCGTTTACTGCTTTGGATCATGTAATACAGCGTTTACTGCTTGCTTCATGTAATACAGCGTTTACTGCTTTGGATCATGTAATACAGCGTTTATGCTTGCTTCATGTAATACAGCGTTTACTGCTTGCTTCATGTAATACAGCGTTTACTGCTTGCTTCATGTAATACAGCATTTACTGCTTGCTTCATGTAATACAGCGTTTACTGCTTGCTTCATGTAATACAGCGTTTACTGCTTTGGATCATGTAATACAGCGTTTACTGCTTGCTTCATGTAATACAGCGTTTACTGCTTGCTTCATGTAATACAGCAGTCTGCGAAATTAGCCGGGTGCCCGATGCCCGAGACGTGTAGAAATCGGGACGGACGTGTACATTTTGCAATCTCACATGCCCGACGGGCACCTGTTTTTTTTTTTTTCAATTTTTTGTTTGTTTTTTTTTCAATTTTTATTTTTTTATTTTTATTTTTTTTATTAATTGGGGTTTTACCCGGGACTCGAACCACCGCGGTGAGAGGTTAGTGATCTCACAGCCAGCGCTTTAGACCACGGAGGCCCCTGTAATAAACTGGACAGTAGAAATGTTTTTCTAAATTTTTTACAATTACGAATTGTTTACACCGGAATTGAAAGTCGTCTAGAAGCGGACAGGTGTAAATTCGCGTTTTCGCTTACTGACATCTCGGCCCTATGACGAATCGGCCGATTGATGCATTATATCATCAAATTTGGTAAAAAAAAATCACGTATCGTGTCGCTCAGTACGAAATCTATAATTCTGGGTTGAAACGACCCACCTCCAGTCTATTTTCACACATTCTACCCGATATCTATGTTTATGGCGAAACAACCCGGTGCGAACGGGAATTAGGGCAAAACGATCCGATACCGCTTAGGTCATTTCCTGTTAACAAATGAAAACAACTGTATGGAAACATGTCGAGTTTCTTGCGATATGCCGAGGGCGCAAAGCCGGGGAAGACACGGCCATCTGAACGACAGGCGTACCTAAGCGTACTCAGAGTATGAAGCAAAAACAAAACGTAGCTTCCAGTCGCAATGGTTGAACAATCGTAACATATTAATAATAATAAAACATTAGTTTGCTTTTATACATTGTTTACTCATATGGCCATATTATAAGTATTACTAATAAATGCATGATATGCCACATTATGTTACATATACTACTATACATTTAACCGCCAATAAGCGGGTAAAATTCTGCAAATATATGGGCACCTAGAAGTTCATTCGGGCAAGTAAACTTTTCAAGCCACTTGCCCGAAAGTATCTCAAAAAGTTTTTCGTGAAGACTGATACAGTGTTTACTGCTTGCTTCATGTAATACAGCGTTTACTGCTTTGGGTCATGTAATACAGTGTTTACTGCTTGCTTCATGTAATACAGCGTTTACTGCTTTGGGTCATGTAATACAGTGTTTACTGCTTGCTTCATGTAATACAGCGTTTACTGCTTTGGGTCATGTAATACAGTGTTTACTGCTTGCTTCATGTAATACAGCGTTTACTGCTTGCTTCATGTAATACAGCGTTTACTGCTTGCTTCATGTAATACAGCGTTTACTGCTTGCTTCATGTAATACAGCGTTTACTGCTTGCTTCATGTAATACAGCGTTTACTGCTTGCTTCATGTAATACAGCGTTTACTGCTTGCTTCATGTAATACAGCGTTTACTGCTTTGCTTCATGTAATACAGCGTTTACTGCTTGCTTCATGTAATACAGCGTTTACTGCTTGCTTCATGTAATACAGCGTTTACTGCTTGCTTCATGTAATACAGCGTTTACTGCTTGCTTCATGTAATACAGCGTTTACTGCTTGCTTCATGTAATACAGCGTTTACTGCTTGCTTCATGTAATACAGCGTTTATGCTTGCTTCATGTAATACAGCGTTTACTGCTTGCTTCATGTAATACAGCGTTTACTGCTTGCTTCATGTAATACAGCGTTTACTGCTTGCTTCATGTAATACAGCGTTTACTGCTTGCTTCATGTAATACATACAGCGTTTACTGCTTGCTTCATGTAACACAGCAAAGAAATAACGAACATACGGAAGAATAAAGAAATATCACGGTAATGAAAGATTATAGGATGTCTTCTGACCACCAAAGGTTAAGTTGTCCATCAACGGTTAAGTTGACAACCACTGTCCTTCCTCCATCTTTCCACTGTCCTTCCTCCATCCTTCCCTTCCTCCATCATTCCATTGTCCTTCCTCCATCCTTCCACTGTCCTTCCTCCATCCTTCCACTGTCCTTCCTCCATCCTTCCACTGTCCTTCCTCCATCCTTCCACTGTCCTTCCTCCATCCTTCCACTGTCCTTCCTCCATCCTTCCGCTGTCCTTCCTCCATCCTTCTGCTGTCCTTTCCTCCATCCTTCCCTTCCTCCATCATTCCATTGTCCTTCCTCCATCCTTCCACTGTCCTTCCTCCATCCTTCTACTGTCCTTCCTCCATCCTTCCCTTCCTCCATCCTTCCACTGTCCTTCCTCCATCCTTCCACTGTCCTTCCTCCATCCTTCCACTGTCCTTCCTTCCTGCATCCTTCCACTGTCCTTCCTTCCTGCATCCTTCCACTGTCCTTCCTTCCTGCATCCTTCCTCCATCCTTCTTCCACTGTCCTTCCATCCTGCATCCTTCCACTGTCCTTCCATCCTCCATCCTTCCACTGTCCTTCCATCCTCCATCCTTTCACTGTCCTTCCTCCATCCTTCCTTCCACTGTCATTCCTCCATCTTAAAACATAGGCCATAACTTCTTTCATCATATGACAGATTTAGCTCATTTACCCGTGGTCACTAGTGTTACACATTGTCCTCCATTGTGTGATACAGTGTTCCTCCATTGTGTGATACAGTGTTCCTCCATTGTGTGATACAGTGTTCCTCCATTGTGTAATACAGTGTTCCTCCATTGTGTGATACAGTGTTCCTCCATTGTGTGATACAGTGTTCCTCCATTGTGTAATACAGTGTTCCTCCATTGTGTGATACAGTGTTCCTCCATTGTGTAATACAGTGTTCCTCCATTGTGTGATACAGTGTTCCTCCATTGTGTGATACAGTGTTCCTCCATTGTGTAATACAGTGTTCCTCCATTGTGTGATACAGTGTTCCTCCATTGTGTAATACAGTGTTCCTCCATTGTGTGATACAGTGTTCCTCCATTGTGTGATACAGTGTTCCTCCATTGTGTAATACAGTGTTCCTCCATTGTGTAATACAGTGTTCCTCCATTGTGTGATACAGTGTTCCTCCATTGTGTGATACAGTGTTCCTCCATTGTGTAATACAGTGTTCCTCCATTGTGTAATACAGTGTTCCTCCATTGTGTGATACAGTGTTCCTCCATTGTGTAATACAGTGTTCCTCCATTGTGTAATACAGTGTTCCTCCATTGTGTGATACAGTGTTCCTCCATTGTGTAATACAGTGTTCCTCCATTGTGTAATACAGTGTTCCTCCATTGTGTGATACAGTGTTCCTCCATTGTGTGATACAGTGTTCCTCCATTGTGTGATACAGTGTTCCTCCATTGTGTGATACAGTGTTCCTCCATTGTGTGATACAGTGTTCCTCCATTGTGTAATACAGTGTTCCTCCATTGTGTGATACAGTGTTCCTCCATTGTGTGATACAGTGTTCCTCCATTGTGTAATACAGTGTTCCTCCATTGTGTGATACAGTGTTCCTCCATTGTGTGATACAGTGTTCCTCCATTGTGTGATACAGTGTTCCTCCATTGTGTGATACAGTGTTCCTCCATTGTGTGATACAGTGTTCCTCCATTGTGTGATACAGTGTTCCTCCATTGTGTGATACAGTGTTCCTCCATTGTGTGATACAGTGTTCCTCCATTGTGTAATACAGTGTTCCTCCATTGTGTGATACAGTGTTCCTCCATTGTGTGATACAGTGTTCCTCCATTGTGTAATACAGTGTTCCTCCATTGTGATGTGTGATACAGTGTTCCTCCATTGTGTAATACAGTGTTCCTCCATTGTGTGATACAGTGTTCCTCCATTGTGTGATACAGTGTTCCTCCATTGTGTGATACAGTGTTCTCCATTGTGTGTTTCCTCCATTGTGTGATACAGTGTTCCTCCATTGTGTAATACAGTGTTCCTCCATTGTGTAATACAGTGTTCCTCCATTGTGTGATACAGTGTTCCTCCATTGTGTAATACAGTGTTCCTCCATTGTGTAATACAGTGTTCCTCCATTGTGTGATACAGTGTTCCTCCATTGTGTAATACAGTGTTCCTCCATTGTGTGATACAGTGTTCCTCCATTGTGTAATACAGTGTTCCTCCATTGTGTGATACAGTGTTCCTCCATTGTGTAATACAGTGTTCCTCCATTGTGTGATACAGTGTTCCTCCATTGTGTGATACAGTGTTCCTCCATTGTGTGATACAGTGTTCCTCCATTGTGTAATACAGTGTTCCTCCATTGTGTGATACAGTGTTCCTCCATTGTGTGATACAGTGTTCCTCCATTGTGTAATACAGTGTTCCTCCATTGTGTGATACAGTGTTCCTCCATTGTGTAATACAGTGTTCCTCCATTGTGTAATACAGTGTTCCTCCATTGTGTGATACAGTGTTCCTCCATTGTGTGATACAGTGTTCCTCCATTGTGTGATACAGTGTTCCTCCATTGTGTAATACAGTGTTCCTCCATTGTGTAATACAGTGTTCCTCCATTGTGTATACAGTGCCCATTCCTCCATTGTGTAATACAGTGTTCCTCCATTGTGTGATACAGTGTTCCTCCATTGTGTAATACAGTGTTCCTCCATTGTGTGATACAGTGTTCCTCCATTGTGTGATACAGTGTTCCTCCATTGTGTGATACAGTGTTCCTCCATTGTGTAATACAGTGTTCCTCCATTGTGTAATACAGTGTTCCTCCATTGTGTAATACAGTGTTCCTCCATTGTGTAATACAGTGTTCCTCCATTGTGTGATACAGTGTTCCTCCATTGTGTAATACAGTGTTCCTCCATTGTGTGATACAGTGTTCCTCCATTGTGTGATACAGTGTTCCTCCATTGTGTGATACAGTGTTCCTCCATTGTGTGATACAGTGTTCCTCCATTGTGTGATACAGTGTTCCTCCATTGTGTGATAC
Organism: Archivesica marissinica; assembly: GCA_014843695.1. NCBI lineage: Eukaryota > Metazoa > Mollusca > Bivalvia > Venerida > Vesicomyidae > Archivesica > Archivesica marissinica. The sequence goes on from CM026393.1 coordinate 50,476,406, forward strand.
AGTGTTCCTCCATTGTGTAATACAGTGTTCCTCCATTGTGTGATACAGTGTTCCTCCATTGTGTGATACAGTGTTCCTCCATTGTGTGATACAGTGTTCCTCCATTGTGTGATACAGTGTTCCTCCATTGTGTAATACAGTGTTCCTCCATTGTGTGATACAGTGTTCCTCCATTGTGTAATACAGTGTTCCTCCATTGTGTAATACAGTGTTCCTCCATTGTGTGATACAGTGTTCCTCCATTGTGTGATACAGTGTTCCTCCATTGTGTGATACAGTGTTCCTCCATTGTGTAATACAGTGTTCCTCCATTGTGTAATACAGTGTTCCTCCATTGTGTGATACAGTGTTCCTCCATTGTGTAATACAGTGTTCCTCCATTGTGTAATACAGTGTTCCTCCATTGTGTAATACAGTGTTCCTCCATTGTGTAATACAGTGTTCCTCCATTGTGTGATACAGTGTTCCTCCATTGTGTGATACAGTGTTCCTCCATTGTGTAATACAGTGTTCCTCCATTGTGTGATACAGTGTTCCTCCATTGTGTAATACAGTGTTCCTCCATTGTGTAATACAGTGTTCCTCCATTGTGTGATACAGTGTTCCTCCATTGTGTGATACAGTGTTCCTCCATTGTGTAATACAGTGTTCCTCCATTGTGTAATACAGTGTTCCTCCATTGTGTAATACAGTGTTCCTCCATTGTGTGATACAGTGTTCCTCCATTGTGTGATACAGTGTTCCTCCATTGTGTAATACAGTGTTCCTCCATTGTGTGATACAGTGTTCCTCCATTGTGTGATACAGTGTTCCTCCATTGTGTGATACAGTGTTCCTCCATTGTGTGATACAGTGTTCCTCCATTGTGTGATACAGTGTTCCTCCATTGTGTAATACAGTGTTCCTCCATTGTGTGATACAGTGTTCCTCCATTGTGTGATACAGTGTTCCTCCATTGTGTGATACAGTGTTCCTCCATTGTGTGATACAGTGTTCCTCCATTGTGTGATACAGTGTTCCTCCATTGTGTAATACAGTGTTCCTCCATTGTGTGATACAGTGTTCCTCCATTGTGTGATACAGTGTTCCTCCATTGTGTAATACAGTGTTCCTCCATTGTGTGATACAGTGTTCCTCCATTGTGTGATACAGTGTTCCTCCATTGTGTGATACAGTGTTCCTCCATTGTGTGATACAGTGTTCCTCCATTGTGTAATACAGTGTTCCTCCATTGTGTGATACAGTGTTCCTCCATTGTGTGATACAGTGTTCCTCCATTGTGTGATACAGTGTTCCTCCATTGTGTGATACAGTGTTCCTCCATTGTGTGATACAGTGTTCCTCCATTGTGTGATACAGTGTTCCTCCATTGTGTGATACAGTGTTCCTCCATTGTGTGATACAGTGTTCCTCCATTGTGTAATACAGTGTTCCTCCATTGTGTAATACAGTGTTCCTCCATTGTGTGATACAGTGTTCCTCCATTGTGTGATACAGTGTTCCTCCATTGTGTATACAGTGTTCCTCCATTGTGTGTGTTCCTCCATTGTGTAATACAGTGTTCCTCCATGTGTGATACAGTGTTCCTCCATTGTGTAATACAGTGTTCCTCCATTGTGTGATACAGTGTTCCTCCATTGTGTAATACAGTGTTCCTCCATGTGTGATACAGTGTTCCTCCACAGTGTGATACAGTGTTCCTCCATTGTGTAATACAGTGTTCCTCCATTGTGTGATACAGTGTTCCTCCATTGTGATGTGTTCCTCCATTGTGTGATACAGTGTTCCTCCATTGTGTGATACAGTGTTCCTCCATTGTGTAATACAGTGTTCCTCCATTGTGTAATACAGTGTTCCTCCATTGTGTAATACAGTGTTCCTCCATTGTGTGATACAGTGTTCCTCCATTGTGTGATACAGTGTTCCTCCATTGTGTGATACAGTGTTCCTCCATTGTGTGATACAGTGTTCCTCCATTGTGTGATACAGTGTTCCTCCATTGTGTGATACAGTGTTCCTCCATTGTGTGATACAGTGTTCCTCCATTGTGTGATACAGTGTTCCTCCATTGTGTGATACAGTGTTCCTCCATTGTGTGATACAGTGTTCCTCCATTGTGTAATACAGTGTTCCTCCATTGTGTGATACAGTGTTCGTCTCTTGTGAGTTTTTTGATACCCTGTCAGAATCACGGAGGTAAAGTCCATAGACAAGACACCTAAAACTTCTTCTCTCTTCCTCATTGTGAAGGATTCCATGAGAAATGAAGTCTCTAGAGCGATTAATCGAACAGTGCAAAAATTGTTTCACAAATGCGCTTGAGAGAAATTTGTTTGAATGAAACATTGACCTTGGTATTATGACATAGGCACCATGAACATAAACCAATTTTGAAACAGATCACACTTGGCCATAAATTCTTTATCTCATAAGACAGATTTAGCTCATATTCATACACAATGAGAGACTTTGATCAGTTTCATACAACAAGATGTTTCTTCATAGATTTTATTACCACTTTGGTGAGTTTCTATGTCTGTAAAATAGACAGAAGTTCATTATACGATTGTTTGCTTTATATACGAAATGATATTGTTATGTTATATTTCGGGTTTTACTCCTGCATCAGCACCATTTCGGGCTATATCGCCGGCGGGCAGTTTACTTAACAACACCTTTCCTGGGCAGGCTCCAGCGGTTAACCAGTACTTGGGTGCACCAACCTCCGTAGGAAACTGCCAACTTTTTCATATAAATGAGGCACGGCCTGAGTGGGGCTTGAACCCGTGACCATCAGTGATGATAGGTTACAGTGGTATACAAGTCAGCGACCTTAACCACTCGACCACGGAGGCGGACGAAATGATATTGTGTCCCCCATCAATGCAAAATAATCTCCGTTGTTTAATTTAACCATATTTTATTGCAAATCAATAGTGCATATATCGTGCACGTAAAGATACAATACATAGCATGAAAATAGAAATGGTTTGGGCCACAAGTTTTTATTGCAAATCAATGGTGCATATATCGTGCACGTAAAGATACAATACATAGCATGAAAATAGAAATGGTTTGGGCCACAAGTTTTTATTGCAAATCAATGGTGCATATATCGTGCACGTAAAGATACAATACATAGCATGAAAATAGAAATGGTTTGGGCCACAAGTTTTTATTGCAAATCAATAGTGTCCCGGCGTGAAGAGTTTTCGCCCAGAACAGGTTTTCGCCCAACTGTGGAAATAGCAAGTCGCTAGAGATCACGCAATATTTCACGCTCCAGTTACCGGAATTATAAATAAACATACCTTGTGCACTTCCAATCTATTTCTAACTGATCATAATATATCAGACAAGGTAAATTAGCGGTGAAAACTTAAAACCTACCCCAGTTTTCACTAATTTCACTATATCCGTTTTATGTCACCATATAAATATCATTTTTTAAAGAAATTGGCAATTTTTTCTCCAAAATGACATATGCATCGTCTGCCACGCCAATATATTTACGAATAAAAATGTCATTATAGTCTCACTGCTCCGTGTTTATGAGTTATGTCCGTTATTACACACAAGGGGTCCTTATTCATAATATCGATTTTCACCGTTTTTCGCCTTCAGGTCCACGTGTTTTCACAGAGGTTCTCCAACTGATATACATGGTTGTGTAAACCTAGTTATTCTCTGTTAGGCACCATGTGATGTGTTCGATGGATGGGTCCAGTTATGGGTCTGCACCCAGTCCGAGTAATTAGGAGGGGCGACGACTTCTTATGCCCCGTGTGTTTGTCTAAGTTAAACTAAATTAGTGTTTTAGATACAGTATATAGACAAAATGCTCTCCAACAAATGGATTTTGAGTGAAAATGATAAATTAAGCCTATTATTAAAGTAAGTGTTCCTTATTTATATTGTTTTGTTAAAAAAACTGTTGCTTACATAATAATGCTCGCGCTGTAGGCAATTTCCACAGTTAGGCGAAAACATGTGACGTCATTCCGGATTACTGAGAATGAGGTACCGCTAATTTGTCAACTTTTCTCAATAAGTAAACAATCGGTTTTCTTCGAGATTTTGGGGAATGAAAGGTAAAATATTGTTTATTTGGTGACATAAAATTGTTTGCAGTGTATGACATTTCTAAACCTATAGGAGTCCGTTATGTACTACGTCGTCGAAAACCAGTAACACCGGGATGCATATGTCGTGCACGTAAATATACAATACATAGTATGAAAATAGAAATGGTTTGGGCCACAAGTTTTTATTGCAAATCAATAGTGCATATATCGTGCACTGCACGTAAAGATACAATACATAGTATGAAAATAGAAATGGTTTGGGCCACAAGTTTTAACAACATTAGACAATGGCCTGCACCAGAGACAATCTCCATAGTTTAATGTTGGGTTGTTGTCCAAAATTAAAATCTGAGTAAAAATCGTGCATTCAGTGTGAAAAACTTCTATTTCAGTCGATGTATTGCACAGAGAAAATGTCTGTTTCCTGTAGAGTTACTTGCATTATGGTTACTCCGAAAAGCACGGAAATTCCGGAAAATCTAATTATCGCAAAATAGCTGTTGCATTTGCACTTAACTCGGCATTAATTTAGTGATGTTGTAATCTTTTTCTCTTTTTTTCTCTCGCGGGGAAACAGCCCTCAATTAGTTATCCAGTCCATAGATTTGAAACCACTGTATTTATACTTTAATGATTATAAGAGATGGCTGTTCTGTCTTGAATACTTAGGGTTTTGCTGCATCTCTGTGATCCAGTCATAGATTTGCTGCAGTATTTACGCTTTTACCATGATCATAAGAGATGGCATTTCTGGTTTTCTGCATCTCTTTGATCCAGTCATAGATTTGCTGCAGTATTTACGCTTTTACCATGATCATAGGAGATGGCTGTTCTGGTTTGCTGCATCTCTGTGATCCAGTCATAGATTTGCTGCAGTATTTACGCTTTTACCATGATCATAAGAGATGGCTGTTCAGGTTTGCTGCATTGCATCTCTGTGATCCAGTCATAGATTTGCTGCAGTATTTACGCTTTTACCATGATCATAAGAGATGGTGCCATGTTCAGGTTTGCTGCATCTCTGTGATCCAGTCATAGATTTGCTGCAGTATTTACGCTTTTACCATGATCATAAGAGATGGCTGTTCTGGTTTGCTGCATCTCTGTGATCCAGTCATAGATTTGCTGCAGTATTTACGCTTTTACCATGATCATAAGAGATGGCTGTTCTGGTTTGCTGCATCTCTGTGATCCAGTCATAGATTTGCTGCAGTATTTACGCTTTTACCATGATCATAAGAGATGGTGCCATGTTCAGGTTTGCTGCATTGCATCTCTGTGATCCAGTCATAGATTTGCTGCAGTATTTACGCTTTTACCATGATCATAAGAGATGGTGCCATGTTCAGGTTTGCTGCATCTCTGTGATCCAGTCATAGATTTGCTGCAGTATTTACGCTTTTACCATGATCCTAAGAGATGGCTGTTCTGGTTTGCTGCATCTCTGTGATCCAGTCATAGATTTGCTGCAGTATTTACGCTTTTACCATGATCATAAGAGATGGCTGTTCTGGTTTGCTGCATCTCTGTGATCCAGTCATAGATTTGCTGCAGTATTTACGCTTTTACCATGATCATAAGAGATGGCTGTTCTGGTTTGCTGCATCTCTGTGATCCAGTCATAGATTTGCTGCAGTATTTACGCTTTTACCATGATCATAAGAGATGGCTGTTCAGGTTTGCTGCATTGCATCTCTGTGATCCAGTCATAGATTTGCTGCAGTATTTACGCTTTTACCATGATCATAAGAGATGGCTGTTCTGGTTTGCTGCATCTCTGTGATCCAGTCATAGATTTGCTGCAGTATTTACGCTTTTACCATGATCATAAGAGATGGCTGTTCAGGTTTGCTGCATCTCTGTGATCCAGTCATAGATTTGCTGCAGTATTTACGCTTTTACCATGATCATAAGAGATGGCTGTTCTGGCTTGCTGCATCTCTGTGATCCAGTCATAGATTTGCTGCAGTATTTACGCTTTTACCATGATCATAAGAGATGGCTGTTCTGGTTTGCTGCATCTCTGTGATCCAGTCATAGATTTGCTGCAGTATTTACGCTTTTACCATGATCATAAGAGATGGCTGTTCTGGTTTGCTGCATCTCTGTGATCCAGTCATAGATTTGCTGCAGTATTTACGCTTTTACCATGATCATAAGAGATGGCTGTTCTGGTTTGCTGCATCTCTGTGATCCAGTCATAGATTTGCTGCAGTATTTACGCTTTTACCATGATCATAAGAGATGGCTGTTCTGGTTTGCTGCATCTCTGTGATCCAGTCATAGATTTGCTGCAGTATTTACGCTTTTACCATGATCATAAGAGATGGCTGTTCTGGTTTGCTGCATCTCTGTGATCCAGTCATAGATTTGCTGCAGTATTTACGCTTTTACCATGATCATAAGAGATGGCTGTTCAGGTTTGCTGCATTGCATCTCTGTGATCCAGTCATAGATTTGCTGCAGTATTTACGCTTTTACCATGATCATAAGAGATGGCTGTTCAGGTTTGCTGCATCTCTGTGATCCAGTCATAGATTTGCTGCAGTATTTACGCTTTTACCATGATCATAAGAGATGGCTGTTCAGGTTTGCTGCATCTCTGTGATCCAGTCATAGATTTGCTGCAGTATTTACGCTTTTACCATGATCATAAGAGATGGCTGTTCAGGTTTGCTGCATCTCTGTGATCCAGTCATAGATTTGCTGCAGTATTTACGCTTTTACCATGATCATAAGAGATGGCTGTTCTGGTTTGCTGCATCTCTGTGATCCAGTCATAGATTTGCTGCAGTATTTACGCTTTTACCATGATCATAAGAGATGGCTGTTCTGGTTTGCTGCATCTCTGTGATCCAGTCATAGATTTGCTGCAGTATTTACGCTTTTACCATGATCATAAGAGATGGCTGTTCGGTTTGCTGCATCTCTGTGATCCAGTCATAGATTTGCTGCAGTATTTACGCTTTTACCATGATCATAAGAGATGGCTGTTCAGGTTTGCTGCATCTCTGTGATCCAGTCATAGATTTGCTGCAGTATTTACGCTTTTACCATGATCATAAGAGATGGCTGTTCAGGTTTGCTGCATCTCTGTGATCCAGTCATAGATTTGCTGCAGTATTTACGCTTTTACCATGATCATAAGAGATGGCTGTTCTGGTTTGCTGCATCTCTGTGATCCAGTCATAGATTTGCTGCAGTATTTACGCTTTTACCATGATCATAAGAGATGGCTGTTCTGGCTTGCTGCATCTCTGTGATCCAGTCATAGATTTGCTGCAGTATTTACGCTTTTACCATGATCATAAGAGATGGCTGTTCTGGTTTGCTGCATCTCTGTGATCCAGTCATAGATTTGCTGCAGTATTTACGCTTTTACCATGATCATAAGAGATGGCTGTTCAGGTTTGCTGCATCTCTGTGATCCAGTCATAGATTTGCTGCAGTATTTACGCTTTTACCATGATCATAAGAGATGGCTGTTCAGGTTTGCTGCATCTCTGTGATCCAGTCATAGATTTGCTGCAGTATTTACGCTTTTACCATGATCATAAGAGATGGCTGTTCTGGCTTGCTGCATCTCTGTGATCCAGTCATAGATTTGCTGCAGTATTTACGCTTTTACCATGATCATAAGAGATGGCTGTTCTGGCTTGCTGCATCTCTGGGATCCAGTCATAGATTTTAGACCACTACCGTATTTATTTAAGGAATGAATTGTTGAGGAATGAATCGCGGTGTAATAGTTTCCATCATGGTATTAACTACATTGGGCGTGGTCCGACTATATTTGCATAAATTACCACATGAATCTACTATAAGTTCACAATAATTTGTAGTAGCAATGGTATTTATAATTTTTTATATGAGAAATTATACATTTTTGGATTTTTGCTATGTAATGTCGCTTTAACTTTAATAGAATATAATTATGGATGTGGGAAAATGAAACAATTTATTCAATTCTGAAAAATGCCAAATTTGATACAACAAATTGCAACATATTATATTCTCTATTTTGGAAATTATTTATAATGTTTGTTCGGATTGCTATAATGGGGGGTAATTCTAGACCCAAGAAATTCAGTATTAATTGTTTTTTCAAAATCTGACACCAAACTGCTTTCATCCCCAACCACTCGTAAATAGGCCACATTAATATTACAGTAAACTGTTTGTTGCATGCAGTAGCATCATCATAATTATAAAATCAGTGAAATCAGAGACAAAATGAGACAAAATAAATTCTTGGCAAACCGGTACTTTGGAACAAGTACCGTATTTAATCTTATAAGCAACCATACCAGAATGTGGCCCAAACCATTTGCATGTTCATATTATGTATTATATCTGTTTATGATTTGCAATAAAATATGATTAAACTAAAACATACCATAATAAACACTCATTCTTGACTTTTTCGCGTATAAAAAGCACCATTTTTCAGTCGAATATTAGAAACACTGATGTCTTGTAAAAACACACCACCCCCTCCCTCCTGATTCAAATTTAGACTAAAATAGGCAGGTGTTCCTTAACCCATTTCATTCTGGATACATTTAAGGCTTTTGCAAACAACATAGATCCAGATCAGCCGCAGTGTGATGCGTGCTGATCAGGATCTATGTTGTTTGCCAAATAGCCAAGTATCTTAGCAAGATCATCTGAATAGCAAACAGCATAGAGCCTGATCAGACTGCACGTTCTGTGTCGGTTGATCTGGCTCTATGTTCTTTGCAAATACTGTTTGAACGGTATCCAGAATGAAATGGGTTAATGTCATTTATTCCAATTAGTTTACAGAAATACCAAGTTTTGTATATTTTACTTTGAATCAGCATGGCCCATCCCCAACTTATGGAGTTGACCTTGATCTTAATAATCGCCATAGATAGATTTCTTTATTGATAGAGGGAGTTCGCCTCCGTGGTCGAGTGGTTACGGTCGCTGACTTGTATACCACTGTAACCTATCATCACTGATGTTCACGGGTTCGAGCCCCGCTCAAGCCGTGTCTCATTTATATGAAAAAGTTGGCAGTTTCTTACGGAGGTTGGTGCACCCAAGTACTGGTTAACCGCTGGAGCCTGCCCAGGAAAGGTGTTGTTAAGTAAACGGCCCGCCGGCGATATAGCCCGAAATGGTGCTGATGCAGGCGTAAAACCCGAAATATAACATAACATAATTATTGATAGAGGGTGACCTAATTAGTTCTGAACTAATTTTCCTTAGGGCCCTCTAGACATGTTATCTATTAGATTAATTACGGTGCTTATATCGACATATCCTATAAAAGAATATTACTGACAGGCCATGAGTCGGAGTGCAGTTAGGTAAGTGTGACGAAATGTCACAAAGTCCTAGTTAAATGAATAAAAAGCCTACAGCGCAAAAGTTAAATGCAGGCTAGACGTTTATAATTATATTGTTTAAGTACAGCAATTGTAATGGCTAAGAAACGGTTCATATAGGTAACCAGCCCAGGCACTTCCTGTTCTAAATGATATAGGTAACCAGCCCAGGCACTTCCTGTTCTAAATGATATAGGTAACCAGCCCAGGCACTTCCTGTTCTAAATGAAGCGATATAGCTACATGTACTAACAACCGTGTTCTAAGCTTTTTTGTAACCATAGTAACGATAGTTCTAGCGGCGTTCATTATGTGTAGTCCTAAAATCTGGCTACTTTTCGGCATCCGACAGTTCTAGCGGCGCTCACTGTAGTCTAAAATCTGGCTACTCCTCGGCATCCGACAGTTCTAGCGGCGCTCACTATAGTCTAAAATCTGGCTACTCTTGCGGGAGAGTAGCCAGATTTTAGACGACAGTGAGCGTCGCTAGAACTACCCTTATTATGGTTACAAAACCAAAAAAAGAGCTTAAAACACGGTTGTTAGTACATGTAGCTTACCAATGATCGGGTACGCTAACAGCAAAGGAGTTAAAATTCCACATTAATTTTATTGATGTAATAACAAGGAGTTAAAATTCCACATTAATTTTATTGATGTAATAACAAGGAGTTAAAATTCCACATTAATTTTATTGATGTAATAACAAGGAGTTAAAATTCCACATTAATTTTATTGATGTAATAACAAGGAGTTAAAATTCCACATTAATTTTATTGATGTAATAACAAGGAGTTAAAATTCCACATTAATTTTATTGATGTAATAACAAGGAGTTAAAATTCCACATTAATTTTATTGATGTAATAACAAGGAGTTAAAATTCCACATTAATTTTATTGATGTAATAACAAGGAGTTAAAATTCCACATTAATTTTATTGATGTAATAACAAGGAGTTAAAATTCCACATTAATTTTATTGATGTAATAACAAGGAGTTAAAATTCCACATTAATTTTATTGATGTAATAACATACGGTATTTGTTTGTCGTACATTTTATATATTTGATATGTATGTATGTATGTTCCATTAATGTCAAACCCCTTGCGGGGACCTAGACATGTTTTCCTGGGCAGGCTTAGCCGACCTAAGTGGTTAACCAGTACTAAGTACTAAGCAATGTGTGTGAGGTGCCTTGCTCAATGACACTACATACGTGGCCTGACCGAGTATCAAACCCGGGACCATTCAATTCCAAATCCGACGCTCTACCACTGTACCACGGAAGCCATAGTGATATGACTGGAATAAATTCTTGCGTCGTGCATTGAAATGCAGTTGATGGGCAGACGTCCACAGTATTTGTTCAAGTCTGCCCCCATCTCATTGCAATGCACACATCTGCACCTGCAACAAGATTGTGTTGTAGAGGTCCTGGTTGTGGTGGTGGAGATTGAATACCAGATTCTGCAACTTCTCATTACCCATGTGGCTCAACGACAATCTGTAAATGCAATGGACTTTCTATGAGGTACATTTAAAGCAGCATTACATCGTATGAAATAAATGATATTTGAAAAATTAAAATTTTACGTATGGGTAGCAATGCTGCTACACATTCAAACTTTATACTTTGTATATTTATGTTCATTTGGTAAACAGTGGTTTTTTGCGATAAAATAAACTCGAAACCGAAAGTAGGACTTGCCGAGTCGATCGGTCACACACTTGTTTACAACCGGAAAGCATCGTCCGCACTTGTTTACATTCGGAATGCATCGTCCCCATTTGTCCCACGTTGTCTTTTTAATTAAATTACTTGATATGTTGATTCATACCTCTGTTAGCTAAGTCTTTTAGGAACATTTCTACATCCCCGCGAGGGTTCGACATTAGAGGAAGATATATAGATAGTATTTCATGTTCAAAATATATACGTTGTTTTCTACATCCTCTGTTGTTTCACGCATGCGCGCTGTGCATGTTTACATTTCGTGTGTTGATAAACAAATTCGCATATACGACGGTTTAAATTTATTGGAATTTTATCTTTTCTGATTGACTGTTTCGATTTTTATAAACACACATACATTAGTATTTATATTTTACCAAAAACATCCTTTATTACGATGTAATGCTGCTTTAAGGCATTTATGTTTGCGTATAAAAAATTTTAAGTTGCTATGGTTATACTGGGAAAAGCTTGTACTGCCTATGGATAACATGTACAGGACATGTGCAGACAAAATATACATGAAAAAGAATGCGGACTCGAGCTGTCAGTGACTTCATTAATTTTGTAGCGTCTATTATGACCTTGTTCTAGCGCCATTTAGCGCACGGTTACATCGTTTTCTATCATAAAAACACTGTTCTGCCTAAACTAAAATGTGCACATTAATTTTGTTTGCTTGAGTGATGGAATAATATTTCACTTATGAACATAGAAATGCTATTATTATTGGCTTAGAGTACACCTCACGCTCATGCTCATTATAAATTATTAACACAAAGCACCGGTGTAAGATCCTATATGGATTGTCTAATGTTCTTGATTAACACAAAGCACAGGTGTAAGATCCTATATAGATTGTCTAATGTTCTTGATTAAGTATTGAGGAAATATAAAAACTTGGAAATACAGTCAAACATGTGTTAGTGGTCACCTAGTAAATACAGTGAAACCTGTTAGTGGTCACCTCTAGTAAATACAGTGAAACCTGTGTTAGTGGTAACCTCTAGTAAATACAGTGAAACCTGTGTTAGTGGTCACCTCTAGTAAGTACAGTAAACCCTGTGTTAGTGGTCACCTCTAGTAAATACAGTGGAACCTGTGTTAGTGGTCACCTCTAGTAAATACAGTGAAACATGTGTTAGTGGTCACCTCTAGTAAATACAGTGAAACCTGTGTTAGTGGTCACCTCTAGTAAATACAGTGGAACCTGTGTTAGTGGTCACCTCTAGTAAATACAGTGAAACATGTGTTAGTGTTCACCTCTAGTAAATACAGTGAAACCTGTGTTAGTGGTCACCTCTAGTAAATACAGTGAAACCTGTGTTAGTGGTCACCTCTAGTAAATACAGTGAAACCTGTGTTAGTGGTCATCTCTAGTAAATACAGTGAAACATGTGTTAGTGGACACCTAGTCAATACAGTGAAACCTGTGTTAGTGGTCACCTGTATTAATGCCAACCTGTGTTAGTGGTCACCTCTAGTAAATACAGTGGAACCTGTGTTAGTGGTCACCTCTAGTAAATACAGTGAAACCTGTGTTAGTGGTCACCTCTAGTAAATACAGTGAAACCTGTGTTAGTGGTCACCTCTAGTAAATACAGTGAAACCTGTGTTAGTGGTCACCTCTAGTAAATACAGTGAAACCTGTGTTAGTGGTCATCTCTAGTAAATACAGTGAAACCTGTGTTAGTGGTCATCTCTAGTAAATACAGTGAAACCTGTGTTAGTGGACACCTAGTCAATACAGTGAAACCTGTGTTAGTGGTCACCTGTATTAATGCCAACCTGTGTTAGTGGTCACCTGTATTAATGCCAACCTGTGTTAGTGGTCACCTCTATTAATGCCAACCTGTGTTAGTGGTCACCTGTATTAATGCCAACCTGTGTTAGTGGTCACCTGTATTAATGCCAACCTGTGTTAGTGGTCACCTGTATTAATGCCAACCTGTGTTAGTGGTCACCTGTATTAATGCCAACCTGTGTTAGTGGTCACCTGTATTAATGCCAACCTGTGTTAGTGGTCACCTCTAGTAAATACAGTGGAACCTGTGTTAGTGGTCACCTCTAGTAAATACAGTGAAACCTGTGTTAGTGGTCACCTCTAGTAAATACAGTGAAACCTGTGTTAGTGGTCACCTCTAGTAAATACAGTGAAACCTGTGTTAGTGGTCACCTCTAGTAAATACAGTGAAACCTGTGTTAGTGGTCATCTCTAATAAATACAGTGAACCGTGTTAGTGGACACCTAGTCAATACAGTGAAACCTGTGTTAGTGGTCACCTGTATTAATGCCAACCTGTGTTAGTGGTCACCTGTATTAATGCCAACCTGTGTTAGTGGTCACCTGTATTAATGCCAACCTGTGTTAGTGGTCACCTCTATTAATGCCAACCTGTGTTAGTGGTCACCTGTATTAATGCCAACCTGTGTTAGTGGTCACCTCTAGTAATGCCAACCTGTGTTAGTGGTCACCTGTATTAATGCCAACCTGTGTTAGTGGTCACCTGTATTAATGCCAACCTGCATTAGTAGTCACCTATATTAATGCCAACCTGTGTTAGTGGTCACCTCTATTAATGCCAACCTGTATTAAGCAGCCAGTTTCCAGATTCCCAATATGTTATTTGTTTACATATTTAGTTTATACAAATTTATTTTAGCTCGATTGCGAAACAAGTTATTACAACTTATATTAATCACTCTCGAGACCTCATTCCTGATGGAATCCATCGCCACGAGGGAGAGAGAATGTTTACATATTTGACCTCTATATAGCAGCCACCTGTGCTAAGCAGCCACTTTCTGTGATTCCCTTGGTTGGCTGCTTAAGACAGGTTTGACTTTAAATGTTTATCACTATAGTGTGATGGTGCACGTGCACTTTTCGTGGGCTTTAACCCAGTAACATCACAGTTATTGCCCTTTAATTGACAAAATCCACAAATTTGTCCGTGTAATAATGAATATGATACTTACAGTTTATATGCAAATTTATTTTAGCTCAATTGCGAAACAAGTTCTTTCAACTTATATTAATCACTCTCGAGACCTCATTCCTGATGGAATCCATCGCCATGAAGGAGAGAAAAGAGGAAATGTGGAATTCAATTGCCTTGCCTAAGGGCACAATCGTAACAGCTCCAGCAGAGCTCGATCTCCGGACCTTTCGCACATGAAGCGAACCCGCTTCCACTGCGCTACCACGACTACCACAATGATACATATGGAAAGTCAAACCTGTCTTAAGCAACCAACCACGGGATTCACAGAGGGGTTGCTTAACACAGGTGGCTGCTTAATAGAGGTCAAATAGAGTTGACTGTATTATTGATCCCCAATTATTAAAGCGACACTACATCAGTGAAAACTCAATTTTCTACAGAATGTAATTTCCTTATTATATGGTATAATTTTTTCCCGAATATTTGCCACAGAATCTGAGTATTTCAACTAATACACAAATGTCGTATACGCGATTTGTTGACATAACAAAATAATGTAAATAGGGTCGACATTCATGAGTAATACAACGCGAATATCTTGAATAACACGATTTATATTACAGATTTACCGTTTATATCTAACATTTGTGCACAGGTATATTTATTTGTAGGCTAAATTATCTCTAAACGACAGTACCACACGCTAAGTATTGACTCCCATGACAAACACACGTCAATTCAGGAGCATGGATGGCCGTTATAATTATGAAATCCTACTTTCAATTTTGAAAATGTGTAGACCACTAAAACACTGTTTAGTGAATCAATGTTCGAATGAATTCGGAAGAATTTGTAGTAGCAATGCCTTTATACGTCAGAAAATGCATTATTTTTGGTTTTTGCGATGTAATGTCGCTTTAAAGTATGTGACAATTGAGATTTTATGAAATTGTGTTTAAAGTGACATTACATCGCAAAAAGCAAATAAAATGCATTTTTTCACGTATACATGCATAGCTACTACACATTCTTCTGAATGCATTCGAACACTAACATTGAATCAATAAACAGTGTTCTGTGGTATACAAACTTTCAAAAGTGAAAGTAGGATTTCATATAACAATCATCCGCGCTCCTGAATTGACATTTGTTTGTCATTGGAGTCGATAATAAATACGTGATTCTTTCGCTATAATTTAACTAAGAGTAGTGTACAAATAAATATGCATAGGCACACATGTGAGATATCGGGTAAATATTTACCATACCTCGTGTTATTCAGGATAAACGCATTGTATTTATTACGCATGAATGTCGACCCTATTTACATTATTTTGTTATGTCAACAAATCGCGTATACGACGTTTATTTATTTGTTGAAATACTCGGGGTTTTTGAGGCAAATATTTGGAAACAAATTATACATATAACAGCAAATTACATTTTGCAGACATTTGCGTTTTCACATTTGCTTTAATTAATTGATAAGAAACTGTAAAGTATCCATTGGATATACTGTAGGATATCTGTTGATTTCATTATCATAAGATGAGAAAACAGTGAATGTGATGAAAACGGAGGAAACCAATTCAAAAGACCTATCCTCCTTAAAGAGTATTCAGGGGGAAGTAACTGACCCTCTCATTGATTGAGCATTCAGTATATGAACTACTTTTCCTACAAAATACACTTCGGACGTTTAGGAAGTGGGAGAATATATCTGTCCTACAGACTGCATCCTTGTTTCATCTTTGTTGCCCAGTTTCCATTAAGAGGAGACAGAAAGGAAAGTAGAATGTCATTCAATGACTGTCAGTATGTCAAACCGTATGCCTGCAATATGTCTCTTTTATTGAACTTTGTGTGTCATTCGTCAATAAACGCTGGATCAAAAAGGAATAAAGTGTAAAATTGGGGGAAATGCCGAATGTCAGGAACTGTCAGCCACTTTTCTTGAGCTTTTATTTAAATTAGAGAGATGAATTTCTCGGATACAATATCTGGGTATTGCCGGGGAAATAGAAACAAGCTGAAGAGTTGAATTCCTGAACAAAGGGAATAGACTCCAACAATATACCATGGACAGACAGTTAACTGAAGGAATAATCTCCAACAATAAACCATGGACAGACAGTTCACTGAAGGAATAATCTACAACAATAAACCATGGACAGACAGTTAACTGAAGGAATAATCTCCAACAATAAACCATGGACAGACAGTTCACTGAAGGAATAATCTACAACAATAAACCATGGACAGACAGTTAACTGAAGGAATAATCTACAACAATAAACCATGGACAGACAGTTCACTGAAGGAATAATCTCCAACAATAAACCATGGACAGACAGTTCACTGAAGGAATAATCTCTAACAATAAACCATGGACAGACAGTTCACTGAAGGAATAATCTCAACAATAAACCATGGACAGACAGTTCACTGAAGAAAACCAACAAAAACCAACAACAACAAAAAACACAACAATAAACCATGGACAGACAGTTCACTGAAGGAATAATCTACAACAATAAACCATGGACAGACAGTTCACTGAAGGAATAATCTCTAACAATAAACCATGGACAGGTCAGTTCACTGATGGAATAATCTCCAACAATAGACCATGGTCTGTAACACAATCACAGATAAACCAGGTTTTGTGAATTGTGACACAAAGCCCTTAATTGGGGATTATAAATTGATTGAGTGATGTTTTGACAAGAGACTGGTTGTCCTAAACAAATTCAGACACTGTTGCTTATCATACTGTTGTCCCCAGGTTTAAAATGTAAACACTCACACATTTTCATGATATTGATTTTCTAACTAGGTTGCAGGCTATTACACAATTTCAAGATGAGGCCAGGTTTAATACAGGTACTGTACTACACATGTAACAAACGCAGGTTTATATGTGTACATGTTTACAGTTTAGTTATTGATTTTTTTTTGTGAAACTGTTTTTTGGAAGGGCTCCAGGTATTGATAAAAAAGGATTACAGAGTGTTACTTGGTAGTTGTTTTTCTCAGGTAACCTTACAGTGTTCATAATATATTCAATTTACGAAATACCGGTAACAGACAATAGTAAAAAAAAAAGTCCGCCTCCGTGGTCGAGTGGTTAAGGTCGCTGACTTGTATACCACTGTAACGTATCATCACTGATGGTCATGGGTTCGAGCCCCGCTCAGACCGTGTCTCATTTATATGAAAAAGTTGGCAGTTTCTTACAGAGGTTGGTGCACCCAAGTACTGGTTAACCGTTGGAGCCTGCCCAGGAAAGGTGTTGTTAGGTAAACTGCCCGTCGGCGATATAGCCCAAAATGGTGCTGATGCAGGCGTAAACCCGAAATATAACATAGCATAAGATCTTTATGCATCGAATTGCTGTATAATCATCTGGATTAAAATGCATTAAATGACAATATGAAAAACTATTTATTATTGTATGATTATTACTAGCTCCAAATATTATAAAACAACTAGTGACCATTTAGCAATTTTGTTACAGACGGATCTGTAGCCCAGTGATAACACGCTGGACTGGTAATTCAGGGATTGCAGGTTTGATCCCCCGTCTGACCCTAATAAAATTAACAGTCTTTCAGATGGGACTTAAAACCAAGGTCTTGTGTCGATGCTTTACACTGTGCACGTAAAAGAACCAGAGGAGACCATGGAATGGGTCTCTGTCTGTATCATTGCACTATCCTCCAGAAATCTAAAATGACTAATCTCTTCAGGAGGCGTCGCTCATATGGGCAACCGGTAGCGACGATAAATAAAACGTAAAACACACACAGCAATTTTGTTGAGTGTAGCTACGCATTATTTCTGTGAAATTGCTGCGAAAATGTTTCCAGTGGCCGCTGTTTACACACGATTAATGGGTACGAAGAGTGTCCTGAACGTTCCATTATTCTAATGCTATGGAAATAGTATCTCCCCCGAAGACTTCAATAAGATGTTTGTTATCTGCAATGTTCAGATCAATTTCACTTGTGTTGGACATGTTTAGTCTTGTAGTATATATTACTTGAAGAATAATTGCACCAGCGGTATCGGGCATGGGAGGAAGCAGGCATCGTACAACTTTGCGTACAATATTACCACAAATGCACTCAATGCAATGCCTTCCAAACACCCTACCCCATAAAATTCCCATAAGCAAACAGTCAATATTATTTACTATTCCCCCCCCCCCCCATCAGTTAATATTTTCGTTAATATTGACTGCCTTTGAATCAGTAAAACGCTCATTGGGATATTGCTAAACACAAATAGTCTCTCGTAATAAGTAGACACTTGTGGAGATAGATAAAAGCTTCTAGATTATATAAATATATTTACTGAGACGAGTCGAATCTTTTCAAATAGTCTTGTACATGGGTTCGGTATAATAAAATAAATATTGCATTCCCGAGTGGGCAATATGACTAACATCACCCCTCAAAACATGAATATTCATTTCTCGTAGTGATATTTTTCATATTGCCTATTCAGTAATGCAATATTTATATAATATCTCCATACATACGACATTCATTTATCTACCAATCAGTGGATAAACAGTGAATATCACCTCCATAGATAGTACAGGGACTACATGTACATGGGACTCTGGACTGCATTATGAATGATAGTACAGGGACTACATGTACATGGGACTCTGGTCTGCATTATGAATGATAGTACAGGGACTACATGTACATGCAACTCTGGACTGCATTATGAATGATAGTACAGGGACTACATGTACATGG
Source organism: Archivesica marissinica (assembly GCA_014843695.1). NCBI lineage: Eukaryota > Metazoa > Mollusca > Bivalvia > Venerida > Vesicomyidae > Archivesica > Archivesica marissinica. Next base: position 50,495,295 of record CM026393.1, read on the forward strand.
GACTCTGGTCTGCATTATGAATGATAGTACAGGGACTACATGTACATGGGACTCTGGACTTTATTATAAATGATAGTACAGGGACTACATGTACATGGGACTCTGGACTTTATTATAAATGATAGTACAGGGACTACATGTACATGGGACTCTGGACTTTATTATAAATAATAGTACAGGGACTACATGTACATGGGACTCTGGACTGCATTATGAATGATAGTACAGGGACTACATGTACATGCGACTTTATTATGAACAACAGTTATGGCCCTTTAATTGACTAAAAATTCACTTAACCCATTTCATTCTGGATACCGTGACAGTATTTGCAAAGAACATAGAGCCAGATCAACCGCCACGGAACATACTGTCTGATCAGGCTCTATGCTGTTTGCTATTCAGATGATCTTGCTGAGACACTTGGCTATGTAGCAAACAACATAGATCCTGATCAGCATGCAGGTTACGCTGCAGCTGATCTGGATCTATGTTGTTTGCAAAAGCCTTTAAATATATCCAGAATGAAATGGGTTAATTGGCCATAACTAAGTAACTGATATATCTAATGTCATTAGAAACAACTTGAAATAAAATTAGATCACCAAGTCTGACCTACATTGCAATAGTGAAACCAGAGTTCTTGCCCTTGAATATGATAAAAATTCAATAATGGATGTTTCCATGGATTCATCGACTGGTCTGGAAGTTCCTGTGCGATAGAACAGATATTCCTATACAATATAATTATATAATTTTAGAGGTTTTAGAGCTTTTTTTTGGAATTTTTTTTTATACTTTATTTATTTTACAATGATTGCGAAGCAAGTTTTAGCAACTTATATTAATCACTCTCATTGGCTCGGATGAAAGCATATATATTTTTCAGTTACAAATAAGAAAACCAAATGAATTGTCGTCTGCTACAATTATTTAAGACTATTTATAGCCTATTTTACCCAGCATGCAAAGAATTAATATAGCCATCGAAAGAAAATCTGATTTTATTCAGTATGTAGAAAATTAATATCCTCATTTGTGAAATACATTAAAACAACCTGTAGAGTATAATTTATGCAAATTTATTTGAGTTCAATTGCGAAACAAGTTCTTACAACTTATATTAATCTCTCGAGATGTCATTCCTGTTGAAATCCATCGCCACGAAGGAGAGAGAAGAGGCAATGTGGAATTTAGATGGCTTGCCTAAGGGCACAATCATAACGGCTCCAGCTGGTAGAGTAGGTGATTCCCACTTGAAGGGGGGGGGGGGGGTTTATAAACATGCATAAAGTGATGTATTGATTGTTTATTTGCAGCACCGGAGATGTATGCTTGTGCCTTAGATGAGTGTTCTGGATACTCGTATGCTATAGATTGGTGGTCGCTTGGAATCTGTGCCTATGAAATGCTTAGAGGAAGGGTAAGACAAGGTTATTTACCATCATTAAGGAGCTTAAAGTCCCATTTGTCTTTATGTTTCTTCGAAATATAAACATTTATGCAGTCTGCTCTTGCATCATATTACATGAACTTTCATTCGGCCACCTTCAAATCCCCCCGATCAATATTGCTATGTAATTTAATGGAATCATTTAGTTTATACAAATTTATTTTAGCTCGATTGCGAAACAAGTTCTTTCAACTTATATTAATCACTCTCGAGACCTCATTCCTGATGGAATCCATCGCCATGAAGTAGAGAGAAGAGGCATGTGGAAGTTAAATGCCTTGCCTAAGGGCACAATCGTATCGGGTCCAGCGGGGCTCGAACTCTGGACCTTTCGCACCTGAAGCGAACACGCATCCACTGCGCTATCACGACTTCCAAGAGGAATCATTTAGCGACATAATGCGACCAACTATTGCTATTTTTCTGGCAAAATCATTTGATGTGCTTTGATAAATAACCAGGAAGCTGCTAATTGAAAAGAATAATTGAAAAGAATAATCAATAATAAAAATTATTGTTTGTTTTACGTTTATTTATCGTCGCTACCGGTTACCCATATGAGCGACGCCTCCTGAAGAGATAAGTTATTTTAGATTTTGGAGGATAGTGCAATGATACAGACAGAAACCCATTCCAGAGTATCCTCTGGTTCTTTTACGTGCACGGTGTAAAGCACCGACAAGAGACCTCGGTTTAACGTCCCATCTGAAAGACTGTTAATTTTATTAGGGTCAGAAGGTGGATCGAACCTGCGATCCATGGATTATTATGCTCTTTGTTTACTCTATTCATTTTAAATATCCACCAATCAAATTCCTTGATCTGAGTTACCTGACCTTACCTGACATCCTCATTTCACAATAATAGACCGTTATTGCTCTGTCCCTGGTTGTCTCCTTATACAAGTTTGACTCCTTATACAAGTTTGACTCTACCAACTTCTTGGTGATTTTATAAATAAATAAATAGAGATAATTTAAAATTAGTAAATTCACAAAAATCTGTCACCTAATATTCTCTATGTACATATGCCAATTGCCAACATCTCTTCCTGTTTTGGGCACATACAGTTTCAGTTCTCATTCAGTAACGTTTTTCCTGAAATACACCAACTTTCAATCAATAAACAGTGTCTCCAAACTCTCAAAAGTGAAAGTAGGATATATTATAATGATCAGCCACGCTCCTCAATTCAGGGTTCCATCTGTCTGAATGTTTGTCTGCTCCACTTCTGTCGCCAATTGAAAAATACTGGAGCCAATTAAAAAAACTTGGAGCCAACTAAGAGCCATATAGTTCACAAATAAATATATATGAAGCCATATATTTGACAAAACATGTGCCCAAATAAAAAAAGTTGTGCCAAATATTTTCGCCAATTCACAAAATTTAGCGCCAATATTTGTTATTTCTCGCAATTGGCGCCATTATTATTTGTTTATTATTGGAGTGTATGCTAAGCATGTGTTGGAGTGTATGCTAAACGCGTATTAGAGTGTATGCCAAACTCGTGTTGGAGTGTATGCTAAGCGCGTGTTGGAGTGTATGCTAAGCGCGTGTTGGAGTGTATGCTAAACGCGCATTGGAGTGTATGCTAAGCACATGTTGGAGTGTATGCTAAGCACATGTTGGAGTGTATGCTAAGCATGTGTTGGAGTGTATGCTAATTGTGTGTTGGAGTGTATGCTAAGTGCTCGTTGGAGTGTATGCTAAGCACATGTTGGAGTGTATGCTAAGCGCGTGTTGGAGTGTATGCTAAGTGCGTGTTGGAGTGTATGCTAAGCACATGTTGGAGTGTATGCTAAGCACATGTTGGAGTGTATGCTAAGCGCGTGTTGGAGTGTATGCTAAGCATATGTTGGAGTGTATGCTAAGCATATGTTGGAGTGTATGCTAAGCGTGTGTTGGAGTGTATGCTAAGCATGTGTTGGAGTGTATGCTAAGCGTATGTTGGAGTGTATGCTAAGTGCTTGTTGGAGTGTATGCTAAGCGTGTGTTGGAGTGTATGCTAAGCGTGTGTTGGAGTGTATGCTAAGCACATGTTGGAGTGTATGCTAAGCACATGTTGGAGTGTATGCTAAGCACATGTTGGAGTGTATGCTAAGCACATGTTGGAGTGTATGCTAAGCGCATGTTGGAGTGTATGCTAAGCGCGTGTTGGAATGTATGCTAAGCGTGTGTTGGAGTGTTTGCTAAGCGCGTGTTGGAGTGTATGCTAAGCACATGTTGGAGTGTATGCTAAGCATGTGTTGGAGTGTATGCTAAGCGTGTGTTGGAGTGTATGCTAAGCATGTGTTGGAGTGTATGCTAAGCGTGTGTTGGAGTGTATGCTAAGCACATGTTGGAGTGTATGCTAAGCACATGTTGGTGTGTATGCTAAGCATGTGTTGGAGTGTATGCTAAGCATATGTTGGAGTGTATGCTAAGCATGTGTTGGAGTGTATGCTAAGCACATGTTGGAGTGTATGCTAAGCACATGTTGGAGTGTATGCTAAGCACATGTTGGAGTGTATGCTAAGCACATGTTGGAGTGTATGCTAAGCACATGTTGGAGTGTATGCTAAGCGCGTGCTGGAGTGTATGCTAAGCGTGTGTTGGAGTGTATGCTAAGCGCATGTTGGAGTGTATGCTAAGCGTGTGTTGGAGTGTATGCTAAGCACATGTTGGAGTGTATGCTAAGCATGTGTTGGAGTGTATGCTAAGCACATGGTGGAGTGTATGTTAAGCGTGTGTTGGAGTGTATGCTATGCGCGTGTTGGAGTGTATGCTAAGCGTGTGTTGGAGTGTATGCTAAGCACATGTTGGAGTGTATGCTAAGCATGTGTTGGAGTGTATGCTAAGCGCGTGTTGGAGTGTATGCTATGTGAGTGTTGGAGTGTATGCTAAGCACATGTTGGAGTGTATGCTAAGCGCGTGTTGGAGTGTATGCTAAGCGTGTGTTGGAGTGTATGCTAAGCGTGTGTTGGAGTGTATGCTAAGCGTGTGTTGGAGTGTATGCTAAGTGTGTGTTGGAGTGTATGCTAAGCACATGTTGGAGTGTATGCTAAGCATGTGTTGGAGTGTATGCTAAGCACATGGTGGAGTGTATGTTAAGCGCGTGTTGGAGTGTATGCTACGCACGTGTTGGAGTGTATGCTAAGCGTGTGTTGGAGTGTATGCTAAGCACATGTTGGAGTGTATGCTAAGCATGTGTTGGAGTGTATGCTATGTGCGTGTTGGAGTGTATGCTAAGCACATGTTGGAGTGTATGCTAAGCATGTGTTGGAGTGTATGCTAAGCATGTGTTGGAGTGTATGCTAAGCATGTGTTGGAGTGTATGCTAAGCATGTGTTGGAGTGTATGCTAAGTGCGTGTTGGAGTGTATGCTAAGCGCGTGTTGGAGTGTATGCTAAGCGCATGTTGGAGTGTATGCTAAGCGCATGTTGGAGTGTATGCTAAGCATGTGTTGGAGTGTATGCTAAGCACATGTTGGAGTGTATGCTAAGCACATGTTGGAGTGTATGCTAAGCATGTGTTGGAGTGTATGCTAAGCGTGTGTTGGAGTGTATGCTAAGCATGTGTTGGAGTGTATGCTAAGCGCATGTTGGAGTGTATGCTAAGCATGTGTTGGAGTGTATACTAAGCATGTGTTGGAGTGTATGCTAAGCACATGTTGGAGTGTATGCTAAGCATGTGTTGGAGTGTATGCTAAGCGTGTGTTGGAGTGTATGCTAAGCTCGTGTTGGAGTGTATGCTAAGCATGTGTTGGAGTGTATGCTAAGCATGTGTTGGAGTGTATGCTAAGCTCGTGTTGGAGTGTATGCTAAGCGCATGTTGGAGTGTATGCTAAGCGCATGTTGGAGTGTATGCTAAGCGCGTGTTACTGTTGCTAAGATATTAATTTAATTCAGAATAATAGCAAACAGTGTAGAGTTTGATCAGGCGGCACGTTCTGTGCCATCTAATCTGGTTCTATGCTGTTTGCAAAGCGACGTTAGCCATGATTGGCAGTTTACGGGTTAATGAGCGTTATCCTCCATGTCCAATACATCATCATAATAACAAAAAATGAACTTGCTTTATGGATAATAAAAAAATGTATCATGCATGTTGTTTTTAATCCAGAGACCTTATGAAATACATGCCAACACCACTGCTCAAGAAGCGAAGCATGTTTTCACGAAATCAAGACCCTGCTCATCTGCCTTGTGGGAGGAGAATATCCGAGGAATGCTCAAACAGGTACTACCTTGTAGTCTTCTTCTTAGTTAACCCAGATTTAGGCTAATATACTAGATTATATCTTCATACAAACGACAGCCATTTAACCCTTTCCTTCATAGAGATTTAGGTTAATATACTATTATATCTCCATACAAACATCAGCCATTTAACCCTTTCCTTCATAGAGATTTAGGCTAATATACTATTATAACTCCCTACTAACATCAGCCATTTAACCCTTTCCTTCATAGAAATTTAGGTTAATATACTATTATATCTCCATACAAACGACAGCCATTTAACCCTTTCCTTCATAGAGATTTAGGCTAATATACTATTATATCTCCATACAAACGACAGCCATTTAATCCTTTCCTTCATTGAGATTTAGATTAATATACTATTATATCTCCATACAAACGACAGCCATTTAACCCTTTCCTTCATAGGGATTTAGGCTAATATACTATTATATCTCCATACAAACGACAGCCATTTAACCCTTTCCTTCCTAGAGATTTAGGCTAATATACTATTATATCTCCATACAAACGACAGCCATTTAACCCTTTCCTTCATAGAGATATAGGCTAATAAACTATTATATCTCCATACAAACGACAGCCATTTAACCCTTTCCTTCATAGAGATTTAGGCTAATAAACTATTATATCTCCATACAAACGACAGCCATTTAACCCTTTCCTTCATAGAGATTTAGGTTAATATACTATTATATCTCCATACAAACATCAGCCATTTAACCCTTTCCTTCATAGAGATTTAGGCTAATATACTATTATAACTCCCTACTAACATCAGCCATTTAACCCTTTCCTTCATAGAAATTTAGGTTAATATACTATTATATCTCCATACAAACGACAGCCATTTAACCCTTTCCTTCATAGAGATTTAGGCTAATATACTATTATATCTCCATACAAACGACAGCCATTTAACCCTTTCCTTCATTGAGATTTAGATTAATATACTATTATATCTCCATACAAACGACAGCCATTTAACCCTTTCCTTCATAGGGATTTAGGCTAATATACTATTATATCTCCATACAAACGACAGCCATTTAACCCTTTCCTTCCTAGAGATTTAGGCTAATATACTATTATATCTCCATACAAACGACAGCCATTTAACCCTTTCCTTCATAGAGATTTAGGCTAATAAACTATTATATCTCCATACAAACGACAGCCATTTAACCCTTTCCTTCATAGAGATTTAGGTTAATATACTATTATATCTCCATACAAACGTCAGCCATTTAACCCTTTCCTTCATAGAGATTTAGGCTAATATACTATTATAACTCCCTACAAACATCAGCCATTTAACCCTTTCCTTCATAGAAATTTAGGTTAATATACTATTATATCTCCATACAAACGACAGCCATTTAACCCTTTCCTTCATTGAGATTTAGGTTAATATACTATTATATCTCCATACAAACGACAGCCATTTAACCCTTTCCTTCATAGAGATTTAGGCTAATATACTATTATATCTCCATACAAACGACAGCCATTTAACCCTTTCCTTCATTGAGATTTAGGTTAATATACTATTATATCTCCATACAAACGACAGCCATTTAACCCTTTCCTTTCATTTAACCCTTTCCTTCATAGAGATTTAGGCTAATATACTATTATATCTCCAGTCCGCCTCCGTGGTCGAGTGGTTAAGGTCGCTGACTTGTATACCACTGTAACCTATCATCACTGATGGTCACGGGTTCGAGCCCCGCTCAGGCCGTGTCTCATTTATATGAAAAAGTTGACAGTTTCTTACGGAGGTTGGTGCACCCAAGTACTGGTTAACCGCTGGAGCCTGCCCAGGAAAGGTGTTGTTAGGTAAACTGCCCGCTGACGATATAGCCCGAAATGGTGCTGAGGCAGGCGTAAAACCCGAAATATAACATAACTGAAGTTGTAGTCCACAATGGTTGCACTAGATTAGCAATAACGTGCTTTTAGCTCAAAACATCATGTGAAATTTGAGAGAAAATACAGCAAGAAACACAAACGATCAGACACAATAATTGCGGGTCTGATCTACATGCGTGCACGATTCCGAAATTATGCAAATACACAAAATGAGGTATAACTGAATGATAGAGATATAACTGATCTGATGCCAGCTTCAATGACATGGCATTAAATTGACAAGTTGAGCGATATTCAATTTCTCAACTGAAATTGATCTACCATCCATACTCGCCTATAAGCAGGGATCATTCTAGACGGCGATGTGGGTGAAATTGTCGCCCTAGGGACCCTGACTTCGTCCTCTGTGGGCGTGGGGGCCCACTTCTCCCTAAAAAAAAAATATATTTTGGTTTTTACGATTTTCAAACAAATTTTGTCTAGTAAGATACACTGGCCCATTATAAAGCACTCCTCCTATTCAAATGTTGTATTTAATGGTGATACTGTGCATTTTAACCCTATTTTGCAGAAGTATATTAAAGAACACTATTTAAGGAAGCTTTCTCACTTCTCCCAAAAATTCTGACCTAGAATGAACCCTGTTTAAGACGAGTATTTTACCACCAAATTATGGCCTGAAAGTTGTTTCCGGTCTTAGCGAGTGCTATTTTAAAAATCAGTTTGTTCCGACGCGATATTTGACGAGTTTTTCCTTTTGGACGGAAGTATATACGCCAAATACTGACAATACCTAACACAAAATTGTAGAACATGTATTTTATTTATTGCTGTCATCTCACTGAACCTTGGTAGTCTATCATTGTAACAGCGTTGGAGCAGGGATTATTCTAGGTCAGAATTGTTGGGAGAAGTGAGAAAACGCACGATCGCATCCTTAAATTGTGTTATTTTATAAACTTCAACAAAATATGGTTTAAATGCACAGTATGACCATTAAATACAACATTTTAATAGGAGTGCTTTATAATGGGCCAGTGTATCTTACTGGATAAAAATTCTGTATGAAAATTGTAAAAACAAAAAAATTAAGGAGAAGTGGGGCCCCTAGAGAGTGTGAAGTCAGGGTCCCTAAGGCAACTATTTCACCCACGTCACCTTCTAGAATGATTCCTGTAGAATAGGCAATAAATACACAGTCTTGCATTTATTTTATTCACTTTTGTCTTAATTCTGATGAGCTGTATCAATGAGAATATTTTTATATATTTATTAGGAAATAAATGTATTTAGATGACAAGGTTATTGGGAAATAAATCTATTTACATTACAAGGTGTTTATATAGTTATTGGGAAATAAATCTATTTACATTACAAGGTGTTTATATAGTTATTGGGAAATAAATGTATTTAGATGACGAGGTGCCCGAGTGCTGAAAGCTCTGATAATTCCCGCTTGCATTCTGATGAATGGGAGATGAAAGTGTTAAATGTTATCCATAATTACTATTTAGAAAAGAAAGCACTGGAACATTGGAACATTTCTTCAACTTGCTCTGGCCAAACATGCAATTTATACTTGTTCTAGTGTCCATTTTATCAACCCGTCTTATATGCGACTGATGCCAAAACCCACATATAACTGGACCAAAGTACATAGTTGGGGGGGTCGTCTTATATGTGAGATCACCTTATACACGAGATCGCCTTATATGCGAGATCACCTTATAGACGAGATCCCCTTATAGACGAGATCCCCTTATAGACGAGATCCCCTTACAGACGAGATCCCCTTATAGACGAGATCACCCTATAGACGAGATCACCTTATAGACGAGATCACCTTATAGACGAGATCCCCTTATACGCAAGATCACCTTATAGACGAGATCCCCTTATAGACGAGATCCCCTTATAGACGAGATCACCTTATAGACGAGATCCCCTTATACGCGAGATCACCTTATAGATGAGATCCCCTTATAGACGAGATCACCTTATAAGCGAGATCACCTTATACGCGAGATCACCTTATACGTGAGATCACCTTATAGGCAAGATCCTCTTATAGGCGAGATCACCTTATAGACGAGATCCCCTTATAGGCGAGATCCCCTTATATGCAAGATCACCTTATAGACGAGATCCCCTTATAGACGAGATCCCCTTATAGGCGAGATCCCCTTATAGACAAGATCCCCTTATAAGTATGGATGGTATATTATGGTATATTATTATATTTATTGCCATTCCTTGTACTGATTTCTGGGAGATTCTTAACACGCTTCAAGCTTACGATTCAGTCCACGTGTCTTTATTAAGAAGTGTATAATAATTTGTTGTATATTATTATCAAGACCAAAGAAGAGGGCCATCAGCCCTGTATCGCTCACCTGACTCCATTTTTTTCACGGGGGTCACCGTTTTAACAACTTTGAAAGATCACCGTGCATTGTTCATTCATACCAAATGTTGCCAATATCCGACCAGTTGTTCGTGAGAAGATGTTGACATTAGGCGTAACTATGGATACCATATATCCGACCAGTGGTTCATGAGAAGATGTTGACATTAGGCGTAACTATGGATACCATATATCCGACCAGTGGTTCATGAGAAGATGTTGACATTAGGCGTAACTAGGGATACCATATATCCGACCAGTGGTTCATGAGAACATGTTGACATTAGGCGTAACTATGGATACCATATATCCGACCAGTGGTTCATGAGAACATGTTGACATTAGGCGTAACTAGGGATACCATATATCCGACCAGGTTCTGAGAAGATGGACATTAGCGTAATATGGATACCATATATCGACCAGTGGTTCTGAGAAGATGTTGACATTAGGCGTAATAGGGATACCATATATCCGACCAGTGGTTCATGAGAACATGTTGACATTAGGCGTAACTATGGATACCATATATCCGACCAGTGGTTCATGAGAACATGTTGACATTAGGCGTAACTAGGGATACCATTTGAACATATTTTTACAAAACAATTACCGTATTTAGCTATGTATAGTGCGCACATTTCTTACTGAAATCCTCATCCATTTTATCTACTGCGCATTATACACCAGTACAGACATCGGGACCAAAATTGACCAATATTTCATGAAATTCGACCCGAACGGCCCCACAGTCATTCTATAATTTGTTACATTCGACAAACGTTATAAACTAGCTATTAAAACCAGTTGCCGATAGTCTATATAAAGAAATGAAATGAATAAGACCACAAAATTAGCATATATTGCGTTTATTTTGACAAATTTTGAAGAATTTAATTGAAATTACTAAATGCATAAAAAAAATGGCGATTTGATAACATCACGTGGTTTTATCGTATGTAATATTTCCCGTACTTTTCGCGTACTTCGCCGCATAAAGCGACACTACACTGCCTTCGTACGATATCATAGAGGTAAAGAAACTTTGTAATTATAGTTTATTTGATTTAATATACCGTATGTTTTTAAATACGACATGATTTAAGACACGATGTGTTGGTTATTTTTACGGGAAATATTTACTACGTGCAATGCATTGCAGTATTTCAATTGTTTGTAGCGATAATTAATTTCGACAAACCATTCACAATGGGTCCCAGTTAATTAGGTAGGCTACACGTGTTGAGAAGTTTGAGCATCTGCTGACATGTTTGAGAACGTGTTGAGATGTTTGAGAACGATATGCATGTAATTTTCATGAAATCATGCCTAAGTGCGTTACCGTTTCTCGAGTGATTAATATAAGTTGTAAAAATCACGGAGCACAATTTTTAGCGATTCTTGAGAAATGTTAAATTTTGACTTGGAAAATTGCGTTTTTCACGTGCGCAATATACATCAGAACTCAGTTTTTCCCCCGATTTTCGTGCCAAATCGTGGGTGCGCATTATACACGATAGCGCACTATACATAGCTAAATACGGTATTATTTTTTAAAGATTTGTTTCTTTTAGCACTAGCTGAGGCCATACATAATCTGGTGGTAAAATCCGCGTCTGATTGGCGAGTATGGATGGTACCCTTGAATTTGTTACCGGTTCACAAGTTTTTTTGCACGCTCTTATCCAAATTGTTGGCTGGTGCAAGTCATATAATGTAATGGAATGGCCGACAAATCGTCGATCAATCACTGATGTTTCATTCACTTGGGAAATTAAAAGCTCTTATTCTCTATGATAGTGTATACTGATTTTCTTTCACCCGACATAATCTTTGACAGAAAGGCACTAATTTTTTAATGGAGAATTTCAGAGATTGATTTTGGTGAGCAGAGCTGGTTGGCTAAGTCAGTCGTGCGACTGCAGACGCTAAATCGAGATACGACAGCAATTACATACTGTCTGGTCTCGTATGTCCGTTTCATTGAACATTTTGGATGTTGGGGTTAATATAGTATGCTAGTTTCCGACTATAGACTATTAGATCGTAATCATAATTTTGGTGACAATCATTCCAAAATTATGGACTAATTTCGGTATTTAAAGTAGTGCCATATTCGTCGGACATTTGTTGAACAGTGTTTGTCCTTTAGTCTAGAGCATATTATTTGTTGAACAGTGAAGTAGGTGATTACGGGGGGGGGGTGGGGGAATATCCCACTTGGCCCCCGATTGACGTACAGGGTGTTATCCCCTGACAAGTCAATGTCGCTCATCTATTTGTCCCAGGGTGACTTAAAGGGCTTCTCCCTTTTTATTTTACCAAGTTTCATACAAAATATTGTCCAATAAGATATTTATTTACTCTTTCTATTAAAAATTGACAAATTGTGACATTTAATCATATTTTGTTGAAATTTATTAAATTAATAAAATTATATGAACTGCAGATATTTTTAAGTGTTTCATTTATTCTTACTAATTTAACTGCAATAAAATAGTTTTAAAAACTAATTTACAATGATATAATGTCATTATTTCCAGGGCTGTTTTTCTTCTTTTTTTATCGTGTGCCTTTTGACACCATTATTAATTATTAATAATTAAACTTTGTTTCATTTTCCTAGTTGCCTCTAGTGTATCGGCCATATTCTCCTGCTAAATTTCACACGGCACTTGAAACAACGTCGCACAGTTGCAAAGTAATTAGCTGGCGTTAATAACGTTACATATTATAGCATCGAGTTCCGCATAGAATATTTACTATACAGCGCATATGATAGAGGCGGAGTGGTGGTCCTTTATAAACATGCTTGGACTTAATATTGCATGTGTATTGTACAGAGGATAACATTCACAGCTCAGCAAATTGGCCCGATCGTAAGTCTTTTGTCGAAAATAGCAGGTCCACCTCCGTCAATATTAGCTGGCATAAACAAACAAAAATATTACAGTACAGTTAATTAGTTTTATTAGATCTACCAGATAAATTAATCATGGTACATTATTTTCTGTCCGCCTCCGTGGTCGAGTGGTTAAGGTCGCTGACTTGTATACCACTGTAACCTATCATCACTGATGGTCACGGGTTCGAGGCCCGCTCAGGTCGTGTCTCATTTATATGAAAAAGTTGGCAGTTTCTTATGGAGGTTGGTGCACCCAAGTACTGGTTAACCGCTGGAGCCTGCCCAGGAAAGGTGTTGTTAGGTAAACTGCCCGCCGGCGAAATAGCCCAAAATGGTGCTGATGCAGGCGTAAAACCCGAAATATAACATATATAACATTATTTTCTATATTTGACAGTTAAAAGTAATGAACATTCTTCCTAAATATAAGTTTATTTGAAAACAAAATGATAATCTAAAGTTCTATGAATTAATAAATTGAAAACAATTAATACAGACAGCTGGATAGACAATTTATTTCAAAACCAGCATGGTAAAAAGCGCACAAGGTTATACATGCATGTATGCATAATGCATAACGAACAGTGAAACACAATATACAATTCATTATACAAATGCCCAGTAATTTGACATCCAAGTTTAAGGTTTTTAAGGATTTCTCTGCTTTATTTCCTGCTCTGTTGAAGAACACATTACGAGACAGTTTAACCCTTTCAACACCACAGACCTCTAAATCGGCTTACGAAAAAGTGTAGATCCAGATGAGCCGGCTCGTGACGAGCCGTCTCATCAGGATCTGCACTTTTTGCAAGTAATACTACTATTTTTAGGGAAAAAATTTACCCATTTTGATAAATGAACTGATCCAAATGTAATTTTCTTATTAATTTATTGGTCTAAAAATATCATGGACCAGTCCATGTCAGTTACTTGGTGTTGAATGGGTTAAAGTCAATATTTCAGGTGTACTTCCGGTCAATATCTATACTATAGAATTGTGTGCAGTGAGTGTTCATGTTCACTCGGGTATATAATATTAATGTCTCCAGAACAGGGTATGCAATATTAGACAACGACTAAGTCACATGGTCCAATGAAAAAGCCACATTTCTCGCTTCTAAATCGTATAGACGCGACCTACTTATGTACGTTGTCTACGTCAGATAGATCAACTCATTGGCCCGTCTTAGCGAAATATACACCTCGCTTCGCTCGTTGTATATTTTGTTAAGACGGGCCAATTTGTGATCTATCCTACACATAGATATAGTAATGTGGGTTGAATGTAGGCCTACAGGGGTGAAAATACCCGGTGTTGCCCGCCCCCTCACCCGCTGGTGATCAACGTTATTAAAATTTAGTAATATGTGTACTAGGTACGGAGCAAGGTGCACACGCCACCCATGCTCAACCACAGGAGCCTGAAATATTATCCATAAGCCACCAAAAGCCTTGTACCTTTATCCTAGGACCCCCGCTTGTATCATGTTAATTAGAAATATAAAATATGGGGGGGGGGCGACCTTAGGATAGAATTACAAGTCAACAAAAGCCTTGTACCTCTATCCTAGGACCAGAACCCCCCCCCCCCCACTTTTCTATATCTTTAAAAAATATATTATAGAGGTGGGGTATCTTACTTTAGAGGTACAAGCCACACCAAAAGCCTTGCACCTCTATCCTAGGACGTCACCCCACACCTTCTATTTTTTTTAATAATAAATTATATAGGTGGGGGGGCCTAGGTACAAGGCTGCCTAATTTATAATATTTCAAGCTCATGTGGTTAACTCATTCAACACCAAGTAACTCACATGGACTGGTCCATGATATTCATAAACCAATAAATGAATCAGAAAATCACATTTGGACAAGTTCATTTATCAAAATGGGTAATTATGTCTAAAAATAGTCATATTACTGGCAAAAAGTGCAGATCCTGATGAGACGGCTCGTCACGAGCCGGTTCATCTGGATCTACACTTTTTTGTAAGCCTATTTAGAGGTCTGTGGTGTTGAAAGGGTTAAGCACCTCCAACCAAGGGAAATAAATATAAAACACAAAAGGCCATTACCCAGCGAGAGATCCTCAATAAATGTTCACGCAGTCACATAAAATTTGACTTGCTAAAATGCTATTGACAAGTTCAGTTTACAGATAGAGCTGTGAAAGTCTATGCTATTGACAAGTTCAGTTTACAGATAGAGCTGTGAAAGTCTATGCTATTGACAAGTTCAGCTTACAGATAGAGCTGTGAAAGTCTATGCTATTGACAAGTTCAGTTTACAGATAGAGCTGTGAAAGTCTATGCTATTGACAAGTTCAGCTTACAGATAGAGCTGTGAAAGTCTATGCTATTGACAAGTTCAGCTTACAGATAGAGCTGTGAAAGTCTATGCTATTGACAAGTTCAGATTACAGATAGAGCTGTGAAAGTCTATGCTATTGACAAGTTCAGCTTACAGATAGAGCTGTGAAAGTCTATGCTATTGACAAGTTCAGTTTACAGGATAGAGCTGTGAAAGTCTATGCTATTGACAAGTTCAGTTTACAGGATAGAGCTGTGAAAGTCTATGCTATTGACAAGTTCAGTTTACAGATAGAGCTGTGAAAGTCTATGCTATTGACAAGTTCAGTTTACAGATAGAGCTGTGAAAGTCTATGCTTTTGTTACAACATTTCAGTTATTTCAAAGGTCATCAATTATTGAGTTGGAACAAACTGATTTAAAAGATTTGATATTGAATTTTTATCACTCGCATATAAGACGGGAGGCCACTTTGAGACAATAATCTGGTGATATAAATCCTTGTCTTATAGGCGAGTAAATATTGTACTATTCACTGAATCTTGTGTGCTAAATCTATAGAATTGTAAACTCCACAATGGAAGAAATTATTAGAATATTAATAAATTTGTAGGTTGCTTTCTCCTCAATCCTACACCTATGTACATAATATTTATACTTGACTATGTTTATTCAAAGAAATAAATAATGTTTAAACTAAGAATATTAATACACTTGTTTTAAGAAACAGTCAAACCTGTGCTAAAGGCCACCTCCGAATAAAGGCCACATATGAAAAACCTGTCTCTAAATACCACCATTTTTCTCTCCCGTCGTGCCATTTTCAATCCATTTTAACCCTCTATTGAGAGGCCACCTGCCAACAAAGGCCACTGTTTGACATTCCCGAGGGGGGCCTTTATAGACAGGTTTGACTGTACATCTAGTTAAATTGTGGCTTTAAAGTGTTTTTTGTACAAATATTACAGATTTTTAAGGGGATTTTCAGCTTATTTGAGCTCGATTGCGAAACAAGTTCTTACAACATTAGCTTAATCACTGTTTATACCTAATTCCTCGTGTAATCCATGGCTATGATGGCAAGAGAAGAGGCAACGTGGATTTAAATTTGTGTTCAGTGTAATACAGTCATCTCATAATTTCTTATATGTACACACGTTTAATAACACCTGGAAGGATTGTGATTGGTTGAGAGAATAATCCTTAGTTTGTAAATTTGAATCGGTAGATAACGTTAATAGTTAAGACAAACTACGATTTAAAAGAAGTCTCGACGCAATTGTAACGTTGTTTAAAACATAATATATCGCTGTTTTGTGTAGCGACGTCGTGATAATTTAGTGACGTCGTGACTATTTGCGCTGACACTTGGAGCCAAAATGAAAGTAGCAACGTTATTTATTAAAACGAGCGTGCTATGGTAATGTGATAAATAGGATCTTACACTCGTGGTGATTTCATACCATATTTTATTAGATCACCACTCGTGTAGGATCCCTATATATATTGCCTCTATGGGCGGTGGGGGGTGGATAGTATGGATGTCGGAGTGGATAGTATGGGTGTCGGGGTGGATAGTATGGGGGTGGGGTGTGATAGTATGGGGTCGTGGTGGATAGTATGGCGGTGGGGGTGGATAGTATGGGTGGGGGTGGATAGTATGGAAGGGGGTGCATAGTATGGGCGGTGGGGGGTGGATAGTATGGAGGGTGGGGTGGATAGTATGGGGGTGGGGTGGATAGTATGGGGGTGGGGTGGATAGTATGGGGGTGGGGGGTGGATCTGGATAGTGTGGGGGGTGGGGTGGATAGTATGGGGGTGGGGTGGATAGTAGGGGGGGTGGGGTGGATAGTGTGGGGGTGGGGTGGATAGTAGTATGGGGGTGGGGGGGTGGATAGTATGGGGGGGGGGGTGGATAGGTGGGGGGGGGGTGGGGGATAGTATGGGGGTGGATAGTGGGGGTGGATAGTATGGGGGTGGGGGTGGAATAGTATGGGGGTGGGGGGGTTGGATAGTATGGGGGTGTGAATAGTATGGGGGGGGGGGTGGATAGGGGGGTGTTGGGGGTGGATAGTATGGGTGTGGGGTGTGATAGTATGGGGGGTGGTATGGGGGTGGTGAGTATGGGGTGGGGGGTGGATAGTATGGAAGTGGGGGTGCATAGTATGGGCAGTGGGGGGGTGGGATAGTATGGGGGGGGGTGGATAGTATGGGGTGGGGTGGATAGTATGGGGGTGGGGGTGGATAGTATGGGGTTGGGGGTGGCTAGTATGGGTTTCGGGGTGGATAGTATGGGCGGTGGGGGGTGGATAGTATGGGTCGGGTTGGGGGGGCGGTGGATAGTATGGGTGGGTCGGGGTGGATAGTATGGGCGGTGGGGGGGATAGTATGGGTGGGGGGTAGGGGGTGGGTGGTGGATCGTATGGGGTGGGGTGGTAGGGGGTGGGGGGATAGTGTGGGGGTGATAGTATGGGGGGGTGGATAGTATGAGGGTGGGGTGGATAGTATGGGGGTGGATAGTGTGGGGGTGGGGGTGGATAGTATGGGGTGGTGGCGATTGGATAGTATGGGGTGGGGTGGATAGGTGGGGGTGGATAGTATGGGGGTGGGGTGGATAGGTGGGGTGGATAGTATGGGGGTGGGTGGATAGTATGGGGAGTGGGGGTGGATAGTATGGGGGTGGGCGATGGATATGTGGGGTGGATAGTATGGGGTGGGGTGGATAGTATGGGATGGGGGGGGTGATAGTGTGGTGGTGGATAGTATGGGGGTGGGCGATTGATAGTATGGGGGTGGGGCGATGGATGTATGGGGTGGGGTGATAGTGTGGGGGTGGATAGTCTGGGGGTGGGGTGGATAGTGTGGGGGTGGATAGTATGGGGAGGGGGGTGGATAGTATGGGGTGGGCGATGGATAGTGTGGGGGTGGATAGTATGGGGTGGGGGTGGATAGTATGGGAGTGGGGGTGGATAGTGTGGGGGTGGGGTTGGATAGTATGGGGGTGGGGTGGATAGTATGGGGGGTGGGGTGTTGGAGAATATTCTACTTGCTACATTTTGATCCTCTAGTGAGAAAAGAAAATTATATCATAATATTCATCTTGCAGTCTAAGGACGACAGGAAACCGTATTCTGTCAGCATTTTATTCATTTCCTGCCGGAATTGGATATGAATCAGAAAAAGTTGCAGGAAACCTTATTAGATATTCATTGTGCTGCCACTGGCAGTGTAATTGTTGTCTGTGATCAAATACTTGTATGCAATCCCATGTTCACGGCCATTCTTGTTCCTGTTTGTCAGGAATTATCTTGCACATTGTACTCGAGGTCTGTCATTTTCCCATGTTTTACTTGTAACGTGAAAATAATAACAATGTTTAATAGTAATAATACAGCATTGATGAATACAATTCCAAATTTGTCCACTCGGTAAAACCATGTAATGTTGATAAATGTTTATTATTAAATGATGACATAGGTATATCATAGTAACCAAAATTGGTATCCGAGGTCTACATTTTTATACCCCCGAAGAAATGTCTTCAGGTGCATACAGTTTTGGCACTGTCTGCCCGTTTGTCCGTCCGTCCAAGTCAATATTTCCTGTCCGGGCTGTAACTTTCTTCGGCTATGGAGGGATTTCAAAGCTAATGAGTCACAAATATTCGCCATATAGAGGTGATGTACGTACACATGACCCAGGTCCGTAGCTTCACGGTCAAGGTCACACTTTGGGGGGGGGATTCATCACCTATTGTGATATTTCTTGTTCAAAATTAACACGATCGCATGACTGGTTACAATGAAACGATATAAGTAAGACATGCATGTTCTAAAATGAAGATAGATGGATCTGTAGTCCTGTGGTATACGATGGACTGGTAATCCAGGGATCGCAGGTTCCATCCCCCGTCTGACCCTAATAAAATTAACAGTTCAGATGGGACTTTAAGCCGAGGTCTCATGTCGGTCCTGTACACCGTGCACGTAAAAGAACCAAAGGAGACTCTGTAATGGGTCTCTGTCTGTATCATTGCACTATTCTCCAAACATCTAAAATGACTAATCTCTACAGGAGGCGTCGCTCATATGAGCAACCGGTAGCGCCGATAAATAAACGTAAAACACATATAAAATGAGGACAGGTAGGTATTCCAGTCGTTAAGATGTTGGACTGTGAATCTAGAGATCGCAGTTATGATCCCCTGTCTGACCTTAATGTATTAACAAGTGTTTCAGATGGGTCTATAAACTCTGAGGTCTAATGGTACCGGTGCTATACCAGGTCAAATAAACCCTAATGTATTAACAAGTCTTTCAGATGGGTCTATAAACTCTCTGAGGTCTAATGGTATCGGTGCTATACCAGGTCAAATAAAAGAATTGGGGATGCTTCTAGAATGAGAGACATCGCTCAGTTACTGCCCCTGAATACTCCTTAAAAGTTAAATGTTTTCCTCTGTTTTTATCGTTGTTTCCTTTGCACAACATGCTAGCAATTTTATTCCGCTTTCACTTCTTATAATTATTAAATTACTATAACTCGACAGATCTCGTACAGTATAATATATGCAATGGGTACTTATTTATAAAACACTTATCAGTTATTTAACACGATTTTGATAAATCACATTTTTATTCTACAGCAAATTTTGCTTAGGGTATAACAGTAAAAACAAAGAATTCCAACTAAACGGACCTATTTGCTGCATTTGGGGATAAATCAGACTTTATCTGCCAAGGGAGGTAATGAGCATCTTGTGTATCTCACAATCCTACAGGAAGTAACATATACTATTATAATATACTTCCAAGGGAGGTAATGAGCATCTTCTGTATCTCACAATCCTACAGGAAGTAACACATACTATTATAATATACTAATATACTTCCAAGGGAGGTAATGAGCATCTTGTGTATCTCACAATCCTACAGGAAGTAACATATACTATTATAATATACTAATATACTTCCAAGGGAGGTAATGAGCATCTTCTGTATCTCACAATCCTACAGGAAGTAACACATACTATTATAATATACTAATATACTTCCAAGGGAGGTAATGAGCATCTTGTGTATCTCACAATCCTACAGGAAGTAACATATACTATTATAATATACTAATATACTTCCAGGGGAGGTAATGAGCATCTTGTGTATCTCACAATCCTACAGGAAGTAACATATACTATTATAATATACTAATATACTTCCAAGGGAGGTAATGAGCATCTTGTGTATCTCACAATCCTACAGGAAGTAACATATACTATTATAATATACTAATATACTTCCAAGGGAGGTAATGAGCATCTTCTGTATCTCACAATCCTACAGGAAGTAACACATACTATTATAATATACTAATATACTTCCAAGGGAGGTAATGAGCATCTTGTGTATCTCACAATCCTACAGGAAGTAACATATACTATTATAATATACTAATATACTTCCAAGGGAGGTAATGAGCATCTTGTGTATCTCACAATCCTACAGGAAGTAACATATACTATTATAATATACTTCCAGGGGAGGTAATGAGCATCTTGTGTATCTCACAATCCTACAGGAAGTAACATATACTATTATAATATACTAATATACTTCCAAGGGAGGTAATGAGCATCTTGTGTATCTCACAATCCTACAGGAAGTAACATATACTATTATAATATACTAATATACTTCCAAGGGAGGTAATGAGCATCTTGTGTATCTCACAATCCTACAGGAAGTAACACATACTATTATAATATACTTCCAAGGGAGGTAATGAGCATCTTGTGTATCTCACAATCCTACAGGAAGTAACACATACTATTATAATATACTAATATACTTCCAAGGGAGGTAATGAGCATCTTGTGTATCTCACAATCCTACAGGAAGTAACATATACTATTATAATATACTAATATACTTCCAAGGGAGGTAATGAGCATCTTGTGTATCTCACAATCCTACAGGAAGTAACAATACTATTATTTTGGGGGTTGGTTGGTTTTTGGGTTTTTTTTTTTGGGGGTTGGTTGTGTTTTTGGGTTTTTTTTTTTTTGGGGGGTTGGTTTCTGTATCTCACAATCCTACAGGAAGTAACACATACTATTATAATATACTAATATACTTCCAAGGGAGGTAATGAGCATCTTGTGTATCTCACAATCATACAGGAAGTAACATATACTATTATAATATACTAATATACTTCCAAGGGAGGTAATGAGCATCTTGTGTATCTCACAATCCTACAGGAAGTAACACATACTATTATAATATACTTCCAAGGGAGGTAATGAGCATCTTGTGTATCTCACAATCCTACAGGAAGTAACATATACTATTATAATATACTAATATACTTCCAAGGGAGGTAATGAGCATCTTGTGTATCTCACAGTCCTACAGGAAGTAACATATACTATTATAATATACTAATATACTTCCAAGGGAGGTAATGAGCATCTTCTGTATCTCACAATCCTACAGGAAGTAACACATACTATTATAATATACTTCCAGGGGAGGTAATGAGCATCTTCTGTATCTCACAATCCTACAGGAAGTAACATATACTATTATAATATACTAATATACTTCCGGAGGTATCGTCTCAATTAAACAGAGGGGGGGGGGTGATAAATAAATGAATCCTAATAATATATATAATTATATTCAGCTACAATCAATACTAGGGATGGCAATGAATAGCGATTTAGGTATTCGAATATTCGGTCGGGAAGGTATTCGAATATTCGATAAAATTGTATCAAAAATTCAAAATCACTCAAACTCTTATAATAAAAAATTGCATAAACATCATCTTCTTCCTGTAAGGCCATGCAAATATGATGACGACTCATTCAGTTATTGTTATCGGCCACTGTACATTGGTTTAAACATTGTTTATTCTAACATTTTACATATAATTTAACAGCAGTATACTGAAAGGGACTAGAACGAAAGAAAACATGCATACGGTAGTTCTTTTCCTTATCAATTGATTGATATACAAAAGGCAGGAGAATAATATATATAACAATGTAAATACGTGAAATATATTCTAGGTATATGCTAAAGAATTTCAGAAGTTCTTGTATTAGTGAGTCAATATAGTTTTGGATGTTAAACGGAAAATAGTTAATATTTAAAGGAATATTTGAAGAAAGCTCAAAGAATGTGAAATATAAAATCGGAGCATGAAAAGAAGAGATTAGTATTAAGAAAAGTTGTAGAATAGGATAGGCCTACATTCATCAGTGTTTTCACAAATAAAACCACAGTTATTAAAAATGTTATGATATATGTACGATGTTGATGCAAAGTGTCTGTAATATGTCATTCTCTGTCTAAACAGTGTTGACATCATAATTAAACTACCTACCTTAACACCTACAGTACTTATCCGATTACATGGTGTGTCTGTTAACACCTACCATGGATGCAGCCACAACATAATTTATTCACACATCATGGTGTATTGGACGGTTTTATGATGGTTTCAAAAGAAAACAACGTATCTGATTTTATGATAGTTTATTTCATTTTTGCAAATATAATAATTTTTCCGAATATTCGAATACTGTAATAGTATTCGGATATTCGGACGTCTAATCAATACATAGTTCCCATGTGACGTCATCATTCATACTGTGCATTTTGATTGGCAAAGTTGATCAGATATTATATATAATATATAGTAGCATGATTTTGTTTTCTTCATAAAATATTTATTATTCATCCCATCACTATGGTT
Source organism: Archivesica marissinica (assembly GCA_014843695.1). Classification (NCBI taxonomy): domain Eukaryota; kingdom Metazoa; phylum Mollusca; class Bivalvia; order Venerida; family Vesicomyidae; genus Archivesica; species Archivesica marissinica. Next base: position 50,518,240 of record CM026393.1, read on the forward strand.
CATACATGGTTGGAAAGCTTCCAATTGACATATTGTTGTATCATTTCACAAATTTCATATTAACCCATTCAACCCCAAGTAACTGACATGGACTGGTCCATGATATTCTTAGACCAATAAATGAATAAGAAAATTACATTCGTACCAGTTCATTTATCAAGATGGGTAATTTTGTCTAAAATTAATAATTATTACTGGCAAAAAAGTGCAGATCCTGATGAGACGGCTCGTTACGAGCCGGCTCATCTGGATCTACACTTTTTCATAAGCCTATTTAGAGGCCTGTGGGGTTGAAAGGGTTAATAACGAATAAATAATAATTTACCTGTTTATTAATATTTCAACTGTGAAAATAGACTTTCAAAAATAGGTGCAAGTTAAGTTCTTATAATTTATAATCCACACATCATTGTCAAAAAATAAATTTTGTATTTATAAAGTTATTGCAATTAAAGAATTACTAGTAAAATCATGAAATTACCGTTAATAAAACTTGCCAGTCAAAATGGCTGCCAAGATAGGATCTTATCAGTGTTTTTGACTGCCGTGGGAACTATGTATTGCTTGCAGCATTTCCTAATTCAAAATCCATATGCATTGTATCCTAAAATGATATATGTATATATAAATCATTTACCGACGGTTACGGCAGTTTCTTACGGAGGTTGGTGCACCCAAGTACTGGTTAACCTCTGGAGCCTGCCCAGGAAAGGTGTTGTTAAGTAAACTGCCCGTCGGCGATATAGCCCGAAATGGTGCTGATGCAGGCGTAAAAACCCGAAATATAACATAATAACATATAACATAATTACCGACGGTTACCAATCTGACATAATTCCGCAACGTAGGAAAATCTGTAACTCATCATCTGTGTATATGGTAATGTCAGCTTTTATTGCATACTTTCCAGTGAATTGGAGACATTTATCTGTGAAATAAAAGTGATATCTTACTGTCTGGAAACTGTTTAATACCGTCTCCCTAGCCTGGTTGTTAATGCGTCTGCCTACGGATCAGGAGGGCGAAGGTTCATTCTGATATGGCCGGTTGGTGGTGTGCCGCCAGCTAGTTGCATAAAGCCTGGCCTGCAAGGATACGATTCTGGAAGTACTGATATTCATAAGAAGATTTAGAACTTGCTGGCCCTTTCAATAGGGGTTAGTGACCCTATAACAAATAAATACTTTACTTTAATATAAAATGTTATCTCTCACTGATATGTTCCTATTGTTCCAAGCCACTACAATTTAAAATATCATCAATGTGAACTCTTGGATTCCATCTGTCCTGACCTGGTTTTTATATAATTTTTCTCAAATCTCAAACTCATTCAAGAGATTGGTAGATTCCAGATTTAAGCTTGACTGAACAAATCAGAAACTTGAGACTGCCTTTCAGATTGGAGTAAAGTTTTATAACCTCTTTGCATGCTGAGTAAAATAAATGCTATAAATAGTTCAAATAATTGTATCAGACGACAATTGATTGATTTATTTTACTTATTTATAACTGTAATTCTGGAAATATGCCATGGAAATTCTTTAGAATTGTGTCATTACGAAACATTTCTAATGAAATTGCACGAGATATTTCGCTGTTAATCTCGCCGCTAGCGTGCAAGGAGTTATCTTCTATGAGAGAGATTTGAGTGTAATTTAACGTATGCAAATATTGTATCACAAAAGCCAGAAATATAAAGAAAGTGTGTTTAATTACGTGCATACTTGAATTATAGTTCACTGTGTGATATTGACAGCTGTGTTATCACTCACTTATCACTTGTGGTAATGTTGCTTTCAATGCTTTGTGGTAATGTTGCTTTCAATGCATTGTGGTAATGTTGCTCTCAATGCTTTGTGGTAATGTTGCTCTCAATGCTCTGGTAATGTTGCTTTCAATGCTCTGTGGTAATGTTGCTCTCAATGTATTGTGTCAATGTTGCTCTCAATGCTTTGTGGTAATGTTGCTCTCAATGCTTTGTGGTAATGTTGCTCTCAATGCTTTGTGGTAATGTTGCTCTCAATGCTTTGTGGTAATGTTGCTCTCAATGCTTTGTGGTAATGTTGCTCTCAATGCTTTGTGGTAATGTTGCTCTCAATGCTTTGTGGTAATGTTGCTCTCAATGCGTTGTGGTAATGTTGCTTTCAATGCTTTGTGGTAATGTTGCTCTCAATGCTCTGGTAATGTTGCTTTCAATGCTCTGTGGTAATGTTGCTCTCAATGTATTGTGTCAATGTTACTCTCAATGCTTTGTGGTAATGTTGCTTTCAATGCTTTGTGTCAATGTTGCTCTCAATGCTTTGTGTCAATGTTGCTCTCAATGTATTGTGGTAATGTTGCTCTCAATGCTTTGTGTCAATGTTGCTCTCAATGCTTTGTGGTAATGTTGCTTTCAATGTTCATGCCATGAACTATGATTTCATCATGCACTGAATGCAAACAAATATGCTCTTTATCTAATGTTTCTATATCTATATCTAACTTGTATGTGTATATTTCTTCAATTGATATATCTAACTTGTATGTATATAGTTCTTCAATTGGTCTATCTAACTTGTATGTAATACTTGTATATAGTTCTTCAATTGATCTATCTAACTTGTATGTGTATATTTCTTCAATTGATATATCTAACTTGTATGTGTATATTTCTTCAATTGATCTATCTAACTTGTATGTGTATATTTCTTCAATTGATCTATCTAACTTGTATGTGTATATTTCTTCAATTGATATATCTAACTTGTATGTGTATATTTCTTCAATTGATATATCTAACTTGTATGTGTATATTTCTTCAATTGATCTATCTAACTTGTATGTGTATAGATCTATTACTTGTATATAGTTCTTCAATTGATCTATCTAACTTGTATGTGTATAGTTCTTCAATTGATCTATCTAACTTGTATGTGTATATTTCTTCAATTGATCTATCTAACTTGTATGTGTATAGTTCTTCAATTGATCTATCTAACTTGTATGTGTATATTTCTTCAATTGATCTATCTAACTTGTATGTGTATATTTCTTCAATTGATCTATCTAACTTGTATGTATACTTGTATATATTCTTCAATTGATCTATCTAACTTGTATGTGTATATTTCTTCAATTGATATATCTAACTTGTATGTGTATATTTCTTCAATTGATCTATCTAACTTGTATGTGTATATTTCTTCAATTGATCTATCTAACTTGTATGTGTATATTTCTTCAATTGATCTATCTAACTTGTATGTGTATATTTCTTCAATTGGTCTATCTAACTCTTATGTATGTGTTCTTCAGCTGTTGCACTTAGATCCAGAGAAGAGAATCTCGACGCTAACAGGTTTAAAGGAACACAAGTACATGGAAGAGATAGATTTTACCAAGGTCCTCCAGAGACAGATCAAACCCTCATTTGTGCCTTCAGTAAGTGCCGTTAGAAATTATTTGCTAATTCATCATCATTCACCATTCCTGCTCCATATTTCTCAATGAGAAACATTAGTCAGTTACTGCCCCTGAATACTCCTAAAAGTATATTGGTCCTCTTAATTGGTTTCCTCTGTTTTTATCGTTGTATCCTTAGCACCACATGTTTTCCATTTTCATTCGTATTCTCGTCTTATGAAATGATTAAATCTCGACCTATGTTCTTTTGCATATCCAATGGATACCTTATTGTAAAAATTGGTTCAATTAATTAACAAGATTTTGATAAAATTACATTTATCCTAACGCAACATCTGGTTAGACGACAACAATAAAAACAAAGGATTCCAACTAAAAAACCAATATACATTTCTGGATAAATCTGACTTTATCCATCAAGGGAGGTAATAGAAAACCCAGTAATGTCTCTCATTGTCAATGATAAACATTAGTCAGTTACTTCCCCTGAATACTCCTAAAAGTAGATAGATCCTATCAATTGGTTTCCTCTGTTTTTATCATTGTTTCCTTTGCATCACTTGCTATCAATATTTATCTTGTTTTCTCATCTTATAATTGTTAAATCTCTCAACAGATACCCTACAACATATCCAATAGATATTTTAATGTTAAAATGTGTTTATCAGTTAATGAACACGCATAAAATCGCAATTATCATGCCGCAACATCTTGTTAGGGAACAATGGTAAAAACAAAGGATTCCAACTAATAGGACAATACACATTTCAGGATAAACATGGCTTCCAAAAAAGTGTAGATCCAGATGAGCCGGCTCATGACGAGCCGTCTCATCAGGATCTGCATTTTTTTGCCAGTAATATTACTATTTTTAGACAAAATTACCCATTTTGTTAAATGAAATGGTCCAAATGTAATTTTCTTAATAATTTATTGGTTTAAAAATATCGTGCACCAGTCCATGTCAGTTACTTGGTGTTGAATGTGTTAATATCATGCACCAGTCCATGTCAGTTACTTGGTGTTGAATGGGTTAATATCATGCACCAGTCCATGTCAGTTACTTGGTGTTGATGGTTTATATCATGCACCAGTCCATGTCAGTTACTTGGTGTTGAATGGGTTAATATCATGCACCAGTCCATGTCAGTTACTTGGTGTTGAATGGGTTAATATCATGCACCAGTCCATGTCAGTTACTTGGTGTTGAATGGGTTAATATCATGCACCAGTCCATGTCAGTTACTTGGTGTTGAATGGGTTAATATCATGCACCAGTCCATGTCAGTTACTTGGTGTTGAATGGGTTAATATCATGCACCAGTCCATGTCAGTTACTTGGTGTTGAATGGGTTAATATCATGCACCAGTCCATGTCAGTTACTTGGTGTTGAATGGGTTAATATCATGCACCAGTCCATGTCAGTTACTTGGTGTTGAATGGGTTAATATCATGCACCAGTCCATGTCAGTTACTTGGTGTTGAATGGGTTAATATCATGCACCAGTCCATGTCAGTTACTTGGTGTTGAATGGGTTAATATCATGCACCAGTCCATGTCAGTTACTTGGTGTTGAATGGGTTAATATCATGCACCAGTCCATGTCAGTTACTTGGTGTTGAATGGATTAATATCATGCACCAGTCCATGTCAGTTACTTGGTGTTGAATGGGTTAATATCATGCACCAGTCCATGTCAGTTACTTGGTGTTGAATGGATTACTATCATGCACCGGTCCATGTCAGTTACTTGGGGTTGATTTGTGGTGTCCTAAATTTGATATTAAATGTCCTGGACTTGTGATTTCTTGAAATTAATATGCATTGTCCTGGATTCGCGATATCCTGGATTTGATTTGTAAGGTCTAGAATTTAATTTACTATGTCCTGTAGTCGATTGGTCAGAAATTGGATTTGCGATGGCCTTAAACAGATTGGCGTTGTCCTGAATTGGTTTTGCGTTGTACTGAATTAGATGTGCGCTGTCTTGAATTAGATTTGCGATGTCCTGAATTAGATGTGCGATGTCCTGAATTAGATTTGCGATGTCTTGATGTCCTGAATTAGATGTGCGATGTCTTGAATTAGATTTGCGATGTCTTGAATTAGATTTGCGATGTCCTGAATTAGATGTGCGATGTCTTGAATTAGATTTGTGATATCCTGAATTAGATGTGCGATGCCCAGAATTAGATTTGCGATGTCCAGAATTAGATTTGCGATGCCCAGAATTAGATGTGCGATGCCCAGAATTAGATTAGCGATGCCCAGAATTAGATTTGCGATGCCCAAAATTAGATTTGCGATGCCCAGAATTAGATTTGCGATGTCCAGAATTAGATTTGCGATACCCAGAATTAGATTTGCGATTTCCAGAATTAGATTTGTGGTGTCATGAAGTTACCCTTTATCACAAGACAAAAATTTGACTTTCAGAAAGATCATTTGAATTGTGACCCTACATATGAATTGGAGGAAATGATTATTGAAGCTAACCCTCTTCACAAAAAGAAAAAACGACTCGCTAAACAGAGTTCCCGACGATCTGATGGGCAGGTGAATTCTCAGGTATGTTTACAGGGTTCATTCTATGTCAGAATTTTTTTGGTTTTGGAGAAGTGAGAAAGCATGCGATCGCGTCCTTAAATGATGTTATTTAATAAATGTCAACAAAATATGGTTAAAATGCACAGTATGACCATTAAATACAACATTTGAGTAGAAGGGAGTGCTCTAAAATGGGCCAGGCCAGTGTATCTTACTGGCCAAAATTATGTATGAAAATTGTAAACAAAATTTAAAAAATTAAAAAAACAAATTTTAAGGAAGAAATGGGTCCCAAGAGGACGACTAATTCTCCCTATTTCATTGCCCTCTAAAATGATCCCTGTGTTTAACTCTTTTTGGTGCCAGTGTCACTGTACGGCGAAAACAAGGTGGTATCCACATGATTTTACGACATTGCATCACCAATGTTGTTACTCTTAAATACTTTACAGTAAAATATATTCTTGAACATGGAAGTAACTGAAATGTTTTCTAAAATACTTGATTTTAAACCTTTTTGCGTTGCTTCTACGCGAGCGTTGTTTCTACGCAAGCGTGCACATGCAGCAGTGAATCGTTCATAACGATCAAAGTGCTACAGAGGTCTTGGATCGGATAATTCATGATTTACATAATTTAGAGTTTGAAATGTCGGACGAGATAGGCGACCTATTTCTGTGTTTTCGGTTAAAAAAAACGACAACATTTCGCAGTATTTTCATGATATTTACAGTCCTGTAGTACAAAATTTCGCCCACATCGCCCTCTAAAACATGATCAGTATCACCAGTGTGTCGGGTCTAATTGACTATAAATAACTTCAAAGGACTGTGCATCCAGGCTGTGGGCTGTTTATTTACTAAATATATGTTGCCATCTTTTTCATAATAATAATTTTACAGATGCTTACATGTATGTACATATATACTTTAAAGTTATTTATGAATTGTAAAATATATTTGGCGCTGAGAGAAGCATTTTTTCAGATACGGTAATTTGCGCCGAAAGAGTTAATGTACGGTTTTGGTGGTATAATTTGGATGCTTTGTTGTTATAATATGGGAGTCTTAACAGTAGAAATAGAAATAAGACATCTGTTGAATGGATAACTGCTTCGTTCATTTGAATGAGATATAAATAGTGATATTGGAAATCCGGTTTTTCTCCAGAAGACGGAGAACACCGGGTAATTGTCAGAGGTTATCGTAGTCGGAATGATTACCCAATAGTTTAGGAGTAGAAGTCGAAAATAGATTTGAAGAAAGTGACTTTATTAAACTTCGAATGTGGCCAACTTCATCAAATTGACCAGGAGGAGAAACCAAAAATAATTTTTCAAGATGGCCGCCAAGGCAGCCATTACAGATTCGAAGAACTATTTTAGATCTACCAGTTTTCCCAATGCTCCATGACAAATTTGGACAGGGTTTCTCCAATTGCGGACAGACTAGTTTTCACCAAATATTGAAAGGGTTTCACCAACTGTATAGACAGCGTTTCATCAAATGTACACAGATGTTCACTTAAACATACACAGATTTTCACCAATCCTTGGCAGTATTAGTTTGAGTACATTTGTATGAATTATGTTCCTTTCCGTCGGGTATATGGCTGCCCCCAAACTATTTATAAAGTGTAACTTTCTTTTAAAGGATACAAATGATGAAGAGAAAGCAATTGAGGCAGCCTTTGCCAACTTCCAGGCCTTTAACAGGGAAAGGTAACTCTATAGTACATATAGTCCTATTTATCCCCCCTGAGGATGGGGAATAGAACTCTCTTGTCTGTCTGTCTGTCTGTCTGTCTGTCTGTCTGTCTGTCTGTCTGTCTGTCTGTCTGTCTGAATTTGGGGAATAGAAATCTCTTATTGGCTATATTATTTTTGTATGTTCCGTAGCTCTTGAGCCAACAGAGCTTCTATTCTTCTGCTTTTTCCGGATAGGTACAGGACTACTCTCTGGTGTGTTGTCCGGATAGGTACAGGACAACTCTCTGATGTGTTGTCCGGATAGGTACAGGACCACTCTCTGGTGTGTTGTCCGGATAGGTACAGGACCACTCTCTGGTGTGTTGTCCAGATAGGTACAGGACCACTCTCTGGTGTGTTGTCCGGATAGGTACAGGACCACTCTCTGGTGTATTGTCCGGATAGGTACAGGACCACTCTCTCTGGTGTGTTGTCCGGATAGGTACAGGACCACTCTCTGGTGTGTTGTCCGGATAGGTACAGGACCACTCTCTCTCTGGTGTGTTGTCCGGATAGGTACAGGACCACTCTCTCTGGTGTGTTGTCCGGATAGGTACAGGACCACTCTCTGGTGTGTTGTCCAGATAGGTACATGACCACTCTATGGTGTGTTGACCGGATAGGTACAGGACCACTCTGTGGTGTGTTGTCCAGATAGGTACAGGACCATTCTGTGGTGTGTTGTCCGGATAGGTACATGACCACTCTCTGGTGTGTTGTCCGGATAGGTACAGGACCACTCTCTCTGGTGTGTTGTCCGGATAGGTACATGACCACTCTCTGGTTTGTTGTCCGGATAGGTACAGGACCACTCTCTGGTGTGTTGTCCGGATAGGTACATGACCACTCTATGGTGTGTTGTCTGGATAGGTACAGGACCACTCTCTGGTGTGTTGTCCGGATAGGTAAAGGACCACTCTATGGTGTGTTGTCCGGATAGATACAGGACCACTGCATGGTGTGTTGTCCGGATAGGTACAGGACCACTCTATGGTGTGTTGTCCGGATAGGTACAGGACCACTCTATGGTGTGTTGTCCGGATAGGTGCAGGACCACTCTCTGGTGTGTTGTCCGGATAGGTACAGGACCACTCTCTGGTGTGTTGTCCGGATAGGTGCAGGACCACTCTATGATGTGTTGTCCGGATAGGTCAGGACCACTGTCCGGATAGGTGCAGGACCACTCTATGATGTGTTGTCCGGATAGGTACAGGACCACTCTATGGTGTGTTGTCCGATAGGTACAGGACCACTCTATGGTGTGTTGTCCGGATAGGTGCAGGACCACTCTCTGGTGTGTTGTCCGGATAGGTACAGGACCACTCTCTGGTGTGTTGTCTGGATAGGTGCAGGACCACTCTATGATGTGTTGTCTGGATAGGTACAGGACCACTCTATGGTGTGTTGTCCCGATGGTACAGGACCACTCTCTGGTGTGTTGTCCGGATAGGTGCAGGACCACTCTGTGATGTGGTGTCCGGATAGGTACAGGACCACTCTCTGGTGTGTTGTCTGGATAGGTACAGGACCACTCTCTGGTGTGTTGTCCGGATAGGTGCAGGTCCACTCTCTGGTGTGTTGTCCAGATAGGTACAGCACCACTCTCTGCCATTTGCCCCCTATGGACCCCACTTTTACTATAATGGGCCTCCTCTATTGTCAACTTGTTGAGTACATTAAATACATTAAAAAAATCTTTGTTTACACATGACACAAATCGCCGTCTTAACATAAGCCCTGATTAACGGACATTAAATACATATATGTTGTTTCTGGGAGACCAGTAAGAGGTGTCGTATACACATGACACAAATCGCCGTCTTAACGTAAGCCCTGATTAACAGACATTATATACATATATGTGACCCTCCATTACAAAATCAGTCACATGGGTATTTTTTTAAAAGCTGAGATTATGTGCTCATCTGAAAGGGCAATGCATTAGCTTTCCAATGATGTATACGTTTTTGTTATAGGTTAAAAACTGACAAAGATATGGACTTTTTAAGTTGCAATAGCTACGGCTTCAGAAATATGAATAAAGTCCCAAAATCGAGGTTAAAGTTGCCAAAACAAACTCCTTAGCAACGCACATTACTATAAGTACAATGAAAATGAAATTTGAAGCATATATATATATTCATACACAACCTTTATTTACACAAAATGTCATTAAAATATTTACATGGTAACATACAAAAAAATTAAATTCAAATGTTCAGGGTTTTCAACATTTTCCAGGTTTATGTCCAAACAAATCTCCACAATCAATGTTTACGATTCATTCACATTTACATTTCATATGCACTATCATCATCATCATAGGTGTTGTCCAGATATTGTCAGAGTCTAATGAGGGCTACGACTGTGTGCACTCATTGTCATCTTCACACGCACAGCCACGCCCGCGACCACGCCTGTTTCCACGACCACAAGTGACCAGACCTTCGCCATCCGAATCATCTGGTGGTATTATTCGACACACAATATCTTTATATGGATTGTTTACAAATTCTCTTATTGATTTATAGAGGTACTGCTGCCTCTGAAGGGGGAGTCCTGGGGGTTAGATCCCTGGAGCCTCTCAATCCGGAAAAGTTGTATTTGGCAGCAGTACTCGAAAGGCCACCTCTGCTTCCGAGTCATTCTTGACAAACACTGTGCCAGGATGGTCAGCATCAAACCTGAGAAACAAATGTATATATTCAGTGATTTCATTAAATGACATATAGGACGCCCGAAATTATGAATAAAAAGGGAAATAATTGGGAGGACTGACCCCCCCCCCTCAATTTTTCCGTCACACCAAGGTATCCCATTGCAGACAACTTATTGAAATGGTATATTAACATAATTGTTAATAAGAATTTGAAATATATACTGAGCACTTTTGTCCAATGTTGCCAAATTGAAAGCAGCTAATGTATAAGGATGGGACAATTCCTCATTTTTTAGGAAAGATCCCTAAAATATCAATGAGGAAATTAAAAAATCATGGGGATGGGCATGTGCCTCTTCATCCGATTAGCGTAGTGGTCAGCATGCTCGTGCTTCCCACCAATGCAACCCGGGTTTGATCCTCGGACCAAGAAGATGGTATAATGGTCACCAGATCGGACAAGTGTGTTTTCTGCCACACAAACGCTTTCATCCTCGCCAACTTGAGTGATTAGTTATAAATTGACAAAAAACCTTGTTTCGCAATCGTAAAACAATACTATTTACATATCATTATAACGATTAACCTGTGTGTAGAGAATTGACAATTCCATAAGCCAATACTTACGTTGTGTTAATTCTCTCATATCCATTCTGCGTCTATTCATGTCCTCTGGAACAAACTGTTGATAACACGGTTCACCATTACCATACTTGCATGTACAACTGAAAGTAGAGCAATATTATTTCCAATGAAATACGTTCGGTGATGCATCCGTGGTTCAGAGTTGGATTTGGAATTGTACATTCCCGGGTTCGATACTCGATCAGGTCACATATTGAACAAGGCACCTCGCACACATTGGCTTAGTATTGGTTAACCGCTTTGCGCCGATAGAGACTGCACAGGAAAATATGTCTAGGTCCCCAGGGTTTGTCATTAGCGGAACATACATACCGGTACGCATTATATAATTATGTATCGATAAACTATAAATAAGAATTCCGCAGAAACATACAACGCTAGTCCACATGGTTCGCCGGAGGCGAGGGTAAATAAGCTCAATCAGCACATACATCATGCATTGATGCCGTGTTTACCATCAATATCACTCCCTTGCACTAAACCTTACGGTGACCCTCATCCTGAGATTTGTGGCAGATGGCACCTCCCTCCGACATTGTTCACACACCCCTCTATGTGTCTCTCTTCCATATATACCGGCTGTATAGACCAGCCTACATACATAGTTTCCATACCCCGGTTCCCAGTACATTTTTTGCAGCCCTCCCTCATATTGATTCACTTCCATACCACATAGGTTAGGCATGTTTTAACAAACCCACACACATTCTGTACTAATACACCTGATCCAATCCACTACCTTTTTCTTAATTTCCATTGTGGTAACCAAATGGTATTATCAAATCGAAACCAGGAAGCGAAATGATTCAGGTTACTCGGGTCCATAGGGACGGTCGATACTCGACCATCGCAATAGCCTGATAAAATAATAAATGGAACATTCACATATCTAGCAAAAGCCTCAAACAATGTCTAATAAAACTCACCTGAATTGTGTAGCCTTTTCCCATTCAAGTGTTTCGAAATTCTCGCCTGTGCACATCGCATACTCTGTATCACAGCGTCATTCTGCATAACTTTGTCAAAACAAAGTTCGTTTAGGGTCGAATTCGTCCTCAGAATCCAAGGAACTGCCTTCATCACTCGAGTTTCCTGATTCAATATCCTCTTCCCAAGAGTTTGAAAACTATTCTGTCACTACATCGCCTAATTCTGAGGTATCATTTGCATTTAAATTCAACAAGTTCGCGATTTCTGTATCCATTTTACAATCGGAACTGCGTTTTGAAAATATCCACAGAGCATGCGCAGAACTCAGTAGCAAATTAAACACCGTGTTTCAGGCCACATGCTTGGTAACAAAAGAATTGTTTACATCGTAGGTGTTTGTTTCAACAGCTTTGATTGGTTAATACAGGGTTATGACGTTATATCTTTATCAAATTTGAATAGAGGGAACTTCCAGCTCTATTTTAATACCAAACATGACCGGGATTTCCCGATACTTTAGCCTGAAGTGTAGTTTTCAAGGCCCGTTTTTCACGGTTTTCATTGTTTTATGACTAATTTGAATTAATTAATTAGTGCTTTCACAAAATAAAGTTTTTTATGCATTTTTGTAATACTTTTCACAAAATAACCTTGCCGTAGTTGCAGTATACATATTTCTTAATATTTATATGCTGAAATCCAAAATATGGTGATTTTAGCCTGTATCATGATTATTGGTCAATATCTTGAAATTGGATTTAGCGACTTCCGACTAGTTTTGTAATGGAGGGTCACATATGTTGTTTCTGGGAGACCAGTGAGAGGTGTCGTATATACATGACACAAAAGGTTGCCTATCGTAACCCCAGATCCACTTGTATACATTAAATACATAGAGGTCTATGTTTCAGGGAGTCCGGCGAGAATCGTCATTTACACATGACACAAATTATCGTATATCGTAAGCCCTGATTCACATATATTAAATACATCTATGTTTCAGGGAGTCCGGCGAGAATCGTCATTTACACATGACACAAATAGTATATCGTAAGCCCTGATTCACATATATTAAATACATCTATGTTTCAGGGAGTCCGGCGAGAAGCGTCGTCTACACACGACAACCAGCGATACTGCTCTAGCTCAACACACTATCTCTAAATCTGATCTGGGTAGGGACATTAAGAAGAAAGCTCTGAGTAAAGCGAATAGTGAAGGCACCACGCAGTATTTAAGGGTGCAGGATAACACGTAATGTGCTGTTCTAATGTAGAGCACTTGATTGTGATACTGGTGAAACTTTGGCTTTTGATTCTTCTATCGAGATTCTGTATTGTATCAGTCTTCCTGTCGACTGTTACATGTGTTTTATTCACGAGTATCTGCACTTTGTCACTAAAGTTGGAACGCTCGTCGCTGAAGTCGGAACGCTCGTCGCTAAAGTCAGAACTCTCGTCGCTAAAGTCGGAACTCTCGTTGCTAAAGTCGGAACTCTCATCACTAAAGACGGAACGCTCGTCACTAAAGTCCGAACTCTCGTCCAGAACTCTCGTCACTAAAGTCCGAACTCCTGTCCAGAACTCTCGTCACTAAAGTCGGAACTCATGTCCAGAACTCTCGTCACTAAAGTCGGAACTCTTGTCCAGAACTCTCATCACTAAAGTCGGAACTCTTGTCCAGAACTCTCGTCACTAAAGTCAGAATTCTCGTCACTAAAGTCAGAACTGTCGTCACTATAAAGTCAGAACTCTCGTCACTAAACTCAGAACTCTCGTCACTATAAAGTCAGAACTCTCGTCACTATAAAGTCAGAACTCTTGTCCAGAACTCTCGTCACTAAAGTCAGAACTCTCGTCATTAATGTCAGAACTCTCATCCAGAACTCTCGTCACTAAAGTCGACTCTCATCCAGAACTCTCGTCACTAAAGTCAGAACTCTCATCCAGAACTCTCGTCACTAAAGTCAGAACTCTCATCCAGAACTCTCGTCACTAAAGTCAACTCTCATCCAGAACTCTCGTCACTAAAGTCAGAACTGTCATCACTATAAAGTCAGAACTCTCATCACTAAACTCAGAACTCTCGTCACTATAAAGTCAGAACTCTCGTCACTATAAAGTCAGAACTCTCATCCAGAACTCTCGTCACTAAATTCAGAACTCTCATCCAGAACTCTTATCACTAAAGTCAGAACTCTCGTCACTAAAGTCAGAACTACCAAAACAAAGTTTTGGAATTGGAAAACCTGTTGAAGCTGTGCATACACATTTCTTTTAGCTTGATTAAGAAAGTTCTTGCAATATTGTCTAATCATTCATTATACCGCATTCCTTATGGAATCCATTGCCAAGTAAGTAGTAGAGCGTTCGCTTCATGTGTTTTCATAGTGGGGTAGATTTCTCCTATATTAACTATTCAATCTGCAATGCTTAGGTAGAGATATTTATAATTTGGCTCTATGCTGTTTGCAAAAGCGGTTATATCTGCCGCTAGCATGCAAAGGGTTAATATGACATACAAACAAAGACTGCCTATTAAAAACCTGTCTCTAAGACTAAGCAGGGTTCATTCTAGGCCAGAATTTTTGGGAGAAGTGAGAAAGCGCGTGTTCGCTTCCTTAAATGTTGTTCTTTAACCCATTCAACACCAAGTAACTCACATGGACTGGTCCATGATATTCATAAACCAATAAATGAATCAGAAAATCACATTTGGACAAGTTCATTTATCAAAATGGGTAAATTATTTTTTTTAAATTGTAATATTACTGGCAAAAAGTGCAGATCCTGATGAGACGGCTCGTCACGAGCCGGCTCATCTGGATCTACACTTTTTGTAAGCCTATTTAGAGGTCTGCGGTGTTGAAAGGGTTAATATACTTCTGCAAAATAGGGTTAAAATGCACAGTACAACCATTAAATACAATATTTGAATAGGAGTGCTTTATAATGGGCCAAGTGTATCTTACTAGACAAAAATTTTTTTGAAAATCGTAAAAACCAAAAAATATTATTTTTATTTATTAGGGAGAAGTCAGGGGCCTAGGGTGACAATTTCGCCCACATCGCCCTCTAGAATGATCCCTGAGACTACCATGTTCATGTAATAATCAATGCATTTTAATCTGTTCTGAGAGACCGCATGTTAACAAAGGCAGCGCATTGTCATTGCCGTCCATTCCCACGAGTTGGACAGTATAGTGAAATTGGTATTGTTGTTTATATTATAATATAATCTTTTTATTTTATTATGGCCGAGAAACTAAGCATTCAGTTTTGTTCAGGCCATTGTAATGATATACCACAATGCATCTCTTAAGTATTTCAAGTCCGCCTCCGTGGTCGAGTGGTTAAGGTCGCTGACTTGTATACCACTGTAACCTATCATCACTGATGGTCACGGGTTCGAGCCCCGCTCAGGCCGTGTCTCATTTATATGAAAAGTTGGCAGTTTCTTACGGAGGTTGGTGCACCAGTATGGTTAACGCTGGAGCCTGCCCAGGAAGGTGTGTTAAGTAAACTGCCCGCGGCGATATAGCCAAATGGTGTGATGCAGGCGTAAAACCCGAATATAACATAATTAAGTATTTCAATGCAAGTACTGTCGATATAGTATTACATAACATAATAAATGAATGTCCCTGTATCTGGTATTTTCTACCAGGGCTTCTAATATTTTCAAAACAAAATCGGTCCAGGCCAAAATCGACAGTCAGGACCCCCTAACCATGTCATTCTAATATTTTTGCAACACCCCCCCCCCCCCCCACCTCCAGAAATGTACAATCGATGTTGTTTTATCATATTGTAAAGATTGTTCAGTGAAGTGCGGGTCATTCATTAAAATGGAAAATTGCCCAGGGGTACTATGGCGTAAGATGAGGGTCGAGTTGACTAGGGTACGGGTTCAACTTATTACTGTCGAACAATCTGTCACATTACCATGTACGCGGTAATGTGACTGAGCTGCATGTGTGTATCTATGCAATCGGTTGCCTAAGACATCAACTCAAGTGGGCACTGTATCGCAAAATCAACTTTCTAGAAACAAAGGGTTTGAGAGGAAGATGGATAGAACATTTCTACTTTTAGACACTTGTGTATCGCGGATTGAGAATTTAGTGTCGTGGCTTTGGGGTTATCGAACAATAGGGTCAATCGTCATGGGTCAGTCAAGCAGGTCGCATATCAATCTTAGACCGGAAACAGGTGTGAATAAATGTATATGAGAGATTATATTTACCAATTTAGGTTTGTTAGGAAAATGTGACAGATTTCTTGGTTGCTACAATTGGTCCACTAGTTTAAAATTAGGTCCTAGACCGGTGTTTTTAGAAGCCTTATATCTTACCTACGCACGTACGGTCATCAGCGTATTACACGACGAACCCCAATCAGGTATATCCTACATACGTATCAGGGCTTCTAAAATCGTCGGTCTCCGGTCAAAGACCGTATTTTAAACTGGCGGACCGATTGTAGCAACCAAATAACTCGGTCAAGAAAATTGTTGAAAAAGCCAATAAATCGGTCAAATACATTTTTCTAACAAACCTAAGTTGGTAAATATAATCCTTTGATCACACCTGTTTCCGGTAACAATAAACACATCACACTGGCTAATTTGCCCAATGTATCCAGTTCTGGAGGTTATAAAACTTTTCTCCAATCTCAAAACTCAGTCTCAATCGTCTGATTGGTTCAGCTGACAGGAACACTCAGAATCAACCAATCAGATCACTTGAGCTTGAGATTTGAGAAAAGTTTTATAACCTCGGGGCCATGACGATCAAGCTTTCCCAATGTATCCATGACGATCAAGTTTTCCCAATGTATCCATGACGATCAAGCTTTCCCAATGTATCCATGATGATCAAGCTTTCCCAATGTATCCATGACGATCAAGCTTTCCCAATGTATCCATGACGATCAAGCTTTCCCAATGTATCCATGACGATCAAGCTTTCCCAATGTATCCATGACGATCAAGCTTTCCCAATGTATCCATGACGATCAAGTTTTCCAATGTATCCATGACGATCAAGCTTTCCCAATGTATCCATGACGATCAAGCTTTCCCAATGTATCCATGACTATCAAGCTTTCCCAATGTATCCATGATGATCAAGCTTTCCCAATGTATCCATGACGATCAAGCTTTCCCAATGTATCCATGATGATCAAGCTTTCCCAATGTATCCATGACGATCAAGCTTTCCCAATGTATCCATGACGATCAAGCTTTCCCAATGTATCCATGACGATCAAGCTTTCCCAATGTATCCATGACGATCAAGTTTTCCCAATGTATCCATGACGATCAAGCTTTCAATGCATGTCAATTACATGAAATTATTGCTGTAATCGTTTTTAATTTCTTTGAAGTGGACCGAATGATTAACAGTTGATTATATATGAAAGAAAATTTTTTAAAAATGTTTGCATTAACTTAAAGAACGATTGATAATGAAGAGACAATTGATTAAAGTGTGTGAAAAGACGATTGGTTTCAAGTGTGCGAGGATTAAATATCATTACATTTCCCCCCAAAACAATCGGGCTATGGAACAGTCTACCGACATATATACAGTGGAGTCCCAGTGTGCCGACGTCTGCTGGCAGTCTGGACTCCTAAACTTTATACTGTCTGCTTTTAGCTATAGCTTTTTATATCATATCTTTTTAACTTGCACATAACATTTTTGATTAACTAACTATTCTAGACTGTGCCTGCCAATCATAACCGATTTTTCAGCAGTGAAGTATAAGGGATGTCGCAAAACTATTAGAATGATATGGGGGGAGTTCGATTTTGGCCTGGATCGATTTGGTTTTACCCCAATCTGGTATATCCTACGTACGTACGGTCATAGTACACGACAAACCCCAATCTGGTATATCCTACGTACGTACGGTCATAGTACATGACAAACCCCAATCTGGTATATCCTACGTACGTACAGTCATAGTACACGACAAACCCCAATCTGGTATATCCTACGTACGTATGTACGGTCATAGTACACGACAAACCCCAATCTGGTATATCCTACGTACGTACGTACGTACGTACGTACGGTCAAGTACACGACAAACCCCATCTGGTATATCCTAGTACGTACGTACGTCATAGTACATAACAAACCCCAATCTGGTAATCTACGTACGTACGTCGGTCATAGTACATGACAAACCCCAATCTGGTATATCCTACGTACGTACGTACGTACGGTCATAGTACATGACAACCCCAATCTGGTATATCCTACGTACGTACGTACGGTCATAGTACATGACAAACCCCAATCTGGTATATCCTACGTACGTACGTACGGTCATAGTACATGACAAACCCCAATCTGGTATATCCTACGTACGTACGGTTGTTTTGGTTTTGTGTACGGTCATAGTACATGACAAACCCAATCTGGTATATCCTACGTACGTACGGTCATAGTACACGACAAACCCCAATCTGGTATATCCTACGTACGTACGTGTGGTCATAGTACATGACAAACCCAATCTGGTATATCCTACGTACGTACGGTCATAGTACACGACAAACCCCAATCTGGTATATCCTACGTACGTACGGTCATACTACACGACAAACCCCAATCTGGTATATCCTACATACGTACGGTCATAGTACATGACAAACCCCAATCTGGTATATCCTACATACGTACGGTCATAGTACATGACAAACCCAATCTGGTATATCCTACGTACGTACGGTCATAGTACATGACAAACCCCAATCTGGTATATCCTACATACGTACGGTCATAGTACATGACAAACCCCAATCTGGTATATCCTACGTACGTACGGTCATAGTACACGACAAACCCCAATCTGGTATATCCTACATACGTACGGTCATAGTACATGACAAACCCCAATCTGGTATATCCTACATACGTACGGTCATAGTACATGACAAACCCCATCTGGTATATCCTACGTACGTACAGTCATAGTACACGACAAACCCCATCTGGTATATCCTACGTACGTACAGTCATAGTACACGACAAACCCCAATCTGGTATATCCTACGTACGTATGTACGGTCATAGTACACGACAACCCCAATCTGGTATATCCTACGTACGTGTACGGTCATAGTACACGACAAACCCCAATGGTATATCCTACGTACGTACGGTCATACTACACGACAAACCCCAATCTGGTATATCCTACGTACTACGTATGGTCATAGTACACGACAAACCCCATCTGGTATATCCTACGTACGTACGTACGTACGGTCATACTACACGACAACCCCAATCTGGTATATCCTACGTACGTACGTACGGTCATAGTACATGACAAACCCCAATCTGGTATATATCCTACATACGTACAGTCATAGTACATGACAACCCCAATCTGGTATATCCTACGTACGTATGTACGGTCATAGTACACGACAAACCCCAATCTGGTATATCCTACGTACGTATGTACGGTCATAGTACACGACAAACCCCAATCTGGTATATCCTACGTACGTATGTACGGTCATAGTACACGACAAACCCAATCTGGTATATCCTACGTACGTACGGTCATACTACAACAAACCAAACCCAATCTGGTATATCCTACGTACGTACGGTCATAGTACATGACAAACCCCAATCTGGTATATCCTACGTACGTACGGTCATAGTACACGACAAACCCAATCTGGTATATCCTACGTACGTACGTACGGTCATAGTACATGACAAACCCCAATCTGGTATATCCTACGTACGTACGTACGGTCTACTACACGACAAACCCCAATCTGGTATATCCTACGTACGTACGGTCATAGTACACGACAAACCCCAATCTGGTATATCCTACGTACGTACGGTCATAGTACACACAAACCCAATCTGGTATATCCTCTACGTACGTACGGTCATAGTACATGACAAACCCCAATCTGGTATATCCTACGTACGTACGTACGGTCATAGTACATGACAAACCCCAATCTGGTATATCCTACGTACGTTACGGTCATAGTACATACAAACCCCAATCTGGTATATCCTACGTACGTTACGGTCATAGTACATAACAAACCCCAATCTGGTATATCCTACGTACGTTACGGTCATAGTACATAACAAACCCCAATCTGGTATATCCTACATACGTACGTTGGTTGTTTTGGTTTTGTGTAGTCATAGTACATGACAAACCCAATCTGGTATATCCTACGTACGTATGTACGGTCATAGTACACGACAAACCCCAATCTGGTATATCCTACGTACGTATGTACGGTCATAGTACACGACAAACCCCATCTGGTATATCCTACGTACGTACGGTCATACTACACGACAAACCCCAATCTGGTATATCCTACGTACGTATGGTCATAGTACACGACAAACCCCAATCTGGTATATCCTACGTACGTACGTACGTACGGTCATACTACACGACAAACCCCAATCTGGTATATCCTACGTACGTACGTACGGTCATAGTACATGACAAACCCCAATCTGGTATATCCTACATACGTACAGTCATAGTACATGACAAACCCCATCTGGTATCCTACGTACGTATGTACGGTCATAGTACACGACAAACCCCAATCTGGTATCCTACGTACGTATGTACGGTCATAGTACACGACAAACCCCATCTGGTATATCCTACGTACGTATGTACGGTCATAGTACCGACAAACCCCAATCTGGTATATCCTACGTACGTACGGTCATACTACACGACAAACCCCAATCTGGTATATCCTACGTACGTACGGTCATAGTACATGACAAACCCCAATCTGGTATATCCTACGTACGTACGGTCATAGTACACGACAAACCCCAATCTGGTATATCCTACGTACGTACGTACGGTCATAGTACATGACAAACCCCAATCTGGTATATCCTACGTACGTACGTACGGTCATACTACACGACAAACCCCAATCTGGTATATCCTACGTACGTACGGTCATAGTACACGACAAACCCCAATCTGGTATATCCTACGTACGTACGGTCATAGTACACGACAAACCCCAATCTGGTATATCCTACGTACGTACGTACGGTCATAGTACATGACAAACCCCAATCTGGTATATCCTACGTACGTACGTACGGTCATAGTACATGACAAACCCCAATCTGGTATATCCTACGTACGTTCGGTCATAGTACATAACAAACCCCAATCTGGTATATCCTACGTACGTTACGGTCATAGTACATAACAACCCCAATCTGGTATATCCTACGTACGTTACGGTCATAGTACATAACAAACCCCAATCTGGTATATCCTACGTACGTTACGGTCATAGTACATAACAAACCCCAATCTGGTATATCCTACGTACGTACGTACGGTCATAGTACATGACAAACCCCAATCTGGTATATCCTACGTACGTACGTACGGTCATAGTACATGACAAACCCCAATCTGGTATATCCTACGTACGTACGTAGGTCATAGTACACGACAAACCCCAATCTGGTGTATCCTACGTACGTACGTACGGTCATAGTACACGACAAACCCCAATCTGGTATATCCTACGTACGTACGTACGGTCATAGTACACGACAAACCCCAATCTGGTATATCCTACGTACGTACGGTCATAGTACATGACAAACCCCAATCTGGTATATCCTACGTACGTACGACAAACCCCAATCTGGTGTATCCTACGTACGTACGGTAACATCTCATTTGCGTGAAATACATTGCAACTGCTTCTTTTACAGTTTGCAAATGGTGTTGATGACTATTGTGGGATTTTCCCCGAAAAGGTCGCCAATTTCATTAGGAAAATCATTGTTTTATTTCATCAAACCACATCATTTATGTTAATGAGTTATGTACCACGTCTATTTGTCTCTGCCAGACTCGGGATTGGTTTATGTAAATAATCTGCCAGACTCGGGATTGGTTTATGTAAATAATCTGGCAGACTCGGGATTGGTTTATGTAAATAATCTGCCAGACTCGGGATTGGTTTATGTAAATAATCTGCCAGACTCGGGATTGGTTTATGTAAATAATCTGCCAGACTCGGGATTGGTTTATGTAAATAATCTGCCAGACTCGGGATTGGTTTATGTAAATAAGTTATGCCACATCTATTTGTCTCTGCCAGACTCGGGGATTGGTCTGTTGATGAATCTGTTTGTCTCTGGAGTTTATGTGCCACGCCTGTTATCTGGAGTGGTTTGTGTACACAAAGTTATTTTTAAATATTATTAGTCATACTCGTGTTGTATGCAAGTGTATCAGTTTTTGTGCCAACAATATTATTTAAACCGTTTTTGTGTTTGTTGTTTTTGTGTTTTTTAGTTTTTGTGCCAACAATATTATTTAAACCAGTGAGTTGCGAACATAAATTTCATTGCTATTGTGCACGACATGTAAATAGTGGTGGATTTCATTACTGCAAACCTCGAATGATACTGATTTTGTAAGGAATATATTTGTATATATATATGGAAATTATGACTCGGTTTAAATGCTTATCACCACAAATGTTGCTTTTGCAAACATCATAGATCCAGATCAGATGGCTGGAACGGAACGTGGCAACTGATCGGGCT
This sequence comes from Archivesica marissinica, assembly GCA_014843695.1. Taxonomy (NCBI): domain Eukaryota; kingdom Metazoa; phylum Mollusca; class Bivalvia; order Venerida; family Vesicomyidae; genus Archivesica; species Archivesica marissinica. Next base: position 50,540,793 of record CM026393.1, read on the forward strand.
CTCTGCTCATTATATTTTGATGTTTGCTATTCGGATAGTGGAGCTTAAACACTTGGCTGAATAGCAAACAACATAGATCATGATCGGATGCGGCATTACGCCACGGCTGATCTGTGCTGTTTGCACATTCCTTTCAATTTATTTGTCATTTGAAGGGTTAAATTAAAAAATATAAATAAATGCCAAACTTGATTTTCTATATATATACATATGTATATCAGTTGATGATTTGATTGATGGGAGATCCAGTCATGATATCAGTATAGAATGTTAGCTGGTAGAAATAAAGATCTGATGAATAGTTTCTAGCAAGATTTTTGCAGAATTCTATACGAGAAAATCTAGATCTCCGAAATATAGAATTAACAATTTGCATGTTAGTTGTGAAAATAACTGGCAAATATGTCGAGGAATTTAATGACAATTCTAATGAAATGTCGTATTATATTTCCAGTTTTCAATTAAGAAAAAACACATGAATGAATGATTTATCCGCTACAATTATTTGAACTATTTATAGCCTTTATTTTACCCAGCTTGCATGCATGCAAGAGTTAATGATTTTGCGAGGTGTATGACTGTATGTGATATGTGAATTTAGTAATATTTCAACTTGCCTGTGTTGTACTCTGGGTGAGTTGTTTGTAGCATTGACTGTGTTGTACTCTGGGTGAGTTGTTTGTAGCATTGACTGTGTTGTACTCTGGGTGAGCTGTTTGTAGCATTGCCTGTGTTGTACTCTGGGTGAGTTGTTTGTAGCATTGCTTGTGTTGTACTCTGGGTGAGTTGTTTGTAGCATTGCCTGTGTTGTACTCTGGGTGAGTTGTTTGTAGCATTGCCTGTGTTGTACTCTGGGTGAGTTGTTTGTAGCATTGCCTGTGTTGTACTCTGGGTGAGCTGTTTGTAGCATTGCCTGTGTTGTACTCTGGGTGAGCTGTTTGTAGCATTGCCTGTGTTGTACTCTGGGCGAGTTGTTTGTAGCATTGCTGTGTTGTACTCTGGGTGAGTTGTTTGTAGCATTGCTGTGTTGTACTCTGGGTGGCTGTTTGTAGCATTGCCTGTGTTGTACTCTGGGTGAGCTGTTTGTAGCATTGCCTGTGTTGTACTCTGGGTGAGTTGTTTGTAGCATTGCCTGTGTTGTACTCTGGGCGAGTTGTTTGTAGCATTGCCTGTGTTGTACTCTGGGCGAGCTGTTTGTAGCATTGCCTGTGTTGTACTCTGGGCGAGCTGTTTGTAGCATTCCAAAATTCCCAATAAAAGTTTGTTTCTCTGTTGATTGTTTATCTATATGACATATTTAATGATATCCACGTGGGTGTGAAGTTCTCACCTTTGGGCAATTTGAAATATTCAAGATTTTCAAAATGGCCGCCAATCTGAAAATGGTTTCACAATATATTCACTAATAAGGCATGTACAGTCCTAATAGTTATGCATAGACCCAACTAGTATACAATAATAAGGAATGTACAGTCCTAATAGTTATGCATAGACCCAACTAGTATATAGAAATTCTATAATAAATAATAATAGAAGAAAAATATTTCTAAATTTGGCAGATGTAGCCATTTTGAAAATCAAAATGGCCACCACTGAATATTTTTCTTCCCATAATGAACAAATAAATATCATAATAATATTTTGTTAGCAGCAATATCAACCAAACTTCAAAACATCATCATTACAAGTGTATTGAGGAACCAACCCTCATATCTTCAAATATTACTAGGATTGTTGACATTATTTGGATATACATATGATTTGGGAATTACAGGCAGCTATGATGAATTTCTTCGATTCAAGAAGTCTGCAGCAGTTGAGGAATTGAAGGAGCCAAGTGTACATGGTATACCAACCTCAGATAGTGGATTAGTGCAAACAATAGCTGACAATTTCGATGCAGACATTCATTCCCAAATGGTAAATTGCCCACTCACTCACTCACTCACTGGCAAACACAACCATCGGCAGTACATAACCAAGAAGATTGTGCATGGTGCTATGAATGTGCCAATAGATGAGGCTGGAGATACTGTACTTGAACACAAAAGTATGTTGGGAGCAAGGACACACACCAAGACCAACATAGTCTACCTACCATTAATAGATAAACCTCCTACAGATCCATATACTATTGTGGCGGCTTTGGTAAAGGCAAATGCGGTGTCCGAAGGCACAGGTCAGGGATATGTTGTATTTACCGCAGATCAACAACTTTATAGGGTAACTGTACATGTTCTATGGGAGAACCAAACTAGATTTAGTAGTTTACCTTCAACTAGGTGGTATGCATTTATTGATCAGCTATATCGGAAAAAGTTCCCTGAAAATGTGAGAGCTCTACGATTACATGCTGATACAAAAACGCTTCAGACCAATGTTTTACAGAAAAAAACGGGAATGCATGGATGACCTTGACCAGGAACTGCATCATGCAACATCATTGCAACATCAAACAACAGAACGGCCAAGATGTGGATAAGTCGTTTGATCACACCAGTCCTCACCATCATGCAACATCAAACAACAGAACGGCCAAGATGTGGATAAGTCGTTTGATCACACCAGTCCTCGCCATCATGCAACATCAAACAACAGAACAGCCAAGATCTGGATAAGTCGTTTGATCACACCAGTCCTCACCATAATGAAGTACATCCGAGCAGAGGGATGCAGATTGGCCAGTTCATCTTGCCACCGTCAGTGATGCTTGGCATTTTAATTACGCCCGCTATGCTCTGTACTATTTACGAACGATGGCATCATTGCCCGATGATGTACAGCGATGGCATCATTGCCTGATGATGTACAGCAACAGTTCATGAAAGGACAACACACAATAATCCAGGTCTCTTCAATGGAACCTGGAGTGATACGGCCATTGAAGCAACCTACATGAGGTATGGACATGGGTATAGTGGTATAATTGGAATCACTCTTAGACCAGAGATACTCAACACATGGACATATAGTTTACATGCATGTAATACAGCTGTGAAGAATCTTTACATCATGAAGGAACCTCCATCTCAATCATCCGATGGAAAAAAACGGAATAGTTCTAACGAGAGAAACTAGAACTCTGCATCGATCCCATTAACAGTGAGCCTAATCAAGATGAACTTTGTAGTGACTGGTAAAATTATGGCACATCTCTCTGTAAATGTGGACAATGTTGTTGAACTTGGAACCAAGCAGATGGGGGGACATTTGAAATAGGTTGGCCTGCCAATTTTCATGAGACAATCCATAAATGTTGATAACACGAAGATATATGACACAGATGTAGGGTGTATACTCTTTGTCCTGCAGGCAGACTACCACATCAGGAACAAAGGAGCTAGGGTGTATACTCTTTATCCTGACAACTACCACATCAGGAACAAAGGAGCCAAGGGTGTATACTCTTTGTCCTGCAGGCAGACTCCATCAGGAACGGAGCCAGTAGGGTGTATACTCTTCCTGCAGGCAGACTACCACATCAGGAACAAAGGAGCCAGTAGGGTGTATAATCTTTGTCCTGCAGGCAGACTACCACATCAGGAACAAAGGAGCCAGTAGGGTGTATAATCTTTGTCCTGCAGGCAGACTACCACATCAGGAACAAAGGAGCCAGTAGGGTGTATAATCTTTGTCCTGCAGGCAGACTACCACATCAGGAACAAAGGAGCCAGTAGGGTGTATAATCTTTGTCCTGCAGGCAGACTACCACATCAGGAACAAAGGAGCCAGTAGGGTGTATAATCTTTGTCCTGCAGGCAGACTACCACATCAGGAACAAAGGAGCCAGTAGGGTGTATAATCTTTGTCCTGCAGGCAGACTACCACATCAGGAACAAAGGAGCCAGTAGGGTGTATACTCTTTATCCTGCAGACAGACTACCACATCAGGAACAAAGGAGCCAGTAGGGTGTATACTCTTTGTCCTGCAGGCATACTACCACATCGGGAACAAAGGAGCCAGTAAGGTGTATACTCTTTGTCCTGCAGACAGACTACCACATCGGGAACAAAGGAGCCAGTAGGGTGTATACTCTTTGTCCTGCAGGCAGACTACCACATCAGAAAGTAGAACACCAACAAGAAACAACTAATTGACTTATCATAGCTGACCTTGTGTCTCATGTGTTGGAATGTACACACACACAGGAGGAAGCAGACACAATGATAATACAACAGGTTGCTTCTGTTGGAGTTGATCACGCCCTTGTAGCTGAAGACACAGATATATTCATTATGCTATGTCATTGTGTGCAAGGGTGGTACCACTGGCCATTGTGTGCAAGGGTGGTACCACTGGCCATATTATGTCGGAGCGATTTTTCCTGTAAAAGGAAGGCCCACATTGACATTAATGCTATTGTAGAGAAATGCCACGCAATCATTCGACATCTATTAGCAGCTTGTGGTCTTGTTACTACATATCATGGCATTGGGAAATGCATAGCTCGCAACACAATTCCTGCTATCATTCTATGGGCATCCATCGACCAATTGACCCAAATTTATTAATGGTATTCTTTGATTAATTATAGAATTATTGTATAGTTTGGGTCTACCCACAGAGATAAATAATCAACGGAGAAAAAACTGGGAATTTCTGGTTATGGTGAAACTGCCGGACTATATATATATATATGCTGGAATTGGAAAATATGTCGAAGCTTTGTATACAAATTTAGCTTGATTGTAGAACAAAAAAGCTGAATAAACGCACGCCATGGAGTAAATAAAACAATTCTTATTCGATGTTAATAATTATGTTATATACAAGAACTGAGTTATTAAAAACCTACATATATTATATACTGTTGCTTTTCTTTTGTATGATAAATTGGAGTAAATAAAACAAGGCTCCTTCAGATCTGTGCATTTTAATATTTTCTTTTTTGTTGTATGAGAAAAGAAGCTCATCAAGATCTGTGCAATTAATGTACTGGATTTCATAAAAAGTGTGAACCGAAATTTTGCTAAGTCGATAGACTTTACATTCAAAACAGGCGAACGCAACGGTGCTATTCACTACGGATCTCGAGACTTTTGCAAGTAATTCTCGGCACTCCATGTACCAGTCTCGCTCCCACTCATTGTAGCATCTACACCTGGGCACAAATTCCGGCCCTCACATCTGCAGCAGACAGTGTTGGTTCTGGTCGTAGTTATTTTCCGATATACGATCCAAACAATATAGTAGTTATCCCAGTTAAATGTCTTTGCACTGAAAATATGCTATGATGATATATATCAGTAATCCATGGCATCTGTTGTTACTGTCCTGTCCTAAGCGGTATCACCAGTAAGCTGTCACTGACGTTGTTTAGCTGTATGACCAGTAAGCTGTCACTGACGTTGTTTAGCTGTATCACCAGTAAGCTGTCACTGACGTTGTTTATCTGTATCACCAGTAAGCTGTCACTGACGTTGTTTAGCTGTATCACCAGTAAGCTGTCACTGACGTTGTTTAGCTGTATGACCAGTAAGCTGTCACTGACGTTGTTTAGCCGTCACTGATGTTGTTTAGCTGTATGACCAGTAAGCTGTCACTGACGTTTAGCTGTATGACCAGTAAGCTGTCACTGACGTTGTTTAGCTGTATGACCAGTAAGCTGTCACTGACGTTGTTTAGCTGTATGACCAGTAAGCTGTCACTGATGTTGTTTAGCTGTCACTGATGTTGTTTAGCTGTATGACCAGTAAGCTGTCACTGACGTTGTTTAGCTGTATGACCAGTAAGCTGTCACTGACGTTGTTTAGCTGTATGACCAGTAAGCTGTCACTGATGTTGTTTAGCTGTCACTGATGTTGTTTAGCTGTATGACCAGTAAGCTGTCACTAACGTTGTTTAGCTGTATGACCAGTAAGCTGTCACTGACGTTGTTTAGCTGTATGACCAGTAAGCTGTCACTGATGTTGTTTAGCTGTATGACCAGTAAGCTGTCACTAACGTTGTTTAGCTGTATGACCAGTAAGCTGTCACTGACGTTGTTTAGCTGTATGACCAGTAAGCTGTCACTGATGTTGTTTAGCTGTATGACCAGTAAGCTGTCACTGACGTTGTTTAGCTGTATGACCAGTAAGCTGTCACTGACGTTGTTTAGCTGTCACTGACGTTGTTTAGCGGTATGACCAGTAAGCTGTCACTGATGTTGTTTAGCGGTATGACCAGTAAGCTGTCACTGATGTTGTTTAGCTGTATGACCAGTAAGCTGTCACTGATGTTGTTTAGCTGTATGACCAGTAAGCTGTCACTGACGTTGTTTAGCTGTATGACCAGTAAGCTGTCACTGATGTTGTTTAGCTGTATGACCAGTAAGCTGTCACCGACGTTGTTTAGCTGTATGACCAGTAAGCTGTCACTGATGTTGTTTAGAAGCATGACCATCCCTAGTTAATATACTATTATATCTCCATACAAACGACAGCCATTTAGCTATCGTACAGTGGATAAGTAGTCACCATATCTATATCTATCCCACCTCCATAGATATTACATGGGACTACATGAGATTCTGGCCTTTATGAACATTGGTTTGGCTACTACATTGTCAATGTATGTCGTATTGGTAATGGCGTCAAGAGGTGCTTCTATGAGGGAAAGGGTTTATGAACATTGGTTTGGCTACTACCTTGTCAATGTATGTCGTATTGGTAATGGCGTCAAGAGGTGCTTCTATGAGGGAAAGGGTTTATGAACATTGGTTTGGCTACTACATTGTCAATGTATGTCGTATTGGTAATGGCGTCAAGAGGTGCTTCTATGAGGGAAAGGGTTTATGAACATTGGTTTGGCTACTACCTTGTCAATGTATGTCGTATTGGTAATGGCATCAAGAGGTGCTTCTACGAGGGAAAGGGTTTATGAACATTGGTTTGGCTACTACATTGTCAATGTATGTCGTATTGGTAATGGCGTCAAGAGGTGTTTCTATGAGGGAAAGGGTTATGAACATTGGTTTGGCTACTACATTGTCAATGTATGTCGTATTGGTAATGGCGTCAAGAGGTGCTTCTATGAGGGAAAGGGTTAAACATATCCAGTAAATCTATGGAGATGAAGTAGTGGGTAAATTGTACCCGCCTCCCCCTCTGCCTCCCCCTCTGTTAAAGAGGAAATTGGCTGTCCGATTAGCGCAGTGGTTAGCGTGCCCACTTCTCACCAATACAATCCTCGGAACGGGAAGTATGTGAGATGGTACGGTGGTCGCCAGATCGGACAGGTGGGTTTTCTCCGGTTTCCTACCACACGAATGACCACATTTACGCTTTCATCTGCGCCAACGAGAGTGATTAATATAAGTTGTTAAAACTTGCTTCGCAATTGTTGTACAATAAAAAGTTTAAACTAAAGAGGAAATTTATGACATTGAGAAAATAACTAATTTTAACTGGTTCCCTATTTTACATAAAATTAACATCAATATGAGCCACATAGCCCCTAAAAAGGACACATGTATGTGTATCAAATTAAATTTATGAAAACTCAACGTCAGTAACACTTAATCTATGCTTGTACTTGTCAAGTATTAAATATACCCAGGATTCCTCGCACATATTTAATTGCCTTCTTTCCAGATTTACCGGTACCGGTATACGTGTTTACACGATTCAGGAATGTGGCCGACCGTTATATGAAATTCAAGTTTCACTTTTACAAGTTTGTAGACAGCAGAGACTCTGTTTATTGATTGAAAGTTAGTGTTCGAATTATTTCAGAAGAATTTGTAGCAGCAATGCTATTTATAAAACCTGATTATATTTTTGGACTTTTTGCGATGTAATGTCGCTTTTAATGTAATAATTAGTAGTGATAAATGCTCGTCTAGTCACTACAAATATCTTATCGATAGCAAGATGCCCATCTAGTTGTTACACATCTAAAGTACAACAAACAGTTTCTTATCAAACATCAATAGCAAGCAAGATACATGTTTATCTGTTACACACCACGGGTCACTCCCCCATCAACCATGTTGTCATCTATTGCAAAGATACCCGTCTAGTTAGCTAAAATTAGCTCGATTGCGAAACAAGTTCCTACAACTTATATTTATCACTCTCGAGACATCATTCCTGATGGAATCCATCGCCACGATGGAGAAAGAAGAGGCAATGTGCGATTTAAATGCCTTGCCTAAGGGCACAATAGTAACAGCTCCGGCAGGGCTCGAACTCTGGGCCTTCCGCACCTGAAATGAACGCGCTACCACTGCAAGCTATCACTTCCTATGCCATCTAGTTGCTAACACGTAAAGTACAACAGTTCCCCCATCAAACAAGTCATGCATCAAACCTGCTGTATCAACATCAAAATGCTTGTTTAGTTGTTACACATGACACATCTAAAGTATGACAGTTCCCCATCAAACAAGTCATCCGTCAAACCTGCTGTATCAACATCAAAATACTTGTTTAGTTGTTACACATGACACATCTAAAGTATGACAGTCCCCCATCAAACAAGTCGTCCCTCAACATCAAAATACTTGTTTAGTTGTTACACATGACACATCTAAAGTATGACAGTTCCCCCCATCAAACAAGTCATCCACCAAACCTGCTGTATCAACATCAAAATGCTTGTTTAGTTGTTACACATGACACATCTAAAGTACGACAGTTCCCCATCAAACATAATCTCACTTCTCATGAAACTAATGTTTACAAACTTTCCATTACACACATCACATGTATACATACTACATTTCGAGTGCTCATGCACCATGTGTGAAGCGTAGCGAAACCACGTATGAAACTTTTTCATACACCGACCACAATTTGCCACCGTTACATCATTGTGCAAACGCTCATGAATTTTTAAATGCTCCTCATTGAAGAAAACTTTCTCACATGATGAGCACGCAAACCTTTCTCCTTTCTCGTGCAATTCGATATGCCCCCTATATTCCTTAACATTTTTCTTCTTGTACTTTTTCCCGCACAATTCACATTCGTCGTAACACGAATCTTTCCTGCCATGTTGAACACATTGCTTCTCATGAGGAAATATTACATTACATAGCGAGCATATAAATCCCTTGTCTACTTTAATTACTTCCATACTTTCGAGTCCATCTTCCAAAAGAATATGTAGAGGAACAGTCAACTTTTCTTCTTCACTTGCACCCATTTCATCATCATCGTCATCATCCTCACTATAATCACCATCATCTTCATCACCATCTTCTTCTTCCAAATTCTCTAATTCAGCTGAATCTATTTTATCTTCATGATTTTCTTCCAATTCATTTTCTGCCACTTCTTTGTCATTTGCTTCTTCGTCTACCAAATCCTTTGGTTCCTTCCTCGTCCTTTGTTTATCAGCTTGAGGCTTTCCGTCTACTAGTACTTTTTTAACCCTAATTCTAGATTTACTGAGGATGGATACTTTTGCAATTGGTTTCTCTATCATCTTGTCAGTTTTATTTTTCTTGATTGCATCCGAGTTATATTGTACATTAATTGTTTGAGTTTTGGATCTTGCATTTCTTGACGAATCGATTTTGGGAAATGCTTGCACAGATCTTGAAGCCTCAACTTTAGCAGAAATGATATCTTGTGTCTGCTTCTTTACAACGTCAGCAGGCTCACGATTTCGCATGCGCCTTGCTTCTCTACTAGTTGGAGTTTGGACTTCAGAAAATACATCGTCAGTCTCTTCTTCCATTGCAGATTGATAATCTGATTTTGGACTCTCCGGTTCGATTTTGATGGTGATAGGTTTTGCAGGAGGAGTGTCGGGACTAAATCTCCTCGGACGTTTGATTGCCCGGCCAGATCTTCGACTCTCGGACACTGGTGTGACTGGAGTTTGAACCTTGTCCAGTGTTCTCTTTAATCCCGGCTTCTCCAATGATGCTGTAACTGGAGATATAACACTGTCCATCTGCCTCCTTGTACCGGACTTCTCTGAAGTCGGTGTGACCGGCCGTGGAACACTGTCCATTTCCTTTTTATTTCCCGTCTTCTCCAAAGCTGGTGTGACTGGGGATTGCATATTGATCATTTTTCTTTTCGTTCCCAGCTTTTCCAATGCTCGTTTCATTGGAGATTGAACATTAACTATTGTTGTCCTCGTTTCTGGGCTTTTCAATGCTAGTTTGACTGGAGTTTGAGGCTTCTCTATATCTGGTTCGACTGGTTCATCGCAATCCAGACCACTTTTACCTTTCAGTTCTTCAGATAGCAGTGTAACCACAGATTGTCCGTCTAATGCTCCTACAAACAGTTTAAACATAGTATTACTTTAGTATTTCATGAGCTATATAGAATTATGCATATTTCAATGGAGCAACAAGAAGGCCAACATGATCACTCTAGTACATGACCCAAGACAAGATGGGCGCTGGATCGCTACCCCAAGTCCCAGGGATCCCGCTGCCGGTCGCCAAAAAAAAATATACCGATGCTAAATTTGGAAAATTGGCGAAAATATTTGGGGCACCTTTTTCTTTTGGCACAACATGGCTTCAAATATTTATATGTGAATTACCGGTATATGGCTCTTAGTTGGCGACAAGTTTTTCAAATTGGCTCCAGTATTGTACAATTGGCGACAGAAGTGGCGCAGACACAAATTCAGAACCCTGTAGTGGGCGATGAAGGTAACTGTCCATGCAAAATACTATTAAACCCTATTCAGATTCGGAGATGCGTTTCAGAGAAGATGGTGCTGGAAGTGTCCACATAGTTATTTATGTTATGTTATATTTCGGATTTTACGCCTGCATCAGTACCATTTTGGGCTATATCGCCGGCGGGCAGTTTACCTAACAACACCTTTCCTGGGCAGGCTCCAGCAGTTAACCAGTACTTGGGTGCACCAACCTCCGTAAGAAACTGCCAACTTTTTCATATAAATGAGACATGGCCTGAGCGGAGCTCGAACCCGTGACCATCAGTGATGATAGGTTACAGTGGTATACAAGTCAGCGACCGTAACCACTCGACCACGGAGGCGGACAGTCCACATAATTATTTTGGACTTTTCTCTAAACAAGTCAACACGAGCAATCTTTAGTTTGTTCCCGGTACAAATGTACATCATGGCAAATTTTATCTAGCTATACAAGGAAATTAAATCCGAAGCAAATTTCAATCTCGGTGCATTCTTTTCAAAAATGTAACTATGGATACCATTTAACTAGTGTTTCCCCCAGACTGAAAAAAGGGCAGGGCGCAGGTAGAAAAAAGGACAGGGCGCAGGTAGACAAAAGGGCAGGGCACAGGTAGAAAAATGGGCAGGATGCAGGTAGAAAAAAGGGCAGGGTGCAGGTAGAAAAAAAGGGCAAGGCTCAGGTAGAAAAAAGGGCAGGGTGCAGGTAGAAAAAGGGCAGGGCACAGGTAGAAAAAAGGGCAGGGTGCAGGTAGAAAAAAAAAGGGCAAGGCTCAGGTAGAAAAAAGGGCAGGGTGCAGGTAGAAAAAGGGCAGGGCACAGGTAGAAAAAAGGGCATTTTTATTGTTGCCTGTCGTCAAAAGGGCAGAATTTTCATGGACGTATTTATGTTACGAGTACAAAACATTAAGGACGAATCAATTTTGCAACCTATTGAGTATTACAATTCAAAATATATTATTGTTCGTGACAATGATGTGGTTTACGAGACAACTGATTTAACACATTCATCTCCCATTATCACAGCTTTAAGCACTCAACACCTTGTAATCTAAATAAATTCATTTCCGAATGAATTAAAATAAACATGTATGTATGTATGTATGTTTGTTCCATTAATGTCAAACCCCTTGCGGGGACCTAGACATGTTTTTCCTGGGCAGGCTTAGCCGACCTAAGTGGTTAACCAGTACTATGCAATGTTCGATTCCAAATCCGACGCTCTACCACGGACGCCACACATAAAAGTGAATAATATAAAGTGATATTATATTTATTGCCTATGGCCGAGTAGTCTAACTCGTTAGAACTCGCCTTTCAACGCTATCATCAGGGCTGCAGGTTCCGTACCTATCAAGGACAAGTGATAAATGGTGATATGTGAGAAAATTTTCAGTCGCTTATGGGGGTTGGATTGTTGAGTACTGGTTCTTACCCAGGAACCGGGTTGTCTACTGTCCGCCACAACGAACTGACCTCCCAATAATATTCAGAAAATGCTTGATAAGATAAGATATTACGACGACCAAAAAAAATATTTTAGCACTCGCTTATAAGACGGGAAGCATATTCAAGGCCATAATCTGGTGGTAAAATACTCGTATTAAAGGCGAGTATGGAGGTAGCCATAATAAACCCCTTCCCTAGGCCTCCCAGCCATGTTGTTTTATGTACTTTGATGGCTTCTTGAGAAGCCGAGATCATCTGCCAACATTATTTTGTAATCAGACTTGGTTCCTAGCTTATAAAACTTTGCTCAGAGCTCAAGACTAAAGCCGAGTGCAAATCTAAGACGGAACCAATCAAATTTCATGTGTACGAGTTTAAAAAGAGATTGCTTCAGCGTTTCATTGCGATTGCCCTGAAACAACATGATTTAAACACATGTGGTAACGGGCAAATCCAAGGATCGTTCATGCGAATTGTTTTGAAATGTTATGTTATATTTCGGGTTTAACGCCTGCATCAGCACCATTTTGGGCTATATTGCCGGCGGGCAGTTTACCTAACAACACCTTTCCTGGGCAGGCTCCAGCGGTTAACCAGTACTTGGGTGCACCAACCTCCGTAAGAAACTGCCAACTTTTTCATATAAATGAGACACGGTCTGAGTGGGACTCGAACTCGTGACCATCAGTGATGATAGGTTACAGTGGTATACAAGTCAGCGACCTTAACCACTCGACCACGGAGGCGGACTTGTTTTGAAATGGGTAAGAGCGACCACTTGCAGCCAGGTTTTATTACGAATGAATGGTTTGAGCAATCTTGATAAAAGATTGCAGCATGCTTTGTTTGAAATGAAAGCAGCCATTTTACCATAAGTATAGGATAGATCACGAATTGGCCCGTCTTAACGAAATATATTTCGCTAAGACGGGCCAATGAGTTGATCTATCTGACTTAGACAACTTACATAAGTAGGTCGCGTCTATACGATTTAGAAGCGAGAAATGTGGCTTTTTCATTGGACCATGTGACTTAGTCGTTGCCTAAGATTTTGTTAGCTTTCAAAACTTGAACAGTGTTGGTACATGGTCACCCAAGAATTATCCAGTAAAATCAATAAAATCCGAATGTTGAATATACCAAGTATACATCAAGCGAACAATGGTGTATAATTTATCAGCCTGAAGAAATTATTTTACCTGGGACTGGAACAAGAATTTGAAAATTGAACCCATCACATGAACACAGTATTCAACGCCACTATAAAGTAATAACTACATTCTCCTCACTACCTACTCCCATATTTTGGTGACTACCCCCTCGGGGTTTTTTTTGGCGACCGACAACGGGAAGTACGGTGGTCGCCAGACCGGACAGGTGGGTTTTTTCGGGTACTCCAGTTTCCTCCCGCATTAATGACCACATATACGCTTTCATCCGCGCCAACGAGAGTGATTAATATAAGTTGTTAGAACTTGCTTCGCAATCGTTGTAAAATAAATAACGTTTAAACTCAATTTTCAATTAAAAAGGAAAAGAAAATTCCTTTTCACAAAATGTGTATGATTATCGATTGATTGATTTATACTGGTAAACTACAACTAGTGTATGTACCTTCATCTGTCTGTTCACTTATAACTATCTGTACTAGTTTCTGTTCTGTCTGGTTCCCGGCAGCCGGTTCCTGGTTGTCATCAACATCGTCCTGAATGACGTGTTCCTGCCTCTCAAATGCTGGTTCCACCGGCTGTTTAACTTCTGGTTGGCGCTTCTGGTCGATCTTTTTTGCAGTAGTTTTGTTTCGTGGTGTTTGTTGAACGCCAGAAGAATCTGCAATGTATGGTTCACATACAGTTAATCCTGTGTAAACGGTCAATTCTATTATAGTAGGGTTCTTTTATGAAAATTAAGGAATTAATTCCTACAAAGGCGATTTTAGACATATGCAATATATAGGTTGTCTTAACTAACATAGTAAAAGTACATCACAGTCTTCCGATGATAAATGCCCATTTTTGGGGTAAAAAGTTGAAACATTTAAACGAAACTGCGAATTTCTGGAATCCGCCCATAACTCCATCCTTGTTTGTCTTAGGAAGTTAAAATTGGCCATAAACATACATACATATACAGTCAAACCTGTACTAAAGGACACCTCCGAATAAAGGCCACATATGAAAAACCTTTCTCTAATGACCACCATTTTTCTCTCCTGTTCAGCCATTTTCAATGCATTTCAACCCTCTATTGAGAGGCCACCTGCTAACAAAGGCCACTTTTTGATTGTCTCGAGGGTGGCCTTTATAGACAGGTTTGACTGTACATATAAATTGTGCATAGATTAAACCCGTTTTCAAAACAATCCAATATGGTGGCAAAAATCCAAAATGGCCGCCAAAAATGATGTTTTTCAAGATTTATCAATATTTTTACATATACAAATTAATACATAAACAATTGTATGGTGTATTTAATGTATAGAATGTGAAATACAAAATGTGAAAATGTCACGAGAGTCCATTGCTGCTGGTCAATTTAGAATATCCAATATGGCGTAAAAACGTCCAAATGGCCGCCATACAAACACAACTTTACAAATTAGCATCAATGAATATTACATTATTGTAATAATCTGGATGTGTCAATGTGGTCGCAGAAAACTAATATAGGACACATTAAAACTGGTACTAGTTCTCACTCCATGATGATTATAAATCGATTTGATGTACAGTCGTTTATTTACAATGTCAACTGTCGGGTTCAAATTCTGGATCCACTGAATATTCACAGCTAAATCCTTTGCAAGAACTACATGCAGCACTATATTCAAGGCCAACTGTTTTACAACCAATGGAACAAGTACAACGCACAACCTTCAATATAATATTTATGTACTGGAGCTGGACCTTTCCTAGTTGTCACAGGGAATAGCCATGTAGTTCCCAGTCCATTGGATTCCGTGCATCATCACATGTCCAGTCCTGTACATGCAGATAAACCCGCAAGCAGGGCCTGCTCTGGCTCTTATTTTTTTGTAGCCAATTATTTTTAGCCAAATCTGTGCTTCCTTTAGCCAATTCCGGGGCGCGACATTTTTCCCAAACAGAGTTTTTATAGTATATTTATTATAATATATTTTAATGTGTCATGCAATTGTACCACTTAAATGCTGTATGCCCATAAACTACAACTGAGGTAAGAGTTACATTTGCAGTGATACATTACTTGACAAGTTGTGTCAACTTTCATTTTCAGAATCATTGAAGTCTTCAATATAAACATCAGTGCAAATGTTAAAAGTTTTCTTGTACAATAGTCGAGTGGAAGTCGTGATAGCGCGGGGGATGAGCGCGTTCGCTTCAGGTGCGAAAGTTCCGGAGTTCGAGTCTCGCTGGAGCCATTACGATTGTGTCCTCGTTAGGAAAGGCATTTAACACCGAGACCATTAATTTGGCCGTATTGAGTTTCTGATAATATCAACACCTGGGGAAACATGGCGGGTTTTCTGTGTAATTATTGATTATCATTAATCCTATTAATAGACTTACTAGCACGTGATTTAATTAATAACGTACTAGAATCGAAAGCTAGGCACTGCAATGTTGATAATCTTTATAATTGGCTGCCATTGTTTACGGATCAACGGAACGATAAATAGTTTTAAAAAGTACAACGTGTGTCTGATTTGACAGATTTACTCAAGATTTAAGTCGTCCTTACTTCAATTACACCGAATCAACCGTTTACAACCTAAGCGTAATAGTTAGAATCCGCCATCTCGTCGATATAACACAGAAACAGGAAATTATATGTTTGCAATGTATATGATGAGGCTACAGGAGCATTCATGTATATTCGGAAATGATCGTGTATAATCGTGCCTGTTCGGCAATTTCTGATAGAATTCTGTTTCTATATTTAGCGATAGTATCTTGTAGAGAAGAGTTATCGTTCTTCAAATCTACACCCTGAAAAAATAGGGTGTCAGTAGATGGCGCTACGATCAGAAATCAAGTTTCCCCAGGCTGTCATTTTGCCAGAATTTAAAAAGTGAAAAATTGACAGACTGGAACCCAGGCTAACCGGAACCCTTCGGAACGTTCATCTACCTTTCATGCACCCTGATGAGAAACATAGCCGAATGCTGATATCGCAATAGGTAAACAATGTGCCGTTAACTTACAAGCCGTAAAAATAAGTTTATGTTGCGACTACACCAGTCAAACACCATGTTACCTTCAATAGTTAGTCCCATGGTCTCAAACAGATCCTTAATGGCAAACTCTTGAACATCTGTCACTTTCATCCTCATCAAAAAGTAGTCCTCATCGTGATACGGGGCCATCTCTTCCTCCGACGCCTTGGACAACGACAACAGGTCATAGCTCCAGCCCTTCCCAGCATACATCTCCCGGACACACTGTTCCTGCTCCAGCGTGGCATAGATCGCCAGATCGTACAGTACATCCAAATGGGTGGCTCTTCTGTAAAATGATGTTAACTAATTATGGTCAAGGGCACCATCTATCTCTAGAGATACCTGATAAAGCTCTCTTCATTGCAAGCAGTAAATATAAATTATAAACTTTATTTATTTTACGATTGCGAAGCAAGTTCTAACAACTTATATTAATCACTCTCGTTGGCGCGGATGAAAGCGTAAATGTGGTCATTCGTGTGGGAGGAAACCGGAGTACCCGGAGAAAACCCACCTGTCCGATATAGTGACCACCGTACCATCTCACATACTTCCCACTCCGAGGATCAAACCCGGGTTGCATTGGTGAGAAGCGAGTGTGCTAACCACTGCGCTAATCGGACAGCAAATATATGTACACTGTCTATTTATAATAAAAATAAAGTGTTTGTTTATTATAGTGTCACCACTATTGAAAGGGACAGCCATTACTGACCTATGAGACAGGTGCCAGGCTAGTAGGCAATCGGTAACCATTATTTAACTAGCTGGTGGCTCACAAACCGGCCATATCAGAACAAACCACTGACAACCATAAGCTGTATAGCTTTCTGTCCAATTCCTTATTTCAATTATTGTAAATAACCATGTATATGATAGAAAATAAATATGTTTAAACCAAACCCCTGACGAGGTACGAACCTTCGACCTCCCACTCCTCGCTCCGTAGGCGGATTATATGTTTGATTTGTTGACAGAGTATATATCAGTATATAGTGCTCGGGAAATACCCCTCCTGTAAGGCATATCTACTCATATACCATGTCAACGAACCAAATAACAATTTTAATATGCTCAAAACATGGTTTGGGTTTTCCGTACTCTGAAAACATGGTGGTTTAAAAACAATGTTTTCAGTCACTTTTTCATTTGATTTTTTTAATCATTTTTACCTTACAAACAAAACAATTATAATAAGATGAAAACATGGTTTGGGTTTTCAGTACGCTGAAAAACATGGTTTGGGTTTTCAGTATGCTGAAAACATGGTTTGGGTTTTCAGTATGCTGAAAAACATGGTTTGGGTTTTCAGTACGCTGGAAACATGGTTTAAAAACAATGTTTTCAATCACTTTTTTTCTCATTCTGTAAACTGAACATGTCAATAGCATATTAGCAAATCAAATTTATTGTTGTTATGTTATATTTTGGGTTTTACGCCTGCATCAGCACCATTTTGGGCTATATCTCCGGCGGGCAGTTTACCTAACAACACCTTTCCTGGGCAGGCTCCAGCGGTTAACCAGTACTTGGGTGCACCAACCTCCGTAAGAAACTGCAAACTTTTTCATATAAATGAGACACGGCCTGAGCGGGGCTCGAACCCGTGACCATCAGTGATGATAGGTTACAGTGGTATACAAATCAGCGACCTTAACCACTCGACCACTCTGTAAACTGAACATGTCAATAGCATTTTAGCAAATCTAATTTATTGTTGTGCATTTCTTTATGCTTAGACATAATTTACAGTGATTTTACAGAACAATTTCATTGATCTTTACTTCAGAGTGGTTTCCATTTTCTCAACACGTCTTATATGCAGGTCAATGCCAAATACTACCGATTTTAGACCCAAGTTGGGGTTCGGTCGTCTTATATTCGAGTAAATACGGTAATGATTATTGAGTATGTAGTACAGTGTGCCTATTGCTTATCAGCATTATGGAGTTATTGAGTATGTAGTACAGCGTGTCTATTGCTTATCAGCATTATGGAGATATTGGTTATTGAGTATGTAGTACAGTGTGCCTATTGCTTATCAGCATTATGGAGTTATTGAGTATGTAGTACAGTGTGCCTATTGCTTATCAGCATTATGGAGTTATTGAGTATGTAGTACAGTGTGCCTATTGCTTATCAGCATTATGGAGATATTGGTTATTGAGTATGTAGTACAGTGTGCCTATTGCTTATCAGCATTATGGAGATAAAATGAATAATTTGATTCTTCTGTTGTGGAGTAAATGGATAAACAGATAATCAAACAAGATAATGGTCTATGTATCTAACCTGACTTTCACAACTTTGTTCGAGCTCTCTTCGTCGTCCGATTCTGGAATGTTGATATCAACATCTGAGTCATCGTTGGCATCAGCTGTTATCACTATAATAATGAAATACTGAATAGAATATTATGTTATATTTCGAGTTTTACGCCTGCATCAGCACCATTTCGGGCTATATCGCCGGTGGGCAGTTTACTTAACAACACCTTTCCTGGGCAGGCTCCAGCGGTTAACCAGTACTTTGGTGCACCAACCTCTGTAAGAAACTGCCAACTTTTTCATATAAATGAGACACGGCCTGAGCGGGGCTCGAACCCGTGACCATCAGTGATGATAGGTTACAGTGGTATACAAGTCAGCGACCTTAACCACTCAACAACGGAGGCGGACTAAATAAACAGTATCAACGGATGATATTGCAATCTAACTACTGTCATTACAACAGTATCGACGGATGATATTGCCATCTAACTACTGTCATTACAACAGTATCGACGGATGATATTGCAATAAAACTACTGTCATTACAACAGTATCGACGGATGATATCGCAATAAAACTACTGCCATTACAACAGTATCGACGGATGATATTGCAATCTAACTACTGTCATTACAACAGTATCGACGGATGATATTGCATTCTAACTACTGTCATTACAACAGTATCGACGGATGATATTGCAATCTAACTACTTGCAATCTAACTACTGTCATTACAACAGTATCAACGGATGATATTGCAATCTAACTACTGTCATTACAACAGTATCGACGGATGATATTGCATTCTAACTACTGTCATTACAACAGTATCGACGGATGATATTGCAATCTAACTACTGTCATTACAACAGTATCGACGGATGATATTGCAATCTAACTACTGTCATTACAACAGTATTGACGGATGATATTGCAATCTAACTACTGTCATTACAACAGTATCGACGGATGATATTGCAATCTAACTACTGTCATTACAACAGTATCGACGGATGATATTGTTTTGTTTGTTGGGTGTTTGCATTCTAACTACTGTCATTACAACAGTATCGACGGATGATATTGCAATCTAACTACTGTCATTACAACAGTATCGACGGATGATATTGCAATCTAACTACTGTCATTACAACAGTATTGACGGATGATATTGCAATCTAACTACTGTCATTACAACAGTATCGACGGATGATATTGCAATCTAACTACTGTCATTACAACAGTATCGACGGATGATATAATCATTGATGCTGTTTGTTCTGAAATTAAATACACTGATGTTTTATTGTTTAGATGAAAATAGTAAAGATAGTTGAAAATTATATTTACTTTTTTTAACCCGGGTACCATCCATCTTTTGGTCCCCGCTTTCCAGGACCTCAATGATGATTGGTTGTGGTTCATACAGACCCACAGTATCTTTTCCATGCTTGTCCCACGTCTTGAACTTCAGAAGTTTACGCTTGTACCGATTCCTGAAATATACCTTGCACATTTAACTCTGCATTCTGAGTACCGTAATATAAAGATTATGAACAGTTCTAATAATTTTAATAGAAGACAATTCATTACAGTGGTTTTTATTTGCATCTGGAAACTCTGGATATATTTGACCTGTTATTTTCACTGCTAGCGTGGATCTGGATCTATTGACATCATTACCTGAACTCTCCGCGACCTTGTTCTAGATCTATTGACATCATTACCTGAACTCTCCGCGACTTTGTTCTAGATCTATTGACATCATTACCTGAACTCTCCGCGACCTTGTTCTAGATCTATTGACATCATTACCTGAACTCTCCGCGACCTTGTTCTAGATCTATTGACATCATTACCTGAACTCTCCGCGACCTTGTTCTAGATCTATTGACATCATTACCTGAACTCTCCGCGACCTTGTTCTAGATCTATTGACATCATTACCTGAACTCTCCGCGACCTTGTTCTAGATCTATTGACATCATTACCTGAACTCTCCGCGACCTTGTTCTAGATCTATTGACATCATTACCTGAACTCTCCGCGACCTTGTTCTAGATCTATTGACATCATTACCTGAAATCTCGTGATCTCTCTGCGAGTGTGCCAGATTGTCGGTTCTCTTTCTTCCTGTCCTCTAAGAATTTCTTCTGTTCCGCTACGCTACGAATCTTCTTGTTGGATCTCCTTTCAACACCGCTGTCATTGACGCACGATTTACACGTCATGTACCAGCGATGAATGTCCCATTTCTGCTCGTCCCAGAAATACTTGAACGACACAGTTTGGTGCGTGATCAGCTCGGAGCAGTGGGCACCACTACGTTTTAAATGCATCTCCGCTATCAGCTTCAGCTTCAACTGTATAAAGTCAAACATTTAACATGTTTAAATTGTACCACATAACTTTGCTTGTAGTCAGTGAAATACAGTAATATCACAACTTCTTACTAACATGAAAGCGATTTAAAACTAATAATGCCATGGGAAGATCATCACAATTAATTAAAATCGATGGAAGTCGTGATAGCGCAGTGGATGCGCGTTCGCTTCAGGTGCGAAAGGTCCGGAGTTCGAGCCCCACTGGAGCCGTTACGATTGTGCCCTTAGGCAAGGCATTTAAATTCCACGTTGCCTCTTCTCTCTCCCTCGTTGCGATGGATTCCATCAGGAATGAGGTCTCGAGAGTGATTAATATAAGTTGTAAGAACTTGTTTCGCAATCGAGTTAAAATAAATGTGCATAAACTAACAACATACCATTGCAAACACATAATTAGTGGGCCATTAAATGTTATCAAATCTTCTCCTTATTCGGCAAGCGCAGTAAGTAAGCTCATGAATGAATCTGTAGCTTACCTCTGGGTTGTCGTCATGAATGTATCTGTAGCTTACCTCTGGGTTGTCGTCATGAATGAATCTGTAGCTTACCTCTGGGTTGTCATCATGAATGTATCTGTAGCTTACCTCTGGGTTGTCATCATGAATGTTCCTGTAGCTTACCTCTGGGTTGTCATCATGAATGTTCCTGTAGCTTACCTCTGGGTTGTCATCATGAATGTATCTGTAGCTTACCTCTGGGTTGTCGTCATGAATGTATCTGTAGCTTACCTCTGGGTTGTCGTCATGAATGTATCTGTAGCTTACCTCTGGGTTGTCATCATGAATTAATGTTCCTGTAGCTTACCTCTGGGTTGTCGTCATGAATGTTCCTGCAGCTTACCTCTGGGTTGTCATCATGAATGTTCCTGCAGCTTACCTCTGGGTTGTCATCATGAATGTATCTGTAGCTTACCTCTGGGTTGTCATCATGAATGTTCCTGTAGCTTACCTCTGGGTTGTCATCATGAATGTATCTGTAGCTTACCTCTGGGTTGTCATCATGAATGTTCCTGCAGCTTACCTCTGGGTTGTCATCATGAATGTATCTGCAGCTTACCTCTGGGTTGTCATCATGAATGTATCTGCAGCTTACCTCTGGGTTGTCATCATGAATGTTCCTGTAGCTTACCTCTGGGTTGTCGTCATGAATGTTCCTGCAGCTTACCTCTGGGTTGTCATCATGAATTAATGTTCCTGTAGCTTACCTCTGGGTTGTCGTCATGAATGTATCTGTAGCTTACCTCTGGGTTGTCGTCATGAATGTTCATGCAGCTTACCTCTGGGTTGTCGTCATGAATGTATCTGTAGCTTACCTCTGGGTTGTCATCATGAATTAATGTTCCTGTAGCTTACCTCTGGGTTGTCGTCATGAATGTTCCTGCAGCTTACCTCTGGGTTGTCGTCATGAATGTATCTGTAGCTTACCTCTGGGTTGTGTTGTGTTTGTGTTTTGGGCTGTCGTCATGAATGATGATTTGCCTGCCTTTATAACGCGACGATCGTCTGTATAAAACATCATCAACTATTTCAAAGTTTTCTGAAGTCTGTAACAGTTTGGCATGGGCGAAGCCCTGCGCGGTGGAGACACCCTTCAGAAAGTTCTCGATAATTCTCGTCTTCTTACATTTCGGTACATAGATCAGACCTTTATAGTAGGAAAATAGTCCCGACTTGCTCAACACATAATCCTCCTCACATGTCTGAAAAACACAATTATTAAAAGTTGAATTTGAATCGCAAATGTTAAATTTTTCAAAAATGTTAAAAGTTCATTACGCAAAACAAACTAAATAAGTGATGGGAGTGGAGTGTTTCTGCTAACCACATAAAAATTTGCCCTCATCCAATGGGAGGCATCGGTCAGTTACTGCCCCTGAATACTCCCTAAGAACACTCCCTATCAAGTGTTTTCCTCTGTTTTTATTGTTGTTAACGTTGCACAACATGCTAGCAATTTTATTTCACTATTGCTTTATATCATTATTAAATTACTATATCTCGACAGATCTCCTACAGCATATGTATGCAATGGGTACTTATTTGTAAAACAATGCTATCTGTTAATTGTCACGATTTTGATAAAATCACAATTATCATACCAAGTCAAATCAGTAAAAAGAAAGGATTCTAGCTGAAAGGACCTATTCACATTTTGGAATAAATCAGACTTTATCTGTCAAGGGAGGTAATAGAAAATTAGAGATGTCTCTCATTAAGGAATAATATTTGTGTACCAGTTATTTATTGGCTAACAGACGGATCTGTAGTCCAGTGGTAACACGCTGGACAGGGTAATCCAGGGATCGCAGGTTCGATCCCCCGTCTGACCATAATAAAATTAACAGTCTTTCAGATGGGACGTTAAACCGAGGTCTCGTGTCGGTGCTTTACACCGTACACGTAAAAGAACCAGAGGAGACTCTGGAATGGGTCTCTGTCTGTATCATTGCACTATCCTCCAAAATGACTAATCTCTTCAGGAGGCGTCGCTCATATGGGCAAATGGTAGCGACGATAAATAAACGTAAAACACACACACACTTTATTGGCTATTAAAACATGCATTGGAATTCTGACTCGTAGGAATTAACTGTTCAGTTCTAATTCCAGCACTCAAAAACATGTTTTATTTTACTATAAAATTAATAACGCCAATACAAACATTACGCTGATTCTAACATGACCAAAATATCCAAAAAGCACAAACAAAGTTGGATGTTATTTTTTAGAGCCCATCAATAATGTCACAAATCTACCAAAATGATAGTAAAATTGATCGAGCTTTCGACTGAGCGAAGCTAGGAGGATTCTGGGGCCTAACCACTCCCCTGGATTTTTTTAAATTACATGTATGATGTAGGATGCCATTTCCTGCATTCTGTTGATTTATAGATCAAAATATTTGCTTCCATTTTTAGCTCTTTTCATGAACGATTTTGAGAAAATGGACAGATGGTTTATGATTTTGTCGACACACAGGATTCGACACTAATGTATTGGCTTACTTTCTGACTTTAATATTTTACACATACATAGACAAATCTATTACGTACAATTGTACAAAGTACTAATTATTCTCGGGAAGGGCCGTAACTAATGTTGCTAGAACTGGTGGCCTGTATATGTAAAACGAATCGAGCAATGAAATATGATTAAACTAAAAACTAATTATTACTTATTTTAATGATATTTAAAATAAATGAGTATTACTGTCGGCATGTGAATCACACATGGTTTGCACACCTAAACTTTTGGAGGTGGTTATTCGGTTGTGCATTGGAATTATAGTCAGTTTAGGTTAGAGGCTCTAGACAGGGTCGATAAAAAGTAAGAATTCAGAGTAATAACATAAAAAGAACATTTGTATTTATTATTGTAAGTTATGTTATGTTATATTTCGGGTTTTACGCCTGCATCAGCACCATTTCGGGGCTATATCGCCGGCGGGCAGTTTACTTAACAACACCTTTCCTGGGCAGGCTGCAGCGGTTAACCAGTACTTGGGTGCACCAACCTCCGTAAGAAACTGCCATGTGGTCACCGAAATTAATTATTATCTTACACTAATAAACACAAATATCTTCTATCGCTTGCCTCACCTCACCTTGGACCCTGTTGTTGTTGTACATGTGTGTCTGAATTTCAGTCGCTAACTTTTCGCCCACCCCAATCTCACCACAGCAATAAAAACTGTAATCTCGAGTAATATACATATAAAGATCCAACACACCCTAGTTGACGTGTCTGCCTACCTGGTCAAGAAACATAGGGCTTACCTTATGGCTTAGGTACACACAACAAGCATGCTGGTACAGAACAAGGTGTGGAAAATAAAGAAAAATCAAAATATGAAAGTCAAGGTCAAAACATGAGGCAACTGCCTTCTTATTTCTCCAGGTAGCTACTGGGCCCGAGATGGGAATAGGTTTAATTATTAAAATTGTATTAATACCTCATCTAATGGCTGTATGACTATCGCGCTAGGTTGCTCAACTCGTTCATTGTCGTCATCAACAGTCATTTCAAGTTCTTCTGTATCCCCATCAGCATCTCCCCCTTCCTTGATAATGAGAACATTGACCACACCATCATCTGTATCTACCGGTACATCTGATGTACCTTCCTCTTCTTCAACCATTTCCTGTCCCTCAGAGACTTCATTGTGATTATCATGATCAAAGTTCTCATAATGGTCACCCATATCTTCAGCAACATTTACATCTTCAGACGACTGTGCTGCGACTTCTCTCTTCACTGCTACCAATTCATCAGCAGGATATTGCTTCATGTCTGCCATTTTTCCATCATGTCTTTTTAACTCTGCAATTTCCATTGCTGCTTCGGCTGCCTCTATCTGAGCTACTGCGTCAGTCACCTCCCTAGTAACAAGCGACTGTCCTTTTCCAGAAGATGCTTTCGCAACAATTTTAAATTTCTCTTCTGTTTCGGCATCCTCACCAGCCTGAGCAGCATCAGGGCTATCTGCAGTAACTGTCTCCTGGTTAACAACAGCCACAGTTATTTCAGTAACTTCTTTATTCGGACCGATCAGTCTAATAACCTGGTGTCCTTCTTGTTCAAGACCCTCTGTTGGTTCTATATCAGTACTATCATAACTCACCGGCACAGCATAATCGACTGGTACAACTGTAAGATCCATATCAGAACTGCCAGGTTCACTACCATCGTTCATTTTCTGCATATGCCTCGATTTCACTACTTGAGCCTCTTCGTCATATTGCTTAGTATCATACAATTTTTTGCATCGTACTTCGCTACATATTTTACAATGCATCATAAACTTTCTGACGTCAACTGACATACCGATCCAAAAATACTTCTCCCCAATTTTGTTCAATGTCTTATTTAGACCGTGGTGTGACCCGTCCTCGTCGATATGGCATTCAACCATTACTTTCACCTTTAATGCAGGCAGGTTGTCGTGGATCACCAATCGTAATCCCTTACTGCCTGCTTTGTTTCCCTCATGGAACAATTCTTCATCAATAATCCTGTACTGTGCGGCAGGGCCTCTTAGGCCACATTTCATATTAGATGTAAAATCTGCCGGGTAGGAACCGTCGCGAAGAAAGGCCTCGATCTCTCTGGACCGGTAACGTTCTGGAATCGGTACAATATCAGGAACATTTAGTACATGACATACTTCTGCTAAATCTATGCCATCAGTCTGGCCCAAGGTTTCGACAACATACTCGATGTTGTTGGAATCTATCATCATGTTGATGTCTGCCTCCTTAGTGTCAAAGTCTATCTTTCTTTCTGCATTAACTATGAAGAATGTTTCCGGAGGTGTGGGCTTTTTCACTCGTCCTAGATTTTTCAACTCTTGCTGGGCCTCATTTGAGATATGAGCTAGCTCTTTCTTCTTGTCAATGTTTTTTCTCTCGAGATCCAGCCATTCTTCTGCATTGAATTTTGACCTGAATCAACACAAAAGATCGAAACAGTGCTAGTGACTGAAGTTACTTTTAAAATTATAAGTTTGTAGAATTGTGGTTGAAAATTATTTAAATTACATGTTGATAGCAGACATCGCAAAATAACTAGAGCATCGCCAATTGGTGCCAACACCTGGCTGAGTAATGTTAAACTTAATATAATAAAAATATAACGGTCATGGTCAACATACATGTACATAGGTGTTAATGTCACTGTGGAGCATTATACATGTACAGTAACTCCCCTCTAATCCGTAATCCATTCCAAACCGAATGTTTTCTCTAACTAGTCCCAATTTTTTCCTTTTTACCGTTTTTTTCATTATATTTATAATAAAACAACTCTAATCCGGAACAACCCTTCTTTTCCAGAAACTGGAGGAAATTTCGTAATTTTTTGTGTATATGTATTTTCAACACATAATGACCCCTCTAAACCACAAAAAAAATATTTATTTTACAACGATTGCGAAGCAAGTTTTAACAACTTATGTTAATCGCTCTCGTTGGCGCGGATGTGGTCATTCGTGTGGGAGGAAACCGGAGTACCCGGAGAAAACCCACCTGTCCGATCTGGCGGGATCTAAACCACACATGCTAATTATGAAATTAAGCCAGTCAAGGTACTTGTAACATCCTTTGGTAGTCATAAAAATGTCAACATTCCATTGTTTACGTAAACCACTTTCTACTACGTATAATTGATGGATAGCGCTGCAGGCTGGGTTCCAGCTGTCAATTGCCAATTGCGACAAATCACAAATACTGGCACCAAATTTTTTTTTTTGGCGAAAATACATTTGTATTTGGCAAAACATTTTTTTATAATTTTTTTTTGGGCACATGTTTTATCAAATTGGCTCCATTTTTTTTCAATTGGCGACAGAAGTGGCGCAGACAAAAATTCAGACAGGGAACCCTGTGCAGATGAGTTTGATTTTATTCCTTTGATCTAATGTTTGTAAATTTGTGATAACGTTGACTGGTATTGATTGAAATTTGTGTTCCACTATGGAAACACGATTGGTTATAAATATTTATATTTCGTTTTTTTTACGCCTGCATCAGCACCATTTTGGGCTATATCGCCGGCGGGCAGTTTACCTAACAACATCTTTCCTGGGCATGCTCCAGCGGTTAACCAGTACTTGGGTACACCAACCTCCGTAAGAAACTGCCAACTTTTTCATATAAATGAGACACGGCCTGAGTGGGGCTCGAACCCGTGACCATCAGTGATGATAGGTTACAGTGGTATACAAGTCAGCGACCTTAACCACTCGACCACGGAGGCGGACTTAAACACGATTGGATATTAACATCAACCAATTAATTAACCCATTTCATTCTGGATACATTTAAAGGCTTTTGCAAACAACATAGATCCAGATCAGCCGCAGCGTAACGATGCATGCTGAACAGGATCTATGTTGTTTGCTACATAGCCAAGTGGCTTAGCAAGATCATCTGAATAGCAAACAGCATAGAGACTAATCAGACGGCACGTTCTATGGTGACTGATCTGGCTCTATGTTCTTTGCAAATACTGTTTGAACGGTATCCAGAATCAAATGGGTTAATAGAGTAACGAGTACATTTTAAATTTTGGTTTTCAGTTTCTCCACTCAGTCTACAGGTAAGTTCTAACCGAGTTTGCTCGCTTGTTTTTGGGGTTTAAAGTCGCACAAACAGCTTCTAAAGGTCATACGGCGACTCTCCAGCCATTATTGGAGGAAGCCGACCCCGAACATCCCTCCGAGCAGAATGACAAGAACGGACAGGCACCCGGTTAGAACCACAGACCTACATGTGTACCGCAAGCTAACTGAATAGCTCCCTCAGTAAAAGCACTCCTTCTATTCAAATGTTGTATTTAATGGTTGTACGGTGCATTTTAACCCTATTTTGCAGAAGTATATTAAAGAACACCATTTAAGGAAGCGATCACGCGCTTTCTCACTTCTCCCAAAAATTCGGACCTAGAATGAACCCTGCTCACCCGAAATAATTTGACCTTTTGACTCCCATATTGGGGTTCGAACCTACAGCGGTAAGTGGCAAGTGGTTAGAAATCAGCCACGGAGCACCCCACCACCTAACCGAAGTAACAGTGTATTCAGAGTATAATTGTATTAATTCGACTGTATTCAGTGTACCCGGATAACCATTGCACTAGCTAAACTAAATAGGGTTAAAATGCACAGTACAACCATTAAATACAACATTTGAATAGAATGAGTGCTTTATAATGGGCCAGTGTATCTTACTAGTCAAAATTTTGTTTGAAAATCGTAAAAACCCAAAAATAATTTATTTTTTATTATAAATTATAAAGCACTCATTCTATTCAAATGTTGTATTTAATGGTTGTACTGTGCATTTTTAACCCTATTTTGCAGAAGTATATTAAAGAACACCATTTAAGGAAGCGATCACACGCTTTCTCACTTCTCCCAATAATTCTGACCTAGAATGAACCCTGTATCATACGCGTAAATGTACGATCAATTTTAATTAGTAAGATCTTGTTACATAAGTGTGTGTTTTAACTCTTTCAACCCCCAAGTAACTGACATGGACTGGTCCATGCTATTTTTAGACCAATAAATTAATAAGAAAATTACCTTTGGACCAGTTCATTTATCAAAATGGGTAATTTTATCTAAAAATAGTAATAATTATTACTGGCAAAAAAGTGCAGATCCTGATGAGACGGCTCGTTACGAGCCGGCTCATCTGGATCTACACTTTTCATAAGCCTATTTAGAGGGTTGAAAGGGTTAAGTTAGATATAAGCCTCAAATGGATACAATATGTAAAATATTGGTACTGTGTTCGGCGCTACGTGCCTCACACAGTCCAATATTTTACATATTGTATTGTTTGAGGCTTATATCCTATACTGTACATAATATAACATGGGTTGAGAAATGGAAATGGTTTTCATTATAAGTGTTTTACAAAAACAAAAATGCAGCTTAACCCTTTGCCTGCCGAGTAAATAAAATCACATTTGCAAACAACATAGATCCAGATCAGCCGCGGTGTAATGCTTGCTATTCAGCCAAATGTTTTAGCTCCACTATCCAAATAGCAAACAGCATAGAGCCTGATCAGACGGCACAGAATGTGCCGTCTGATCAGGCTCTATGTGAATGTGCCGTCTGATCAGGCTCTATGCTGTTTGCAAAAGTGATTCCATCAGCCGCTAGCATGAAAATGGTTAAATGAGGACTAGAAACCATGAAAATTTCATTTAATTAATCCGCCAATCAGTTAATAAAATACAAATACCTGATCTTGCATTGCTCGCACTGTTTCAGATACATCTTTACGTGGGCCGATATTCCCTGCCAGTAGTATGTGTCCGCCACGTTCCGTATGGTGCTGTTCATCCCCAGATGACTGCCGAGCTGATCCAGGTGGCATTTGCCGATAATCTCAGCCTTCTTTTCCGGTTGATCATCGTGTACCACCAATCGTAGACCGTAATTGCTGTACTCTCTGTTTGTTCCATGCCGGAACAATTCCTCATCCACAATTCGATAGAACAGACTGGCTTGTCGTAGAGCATTTCGTTTGTTACTTTCTTCCGGATAGTCTCGGATTAAACCAGTCTTGAGTAGATCTTCAATATGTCTTGAATGTATGTGTGACTTCTTAAACAGTGGCAACATCTGAAACAAACATTCATTACCAGTAATCAAACAGATTTATAGGTTAAGTTAGGCCAAAAACAGGAATACATGTGTTTACGGTTTCCCGACCGATATACGTATTTTCATCCTCCGAATGAAATTTTGAAGAAAAAAACATTCAAGATTTCGTTTTTAACATTTTTCTGTGCCCAAGAGTATGGTAAAAATAAATAATAATAAAAAAATTCCCTACCAACGGTAAATTTAGGTTTAATCTGCCGGAAAGGTCACACTTTGTGTGCATGCATAAAATTTAAATATATTACTCATTTGTGTGTTTTACGTTTATTTATCAGTGCTACCGGTTACCCATATGAGCGACGCCTCCTGAAGAGATCAGTCATTTTAGATTTTTGGAGGATAGTGCAATGATTATGGTCAGACGGTGAATCGAACCTGCTATCCCTGGATTACCAGTCCAGCGTGTTACCACTGGACTACAGACCCGTCTGTGCTTTTACTCGTACAAATTTCATTTTCTATTTCTGTTGCATATTTTGGGCAATTGTTCCATGTTTATTATTATTTACAACAAGGTAAGCAATTCATATGCTGTATATATTAGCAGCAAACCTTGTCAGCTGTCTTCTTGTGGGATATTTTTCTGGAACAGCATTCTTTGAAATTTGACACAAACAATTTATTTTTAATAAATATGTACTTTCATTGAAGTCCAAAAATTACCATTGTTTAATCCTTTCCTTCATAGAGATTTAGGTTAATATACTATTATATCTGCATACAAACGACAGCCATTTAGCTATCGTGCAGTGGATAACTAGTTGCCATATCTATCCCACCTCCATAGATATTACTGGGACTGCATGAGATTCTGGCCTTTATTATGAACGTTGGTTTGGTTACTACATTGTCAATGTATGTCGTATTGGTAATGGAGTCAAGAGGTGCTTCTATGAGGGAAAGGGTTAAACCCCTTGTGATAAAGCATTAATTGATACGATTGTCAATCTTAAGCTTTGAAGTTTACCTGACCTGGGTTAGTTTATACAAATTTATTTTAGCTCGATTGCGAAATAAGTTCTTCCAACTTATATTAATCACTCTCGAGACCTCACTCCTGATGGAATCCATCGCCACGAGGGAGAGAGAAGAGGCAATGTGGAATTTAAATGCCTTGCCTAAGGGCACAATCGTAACGGCTCCAGAACTTTCGCACCTGAATCGAACTGTGCTATCATGTATATTAGTTTTAACTTATATTGATCACTCTCGAGACCTCATTCTGAATGGAATCCATCGCCACGAGGGAGAAAGAAGAGGAACATGCCTAAGGGCACAATCGGAACGGCTCCAGCGGGGTACGAACTCCAGGCATTTCGCACCTGTAGCGAATGTGCTATCACAACTTCCAAGAGTTGATGTTGTATAAGTATTCTCTTATTGTTATAATTCAAAAGTATTCAAAATGTATTCAAAAACATTGTTGGAGTATTCAATTATTTTTTAAAATTGCTGTATACATACGCAATAAAGCTTTTGCAAAGTAACTGTACTCAATAAATGTTCATAATCGTATTCAATTATTTTTTTAAATTGCTGTATACGTAATAAAGCTTTTGCAAAGTAACTGTACTCAATAGATGTTCATAATCGTATTCAATTATTTTTTTAAATTGCTGTATACGTAATAAAGCTTTTGCAAAGTAACCATAGTCAATAGATGTGATAGTATTCAACCTCATAACTGTTACTGTGGTGGAACATATGCTCGGCATAAATCCCTCATATAATGGCCAGTAAAAAATGTTAATTGCACTTATATATAGTATATTATTATTTTCTTCTGTCAAAAAACTCTTGTTGATAGTTTTAGCTTCATCCTGTGACCTTGCTACTCAATTCAGCTATTGCAATGGTACCCGTTTATATGAGGAACTCGAGACTTCAGGGCACCTATGCACAGCATACTTGTTATTTCTTATTTATGCACCATAACTTGTTGAATATCTTATTTTGATATAGTAACATCATTGAATAAATTTATTGTAGAGAAACTATTTTTCTGGTTTGTTATAGATTTTTTATATTCGGATAGCTACCTGAATTGCTCATATTGCTCGTATCAGTTTCGATGGAAATATTCTCCCAATTATTTGTTTGTTTATATTCGTCTGCTGAACCAGTCACGTGACAGTTGCATCAGGCTACCGATACACGCAACAGAATGCTATTGAACCATGCTTCAGCTCTGTCGCGAAATTAGCCAATATGCCGAGCATAGGAATACGCCAAGCATAGGTTCCACCACTCTATGAGCATAGGTTCCTCTAGTCCTATAAATAAGACCTCTACATAAAAAAAAATTTCTTCTGTTATTTTTCGAGGTCTTATCGTTAAAGCTCATTTTCGCATAACACTTTCCGCCCTGATCCGATGGCAGGATTTCTGACCAATATTTTGAAGCTTTTCGGACATGAACGGTTATAAATGTGTGCATTGGTGTTAAGAATAATCCTAAATATAGATATTAAGAACGTTTAAAATATATTGTCTAACAGTTGTGCATATCATTTAGCTGTTTGAAGTCGACAGGTGAGATTCTCCCATTTGTTCTGCGCAGTATCACAAAACAAATATATATATTTAGTACATTTCATGCGTATGAACAATTGGATATTAAACGAAATTGTATTTGGTTCACCGTAATGGCACGGAGATAAATCTTGTGTAAACATTTTCGTCTTATGATTTCTATTTTTGTTTTTCACAATAATCAAATATTCAAAATTGACGATTTGGAATGGCGAAACTCTGCCATGAAATTTAAACGTTGATTTCATGTATAATATTGTGTCAAGAGACGTTATAGACTGTGCAGAATTCAAACAACGGTATGTGTGTTCATCTTGTTAACAATTTTAATTTATAAAAGCGACTTTTTAGAATATAAAATATGCTACGCGTAATTGAGGTTTAGCGTTTAGACTTTGAAAAATGCATGGATAGTAAAATGTCACATTTTTCAAGTCTAAATATTTGGACTACGGCGAGCATAGGTTACACCACTCTATGAGCATAGGTTCCTCCACTCTATGTATGTTCCATTAATGTCAAACCCTTTGCGGGGACTTGGGGCTAGACATGTTTTCCTGGATAGGCTTAGTTAACCAGTGTAGTGTATTTCTGCGTGGGTAGAACAGCGGCCCGGCTAGCTCAGTTGGTAGAGCTGTCCGACTAGTGTTTCGGGAGGTCATGGGTTCGAGTCCCACATCGGGTCACTAACGTTTCCGCTCTTTCTTTGCTTGGGTCACTTTACCAGTACTCAGAGTAAGACATGTGTATGAGGTGCCTTGCTCACCGACACTACATACGTGACCTTACCGAGTATCAAACCCGGGACTGTTCTATTCCGTATCAATGCTCTACAACTGGACTGGGTCACGGCCACAACGTAATGACATCATTGAACATGGTATGATGTATGTAGTGACCTTGACTTGAGCATGGCAGCTCACACACATTAATTGTACTAGTTAGCTACTTATGTCGACAATGCTGGACCAGGAAAACATTCTATCCTGACATCCACACCGCACTGGCTCTGTGAATAATGTAAAATGGAAAGGAATGGCAAAACATATATTCTTTTATCTTGGTCAAGTTGGTGTCGTAGGTCATCACATGATCAGTGGTGACCACTGTCCAACCTTACAAATTGTCAAGTGTTATACGCA
The DNA here is from genome assembly GCA_014843695.1 of Archivesica marissinica. Classification (NCBI taxonomy): domain Eukaryota; kingdom Metazoa; phylum Mollusca; class Bivalvia; order Venerida; family Vesicomyidae; genus Archivesica; species Archivesica marissinica. The sequence goes on from CM026393.1 coordinate 50,574,559, forward strand.
TGGAAATAATGAGCAATAAATTAACAATACCAACGTAAGATGAGGGGTTCTAAATTGTTTTTGAAAAACTCACAAATAGAAGTTCTAACGGCACGGTGTTTGTAAAATTACGAAGAGGTGCAAGTTGCAATCTGGCACAAAATTATGACGTTGCGTTGTGAAACACTGCGACTGTAAAGTGTAAGCTTTGTTATACCTCTTATGTTTTATTGTCCCTCAAAAGAAGCTTGTAAACGGTTGATTTAAAATACTTAAATAATAGTTGATATTCATTTGTCGTTCTGGTTGTAAATTCAAAATGGCGGAAGAATCAGTTCAGAAAAGTGGCGGTCTCCGGAATTTATCGGATAATACTTCGTTAATTTCCGTGAAACAAACCCTTTGAGAGGGGGGGGCATACTTTTGAAAATGACAAAATAAAGCTTTATCACCACACTTATATTTAATTACACTAATTAGTTCAAATACTATGCTTACACATATACACGTCAGTTTGAAAATGAATGGTTAATTAGGCAGCCAGGCAGCTGATTGCATCATGCCATAGACACACCACTGCACATTGGCATTTCGATTTGTTTGAATATCGGCGGATTTCATAGTAGATGTAAAATGACTTTCACGCATGTGTGTTTTACGTTTATTTATCGTCGCTACCGGTTGCCTATATTAGCGACGCCTCCTGAATAGATAAGTCATTGTAGATGTTTGCATGATAGTGCAATGATACAGACAGAGACCCATTCCAGAGTCTCCTCAGGTTCTTTTACGTGCATGGTGTAAAGTACAGACACGAGACCTCGGTTTAAAGTCCCATCTGAAAGACTGTTAATTGTATTAGTGTCAGACGGGGATCGAACCTGTAGTCCAATGGTTAACACGTTGGACTGATAATCCAGGGATCATGTACACATCATGTAGCGAATCAATGGTCCAGTGGTTAGCATGTTGGACTGATAAGCCAGGGTTCATGTACACATCATGTAGCAAATCAGTGGTTAACACGTTGGACTGATAATCCAGGGATCATGTACAAATCATGTAGCGAATCAATGGTCTAGTAGTTAACACGTTGGACTGATAATCCAGGGATCATGTACACATCATGTAGCGAATCAATGGTCCAGTGGTTAACACGTTGACTGTGTGCATGCGTGTGTGTCTTAATGGCACAATCCGGGCATTAACTGTTCTTATTGCAGAACGTACACACAAAACAACGTAGAGCTGTGCATGTCCTAGTTCTCATTAATGACAGGGGGTGGTAGTATTTCTGAGAAATACCAAGGTGCCAAATTTGCTACCTTCTTGTAGAATAAAATGAGTGTAAACTATGTTTATGTATTCTGTGCTCCGCTCTATGCACCCCATCCAATTGCTTCCATCGGGTTTTGAATTTACATTAACTTTGTGGCGTCCGTGGTCCAGTGGTAGAGCGTCGGATTTGGAATCGAACGGTCCCGGTTCGATACTCGGTCAGGCCACGTATGTAGTGTCATTGAGCAAGGCACCTCACACACATTGCTTAGTACTGGTTAATCGCTTAGGTCGGCTAAGCCTGCCCAGGAAGACATGTCTAAGTCCCCGAGAGGGGTTTGACATTAAAGGAACATACATACCAGTAAGACCCGGTGGCTTCATAGTTCATACTATATGTTCTCAATATTCATTTTCTCTTGTTCTGTATCAAAGACATATTCAAGAATATGACGTATAAATGCAGTGTGTATGGATTCCAGAGATAGCCTGTCAAGGACAAATTTAAAACAAACGCATAATGTTGATACGTTGATACGCTTTGGCTAAGCCTAATCTTTTGTGTCAGCTTTTTTACTCTTTTGTTGAGTCTATCCTAAGTTATGGAGCAGAGATATGGGGATTTCCCAAATCAAAAGAAATTAATGTTAGACTGAATACTTGTTCTGCTGCAGTGTATGTTAGACTTGTTCTGCTGCAGTGTATGTTAGACTTGTTCTGCTGCAGTGTATGTTAGACTTGTTCTGCTGCAGTGTATGTTAGACTTGTTCTGCTGCAGTGTATGTTAGACTTGTTCTGCTGCAGTGTATGTTAGACTTGTTCTGCTGCAGTGTATGTTAGACTTGTTCTGCTGCAGTGTATGTTAGACTTGTTCTGCTGCAGTGTATGTTAGACTTGTTCTGCTGCAGTGTATGTTAGACTTGTTCTGCTGCAGTGTATGTTAGACTTGTTCTGCTGCAGTGTATGTTAGACTTGTTCTGCTGCAGTGTATGTTAGACTTGTTCTGCTGCAGTGTATGTTAGACTTGTTCTGCTGCAGTGTCTAGGACGTTATTCATTGCATATACAACTGAGTGTATTTCGTTATCGTAGAATTATAAAATATTGGTATACTATCTGGGTTCAAAAATTGAAGAAACTGTTGTGTGATTATGGTTTTGCCTATGTATTCAATGACCACGTTAAGTTAGATGTAACCCGTTTGTTACCAATGTTTAAGCAGACCACCATTGATTGTTCAGTAATGTCATGAATTGTACCTATTTTAGCTAATCTAGTTAAATTTATCAAAGAATCGCTGAAAGTTAGAAGTTCACTTTTAAATAGTATTATGCAATGTGTTCATCCTCTGCTATTGGTGATATTACGAATTGATTTGTACTAATGCACGTGAATTAGTAATTATGTGTTGTTTAATTATGTATGTATATTTGACGATGTACTATATACAAGTCTGAATTTATTTTCTGTTCTGTTCTGTTCTGTTAATACATTAAACAACCGTTAATCCGATCTTTTCTGCCCGGCATCGACCATCATCGATGCCTTTGGACTTCAACGCACATTTCAAGGAATGGTGACATATTGTACTAATAAATGCCGACAGGAGTTTCTGACAGCATTTCGCCACCTCACTATATGTGTGTTTTTTTACGTTTATTTATCGTCGCTAACGGTTGCCCATATGAGCGACGCCTCCTGAAGAGATTAGTTATTTTAGATTTTGGAGGATAGTGCATGATACAGACAGAGACCCATTCTAGAATTTCCTCTGGTTCTTTTACGTGCACGGTGTAAAGCACCGACACGAGACCTCGGTTTAACGTCCCATCTGAAAGACTGTTAATTTTATTAGGGTCAGACGGGGGATCGAACCTGCGATCCCTGGATTACCTCACTATATATTCTATATGTATGTATGCCACCGTTGGAGACATACAATGGCTGGTCACCTGAAGTTCTCCATCATTCACGTATTATGGTGCGTGTTGACCTGTATGCGCGATTCTGTTTTATTAGGAATACATTTGACAACCCATTCGGACGCCCAATTTGCTATTTTTCCGATTATAAAGTACAGGCTTGTGTCATGAGCAAAGGAATAATATCCGTATATGTTTATGCTAAACGTGCATGTGCGTGAGAGAGTGGGAGAGGGTGAGTGAGTGGGTGGGCGGGCGAGTACGTAATATTGTTGGTGGGTGCGTGCATGTGTGAGAGAGGTTGGTGAAATATTTCTCAATTTCCCAAATCATCAATAGTTATCGACATACTATATTCACCATTGTGATCAACAGTAACAACACGCCAGCGGAATTTAGAAATCGAATCTTTCCTCGAAAACTAACAATACACCAAAACCCAATGACCATATTCCATCGGCATTGACTCCCTGCAATCATACATAGAGACGCCCAAACTCAGTTCCACTTAGTTCCTTTAATTAAATTAAGCTTAGCTCTATACTCCATATATACGCCCGTCTACGCATCTATCGACCTCTCCATACCTACTCATTATTACGAGTGTATCCATCATTTTGGACATGTCCATTAAACAGCTATGTAATGCATTTTTGGTATTCAATGACAATTAGAACCATAACAGCCAACAGTTGGCGTTGAGGGGTTGACTATTTAGTTGAAAACTGTTAAATATCTCCTTTGGAAGTCGTTATGGCTAGCTGTGAACGTTTGTAGCACTTACACATGGCCTGGATAGTAACGTTTAAGTTTAAACTTTATTTATTTTACAACGATTGCGAAGCAAGTTTTAACAACTTATATTAATCACTCTCGTTGGCACGGATGAAAGCGTGTATGTGGTCATTAGTGTGGGAGGAAACCGGAGTACCCGGAGAAAACCCACCTGTCTGATCTGGCGACCACCGTACCATCTCAAATACTTCCCGGTCCGATAGTGTCTCATAAACCTCAATTGTTGACATAGCGCCAACACAAACATCAAATTGTTGAGGTGGTTATTGCGCAAGTAAATTGTATAATATGTAAGACTTAAGAATTTTATAATGTTGCACGTAATAGCGGGTATACTTTCATAAGCTTGAACACACGCGTAATGGGTTCATTTTACCGGAATGCAATGTGGGATTATATTAAAAACTTAATATTCATCAAATTGTGCTAATTTGTTGCTTCAAAAATTCTTCTTGTCAAATATGAACAGCATACATGTGACAACACAGTTTATCATCCGGGGCCGAGTGGTTACGGTTGTTCACTTCTAATCACTTGCTCCTCGCCGCTGTAGGTTCGAATCACACTTAGGGTGTCGGACTATTTCGGGAAAAGGAAGCTATCCGACTGGCTCGGGTCTTCCTCCATCAATAATAGAGTTGCCATATGGCCTAATCCAATGTTTTAATTTAAATTGTATCATTAAGCACTACATACTTCTCCCAAACATTTGACGACACCTGATTGGAGTTTTGAACAATCTATAATATAAGATCTCCGGTTCCAGCGCTACCAATAATGGCATTCCTAATACAAATATACCATAATGTAAACAACGAATTATGATTTTATTTTGAAATTAATATAACCCTAAGTATTCTACAATGTTCTGGAATTGTAATCACCATAGAAGAACGTGATCATGTTATTTATCTTGTGAATATATTTGTTTTGAACACATTTTCCAATACCACACAGGAAATTTACCGGGAACGGTAATCGCCTATAACGATCCAGCGAAAAACATAATAGCCATTACCGGAAGTGTCTAAGCATGACTTATCGTCTGTCGTTCAGTGTCAGCTCTAGCTGGAAAGTGAATAGCATTATACTAGGAGATATTGATGTTGTAGGTTCCATAAACTTCGTACTCGTGACTGTAACTGTCTAAAAATGTGAAGCAAAGACACGGAATTAACACGTCACTTGATAATAAACGTGCCTGGAACCGTTATATTACCCATCGCATTAAAATAGTGGGACACCTTACTATACCGATTTTGAGAATGTTATGGGTACAATGTTGACTATATGCTTAGAGATACAGAACTGTGCTTAAAAGACAAACTCGGCATCACTGATACATTTAAAGTGTCGTATTTAAAATACAAATGCAGTACGATTCCCGAAAACGATTTCATAAAGAACTTTGCATAAAACTCGGACTCGGGCAACTGTGTCGTATTTAATATACGTTTCCCAAAGACGATTGATTTCACCTGCTCAGCATAGACAGTTTTATGAACAGTTGCTATGAGCATGGAGAATATGTCATATGCTTTAGTAGATGAACTGACTAGAAATTTAACCAAAGCAGTATTACCGGTGACCGTTTTTATAGGGATTGAAGCATTCGTCGGATTTTGTGGCAATAGCTTAATATTGTTAATTTATTCTAAACACTACGAGCGTAGCAACTTCCGGTACTTTGTGCTGTCGATGGCCATAATTGACATAACAAGCTGCTTAACAACACTTCCGGGAGAAATATTTTCACAGATGAACTGGTACACATACGAGTTTGGCTGGATTTGCAAAGTAAAGTCTTATTTCAACGTCTTGACAGCATGGGGGTCCGCGTCAATTCTGCTTCTACTGGCCTTTGATAGACATCGCAAAATCTGTAGACCTCTTGCGTGGCAAATACAGCATTCGCTTGCTATAAAGCTATGCGGATGTTCGATCGCTATAGCTGCCTTTGTTTCCATCCCCATTACTATCCTGTGGGGTAAGCAGACATATATTTATGATTACCAAGGCTTCAATCTCACAGTTTCTATCTGCGAAAAATCAGGCCAGTACGCAGACGACATCTACCCGCTTGTCTACATCACTTGTGTGTATATTTTGCCAGTCAGTTTAATCATGATTGTCGTCGTGACATTGAATATAATCACTGCTCGTAAGTTGTTTGGTCATGAATCAATGAAGGTTCAGGGTAGAAAGAAATACCCGTATGTACCGTCATCTACCACAACATTAACCGACCTCGGGGAAACGGATGTTAATTCTTCCATTGTTGTTGCTACAACAACATCCACGCATCGCTCCATAGAAGAGTTCGTGCACAACTTATGTGATGATAGCAAGTGCAAAGATTGCAGTAAACCTTCACTTAAATGTGAACACAATAACACTACTGACAGCGAAATAAAAACGGAATGTATCGACTGTCATTTTACACCACTTGCTGATGCACGCACCCACGTTTCATTCATTACGAGGCGTAGATCATCGGATAGTTCCGGAATAACACGTGCGTCTTTTGACTCGGAATTGTGTTTGAACATAAACATTACAAGCCGTGTTGGCAATAGTGATGTGAAGAGAGGAATAGTAAGAACGAACTCTGAATGTAGTTCTATATCTACTAATTCCAGAGGAAATGCCTCTTTCAATAGTCCCGGAAGCATATCGTCTGCAGCAGTGTACCGTCGAAGGAGCACATCTGACTTCCGCCGGAAGCAGAAGACAGTAATCATGCTTGTGCTGACATCGGTGTTCGTGGTTACGATGTTGCTGTACGTGATTCTCATTAGTTTAGTTGCGGCAACTGAAGGCATTCTCAAGATATTGCCCAACTCGCAAAAGGTGTTGTTTTTCTTCTTCTGGAGGCTTTATTTTATAAACACTGTCGTTAATCCAATCCTGTATGGGTTTCTGGATCCAAGATTTCGCTCGGGATTGTTGCGAATGGCAAAGTTTCTTACAGGCAGGAGAGTTTCTAGAAAGAAAATCTCGACAAACTCTCAGTTACAAAATGCACGCATACGGTAATTGTTTTAAGCTTACTTTGGAATCATGAAATAAATAGCACTCTGATAGATAGGGAACAGCAGCAGCTAGGTCACTGTGAAATAAATAGCACTCTGATAGACAGGGAACAGCAGCAGCTAGGTCACTGAGGACCGACCCAATGTGAAATAAATAGCACTCTTGTAGATAGGGAACAGCAGCAACTAGGTCACTGAGGACCGACCCAATGTGAAATAAATAGCACTCTGGTAGATAGGGAACAGCAGCAGCTAGGTCACTGAGGACCCACTGTGAAATAAATAGCACTCTGATAGACAGGGAACAGCAGCAGCTAGGTCACTGAGGACCGACCCAATGTGAAATAAATAGCACTCTGATAGATAGGGAACAGCAGCAGCTAGGTCACTGAGGACCGACCCAATGTGAAATAAATAGCACTCTTGTAGATAGGGAACAGCAGCAGCTAGGTCACTGAGGACCCAATGTGAAATAAATAGCACTCTGATAGATAGGGAACAGCAGCAGCTAGGTCACTGAGGACCCACTGTGAAATAAATAACACTCTGATAGATAGGGAACATCAGCAGCTAGGTCACTGAGGACCCACTATGAAATAAATAGCACTCTGATAGATAGGGAACATCAGCAGCTAGGTCACTGAGGACCGACCCAATGTGAAATAAATAACACTCTGATAGATAGGGAACAGCAGCAGCTAGGTCACTGAGGACCCACTATGAAATAAATAGCACTCTGTTAGATAGGGAACAGCAGCAGCTAGGTCACTGAGGACCCACTATGAAATAAATAGCACTCTGATAGATAGGGAACAGCAGCAGCTAGGTCACTGAGGACCGACCCAATGCGAAATAAATAGCACTCTGATAGATAGGGACAGCAGCAGCTAGGTCACTGAGGACCCACTATGAAATAAATAGCACTCTGATAGATAGGGAACATCAGCAGCTAGGTCACTGAGGACCGACCCAATGTGAAATAAATAGCACTCTGATAGATAGGGAACAGCAGCAGCTAGGTCACTGAGGACCCACTATGAAATAAATAGCACTCTGATAGATAGGGAACAGCAGCAGCTAGGTCACTGAGGACCCACTATGAAATAAATAGCACTCTGATAGATAGGGAACAGCAGCAGCTAGGTCACTGAGGACCCACTATGAAATAAATAGCACTCTGATAGATAGGGAACAGCAGCAGCTAGGTCACTGAGGACCCAATGTGAAATAAATAGCACTATGATAGATAGGGAACAGCAGCAGCTAGGTCACGTAGGGGACCCACTATGAGCGAATCTTAGGATTTCATATTGGACAGTTTAGTTGAAGATGTGCCATTTTCACATATCTTCCTCATATCTCGTGTTGAATCATCGGGTATTAAGTTTTTGTTTTGTGTTGTTTTTCGCCATGCACTGCATTAATTATTTACATATTTACAGACAAACACCCGTTTTAATGAACATATTTTACACTTGTAAATATAGCAGTGAGTGGTTTATAATTGATGCAAATCGTTTGTAACTACATTGTATACACATATGCTGCAGTCAACAAAAGGAGACACAAACTCGGGAGTGGTTGTTGTAAGGATGTTACTGGCCAAGCTTGGCAATTATCATTGGTTCATCAGATTTGGCAACATTTCTACTACTGGTTCATGTTTAAAGTGTATTATTATTATATTTCGGGTTTTACGCCTGTATCAGCACCATATACATAGTTCCCACGGCAGTCAAAAACACTGATAAAATCTTATCTTGGCAGCCATTTTGACTGACAAGTTTTATTAACGGCAATTTCATGATTTTACTAGTAATTCTTTAATTGCAATAACTTTATTAATTTTGGTTTCTTAATATAAAATTTGGTATGATTTTAAAGGTATTGAAATGCACTTTTTAAATATTAATTTATTTTTTGACAATGATGTATGGATTATAAATTATAAGAACTTAACTTGCACCTATTTTTGAAAGTCTATTTTCACAGTTGAAATATTAATATACAGGTAACTTATTATGTATTCGTCATTGATACGAAATTTGTGAAATGATACAAAAACTATGTCCATCGAGAGCTTTCCAACAATGTATGAACCATGGTGATGGGATGAAAAATAAATATTTTATGAAGAAAGCAAAATTACGCTACTATATATTATATATAATATCTGATCAACTTTGCCAGTCAAAATGGCAGCCACAGTAGGAATGATGACGTCACACGGGAACTATGTATTGGGCTATATAGCCGGCGGGCAGTTTACATAACAACACCTTTCCTGGGCAGGCTCCAGCGGTTAACCAGTACTTGGGTGCACCAACCTCCATAAGAAACTGCCAACTTGTTCATATAAATGAGACACGGCCTAAGTGGGGCTCGAACCCGTGACCATTAGTGATGATAGGTTACAGTGGTATACAAGTCAGCGACCTTAACCACTCGACCACGGAGGCGGACTGTTTAAAGTGTAAGGTTATCATTTAATTAACATGGTTGTGATAAGATCATCACATTAGGTCTAATTACACCACATCATTTGGTTTTGAACCAACAGTAACAACATAGGATTCCAACCTGAAGGACCAATATGCATTTCGGAATAAATCGGACTTTATCTGCCAAGGGAGGTAACAGAAAAACCAGTAGTTCGCTGAACTGCTTTCATCTGTATACGGCTAATAGTAGAATCTATATGCATTTCACAAAAACAAGACACCTTAAAATGCACCAAAGCAATGTTCTCACAAAGTATTTGCGTGGCTGGGCATGCGTCGAAACTCCCACACAGCCAACTCACGCCACCACTCCCTAACACAGGTACTTAATTCGCGTAAACATATTTTAATACAGATAAATTGTAGATGAATCAAGTATATACAAACAATATTAGTGCAGGGTATGAACATAATACGAGACGTCTTAGTTGAAGCTCTTCCCCTAACAACGACAATCGTATAGTAGTAAATGGTCCATTAGCATCTTCGTCATTTACCGTTTTGGAAAACATAAAGTTTGTAAAGACATCGGCAGACATCAACTCAAATTTAAATTTACTGTCAATATCAGCATCAGGCAGAACGATTGAACACAATAGGATAGTACTAGTAGAGATGAAACCACATCGCTATTAATGGCACACGAATAAATACTTGCTTGCACATGACCTTGAAATGTCAGCCTCGAGGTCATGGGGTACGAAGGGTCATATGAGATTTCATAAAGGTGTTCCATTGAAAGTATATATATGTATCGTGCTACGAACATGTATGGAAGTCCATAGGAATGTCATTTTTAGTATGCTGTTAAGCGTATCCCGTCATGTTCTTATTCAATAAAAACAATAATTTTCCTGAACAAATTACTAATATTAGTACTACATGTACATACATCGCAACAAATTGATAGATAACTTTATTTCCTCCACTGCAGGGAGAGCCACATACAATATAACCATAAACATCTAATTTACAAAGAACACAATCTAATACAAATTACAAGTATACATGACAATTATACAACGCATAGGTACAATGCACGTCAAGTACATATCTATACATATGATATTTACCGAGAAAGGCATACAATTTACGATGCAAATAAAGTACATGCCTTCACAATGATATTACACTGGTACGTACACAGTAGTTCTAGTATAACATACACATATTTGTATATGAATATAAATATACTCATACATGTATATGTACATGTACATAAACCACATCTATTCATTTATAATACCGGTGCACCAGTATTAATATCCGAGATAAGCGCACACAAAAATGTGACAGTAATGTTATTGTGATATGTAATTGTAAATGGTATTCCTCATTGTGAAAAAGTGGCAATAAAATATTATTAAATTAATGGTAGTGAACACTTCATTGGCCACCCTTACACATAGACAGCTTTTCTCGCTTTCTCCACAAATAGAATCACGTCCTCCTATGCCAATTCCTCTATATATCCACAGTTTCATTAAAATTCACCAAGAACGTCTTGAGCCATTCTCTACACAGACGGACAAGACAGACACAGACAGACGGAGCCAAAACAATAACCGGTTCCTAATAACGGGGAATAATCATATTTACCAAACCATGGTGCCAAAACCTGTTTTCACATTAGATATACATAATTCACTTAATACCGGTTGTTTTATTTGCATAAATCATTGTTTTAGGTACTCCAAGAAGTAATTGTTAATCAGTTGAACCACTATCTGGTCACGTTCTATCTATTTTCATATTGCACATTAGCCGACGGCTTCAGCGGTTCATTCCAGGGGTTTACTCAACACTTTTGTTTTATGGTAGCTTTTAATTCATTGATTAGTAAATACACATTGAATTTAAAAATGGTGTACATAATATATTATGATGTTTTGCATATATTTATGCGATATGTATCTTATAACTCTAACCAGGGTAGTTATCTACAGCGTGTCAATGCCGAATTAATGTGCACGTATGACTTAATTGTGCACACATTTATTAATTAGATAGACATAACGATTAAATAGATATTACATCACTTGATATTTTGTTCCTATAAACAAAGAACAAATCTACCGCTGTTAAGGGGTTATGCCTTCTAATATTACACCCAATAGGCTAGATATTGACTCAAAACAAATATATTGAAAATAAACAACAAGTACTGGCACCACGCTTCTTTTTATTAAATTAAATATTGGCCCAACCAGGCCCGTCGCTGGGCATACGCAAGTACGCACGTGCGTATCATTGGTCTCAGAAAATGAAAAAAATGAAAACTCCAAAATTGCATTAAAACCCCAGGGGGTAGTAGGGATACATACGTGATGTGTGGAGTGGTGGAATAATTGAGCCCATTGCAAATATACTTGTTTAATTGATAAGGGCGATAGATCATGTATATTATATAGCTAGCCTTAATGTATACCTTTATATGGATGTTCGTACTGCAATTGTATGTTACAAAATGCATTGAAATGCAGGCAATTGCTTCATTTTATAAACAATATCCGGGGGCATACCATCGGACCCTATCGTACTCGCTCGTTATGCTCACTCGACAAACAAGCATATTTGGCCGTGCGTATCATCAAAATAGCTCCAGCGACGGCCCTGCCAACTATGATGTAATTAAATCGAAACTTAAGTTTGAAAATGTAGGGTTAATTAATGAATCTCTAGAACAATATATTATTTATTTGGCGTCATATCGACCAAAAAGAATGAACAGTTTATGTCAATATTATGAACAGTTATGCTATGGGTTTATATATTGATTTTTCAAGATTGGTTTTATCAATACAGAATTAATTTATATAACGTATACAACTACATGTATCATGTTAGCTTAACATAATATACATTCATGTTATATTTCCAAATCAATTTTCAAAGGAGAATATATACATCACTATTGCATTTCCTTCGATGAACGTCGTGCCCATATTGTATACATTTTTGTATGAGGGTTCCCAACTAATGGTATGCAGCTGACATGCGCAGTCGAAGTTACGCACATGCGCAATCGCAGTGTTAGGCAGCGTTCATGGCGAGAAAAGGCGTGCTTTACAGTTCAGGCTGTTCCAAGCATGATCTATTTACTTGTTCCGGCACAGGTAAGATGCAAATCGGGACTAAAACTTTTCAAATGTTTTATTTGTGTCATTGAAAATAATAATTAATGTAAATATAGGAAATGGATCGCGGGTTAATAGTTTCCATCGGGGTAGGAACCACATTGGGTGTGTTTAATGTTAGCGTGGATGTCTCCGGCCTCCACACACTTTAACCACGCCCAATGTAGTTCATATTCTCGATGTAAATATTTAACCCGTAATTCACTCCTTAAATGAATTTAATTTCTAGATGTATAGTGTGACATGGCAATATATTCAAATATACGCTGAGACACTTTTTTCCTACAATCTCTATGGTAACTTTTTGGCACTCCGAATATCGCCCCAAAACAAACCAACGTAAAGGTCAGACACCGCTATTGAAATCTCCATAGGCCACCATTCTAACATAAAGTGTTACATTTTATGTCCCCCAAAAGTTTGGCACAACAGTCTATAGTTTTCAACAGACTGACATTTGTTTTTTTTTAAATCCCACTAAATGCATACACCCCCTACTCTGAAGGTAATTTGGTTGGGAGTATCAGAAACTCAATACGGCTCAATTAATGATCTCGGTGTTAAAATATATTTATATGACTGACCTGGCAAATAATTATATCAACGCCTGTTCCCAGGCTAATCAACAAGCACAGTATTACTGAAAGCTCATCAACAAGCACAGTATTACTGAAAGCTTGTCAACAAGTACAGTATTACTGAAAGCTCATCAACAAACACAGTATTACTGAAAGCTCATCAACAAACACAGTATTACTGAAAGCTCATCAACAAGCACAGTATTACTGAAAGCTCGTCAACAAGTACAGTATTACTGAAAGCTCATCAACAAGTACAGTATTACTGAAAGCTCATCAACAAACACAGTATTACTGAAAGCTCGTCAACAAGCACAGTATTACTGAAAGCTCGTCAACAAGTACAGTATTACTGAAAGCTCGTCAACATGCACAGTATTACTGAAAGCTCATCAAACACAGTATTACTGAAAGCTCATCAAGCACAGTATTACTGAAAGCTCATCAACAAACACAGTATTACTGAAAGCTCATCAACAAACACAGTATTACTGAAAGCTCATCAACAAACACAGTATTACTGAAAGCTCGTTAACAAACACAGTATTACTGAAAGCTCATCAAGCACAGTATTACTGAAAGCTCATCAACATGCACAGTATTACTGAAAGCTCGTCAACATACACAGTATTACTGAAAGCTCATAAACAAACACAGTATTACTGAAAGCTAATCAACAAGCACAGTATTACTGAAAGCTCATCAACAAGCACAGTATTACTGAAAGCTCATCAACATGCACAGTATTACTGAAAGCTCATCAACAAGCACAGTATTACTGAAAGCTCATCAACAAGCACATTATTACTGAAAGCTCATCAACAAGCACAGTATTACTGAAAGCTCATCAACATGCACAGTATTACTGAAAGCTCATCAACAAGCACAGTATTACTGAAAGCTCATCAACAAGCACAGTATTACTGAAAGCTCATCAACATGCACAGTATTACTGAAAGCTCGTCAACATGCACAGTATTACTGAAAGCTCATAAACAAACACAGTATTACTGAAAGCTAATCAACAAGCACAGTATTACTGAAAGCTCATCAACAAGCACAGTATTACTGAAAGCTCGTCAACAAGCACAGTATTACTGAAAGCTCATCAACAAGCACATTATTACTGAAAGCTCATCAACAAGCACAGTATTACTGAAAGCTCGTTAACAAGCACAGTATTACTGAAAGCTCATCAACAAGCACAGTATTACTGAAAGCTCATCAACATGCACAGTATTACTGAAAGCTTGTCAACATGCACAGTATTACTGAAAGCTCATAAACAAACACAGTATTACTGAAAGCTAATCAACAAGCACAGTATTACTGAAAGCTCATCAACAAGCACAGTATTACTGAAAGCTCGTCAACAAGCAACAGTATTACATGAAAAATAAATCTACGTGAACAATTCTATATTACTCTCAAATTGTCCATGATGCACTGTTAGAACAAGAAGTATTGCACAATGCCCCCTCCTCCCCCCATACACACATCCACAATGAATATATATCATATAGTGTCATCTCTGTATAGTTTTAAGCTGGTCTTGTATTTCTTCTACACTTGCCATACTGAAACAAACCATTGAAATAGACAAGCATAGTTATACTTTAAATTAAAATAAATGCTGCAAATTTATTTAAGTTGGACTGCGAAACAAGTTAGATTAGATTAGAACTCAGCCAATGGGTGCCCGGCGCATGCCTCTTGGCTGAGATCTCAGGTGTCGAGTGCATGCTTCTTGGTTGAGTTCTAGGGGGTCTGGGGTATGCATCTTGGCTGAGTTCTAGGGGTCCGGGGGCATGCCTCTTGGCCGAGTTCTATGGGGCCCGGGGGTATGCCTCTTGGCCGAGTTCTAAGGGGTCCGGGGGCATGCCTCTTGGCCGAGTTCTATGGGGCCCGGGGGTATGCCTCTTGGTCGAGTTCTAAGGGGTCCGGGGGCATGCCTCTTGGCCGAGTTCTATGGGGCCCGGGGGGTATGCCTCTTGGCCGAGTTCTAGGGGTCCGGGGGCATGCCTCTTGGCCGAGTTCTAAGGGGTCCGGGGGCATGCCTCTTGGCTGAGTTCTGGGGAGTCTGGGGGCATGCATCTTGATTGAGTTCTAGGGGGTATGGGGGCATGCCTCTTGGTCGAGTTCTAAGGGGTCCGGTGGATGCCTCTTGGCTCAGTTCTAGGGAGTCCAGGGCATGCATCTGGCTGAGTTCTAGGGGTCCGGGGGCATGCCTCTTGGCTGAGTTCTGGGGAGTCCGGGGGCATGCATCTTGATTTTGGCTGAGTTCTGGGGAGTCCGGGGCATGCATCTTGATTGAGTTCTAGGGGGTATGGGGGCATGCCTCTTGGTCGAGTTCTAAGGGGTCCGGGGGCATGCCTCTTGGCCGAGTTCTATGGGGCCCGGGGGTATGCCTCTTGGCTAATTTCTAGGGGATCTGGGGGCATACTGCCTGACTTAGTTCTAGGGGGACCGGGGGCATGCCTCATGGCAGAGTTCTATGGGACATGCCTCTTGGTTGAGTTCTAGGGGGTCCGGGACATGCCTCTTGACCGAGTTCTAGGGGACCGGGGTATGCCTCTTGGTTGAGTTCTAGGGGGTCCGGGACATGCCTCTTGACCGAGTTCTAGGGGGTCCGGGACATGCCTCTTGACTTAGTTCTAGGGCGTCCGGGGGCATACTTCTTGACTTAGTTATAGGGGGCCCGGGGGCATACTTCTTGACTTAGTTCTAGGGGGACCGGGGGCATGCCTCATGGCAGAGTTCTATGGGTCCTGCCTCTTGGTTGAGTTCTAGGGGGTCCGGGACATGCCTCTTGACCGAGTTCTAGAGGGTCTGGGCACTCTGGGGGCATGTCTCTTAGCTGAGTTCTCAGGGGTCCGGGGGCATGATTCTCCTAAAATGTTTTCCCACTGGATTGTCAGAGTGTTGGAGTATATTTCCTACCGAAACGTATTTCAAATGAGGATTTATGGGTAGATGGTGTAGAATAGTTTACTTCCTCCGTTAGTCTTTACATGAATGGATCTAAAATGACTAATATCGTCAGGAGGCGTCGCTCATATGGGCAACCGGTAGCGACGATAAATAAACGTAAAACACACACATGAATGGATGCTTATCTTACCTTCGTTCTATTGCCGACTGCCTGAAAGATAGTAAGAAAATTTCATTAATTGTCATAATGCTATGCTACACTTGTAATGTTTTAGAAGATGAATACCATGTGTTACTAGAATGTTCAAAATACAGTCAAACCTGTGTTAGTGGTCACCTCTATTAAGCAGCCAACCTGTATTAAGCAGCCAGTTTCCAGATTCCCAATTTGTTGTTTTATTATACATTTGCCCTCTATTAAGCAACTACCTGTGCTAAGCAGCCACTTTCTGTGATTCCCCTGGCTGGCTGCTTAAGACAGGTTTGACTGTATAAAGACATAAGAATGAAATATATTAATAACTATTTTGGGAAAAGACCAAATATGTCTATAACTATTTACAGGTGGTAATAATGAAATAATTAGAAAATTGAGTGTATTTATTTATAAAGCTTTTGAAATACGGCCATTAAATAATATGTAATGAGACTTTGTATTTATTTACATTGATGAAATAATTAGAAATTGAGTGAGTTTATATATATAGGGATATTGTAATACGATCATTATATAATCATATTGTATTGCATACTTTGCCTTCTCCACATAATTGTCACCACTATTTGTTATTCTAACACGACCCAGCTAATAACATACATACTTGTAGAGAAAAATATATCTCGGGTTATTCTGCGATATACCTACCTTGAACTATGCTGCGCGCGCACCGTGTTGTGGCTATTCCATGTATACAATGCGTGTAAAGTTTTATGAATGAAAGTCAAGTGATGTTTGTAAAAAATACCGTGGGAATTCACGGAAGTGAGCTATTTTTAGAATCAGATAATCTCTTGTCCGTCTTGTTTTTCTGTTAAGTAACGTTTCAGTTACTATTCTGTAGTTTTATTTGACAAAATAAATAAAATTATTGATCAGTTACAACTTTTGTTCATTTATGCACTAGATTGATATTTTCCATAAAAAATAACGTCATCACCCCTTACGTGGGAGGAAATTTCGAATGCCAAATGCAGCGGCGTTTGAAGAAAATACTGCTTTAAAATTATTAGAAGTAAGTCGTGTTAGAATCGAAATAATAAGTATCAACCGTGGTATATCGCAGAATAACCCTCGTTTGTCGTTCTTATGCATAGAAATATATCACACAGACCTTTGACGCATAAGAACTTCAAACTCGGTTGATACTCATTATTTCTTAAATAGTTTGTATGTATATTGTTGTACCTCATGGGTCATATTGACCTACTGGAGTTTGAAAAAAATATTTCTATAAACACTTGCACTAGTGGATTCACAGGGAGGGGATCCCTAGTGTGTAGGAGGATTTGGATTCCGTTTTGTTTTTCAACAGCACAGTTAATGCATGAACTAGTGTAAACATTGGAGATCACCATGACGCTAACAATTGCTACCCTGTAGCATGCACACAGATTACATAGTCCCATGGACGTACCAGTTTTCGGTCCTCTAAGATTTGTCAGTGAATAACTTGTAGTCGACTATGTTAATACAGACGATTGGGGTCTGGATAAATGGTTTCTGGTTCAAAACCAACAAAAACATATTTTTATTTAAGAACATTATGATACTGCAACGTTAGGGAATCTGATGGACTGTTATACAGACAACACAATTGATTGTAATAACTCTGTAAGGCCCCCGGCCTTACTTATACCTAGTCGCGGTTTAAGCGCAGACACTGCCCGGATGCAACAGTCCTGCCAACCCCTCTGACAGCAAGGCTAACTGTTACTGTCTGGCCGAGACAGTAAGGCAAAGTAAAAAATAGCCTGTGTTAATGTTTACACAGGATTTATTCGCGTACAAGTAATATGTATACAACGATGCACACAATACGGCGAGGAGGAAATGCTGCATCCACACTCTAAAAGTGAATAAGTCCTGGCAGACCTCGAGAATACTCAAATATGTATGTATGTATGTTCCTTTAATGTCAAACCCCTCTCGGGGACTTAGACATGTTTTCCTGGGCAGGCTTAGCCGACCTAAGCGATTAACCAGTACTAAGCAATGTGTGTGAGGTGCCTTGCTCAATGACACTACATACGTGGCCTGACCGAGTATCGAACCCGGGACCGTTCGATTCCAAATCCGACGCTCTACCACTGGGCCACGGACGCCACATGTAGAAGTCTTTAGAAAATATATTAAACCTTATACTGTTAAAATCTATTTGCTTCAGTGTAAGAGAAATTTCTAAACACCTGAATAAAGATACGAACATTTAGATTCTGATAACTGTGTCAAGCAGTAAAAAGTCGGCTTATTGATCGCGGCCTGGAACGCAACTAAAATGCTGTGTCACCAATTGACCCGAAACATGCGCAATACATAACACTGACCCGAAAGTTAATGCGCAGTGAGTTACACTGACCCAAACGTTCTTGCAGTGAGGTACCCTGACCCAAACGTTCATGCGCATTGACCACTTCCGACCCAGAGGTACATGCGCAGTCGCTAATGACCTAAGTTTGGCATGAGCCATAGAAATAACTAAGACGTACAATACTGCCTGACAATAAGGTACGCATGCGTAGACGCTAAAATTGGAACCGATCAAAACCGAAAGTAGCATGCGTACCTGTTGTTGAAGTATTTTACGATTAATAAACCATGACAAGAAACGAACTTACAGTCGATCGATGGAAAATGTCATGATTATAGAAAGGTAGCACAAATCCCGAGATCTACTTGTTATATGTATGTGAAATACCTACCAATGAGTTGATGTAAATACATATACATTATCAGGCCCGTCGCTGGGCATACGCAAGTACGCACGTGCGTATCATTGGTCTCAGAAAATGAAAATGAAAAAAATGCAATAAAACCACTGGGGGGTAGCAGGGATACATAGGCGCCGTGATGTGTGGAGTGGTGGCATAATTGAGCCCATTGCAAATATGGTGCATCTCTAAATTTAGTTTGCGCTATTTTACGTGCTTGTTTAATTGATAAGGGCGATAGATCATGTATAGTATACATCTAGCCTTAATTTATACCTTTAGAATACGTATTGTCGTAAGAACTTTAGTCCTACAATTGTATGTTACAAAATGCATTGAAATGCAGGAAATTGCTTCATTTCAAAAAATATCCGGGGGGGGGGGGGCATGACCACGGACCCCCTAGCATACTGGCTTGTTATGCTCACTCGACAAACAATCATATTTGGCCGTGCGTATCATCAAAATAGCTCCAGCGACGGCCCTGATTATACATATCTTAAATCCTCCGATTAAACAGAATTAACATGCATTTGACTTAGATGAGAGCATGGAACATGACAGTAATTTGGCCTCAAGAAATGTATATTGACATAACAATACTGGTCATTAACCCATTCATTACACCTAGTAACTCACATGGACTGGTCCATGATATTCATAAACCAATAAATGAATCAGAAAATCACATTTGGACAAGGTCATTTATCAAAATGGGTAATTATGTCTAAAAATAGTCATATCACTGACAAAAAGTGCAGATCCTGATGAGACGGCTCGTCACGAGCCGGCTCATCTGGATCTACACTTTTTGTAAGCCTATTTAGAGGTATGTGGTGTTGAAAGGGTTAATGAATAAGTTAATACAGGATGACTATATTACTGTATAATACACTATAATTACTTTAGACTTGAAATAACAGAAACAAAATTTATGTAGAGGTCTTATATATCTGTACATACAATTTTTTTAGGAGATATCCTTTTTTGGGGTTTTGAACCCGAAACCATTTGTCCAAACCCCAAGCATCTATGTCTTTTACAGCAGATGACATAATAGTACTGCGTAAAATGATCATTTTTGCATTTAATGTACTTGACTAAATTACAATTTCACTCACATGTGAATTCAACATGGCGACATAAACAAGCTTCTGTAACAGAAGCTTGTTTTCTGGTATTTTCGCATGACTGTACTGTGACCTTACTAAGCAGATCAGGAAAGTTCGGTATTTTCGCATGACTGTCATTATTATTATTATTATTATTATTATATACCACACTTATATAGCGCTCTTTTCATCTAAAAATAAAACGTTCAAAAGCGCTTTACAGCCTAAAATATCACAAATATTGATAAAAACTTCCACATACAATGAGATAAAACAAGACAAAATTAGCAAACACAATTACAATGGATTCTAAATATGCTATAAAATATTAGGATCTAAAATTATAACAATTAAAATATAGGTAATAATTAAATAAAATGTGTTCATTTGCAGTCTTAATCCTGATTGAGCACAGACACAGTTCGATATTTATGTTCCATATGAACATTTAAAAGGGTGTGTCTTCAAAGCCTTTTTGAAAGAACACAATGTTGTTGTACTTCTAAGATTTGATGGAAGAGAATTCCAAAGTTTTGGGGCAGCAGTCATGAAACTTCTATCTCCGTATGTGACAGTCCGACTTCTTGGTAACACAAGAGTAGCTGCTTCATTTTTAGACCGTAAGTCTCTCCTTGGTATATAAACCTCAAGCAAGTTTCTCAAATAAATCGGTGCTTCTCCATTCAATGCTTTATATGTGTGAGTCAGTATTTTATACTTTATTCTTTCTTGAACTGGTAGCCAATGAAGTTCTTTTAGAATGGGCGTTACATGACTGAAACGGGATGTTCTGGTTATGATGTGAGCTGCTGTGTTTTGAACAGTTTGTAATTTATTGGAAGTGTTTTTTGGCACGCCGTACAACAGTGAATTACAGTAGTCGAGCCTGGACTTAACGAGTGAGTTTATGAGAGTTTTCGTGGCGTCTGTTGTTAAATACTGCCGAATGTGTCCAATCCGCCGGATCTGCGCATAACATGATTTTGTCACGGAATTTACATGTTTGTCCATATCCATTCTTGAGTCTAGGAAAGCTCCTCATGTGACCTTGCTAAGCAGATCAGGAAAGTTCGGTATTTTCGCATGACTGTCATGTGACCTTGCTAAGCAGACCAGGAAAGTTCGGTATTTTCGCATGACTGTCCTGTGACCTTGCTAAGCAGACCAGGAAAGTTCGGTATTTTCGCATGACTGTTATGTGACCTTGCTAAGCAGACCAGGAAAGTTCGGTATTTTCGCATGACTGTCCTGTGACCTTGCTAAGCAGACCAGGAAAGTTCGGTATTTTCGCATGACTGTCCTGTGACCTTGCTAAGCAGATCAGGAAAGTTCGGTATTTTCACATGACTGTCATGTGACCTTGCTAAGCAGACCAGGAAAGTTCGGTATTTTCGCATGACTGTCCTGTGACCTTGCTAAGCAGACCAGGAAAGTTCGGTATTTTCGCATGACTGTTATGTGACCTTGCTAAGCAGACCAGGAAAGTTCGGTATTTTCGCATGACTGTCCTGTGACCTTGCTGAGCAGACCAGGAAAGTTCGGTATTTTCGCATGACTGTTATGTGACCTTGCTAAGCAGACCAGGAAAGTTCTCCTGTTATAAAGACAACAACCTTTATCTTTGCCTCTGCTTAAGGTTTTCTTAGGGTACACATAAATGAGATTAATGAAAACATCAACATTTTAGTCATTTACATATTTTCGAAATTAAACGTGAACATTTATCTGTTATTTTGCTCAGTTTCCTGTTTGACAGTTCTTTTATGACAGCAGTGACGTCATTCACAAGTTCTAGCAAACAATAAAGAAGTCGTGATAGCGCAGTGGATGCGCATTCGCTTCAGGTGCGAAAGGTCCGCAGTTCGATCACCGCTGGAGCCATTACGATTGTGCCCTTAAGCAAGGCATTTAAATTCCACGTTGCCTCTTCTCTCTCCCTCATGGTGATGGATTCCATCAGGAATGAGGTCTCCAGAGTGATTAATATAAGTTGTAAGAACTTGTTTCGCAATCGAGCTAAAATAAATTTGTATAAACTAAACAGTAAAGAAAGGTTCGAAAACAGGGCGATGGATGATACTAACATACACAAGATTCAATCTTTTAGGAATCCCGTCACGATTCTTTGAATAAAATACAAATATACCTGTAAGTATACACAGGGGCGTAGCCAGGAGGCAAATTATGTGCAGGCCTGGGTAAAGAATGTTGAGTGAGCGTAGTGAACGAGGTTGCTAGGGGGGTCCGGTGGTGCACCCCCGGAATTTGTTGGTGTTTAGGATGCAATTTCCAGCATTCTGCTGCATTTAAAAGACAAATTCGGACATGTTTTTATAACAAATAGACATGATATATATAAAAAAAAAATTTGGTCAAAATGATGTGCAGGCCAGGGCCTTTTGGCCTAATGGCAGCTATGGGCCTGATACCTGTACATATAACATTTAAAATGATGATGGAAACAAGCATTGGAAAACATTTATATCAATTCATCTCTATTTTAGTGAATTTTAAGGGGTTTACATGGGACCCCACTTCACACTAAAATATATATTTATTTTTTACAATTTTCATACAAAATCTTGTCCAGTAAGCCAGGGGCGTAGCTTGGCTGGAATCGATTTGTAGGCCAACTTAATACGGGAGGGTGTCGTTCCCAGGAAAACTATTTATAGCGTATATAATTTAATCCTGGTCTCCCAATTTTTGTTACAGATTTGGCATTTTTATTTTTTCGAATTTTTCGGGGGAAAGTGTAGGCCACGGCCTACGCGGCCTATAGGAAGCTACGCCAATGTAAGCTAAAATGTAAAGCACTCCTATTTAAATGTTGTATTTAAAGAACATATTGCGTATTAATGTTGAAATTTAAAACAAACAAAAATCCATCTAAAAACCTAGAATGAGCCAGGTTGAATTAGGAAATGCAATGTAGTATGGATATTCCTCAAGCGCTTTCTGATAACAATAACTCTAATTAATAATCACAAATCAGTGAAAGTTGTGATAACTTCAGGTGTGAGAGACCCAGGGTTTGTGCCCAGCTGTAGCAGTTACTATTGTGCTCCTAGGCAAGGCAATTAACTTTATTAAGTGCACATCTGCATGGGTTACCATTACATGTACGTCCGGATTGTGTCTAAAAAAGAGGAGACAAGAAGAAAGGCACCTGCCATCATAATCCGAAATTTATTGTTCCGCAGAATCAAGTAGAATTAAAGAAGAAAATCCATCTAATTAAAAGTTACTTAACCCATTTCATTCTGGATACCGTTCAAACGGTATTTGCAAAGAACATAGAGCCATATCAGTTGCCACGGAACGTGCAGTCTGATCAGGCTCTATGCTGTTTGCTATTCAGATGATCTTGCTAAGACACTTGACTATGTAGCAAACAACATAGATCCTGATCAGCACGCAGCGTCACGCTGCGGCTGATCTGGATCTATGTTGTTTGCAAAAGCCTTTAAATGTATCCAGAATGAAATGGGTTAAACAGTAATATATGTACTTTTTATTTTATTTTATCGGGTAACCTCATTTATTTTTCATACATACATTGACATACATACATTTTTATATACATAGTATACATATATTTACACATGCATAAAGTGATGCTTAAAGTAAAACAAATACATGTAGATCTGTTGTCAATGTAATGAATTTCATGTACGTATGAAAATAATTTTGGCCGAGAATAATTTTACCCCGACAAAAAATGCTTTAGGGTAAGGGTTTTAGAATGAAAGAAAAGGAGAAAAAATGTAAAAAGGAAGAGAATGTAGTATATTTTTTTATGATCGTTTCCATGTTATCCTACTAAATGTATTTGTTGGTTATTTCGGGGATAATATATTATTAAAGAAAATTTGACCATTTCATATTATGTTGTTCCAATTTAATTTCTTTCTAGTGCTATTGCCTTTTCCAGTGTGATCCGTATATCAAGGTAGTTTTTAAAATGCTCAAAACGGGGAATCGCTTTCCTACATTTCATTTTAAAAATAAAGAATTTGCACAAAATAATTATGTAATTAATTAACCCTTTCAACCCCACAGGCCTCTAAATAGGCTTATGAAAAGTGTAGATCCAGATGAGCCGGCTCGTGACGAGCCGTCTCATCAGGATCTGCACTTTTTTGCCAGTAATAATTATTACTATTTTTAGATAAAATTACCCATTTTGATAAATGAACTGGTCCAAAGGTAATTTTCTTATTAATTTATTGGTCTGAAAATATCACGCACCAGTCCATGTCAGTTACTTGGGGTTGAATGGGTTAATACATCTATTTGATTTAGAATGATCAGTTCTACCAAAACATATATCCGCTAGATTATACTTATCAATGGAATAATGTTTGTTTGGGTTTTACGCCCTGAATCAGCACCATTTTGGGTTATATCGCCAGCAGGCAGTTTACCTAACAACAACTTTCCTGGTAGGCTCCAGCAGTTGCTCAGTACTTGGTGCACCAAACTCTGTAAGAAACTGCTAACGTTTTCACATAAATGAGCAGGTAATTCCAAAGTTGATTTGGGTACCATAGCATGTCCATACTGAGATTGCAAATTATTTAACTATAGCAATACTTACTGATGTTCAAACTGTGAGCGTACAAGATTCATTTTCTTCAGCGTCTACAATAAGAACAGAAAGGTAATGAGAGACAACTCTAATTTTCTATTACCTCCCTTGGCAGATACAGTCTGATTTATTCCAATATGTGAATAGGTCCTTTTAGTTAGAATCCTTTGTTATTACTGTTGTTCCCTAACCAGATATTGCGGTATGATAAATGTGATTACATGTATATCCAAATAGTGTTAATTAACTGAAAATATTCTTTTAGAAATAAGTACCCATTGCATATATTGTAGGAGATCTGTCGAGATATAGTAATTTAAAACTCATAAGAAGTGATAGTGGAATAAAAGTGTGCATGTTGTGCAAAGGAAACAATGATAAAAACAGAGGAAAACACTTAATAGGACCTATCTACTTTTAGAGAGTATTCAGGGGCAGTAACTGACCGATGTCTCTCATTACACGCAATACAATGCATGCACGGGCTGAAGTCAAGCATGTCATGGTCATGCCTTAATTAATGGATGGACGACCTTTTTCCTGTGTCTTCGAGCTGACAAACCACAATCAATTGGAATATATAGATAAAAAATCCCTGCAATATTTACTACTGGTCTCTGCAGCTAGTTAGGTACGTTTGTTGTCTTCAAATCACAGTTCACTTGTCAATCACCGATGCACAGACGGATCTGTAGTCCAGTGGTAACACGCTGGACTGGTAATCCAGGGATTGCAGGTTCGATCCCCCGTCTGACACTAATACAATTAACAGTCTTTCAGATGGGACGTTAAACCGAGGTCTTGTGTCGGTGCTTTACACCGTGCATGTAAAAGAACCAGAGGAGACTCTGGAATGGGTCTCTGTCTGTATCACTGCACTATCCTCCAAAATCTAAAATGACTAATCTCTTCAGGAGGCGTCGCTCATATGGGCAATCGGTAGCGACAATAAATAAACGTAAAACACACACACAATCACCGATGCAGGTGCGAGTCCGCCGGCTGTGGTGTCGAATTCTGTCATGTGAGGAAGCTATCCAACTGGCTTGCAGAAAGCTGGTGGTTCTACCTGAGTGCCTACAATGGCGTCAAATACTGCTCAGGGGAAAACCTGGTGTATTCCTCCACCAAACAGCTGGACGCACATTGTGACAATCAAATTGGTTTCATTAACCTACAGTGCAACTATTATTTATAAATAGAAATTAATGTAGACATTATGGGATAGTGCACACAAGTGCCTCCATTAATTTATCTCACTCAAAATATCTTTTTACAAAGTGTGAAGCGTACGTGCCAGGGGTTGGTCCATCACAGTGATTTCTGAGGGACAGACTGTTGGTCCTTCACTAAAAGTGCCTTCTGATGGACAGACTGTTGGCCCTTCACTAAAAGTGCCTTCTGATGGACAGAATGTTGGTCCTTCACTAAAAGTGCCTTCTGATGGACTAACTGTTGGTCCTTCACTAAAAGTGCCTTCTGATGGACTAACTGTTGGTCCTTCACTAAAAGTGCCTTCTGATGGACAGACTGTTGGTCCTTCACTAAAAGTGCCTTCTGATGGACAGACTGTTGGTCCTTCACTAAAAGTGCCTTCTGAGGGACAGACTGTTGGTCCTTCACTAAAAGTGCCTTCTGAGGGACAGACTGTTGGTCCTTCACTAAAAGTGCCTTCTGATGGACAGACTGTTGGTCCTTCACTAAAAGTGCCTTCTGATGGACAGACTGTTGGTCCTTCACTAAAAGTGCCTTCTGAGGGACAGACTGTTGGTCCTTCACTAAAAGTGCCTTCTGAGGGACAGACTGTTGGTCCTTCACTAAAAGTGCCTTCTGAGAGACAGACTGTTGGTCCTTCACTAAAAGTGCCTTCTGATGGACAGACTGTTGGTCCTTCACTAAAAGTGCCTTCTGATGGACAGACTGTTGGTCCTTCACTAAAAGTGCCTTCTGAGGGACAGACTGTTGGTCCTTCACTAAAAGTGCCTTCTGAGGGACAGACTGTTGGTCCTTCACTAAAAGTGCCTTCTGGTGGACAGACCTTTGGTCTCTCACTTACCATGCCTTCTGGTGGACAGAGCTTTGGTCTCTCACTTACTGTGCCTTCTGATGGACAGACCTTTGGTCTCTCACTTACTGTGCCGTCTGATGGACAGACCTTTGGTCTCTCACTTACTGTGCCTTCTGGAGGACATACCTTTGGACTTTGGTCTCTCACTTACTGTGCCTTCTGATGGACAGACCTTTGGTCTCTCACTTACTGTGCCTTCTGATGGACAGACCTTTGGTCTCTCACTTACCGTGCCTTCTGATGGACAGACCTTTGGTCTCTCACTTACTGTACTTGCTGGTGGACAGACCTTTGGTCTCTCACTTACTGTGCCTTCTGATGGACAGAGCTTTGGTCTCTCACTTACTGTGCCTACTGGTGGACATACCTATATAAACTGAAAATGTATTACTTACCTCTGAAGAACTCTGTATAACTGACTCTTGATATGCAAAATTCTTTGCTGCCTGCGCAAGCAACTGAAAAAACGATAGTAAAACCCCTATCAAAACTATGAACTCTGGCATGCTGGGTAAAATGAAGGCTATACAATTAAAATAGTTCATATTATTGTAACAGGCCACAATGTATTTTATTATTGGTACCTGAAAACCTACGATACAATTAATAACAATTATTATAACAGGAATTTTGACATAAGGCACATCCCGTACATTGTATTCAGGGTTCGATTATTGCTTAATGCTTAATATGAATATTTCTTGTTCAGGGTATGTACAGGTGTTAACCCATTTCATTCTGGATACCGTTCAAACAGTATTTGCAAAGAACATAAAGCCAGATCAGCCGCCATGGAATGTGCAGTCTGATCAGGCTCTATGCTGTTTGCTATTCAGATGATCTTGCTAAGACACTTGGCTATGTTGCAAACAACATAGATCCTGATCAGCATGCAGCGTCATGCTGCGGCTGATCTGGATCTATGTTGTTTGCAAAAGCCTTTAAATGTATCCAGAATGAAATGGGTTAACACTGCACGCATATCATTAATAACTTATTTATCCACAAGTGGTTGATTAACAATAGTCAATATAATTGTTATTGTGTGCTCACTTATATCAACATCCATGGCCTCATAGAAATACCTTAAATACTGTAAAAGAATCATAGTTGTCTACAGAAGCATGTCACATGGAAAATAATTATTAGAGTGATGGAACCTATGCTCGGCGTATTCAATGCTAGGTGTATTCCGATGTCCAGTGTATTCCTATGCTCGGCGTATTTGTCCATTTACATCCTTATTTAAGATATAGTTCTAGGTTTATTTTACTGACAGAGCATTCCGTTGCATTTATAGGTAGCATGGTTCAACTGTCATGTGACTGGTTCAGCAGACGAATATAAACAAATAAATCATTGGGAGATTATATATATCATTATTTACACCGAAACTGATACGGTGTATGAGCAATTCATGTAGCTATACGAATTTAAAAAATCTACACCTAACCCCGAAAAATAGATTCTATACCATTTCTGATTAAGACCAATAAGTGTGTTTTATTCAATGATGTACTACATCAAAATAAGATATTCAACAAGTTATGGTGGATAAATAAAAAAATAACAAGTATGCCGTGCATAGGTGCCCTGAAGTATTAAGTTCCCCATATAAATGGGTGCCGACCGACACGGTTGAGATAGCTGTATTGAGCAGCAAGGTCACGTGATGAAGCTAAAACTGTCAACGAGTTTTTTGAAAATTGTTTTCATGACGTAAGAAAATAATAATATATGACAAGTGCAATTAACATTTTATACTGGCCATGATATGTGTGATTTATGCCGAGCATAGGTTCCACCACTCTACATGTGTAAGTTGATATTGTCTAAAGAAAACTTTTATCCCCAGTGACCCTAATATCGGTGAATACTAATAAGCGGTGATATCAGAATAAATCCAAATGAACGCACATGCTCATTTTGTTTTTACTATTGACAATTTCCGGCTGATTTCCACAACTTTCCATAACAAAAACATGCTGAAATGTCATTTCCATGGGTAAATTTACCTTCATTTATTGAAGACTTGGGTTTTTTTTCATTACACTCGTAAGTTTTGGTTCATGTAGTCAATATTTAGGTGAATTTCTATGAATTTGTTATATATTGGCTGCATTTGACATTTGTAAGGTGCCCGTTTCACCATTCCAAATCGGCCATTTTGAATAAAAGTAAAGCGTTTGTTTATTATAGTGTCACCCCTATTTAAAGGGCCAGCCATTTCTGACTTATGAGACACCTCTTTTTTATGAACATCAGTACTTCCCGAATCCTATGTTTGTGTGCCAGACGTCAGGCTGGTAGGCAATCGGTAACCATTATTTAACTAGCTGGCGGCTAACCAACCGGCCATATCAGAACGAACCCCTGACGAGATACGAACCTTCGACCTCCCGCTCCGTAGGCTACGGAGACGAGAATATTTGATTATTGCGAAAAACAAAAATAGAACTCGAAATAGACGAAAATGTTTATATCCGTGCCATTACGGTGAACCAAGTAAGATTTCGTTTAATATCCAATTGTTCATACGCATGAAATGTACAAAATAATAAATCATTAGGATTTCTTTTGTGAGAAAAATTGGGAGAATTTCACCTGTCGACTTCAAATAGCTAAATGACATGCACAACGGTAATACAATATCTTGTTAACGTTCTTAATATCTATATTTAGGATTATTCTTAACACCAATGCACACATTTATAACAGTTCATGTCCTAAAAGCTTCAAAATATTTGTCAGAAATCTCGCCATTGGATCATGGCAGAAAGTGTTAATGCGAAAATGAGATTTAACGATAAGACCTCGTAATAACAGAAACAATTTTTTATGTACAGGTCTTATTTATAGGACTAGTTTTTGCTATGGACAGTTGCAAAAATCCGACGGAAATTGTCAATAGTAATGACAAAATGAACATGTGCGCTTCATTTGGATTAATTCTACCACCGCTTATTAGTATTCACCGATATTAGGGTCACTGGGGATAATTGTGAAACATTTCTTACATCTGTGCTCTTCGACGACCGAATGACGTGTCTTACAAGCGAACCCAAATCGTTAACATTTGCCGTCACTTTCTCGGTTAATTTAGCTTTTGTTTCTTGATTCCAACTTGATGAACTCATAATTCCTACAGCAGAATTTGTAGAAATGTCACACGGTCTGTATGGTATTCTTTTTTCCAAACAAATGGTGTAATAAAACAAAGGGGAACCACTCAGAAATTACTATACCCTCGAGTTTCCGGTTTCCGTTATGATAAGAAATGATCGGCATTCAACAAAACGAATCTTAAAGCTACATAGTATCTAAATGTATGATGTAAATAAAGTAACGTTCCTCTTTTATTCCAAAGAATTAGAAATGAATATGACTACGTAAATAGCAACGGGCGCTGTCATTTTTACCATGACAATATGTCGTACCAAAACCGACATTGTTACATAGTGTACATAGTGGCGAGATATTATGAGACTGTGGTGTTTAATGACAATCACTGCAAGTGATCAAACATCTATGTAAACATTATAATAATAACAAACACATACAGTGTTTTCCTATTAGATCTATATGTGTTTCAATTTTGAACAAAGTAGGCATGAATGCCTACAATGGCCGTATCGGTTTCCTATGTATGTGTTTTACGTTTATTTATCGTCGCTTCCGTTGCCAATATGAGCGACGCCTCCGGAAGAGATCAGTCATTGTAGATAGTTGGACGATGGATAGTGCATGATGCAAACAGAGACCCATTCCAGAGTCGCATCTAGGCCTACATAAAGCACCGACACGAGACCTCGTGTTAAAAGTCCCATCTGAAAGACTGTTAATTTGTATTAGGGTTGGTTTTCGAATCTAGTCAGTCTCTTTCTAGCCGATGAAGAGAAGACTTATATAACTGATATAAGATTCTGGCTTTCATTCTAATACTGTTTCTGTAGTTTGGTATCTGTAATGTATGCATTGCTTAAACTGTATAATATTGGGAAATACAATGTATTTAAAGCAGAATTACATCGTATGAAATAAAAGATATTTGAAAAATTCAATTTTTACGTATGGGTAGCAATGCTGCTACACAGTCTAACATTGTACTTTGTATGCTTATGTTCATTTGGTAAACAGTGTTTTTTTGCGATGAAACAAACTCGAAACCGAAAGTAGGACTTCCCGAGTCGATCAGGCACGCACTTGTTTACAACCGGAACACATCGTCCGCACTTGTTTACATTCGGAATGCATCGTCCCCATTTGTCCCACGTTGTCTTTTTTAATTAAATTACTTGATGTGTTGATTCATACTTCTGTTCGCTAAGTCTTTTAGGAACATTTCTACATCCCCGCGAGGGGTTCGACATTAGAGGAAGATAGATAGATAGTATTTCATGTTCAAAATATATACGTTGTTTTCTACATCCTCTGTTGTTTCACGCATGCGCGCTGTGTGTGTTTACATTGCGTGTGTTGATAAACAAATTCGCGTATACGACGGTTTAAATTTATTGGAATTTTATCGTTTCTGAGCGACTATTTCGATTTTTGTAAACACACACACATTAGTATTTATAAGTTACCCAAAACATCCTTTATTACGATGTAATGCTGCTTTAAACTAAGTGAAATAATATTATTATTTACTTATATTAACATATTTATTTATCAGGTAATTCTTTCCACTATGCTTTAATTGGCTTGATTAAACTCAGTTTGAAATAAAACTATAATTTCACTCACATCTGAATCGTGGCGTCAAAACAAGACCTGGTATCGATCCGCCAATCAAATTCCATGTAAAGAAATGTATTTTCCAGGCATTTTCACATGACTGGCATCCACGAGGCTTTGTACATTACAAAAACAAACACATCTTTCATTTTATATACTTCTGCCTAAGGGAGTTTTAGGGTACACGTGAATGAGATTAATGAAAACATCAACATTTACATATTTTCTAAATATAATGAGAACATTGATCTGGGTTTTTGTGCTCATTTTCCTATTTGGCAGTTCTAGTGTGTACAATATAAACCAAGCACCTGTTACTGAGGCCTGCCTATACATATACATTCATGATTAGATGATATCAATTATCTCTAAACTAAACGAAAGTGTTATACTTTTATACTTTATTTATTGTACAACGATTGCGAAGCAAGTTTTAACAACTTATATTAATCACTCTCGTTGGCTCGGATGAAAGCGTGTATGTGGTCATTCGTGTGGGAGGAAACCGGAGTACCCGGAGAAAACCCACCTGTCCGATCTGGCGACCATCGTACCATCTCACATACTTCCCTGTCCGAGGATCGAACCCGGGTCGCATTGGTGAGAAGCGAGCGCGCTAACCACGAAAGTGTTACGTGATTAGTATACACGCAAATAATACACACCCTTCAATTCAATATAGTGGTTGACCGTGATATGAAATCCTACTTTCACGTTTCAGAATGTGTAGATCAATCACTGTTAATTGATTGAATTAATAGTAGCCTAGCTATGCTATTCATCCATAAAATGCATGTTTGGACTTTTTGCTATGTAATGTCACTCTAAGGGATTATTGAGTCCAGCCCCGGACCTCGTTCTAGCAGGAATATTCAATAATTTCCAACATTCCAATGCCAACAGACATTATAAATTGTTAAGTGTATCGTCCTATTTCTATTCGGGAAAACGGAAACCTCAAGTTACATATCCACTAAATAGGCATAGATGCAAAAGCAGCATTTTTTAAAAGCTTATTTATCGTCGCTACCGGTTGCCCATATGAGCGACGCCTCCTGAAGAGATTAGTATTTTTAGATATTTGGAGGATAGTGCATTGATATTCCATTCGTTCTTTTACGTGCACGGTGTAAAGCACCGACACGAGACCTCGGTTTAACGTCCCATCTGAAAGACTGTTAATTTTATTAGGGTCAGACGGGGGGGTCGAACCTGCGATCCCTGGATTACCAGTCCAGCGTGTTACCACTGGACTACAGATCCGTCTGTCAAAATGCAGCATTTATGTGGTGGCGAATATAAATAAACTTTAAGGATTCGATTAAATAGAAAACGATGACATCTCGGAGTGTGAAAACATTTTGCACCCCTAAATAAGGAATTTTAGCATAAATGTTTACTTTGGAAGCTGGGTAAGTAAATTAATTTCATTTGTTTTATTAGATTAGATTAATAGCAGAGATAATATGTATACATGTAGATATAAATTCTAAACCCGGCTTCATGGAGTACCCGGAGAAAACCCACATGTCCGATCTGGCGACCATCGTACCATGGCACATACTTCCTGGTACGAGGATTGAACCCGGGTCGCATTGGTGAGAAGCGAGCGTGCTAACCACTTCAGGCTTCATGTGGCATGGTATATGTACGCAGCTAGACTCTTCGGACGATATAGTGTTCACCCTGTAGACGAGATACGCCATGTCGACTTACCACATGCTTTCCTCTGAGAACATAGTTACAGTATCCCCCCTCCGACATTATCCCCCACCTACATTATGCCCCCACATAGCTTATCCTCCCATACATTATCCCCCTGGTGGCGATGGATTCCATGAGGAATGAGGTCTAGAGAGCGATTAATATAAGTTGTAAGAACTTGTTTCGCAATCGAGCTAAAGTATTTTTTTATAAACTAAGCTAAACATTATCCCCCGGGACCCACAGACATATCCCCCACATATAGATACGAATGCCCCCGCAGACATTATTCCCCCATATATATATTGTCCCTCACCCACATACGTTCCCCCCTGACATTATCATCCCGTTCACACAGACATTAAGCCCTCTATTTTGTTTATACATGTACACATTTATTTTAGTTTGATTGTGAAACAAGTTATTGCAACATATTAATTGCTCTAACGTCCTCATTCCTTGTGGAATCCATTGCCACTGGGCAAAGAGAAGAGAGACAGATGACATTAACAAAATAATATTTGAATATGTCCATAATAACTTCATTCATGATACAAAACGATTCTTTGAGTGAAACCCCTTGCATATAAGACCCCATGTATATAAGACGTACACTTGATGACTTTACCCCTGTCTGCCTGCGCTACATTCTCAAATATCTTCTCTTTCTTCTGCTTTCTTACCGGTATTATATTTCTGTCATTTCTAAGCAATATGCACATTTTTGGTATACATGTATTAGCTCCACACCGTCCAAAATAGTATTGTGTAATTTGAACTGCAAGGAGAGAAACTATATAAGCTCTGCTTCCGTTTTGATCCTTTCCTATTCTTTGAGTTTGTGTGCACGTATTGTTTTGTGAATGTATATAGTGGAATACATATGTTTAAACCAAAGAAGTTAATGTGGATTTAAGTGCCTTGTCCTGTGCCCCCCCCCATATTTATTTTAGCTTGATTGTGAAACAAGTTATTACAACAAGCATGTATTAATTGCCATGGAATTGGAATCCATTGCCACGGGGCAAAGAGAAGAGTCAATGTGGATTTAAGTGCCATGTGCCCCCCCCCCATATTTATTTTAGCTTGATTGTGAAACAAGTTATTACAACAAACATGTATTAATTGCTCTCAAGTCCCCAATCCTTGTGGAATTTCAATCCAGTGTCACGGGGCAAAGAGAAAAGTCAATGTGGATTTAAGTGTATTGCCTATGGACATCATCGCTATACTTCTGGTCGGGTTCTAACTCACAACTCTTTCGATTACGTGAGCGAAGGTTCATTATCCCTCAAGGCATTTTAACATAGGACACTACCCCCACCCCCTCCCCCCACTCCAGGCTGAAAAGCCGTGCCAATACACATGGTTCAGACCCCCCACTCCAGGCTGAAAAGCCGTGCCAATACACATGGTTCAGACCCCCCCCCACTCCAGGCTGAAAAGCCGTGCCAATACACATGGTTCAGACCCCCCCCCCACTCCAGGCTGAAAAGCCGTGCCAATACACATGGTTCAGACCCCCCCCCCCCACTCCAGGCTGAAAAGCCGTGCCAATACACATGGTTCAGACCCCCCCCCCCCACTCCAGGCTGAAAAGCCGTGCCAATACACATGGTTCAGACCCCCCCCCCACTCCAGGCTGTAAAGCCGTGCCAATACACATGGTTCAGACCCCCCCCCCCCCCAACACCAGGCTGAAAAGCATATTCACCATACTATATCGGACTATATCTAAATTTCGACAAACTCAAGTCTATTATAGGATAATGATGAGTTTCAATGATGGCGGTATTTTCAAGGGGATACACCGATACAGTCCTACCTGGTATGTTCAGGGGGATACACCGATACAGTCCTATCCGGTATTTTCAAGGGGATACACCGATACAGTCCTATCCGGTATTTTCAGGGGGATACACCGATACAGTCCTATCCGGTATTTTCAAGGGGATACACCGATACAGTCCTATCCGGTATTTTCAGGGGGATACACCGATACAGTCCTACCTGGTATGTTCAGGGGGATACACCGATACAGTCCTACCTGGTATGTTCAGGGGGATACACCGATACAGTCCTACCTGGTATGTTCAGGGGGATACACCGATACAGTCCTATCCGGTATTTTCAGGGGGATACACCGATACAGTCCTATCCGGTATTTTCAGGGGGATACACCGATACAGTCCTATCCGGTATGTTCAGGGGGATACACCGATACAGTCCTACCTGGTATTTTCAGGGGGATACACCGATACAGTCCTATCCGGTATTTTCAGGGGGATACACCGATACAGTCCTACCCGGTATTTTCAGGGGGATACACCGATACAGTCCTACCTGGTATTTTCAGGGGGATACACCGATACAGTCCTACCCGGTATTTTCAGGGGGATACACCGATACAGTCCTACCCGGTATTTTCAAGGGGATACACCGATACAGTCCTACCCGGTATTTTCAAGGGGATACACCGATACAGTCCTACTGAGCTTGTTGACGGGGAATATTGTCCCCCTACATGTATAATGAAAGTGGAAGTCGTGATAGCGCAGTGGATGCGCGTTCGCTTCAGGTGTGAAATGTCCGGAGTTCGAGCCCTGCTGGAGCCGTTACGAGTGTGCCCTTAGGCAAGGCATTTACATTCCACATTGCCTCTTCTCTCTACCTCGTGGCGATGGATTACATTAGGAATGAGGTCTCGAGAGTGATTAATATAAGTTGAAAGAACTTGTTTCGTAATCGAGCTAAAATAAATTTGTATAAACTATAATGAAAATATATAGATGTTGTAATGTCGGAGGGAGGGGCTAATATCCAAACCAGTATTTTCAATGTAGGTGGGATGGCGATATTGTCCTCCTATGTTGAGTATATGGGGTGGCGGGGGATAATGTACCACCATTTTCTCACCTGATTTACAAATTATAACAGTACTTCAAGCACGATAGCCACCCAGGCAGAACCTCTGACCTTCCACCAACCAGTTGGATAGCTTCCTCAACACCATCAGTGTGATTCAAACCAACAGCAGTGGGGGGGGGGGGGGGGCAAGTGATTTGAAGTCAATGGCCTAAACTACCGAGGCCCCATATATAAACTATGGTTGAATTTTATGAAGTGTTTTTATACACTTTCAGCATACAACTATTGATGGCACAGTGAACCAGTTGAGCTGTGAGCCTACACTTGTCTGTGTTCCTAGATTTGTCTGTTTTCCTACAATTGTCTGTGTTCCTAGGTTTGTCTGTGCTCCTACAATTGTCTGTGTTCCTACAATTGCTCCTACACTTGTCTGTGTTCCTACAATTGCCTGTGTTCCTACAATTGTCTGTGTTCCTAGGTTTGTCTGTATTCCTACAATTGTCTGTGTTCCTACACTTGTCTGTGTTCCTACAATTGCCTGTGCTCCTAGATTTGTCTGTATTCCTACAATTGTTTGTGCTCCTACAATTGTCTGTGTTCCTACAATTGTCTGTGCCCCTACAATTGTCTGTGTTCCTACACTTGTCTGTGCTCCTACACTTGTCTGTGTTCCTACACTTGTCTGTGCTCCTACACTTGTCTGTGTTCCTACAATTGTCTGAGCTCCTACACGTGTCTGTTATCCTACACTTGTCTGTGCCCCTACACTTGTCTGTGTTCCTACAATTGTCTGAGCTCCTACACGTGTCTGTGCTCCTACAATTGTCTGTGCTCCTACAATTGTCTGTGTTCCTACAATTGTCTGTGCCCCTACACTTGTCTGTGTTCCTACAATTGTCTGTGCTCCTACAATTGTCTGTGTTCCTACACTTGTCTGAGCTCCTACACGTGTCTGTGCTCCTACAATTGTCTGTGCTCCTACACGTGTCTGTGTTCCTACAATTGTCCGAGCTCCTATAATTATCTGTGCTCGCCTGTGCTCCTACAATTGTCTGTGCTCCTACACGTGTCTGTGTTCCTACAATTGTCCGAGCTCCTATAATTGTCTGTGCTCGCCTGTGCTCATACAATTGTCTGTGCTCCTACACGTGTCTGTGTTCCTACAATTGTCTGTGCTCCTACACGTGTCTGTGTTCCTACAATTGTCTGTGCTCCTACACGTGTCTGTGTTCCTACAATTGTTCGAGCTCCTATAATTGTCTGTGCTCGCCTGTGCTCCTACAATTGTCTGTGCTCCTACACGTGTCTGTGCTCCTACAATTGTCTATGCTCGCCTGTGTTCCTACAATTGTCTGAGCTCCTACACGTGTCTGTGTTCCTACAATTTTCTGTGCTCGCATGTGTTCCTACAATTGTCTGAGCTCCTACACGTGTCTGTGCTCCTACAATTGTCTGAGCTCCTACACGTGTCTGTGTTCCTACAATTGTCCGAGCTCCTACAATTGTATGTGCTCGCCTGTGCTCCTACAATTATCTGTGTTCCTACACGTCTCTGTGTTCCTACAATTGTCTGTGCTCGTCTGTGTTCCTACAATTGTCTGAGCTCCTACACGTGTCTGTGTTCCTACAATTGTCTGTGCTCCTACACGTGTCTGTGTTCCTACAATTGCCTGTGCTCGCCTGTGTTCCTACAATTGCCTGTGCTCGTCTGTGTTCCTACAATTGCCTGTGCCCGCCTGTGTTCCTACAATTGCCTGTGCCCGCCTGTGTTCCTACAATTGCCTGTGCTCGCCTGTGTTCCTATACTTGTCTGTGCTCTTACAATTACATGTGTTCCTACAATTAGCTGTGCTCAAATTGATTACATGTGTGCGCCTTTCGTTTTACTACATTAACACTTTAAATGCAAGTAACAGTCAAATATGTTATGTAATTTCAATAGATTTTTCAGATACAGATACACATTAATGCAATTGTCTGCTACAATTATTTGAACTATTTATAGCCTTTTCATACCCAGCATGCAAAGAGCTGAGGTTGGATACATACTCGACAGTTCCTAGTCTTATGTTTTTATTTCAATGTACATCCGATATGAAACCAAATTAGTTAGTTCGGAGTCACATAGGCGGAATGAACCATGCTGGTAAAACCCACTTCAACAGCTACACATATCTGTTGTTGATGTATCGTCAACCGCCCCGATTTCGTACCGCACCTCGGTCCTGTATATCCTTAGAGGGCCTAATACCGGTACGCCCATGTTACACCTTATCCATAAATTAGGTATAAAACAAATATTTACAGAATAGTGTCTTACTGTTTAAAAGTGATATATCTAAATGCTAGAAGAAATATTGTGCCAGGTTATCATCCAGTTTAATGATAAGGAATGAGTCTAGAATGTTCACCCACTGTTCTAGAGTTGTCAGACCTAAGGTATTATATCCAAAGGAGATGCCAGATATAAGGTCAGCTATCCGACCTAAGGTCATCTACCAAAGTAGTTGTCAGACGTAACATCATCTACGAAAGGAGTTGCCAAACCTAAGGTCATCCTCAAAAAGTGTTGCCAAACCAAAGGTCATCTACCAAATGAGTTGCCAGACATAAGGTCATCTATACCATAGTAGTTGCCAGATCTAAGTTCATATAGAAAAGGAGTTGCCAAACCTAAGAACATCTACCAAAGGACATGCAAAACCTAAGACTATATGCCAAAGGAGTTACCAAACCTAAGGTCATCTACCAAAGGAGTTGTCGGACATACGGTATTCTACCAAAGGAGTTGTCAGAATTAATGTAATATACCAAAGGAGTTTCCAGTGCCCCTGGTTGTAAACATTTTCTCAAAAATCAAGCTTCTGATTGGTTAAACCAAGAGCAATCTCAAACCCAACAAATCATATCGCTTGAGCTGAAGTTTGCAATTTGAGAAATATTTCTATAACCACGGGCCCTGGAAACTCCTTTGGTAGATGACGTTAGGTCAGCTACAAAATAAGTTGCCGAACCTAAGGTCATCAACCCAAAGTGTTACAAGATCATAGGTCATCTACCAGACCTAATGTCATATACCAAGGAAGTTGCCGAACCTAAGGGCATCCACCAAAGAAGTTGCCAGACCTGATGTCATCATCTCAAAGGGGTTACCAGACAAGGTCATCTACCAGAACAAAGGTCATCTACCAAAGGAGTGTCCAGGTCTAAGGTCATATACCAAAGGAGTTGTCTGACCTAGTGTCATCTTGCAAAGGGATTACCAGATATATGGTCACAAACCAACGGACTCGCCACACCTAAGGTGGACCAAAACCTCTTAATAAAAGAGCTACCAACGTGAACAAATTATGTCAAATAAATGACTTGTTACTAAAATGGTTTTAACTATCCCAGACATTATGACCTGTCAATACGAGATCACACATGTAAAAACAGGAAGAGTTGTTATATTTTCAATAATTTTAATATATTATGTAAAATGAGACATGAAGAAATAATGTGCATGATTTTGTATTTATATATTTGATATGTTCGTGTTTGTAAATTGTTGTGCATCATGAGTCATATTGACATATTGGATATGAAAGAAATTTGATCCTATAGCCATGCATACACACTATGTAAATTGGTTGAAAATGAAAAAAATGGCAATTATACATACAGCTGGACATATGTTTTATCCTACAAGTATTTAAAGTTTTATAATGATTTTATATTCCAACATATATTTCGAATATTTTATAACAATTGGGGATATTGAGCACGACTGTAGGTGCTGAAGCTGGTGAAATGTGAGGCAGAAAGTTGGACACATACTTTAAAAACTATAGAGCTATATCTGTAAATGTTTAGAATTGTCTTGTTTGATATTTTTAATTCAGATTAATCCATAAATAATTATGCACAGGTACAATGGGTGACATAGGCGATTAATGATCCTTTTTCTGATACTAATATAATATAAAGACACATATTTATAAGTCGATATGTTAGCGCAGGTAGTTAGCGCATTGATTCTGAAATCCTAGTATGTTTTAGATGGAGAACTATTTATTTTTTACTGATATGCGAATGTCGTTTTTTATTATTATTATTTCTTGATTTTTTGTGACTCGATTGATTTTTTATTTAGTTTAAACTTTATTTATTTTACAACGATTGTGAAGCAAGTTTTAACAACTTATATTAATTACTCTCGTTGGCACGGACGAAAGCGTAAAGGTGGTCATTCGTGTGGGCGGAAACCGGAGTACCCGGAGAACACCCACCTGTCCGATCTGGCGACCACCGTACCATCTCACATAATTCCCGGCCTGAGGATGCTTTTTTTATTTTGTTTTACTTGGTTTGTATTATTGTCATACATTTTATTAATCTCATACAATGATCGTATATATGGATATAAAGAGCCTGTAAAATACAATATATACATAATATTATTATGTACAAATCATTCTACTTAATTTCACAATACAAACTAGTAAATACACAATTCCAATTCAAGCATTTCAAATAAATATTTTACAATGTAAAATATCAAAGATAAAACATTACATTACCAGAGTCCGGCTATCAGCTGATACATATAATGTATATATGTATATATTTACTAATATAGTATATATTAAGGTAACCAGGATAGCTTTTCAACTTATCCGTTTGACTAGTAGAGTAAGAGTGTGTGATAAGGGTCTTGAACAAGTTAGTTGGAAAGTGCATCTAATTAGTTGAGTTAGTTCACTCATTCACACATCTGACCTGATTGTCACTCATAATCACTCACCCATAATACTGTATACACAATAGTAGTGAAGACTAGTATATATTATACAAAGACATAGTATGGGACCAGGCTATATAATTATGATATGATTTAGACCAGTGATTTTAATAAGGCCATATAAGGGAAACTATTGGGCGGTACGCTTGCAGCAGGGTTTGGAAACATTATAATGTACATGTACTAAATATCAATAATTATTTCCCTTTAACATAAATATGACATGGGTTACATAGTTCCTCCTCTTGGAGAAAAGGTCTCCTGACGTTTTAATTACCTGAAACTAAATGAATAGTGTAGATCAATCCAAATAATCAAGCTATATAATAACAATTTTATTTACTGCATCATTCACTATCCAACATCCGACATTGTCAACTGAAATAATTTTACAACCTGAAAGAAAAACATAACAACCAATACAATGTAATTAAAGATACTAATGTAACGATCATTAGTTAAGTATTACACCATACATGTGTATGTTCAATATGGCTGGCTTACAGGTATATGTCCACAATAATGGACATATGCTACAAATCTGTTCCAACTATGTGGAGACCTGTAAAGGTAAGATTAACCTTCAAATTGGACAAACATGAACATTTACTATGAAATAAAAACAACCATTCCAAATGACATAATGAAATGTAATACTAATGTACGCGCATTGTATATATACTGACATAGAATGATTCGAACATTGCACTTATACAGTAAAATACCAGAAATAATACTACTGTAATAACACAGCGAAATACCAGAATATGGTATATTTTTAAACAATTAAAACTCAATATATCTCACTGTCTTACACATAGTACACAACCTTGTCAGTGTTTGGTACTGCTGTCAATGGGACCACCCATTCTCCATACCGGTCCGGTGGCTTCCTTTGGCGCACCGGACGACGGGTCGGTTCAGGAGTTTGGGCATTGCCAGCAGGGACGACAACAGGTTGGTCTATTATGGACTCTAAATGTGAGACAGATCTCTGTACCGATGGTTCCGAGGTGGTGTTATTTGATATATCATGAATCTGTGAAGATTCAGGTATCCTACTACCGGTACCAGGTAAACTGGGTTCTGAGCTCGATGTCGCAGAGTTAGATCTGGTCGAGTGTTGCACTCCTGTATTGTTCTCGACGATACGGCTAGGAATATGGGTTGGACTATCAGTAGTCGCAGGAACCGTCCTAGGTATCGTCGGAGGCAGCAATCCAGGGTGATTATGCTTTCGCAAAGCTGGAGGTCTGTATAGTTTGACGCTTTTGCCTTCGCTATCTAAATCAGAACTATCAGATTGGATTGCGTGAGGTACATGTACTGGTGGTGTCTTGAGATTGGTTCTGGCCAAATCCTTGCGGATAGGGCCTATCTCAGATTCTACACTTACATCCACCGTCGGTGTATCTCTGGGTACACAATTGAATGGCAGGAGCATATTCCTATGCAACGTCCGGATTGGTCCTTTGCCATTCTCAAGTTGTACACGAAATATTGGTATGTCGGGGTTCGGCATAGCTAGCACAACATAAGGGTCGCGATCCCATCTGTCTGCTAGCTTATGTGTCCCCTTGATACCGACTTTCTTTACAAGTACACGGTCTCCAACTTCTATCTTGGACTCACGAACTTTACAGTCGTACCTGTCCTTGTTCTTGGCAGCCTGCCTGCCAGCTTCATTGGCAGCTGCCCTATATGCATATTCTAGCCGGTTCTTTAGTTTGGCTACATAGGTCGTAGGTGTAAATTCACCAATGTCTTGTGGATCTGTGCCTAAGTAGGCATCGACAGAAAGTCGAGGATGCCACCCAAACATTAAATAGTGTGGTGAAAAACCGGTTGCGTCACTCTTGGTACCATTGTATGCCTGAACAAGAGGGGCGATATACGATTTCCAGTCGCTCTTTTGGTGTTCCTCTAAGGTACCAAGCATGCACAGAAGAGTGCCGTTGAATCGTTCTGCTGAACCATTACACATAGGGTGGTACGGCGTTGTACGGCTTTTACGAATGCCCGTGAGCTTACACAGTTCCTGTATAGTCCTACTAAGAAAATTTCGACCTTGGTCACTGTGAAGTCGCTCGGGAAAACCATAAAAACGGAAATAATGGTCATACAAGGCCTTGGCAGTGGTTTGTGCAGTCTGGTTGCGACATGGCACTGCTTGAGCATATCTGGTGAAGTGATCCACTATAACCAGTATGTTTTTCCACACCACCTTTGCTAGGTTCGAGCTTTAAAAAGTCGATGCACACTAGCTCCATAGGTCTAGAGGTAAACATTGGTACAAGCTCTGCGAAAGGTTTAACAGGAGTCTTTCGTCTAATACATGAGCTACAATTGGTGATGTACTTGTTAACATCCTCTTCCAACCCAGGCCAGTAAAACCGTTGTCTGGCCAGCCAAAGGGTCTTTTCCTTGCCCTGGTGACCAGCATCGTCATGAATACCCTTCAAGGCAATAGTCCTGTGGGATACAGGTAAAACAAGTTGACGAACTGACTGGCCATCCAAGAAAGCGGTTCTGTACAGAATTCCCTCATCGAGATGAAGTCTGTTCCATTCTCGGAGAAAACGCTATACAGCTTTTGACTCGGATCCTCTCCCTCTAGGAAGAAAATCGCTTTCGAGGAGGTCAATCACCCTTACAATGATAAAATCATTCAATTGCTCAGCTTTCCAGTCAATCTTGTTAACATGTTCAGATTCAAACATCTCCTCATCGGCCGAATGAGGAGCTGCCGAATCTGATAAACAGTCGACAAGTGGTGTAGCATTTACAGCACCTTGAAAAATCGCTTTCATTTCGTCTTGAAAAACGTATCGACGAGATAATCCATCTGCGTCTCCGTTTTGGCTGCCACTACGGTATTCAATATAAAAATCGTAATTGGCTAATTCTGCTAGCCAACGGTGGCCTGTTGCATCAACCTTTGCAGAGGTTTTGACATAGGTTAAGGGATTGTTGTCAGTAACCACCTTAAAGTCATTCCCACACAAGTAGTCATGGAATTTATCTGTTATACTCCACTTAAGGGCTAGAAATTCCATCTTGTGGGCGGGATAATTCCTCTCACTGGGTCTCAAACTTCGGGATGCGTATGCAATAACACGCTCCTTCCCGTCTTGGACCTGGTACAATACTGCTCCTAATCCAAGGGAGGATGCATCCGTGTGCAGAATAAAAGGTTGGTAATAGTCTGCATATGCCAAGATTGGGTGTGATGTTAATTTATCTTTGATTGTATCAAAGGCAGCTTGCTGGGCATCACCCCATATCCATGGAACGGGTGTCTTGGTCTTCTTCTTGGTCTTTTTCTTGGATTTTTTCTGGTTAAAACCATGTCCTTCTAATAAGGAGTTTAACGGCTGTACAATCTGGGCATAATCCTTTATAAATTTTCTGTAGTAGCCCGAGAATCCAAGAAATTGTCTGAGAGATTTCAGATCGTGACATGCTGGCCAATCTTTAACGGCGGAAACTTTACCGGGATCCGTAGAAATACCTTGATCAGAAACGACATGACCCAAGTAAGTTACGGATTTCCTGAAGAATTCGCATTTTGAAGGTTTAAGCTTCAAGTGATGCTGATCCAACCGTTGAAAGACGGATTCAATCCTCTCTATGTGTTCCTCAAATGTAGATGAGAAAATAAGGATGTCATCTAAGAAAATTAAACATTCTCTAAGATGCATATCACCCATGCATTTTTCCATCAGTCGCTGGAAGGTTGCGGGTGCATTGGTGATTCCGAAACCCATCCGGTTCCACTCATAAAACCCCAGTGCTCCGACACTAAAAGCTGTTTTGGCCTTATCCTCTTCTGCAACTTCGACC
This sequence comes from Archivesica marissinica, assembly GCA_014843695.1. Taxonomy (NCBI): domain Eukaryota; kingdom Metazoa; phylum Mollusca; class Bivalvia; order Venerida; family Vesicomyidae; genus Archivesica; species Archivesica marissinica. The sequence goes on from CM026393.1 coordinate 50,619,345, forward strand.
TGCCAGTAGGCTGAATGTAGGTCAAGTTTACTAAAATATTTGGCAGAAGAAAGGACATCAATAGTGTCATCAAATCTGGGTAACATAAAAGCATCCTTTCGGGTCTTGTTGTTCAATCGACGCCAATCCACACAAAACCTGAGTGCACCGGAGGATTTTCTAATCAAAACAACGTTAGAAGAGTAAGGACTATCAGACTCTCGAATAACGTCTGCCTCCAACATTTCCTTTATGTGCTGACGCACTTCCTCATACATGGCTGGAGGGATTCGTCTGTATGGGTCTTTAAACGGTGTATTGTCCTCTAACACTATCTTGTGCTGTACAAGATTTGTTTTACCCAAGTCCTGACTGTCTTTTGAAAATACATGTTTCCATTTACCCAGGACTTGTTGAAACCGCAACACTTGAGACGGAGACAAATTTGTATTGTCAACGTTGACACCCAGGTCTTCGAGAGAGGTATCTGAAGATGTATCCTGGCAAATATATGTAGAAAGATCATCCACAACTGTTGCTTCAGAAATTTCACAAATCTGTGTTTTGGGTTTAAAAGATAAAGTCTTCGCAGTCATATTACAAATCCTGACTGGGACTTTAACTGTGGATTGTTGATTGACTTTAACAATCCGAGGACATACTGTATAACCTGTAACAGTTTCAGGTGTCTCAGTGACAACAGATGAGATGTTGTTGTCGAAATTTCGAACTATCCCATTGATAGTAACTGTCTATGGTGCTACCGTAATCGTTTTGGTACCGCACGCTTTTACTGAGAAGGTCCGGGAGTCGAGGCTATCCATCGCCGACTTCCATTCTACTGGGATGTCAACAGTAGAATTGTCTGAAGATGGGGACAAAAATGTCTTACACCTTCTAAGAACGTTTGTTCCCACAATGACGGGACACGTTCTGTTAAAACTAGTGTCTGGGATGACCAGAACAGGAATATCCAATTTAAAAACAGATAAAAACGGTAATGTGATGGTAGACTCAAAATAACCTGAGTACCCCATGCGTGAACCATCAGCAATTGATAAGTCAAGACCAAGAGTGGTGAGAGGTTGTAATACAACATGTGAAAGTCTCTTGAAACAAGAAAGAGAAAGAGTGGTTACTTGACTACCAGTATCAACCAAGGCTTTAAAAGAACTGCCGTTGATAACAATATCATGTTCATTCGGTGAACCTACAAGACGGTTCACAAATTGTTGTTCTGGTGGGTGTGGGTTCGTTTGGGCAACTTGATCACCAGTCCCTGTTTGGCCCTCAACAGAGACGGTATCTAGTTTAACGATTGGCGATATTGGGAAATGCCTCTTCCGCGACCAAATAACCTTGGTCCGGAGTTCGGCTGCAGGTGTGATCCTTGCGGATTGTAATCCTGCTGACTATAACCAGAAGCTTGGTTGCCACCACTGTATCTCCCAGGTCTATGACCGCGACCTCTGTTGGTACTAAATGGTTGTGGTGGTAGAGAGAATGACTGATGTTGTTGTTGCTGGTTGTGGGTAGAGTCCAGCTTCTGTAAAATCTGGTCGAACTTGGAGTTGATCTTCTGGTCCATCATGTTCTCCCAGGAAGTGAGTTTGGTATCCAACTGATCCAAGCGAGACTGCATTTTCTTTTCCAATAAAGAAAACTGTTGGTGCACGTCTGAGTCCGCAGTAACTGTATTGTTCTTAACAGAAACCTTCTTAGAGAAAGGAGTTGTCTGTAGAACATTACCAGTTGAAGAAGAGTTGAGATTAGAAGAAGTCGAAGTGCGCAACATCTCTTTCTCAACTTTGCGGATTTCTCGAAGTAATTGGTTGTAGTCCGCCAGAGTATCATACTTGTGGCGGGTTTGCAGTCGCAACATATCCGAGGATAACCCTGTCCAGAACTTATGACGAAGTATGTCATTCCTTGCAACACCTGGTAACTGACCCTTATTGATGATGGCCTGTAACAACGTTTCTAGGCGGCATGCATAAGATGTTACTGATTCATCCGCTGCCTGAGAGGAATTAAAAAAGTCTGTCATCAGGTCCTCTTTGGTCGATGCATCTGAGAACATGCAGTCTAGCTTATCCATAATCTGGACAAGTGTTGACTCCTGACCTAGCGGAATCACCATCATACGGGCAGAACCACGAAGGGAACTGCGCACAGTGTACAACAGGTTGGTGGCTGATATTTCCGGATTGTTCATCATACATTGGACTTCATATCTCCATATAACGTAAGGCACCTCCCCCTTGTTGATAGGTTCATCACCCGAGAAGCTGGGTATCTTAGGAGGGTTGGATGAAAACTGTGTCGGATATGGAAGTACATTGGGGGTTGAAACAAAAGGAAATCCAGAAGGTGGTCTATTAAGAAAAGACTGCACTGGTGTGGTACTATCTGCACCGTTGTCTGGAATGTCAAACCGTCTGCCTCTGAAAGAAGTGAAGGGCAAGGGCGGTGGGGGTGCTTGAGCCGACTTTGGAACCAAGTCAAAATTCTCACTCAACTGTTTATAAACCTGGTCCATCATCCCCGGGGGTAATCCTCCAGGAGTGCTCTCCTTTCCTGGTGTAGCCATTATAAAAATTATAACCAGGATATAAGGACAATAAATACAAGAGTTGCACAAAAATATGCAACAGGGACAACAAAATCAATAGTGGACACGCGAATACGGCGCAAAAATACCGTCGCAACCGTACGTAATATCGCGATAAATAATTGTTGAAACACAAAAATATTTCGCAAAAATATTACAAACGCAAGAAATATATATGCTATAAAACAAATGTATGGTTGGCCTTTAATACTCTGTTGAGAATCAACAGTAGCTAATTATAACTGTCTATACAATGTAACACCTTCAATATAAAGACTGAATTGACCAATAAATAAGTAGGTCACAATGAAAAGGTGTAAACTGATTGTATGTAAACAGATCAGGAATTTAACCTATCCACAATCAATACTGTATACCTGTAAATAAACACAGACTATATTTTAACACAATACACACAACCCAAAATTTAATGGACTGTAAAAAATACACAATTACTGGACTGTAACACAATATACATATAATCCTGAAAATAAATTTAATTGATTTAACAGTGATTATACAATATGTTGTATGGCAAATAGAAATTGGTGCTCCTACTGGCATCTATCTATACCTGAAACACGAAATTTGAACATTACCCTCTGAAAAGAATGACAACCGCAGGCCTTAGCAAAGGCGTATATATAACCTAGTTATATGGGTAATATTATACTGGGGCGTAGGAATATATGGGGTAACACAGATCACATAAATATAATATACAATATAGATCTATCCGATACTACAACAACATATACGCACTTACATACCTTTCTTTCTGCTACTCACGATTCAATGTTGCCGGAACAATAAGTTTAATTAATATGTGCAACTTGTGAATAATGACATGCAGGGATGTGTGTTAGTAATACAGAATAAAGAAACCCTATGTATACAACCAGGTAATCGAACTTCTATGTCGACACCGCTTTGTATAAATAACGTATACACTTAATTGAATATTATTTTTCAGAAGTAGGTCACTACCAAACTCTAGTGACACATTCACCGAATGATGATGACAATTAAATAATGTATAGTAACTGAATTTACAAATGTAGCACACTAATTACATGTATACCATTTTGAAATATATCGGTTCACAATCACACGAGAATACAATACGTGGAATCAAAAATAACCGTCAATGAATTTACTAGGACTATCAATTAATAGATCATGTACAGTTTTAACAATAACTACACACCTAGTATGAAAAGCCTAGTAAATGAAGTAGACTAATGAAATACAAATGCTTTTAAAATGAAATTTACAAAATGACTGGTACGAACCGATACCTTTCAAAAACACAACAATATAGACAATACATAATACAAAACACTTACGTGACAATATCCTTAAACAATATTCCTGTATATATTACACACAGTTTTAACACATCAGATTAATTAATCACTGTACACCTAAATATTTACACCTTGCACTTAAAAAAACACACACTTGTAAAACACACTTTCCCGTTTAAAAAACACTTCCACTTGAATAATCCATGTTGGGTATACCCTTCTCTCCTGGCGCCTTTCGACTCCACTTGTCCCATTCCGTTTTACGGCCCGTAAGCATGTTGCCGACTCTGGCTCTTTTCTATCATTCCATGACGGGGAGCCATTTGTAGACCGGGGAGTTTATAGATATAACAAACTCTGGTTGTTTTCGTATTTTCGTATATATGGATATAAAGAGCCTGTAAAATACAATATATACATACTATTATTATGTACAAATCATTCTACTTAATTTCACAATACAAAATAGTAAATACACAATTCCAATCCAAGCATTTCAAATAAATATTTTACAATGTAAAATATCAAAGATAAAACATTACATTACCAGAGTCCGGCTATAAGCTGATACATATAATGTATATATGTATATATTTACTAGTATAGTATATATTAAGGTAAACAGGATAGCTTTTCAACTTATCCGTTTGACTAGTAGAGTAAGAGTGTGGGATAAGGGTCTTGAACAAGTTAGTTGGAAAGTGCACCTAATTAGTTGAGTTAGTTCACTCATTCACACATCTGACCTGATTGTCACTCACCCATAATACTTTATACACAATAGTACTCACCCATAATACTTTATACACAATAGTAGTGAAGACTAGTATATATTATACAAAGACATAGTATGGGACCAGGCTATATAATTATGATATGATTCAGACCAGTGATTGTATTAGGCCATATAGGGAAACTATTGGGTGGTACGCTTGCAGCAGGGTTTGGAAACATTATAATGTACATGTACTAAATATCAATAATTAGTTCCCTTTAACATAAATATGACATGGGTTACATAGTTCCCCCTCTTGGAGAAAAGGTCTCCTGACATTTTAATTACCTGAAACTAAATGAATATTGTAGATCAATCCAAATAATCAAGCTATATAATAACAATTTTATTTACTGCATCGTTCACTATCCAACATCCGACATTGTCAACTGAAATAATTTTACAACCTGAAATAAAAACATAACAACCAATACAATGTAATTAAAGATACTAATGTAACGATCATTAGTTAAGTATTACACCGTACATGTGTATGTTCAATATGGCTGGCTTACAGGTATATGTCCACAATAATGGACATATGCTACAAATCTGTTCCAACTATGTGGAGACCTGTAATCAACTATTAGCATTACATATAATACTGTGGTACCAAGGTTCGTCGGCAGTGTCTGTACAATGATCATCAACTATTAGCATTACATATAATACTGTGGTATCAAGGTTCGTCGGCAGTGTCTGTACAATGATCATCAACTATTAGCATTACATATAATACTGTGGTATCAAGGTTCGTCGGCAGTGTCTGTACAATGATCATCAACTATTGGCATTACATATAATACTGTGGTACCAAGGTTCGTCGGCAGTGTCTGTACAATGATCATCAACTATTAGCATTACATATAATACTGTGGTATCAAGGTTCGTCGGCAGTGTCTGTACAATGATCATCAACTATTGGCATTACATATAATACTGTGGTATCAAGGTTCGTCGGCAGTGTCTGTACAATGATCATCAACTATTAGCATTACATATAATACTGTGGTATCAAGGTTCGTTGGCAGTGTCTGTACAATGATCATCAACTATTAGCATTACATATAATACTGTGGTATCGAGGTTCGTCGGCAGTGTCTGTACAATGATCATCAACTATTAGCATTACATATAATACTGTGGTATCAAAGTTCGTCGGCAGTGTCTGTGCTGGAATCCGTCTCGCCTCCCTCAGGTGCAATGATACCGAGGCGCACACACATGCTTGAATCACTCTTCCGATTAGAATATTAAATTACTGTAATAGTATATAATGACCAAAAACAAATGTTGTTGCGCTGGCAATTGAACTCCAACGGCATATTCAAAAGCTGAGGTCGTACGTATTGAGCCATGGACACTATATACCTCACAACATGAAAATTTACCAAGTCATTATTGAGAAACGTATCTACCATTCTTAAAATTCTATTTTGGGATTGGATGAACGGAAGCTTACAAAATCTAAATTATCTGTATTATACAGTACGTAATATAAGTGACAGTGCTGAATTGGAGGAAAATAACAAGGAGGAAATGCAGAAGAGACAGAACTCGATGATGACGGTGATGCAGGAGTCATTATTGAAGATGGTGGTAGTGAAGTATTGAATGTTACACGATCAATGATACACGATACTTTTGTATTTACTAATCAGTTGAATGCTTGCACTCGTTTAGTAACGATATTGAAGTCATAAATGTGTTAGAAAGTTATTACATTGGCGACGAGTGATTACAATTTTAAACTTGAAAATAATTGACAGTTAATTGAAAAATTGCAGAATGATGTGAAGAACTCAATATGTATAATGCCTTGAACGTTATTTTGAAGCGAACTAAATAAAATATGAAGGAATTAATTAATTAATTTAAATTACAATATATTATTAATTTTTGATTTAATTTTCTTTAAAAATGATTGATTTATGATTGGTTTATAAAATGGTATGAACTTGCGGATTTTCACATCACGCCAGAGGTTACCTAATTAAAATTATGATTGGTTTATAAAATGGTATGAACTTGCGGATTTTCACATCACGCCAGAGGTTACCTAATTAAAATTATGATTGAAATTACAAAATATTATCACTTTAAATTACACTTTATGTTCGATTTATTGAATGGCTCTAACCTATGGACTTCACATCATCCTGCTATAATTATATGAACTGATGGTTATATAGATACAGTTGATTGCGTGTTATAGATCAATGTATATGAAATGTGAATGGGTGTACATTTATTGTATTATAATTTGACGTATGTACAAAATGTTTGGCAAAGGCACTAAAATAAAACATTTACTTATTTACTTAATTAATAAAACAAAAAGTTCAGTTCAGTTCAGTTCAGTTCATGGTAAGGTATATATGCATGTACATTGTATTATACATGCAAATAATTAAATCATATTGGAAAGACTATTGCACTAAATGTTTCTATTTTCGTATAAAATTAAATAAATAAAATTGCATAAAGCTCAAATGATTTGTCTTGTACAATAATCTGTTTTATTATGTGTGTTGTGTAGATTGTCACTACAAAATGTAGTTTCACTGTTCGCTATCTCTATCATGCATATGTTTTGACCTCATTGGCTTTTTAGCCTAATGGTTTTGAATAAACTGTCTGTCTGTCTGTCTGTCTGTCTGTCTGTCTGTCTCTGTCCGTCCGTCTGTCTGTCTGTCTGTCTGTCTGTCTGTCTGTCTGTCTGTCTGTCTGTCTGTCTGTCTGTCTGTCTGTCTGTCTGTCTGTCTGTCTGTCTGTCTGTCTGTCTGTCTGTCTGTCTGTCTGTCTGTCTGTCTGTCTGTCTGTCTGTCTGTCTGTCTGTCTGTCTGTCTGTCTGTCTGTCTGTCTGCCTATCTATATTTTTCATAGATCATGCAACTATTAATTTATTATGACACAGGTATTCCATACTAAATTAAAGATCGTGGAAACATAATTCGAAGTTCATTCCTAGCAAAGCATCACCATCATTTTGTATCAAAATTTAGTTAGTTTGTATAATTAACAAATATTATCTATAATTTAACTAGTTTGTACAATGAAGTATATTTGAAGAGTATTTACTTTCACGTGGCTGTCAGATTAGCACAGTTGTTAGCTCGCTTGCTTCTCACCAAAGAACCCTGGTTCGATCTCTCGGACTGGGACGCATGTGATATGGCACGGTGTGGTCGCCATTTCAGACAGATGTGTTTTCTCCGTGTACTACAGTTTCCTTCCACAGGAATGAACACATTTATACCTTCATCTGCGCAAACGAGTGATTAATATAAATTGTTAAAGTTTGTTTTGCAATCGTTGTAAATAAATCAAGTTTAAAAAAGTGTCTTTAATATTAGTTAGTCCACAAATATAGAAACAAGGTAATAGTTTTTATATAGAATTGTTATCTTAACCCAATTGTTGATGAAAAGTGAAAATATTATATAGCATAGTTAGCTTGACGTGTTAATCCAAACATTTTGATTACAGTTTTCTGCCAACAGAAATGTTAAGAACTGAGTATGTATGCATGGCTATGCCATGTACTTCAACTGTAAAAAATATTTAATCGTTTTTATTATTAGTAGTAGTAGTATTTTATCATTATTATTCTTATCTGAAATTCATGTGTTGTATAAATTATTTACATTATTTTAAAAATACAAAATCATGCTTCTTTGTCTAATGTTTCTTCTGTTTCTTGGCCACCTCGCCCGTGTCCTTCAGTTTGGTCGATGGTGCCTGTATAAATAAAATATGCATGTTGTCAAGTATATAGTATTTTATGTCAAGTATTTCACGATATTTTACATAAAAGAAAAAACGATTTGTTCAGCTATCAAAGTTAAATTTTCCTATTCTATTATCATGTGGTCATACATGTATACAGTCAAACCTGTCTTAAGCAGCCAGCCAATGAATCACAGAAAGTGGTTGCGTGGCACAGGTGGCTGCTTAATATATGTGAAATATACAACAACGTTAAATTGTCATAGTCTATTATAATGTGGTCATACATGTATACAGTCAAACCTGTCTTAAGCAGCCAGCCAATGAATCGCAGAAAGTGGCTGCGTGGCACAGGTGGCTGCTTAATATATGTCAAATATATAACAACGTTAAATTGTCATAGTCTATTATAATGTGGTCATACATGTATATAGTCAAACCTGTCTTAAGCAGCCAGCCAATGAATCACAGAAAGTGGCTGCGTGGCACAGGTGGCTGCTTAATATATGTCAAATATATAACAAAGTTAGATATTGGGAATCTGGAAACTGGCTGCTTAATACATATTGGCTCTTTAATAGAGGTGATGACTAACACACGTTTGACTGTATGCACTAGTAAATGCAGTGTTTTATATTATTATCGCATTACCACTTTAACGTAGATTAGTACGTTATTTTATTAAATTCTTTGCATAGGTACATTTTATATGTATTTATAAAATGCTATGTAAATGTTTCCTCGTCTTTGCTCATCAGTCCCTCCGCCCGTCTGTAAGCTTCAACGAAGTGGGTGGGGGATCGGACAGGCTCTTAGTCTTAGAAAATGTGCAAGCGAACCACATTAATGAACATAACTTACGAGGCTGTCAGTCGGTGACAACGCAGACCCATGATCTATTTCTTACAGGACAAACAATCTTCCGACATAGTCGACACATTATGTGTTATAAACTAATATAGGCCCAGTTACACATAAATGCATAGCCATCTACACACCACACACAATATTTACCTTTCCTTTGCTGGACTTTGGCTGCTGTCTTTCACCAGATTTTACGGACGCCATATTTTCAGCACCTGAAATATACCAGACATCGTATTAATCATTGACCAAAACATGAAGATTAGAACAGGAAAGTTTTCAAACAACCCCATTTACAATAATTAGCGAACAATTTATTTAAACTTTGCATTTATGTTTTTAGTCTATATATAGTACTCCCATGAGCCAAATTTAAAGCAGCATTACATCGTATGAAATAAAATATATTTGAAATATTCAATTTTTACGTATGGGTAGCAATGCTGCTACACATTCTAACATTATACTTTGTATGATTATGTTCATTTGGTAAACAGTGTTTTTTTTGCGATAAAACAAACTCGAAATCGAAAGTAGGACTTTCCGAGTCGATTGGTCACGCACTTGTTTACAACCGGAACGCATTGTCCGCACTTGTTTACATTCGGAATTCATCGTCCCCATTTGTCCCACGTTGTCTTTTTTAATTAAATTACTTGATATGTTGATTCATACCTCTGTTAGCTAAGTCTTTTAGGGACATTTCTACATCCTCGCGAGGGGTTCGACATTAGAGGAAGATAGATAGATAGTCTTTCATGTTCAAAATATATACGTTGTTTACTACATCCTCTGTTGTTTCACGCATGCGCGCTGTGCGTGTTTACATTTCGTGTGTTGATAAACAAATTCGCGTATACGACGGTTTAAATTTATTGGAATTTTATCGTTTCTGGACGACTATTTCGATTTTTGTAAACACACACACATTAGTATTTATATTTTACCCAAAATATGCTGCTTTAAGATTGATTGTGTCTAGGTTACCCCCCCCCCCAAACCATTTCTCATCTAACAACTATCGTTTGCCTCCCGAAGAGATTAGTCAGTTTGCAGAATAGTGCAATGATACAGACAGAGGACCTATTACATAGTCTCCTCTGGTTGTTTTACATGCGTGGTGTAGAGCACCAGCACGAGACCTCTGCTTAAAGTCCCATCTGAAAGAATGTGAGATTTTCAATAGTACTCACATTAGGTTAGTATGTATTCAAACTAGGTCACTAGGTCAAATGAGTGCAAACATTTCATAACTATTCTAAGTAATTACTTGCACGAATGTACGGAGCATTATTTAGAGGTTATTTTCGAAGGTCGGTATATAGGCTAATATGAAACTTGCCACATAATAACGTCTTTAATTACTTTGATATGAATTTGAACATTTAAAAATAAACTAGCCACCTAATACATTCTTTAATACTTTCATATGAATTAGGTACACGAAAACGATTAAGATACCACCACGAAACTACAAACATATGTTAACTGTCAACTTTGACACACAGAGACGCTACATGAAGTAAACAAACTAGCACGTGTTCGCATGGTTATTTTCTCAGGAGCTGGTTAATACGGAACGAGCCGTATCAAACAGAACATATTATAGCAAACAGAAAACATGATATCATACGGGAACGCACGGGTATCAACCTGGGTGGTAGAAAGTATTGTGGTAGGCAATTAACGGTAATAAATGGCTAAAATTCATATCTAAGTGATAATAAATTATATGATATTCTCAACTGTATGCTCAAGCCGTATCATCAAACATATGCTTGCTAGTTAATTTTGTTCTGTGACCTACATACATATAATTAATTTTATGGTTATAGTTAAATATTACTTTAAAAATTAACTTATAGGGAATAACTCTTTAGAAATCTTCTTTTCAGAAACCAACAATGCGCAGAGCTTCAATAGTTTGCGATGACAGTAAAAGCTGTGTTAACAGTTACCTCTATTTAGCAACATATGTTTTAATAGTCCTTTCAGCGTTTCACCTCCGATGAGCGATACAGGGACTTCACGGCCCTCTTGTTAGTGACCGAACTGCATCCGCATAATTTATGTAAATAAACGGGGGTACCGAATTCTTTCAAGTGAAGAAGATAGTCAACTGGTTTGCCGAATGTCGGTGGTTCTACACGCGTGACAATCTGTGCCAGACATACTGTTCGGAGGAGCACCCGGGATCTTCCTCCAACAGTAAAATCTGGAGATTGCACCCGTGATCTTCCTCCAACAGTAACATCTGGAGATTGACCATGATGACCGAAGTTATTGGTGCAGTTTTAAACAGCAAATAAAACATTATTAACTTAATATGAAACAACAAGGGTGTCCAAATACACTGACTGCTCTTACCTTTCCCAGACTTCAGCGTGGCAGTCACATTGGCACGGCTGCATGCTGGTTTACTTTGGCATGCAGGTCTTGTTTGGCTTGTGCCTGGTGGCCTTGGTTTGCAACTTTTTTGTGTTGGGCTGGCGGTTTGGGTGCATACGGCGAGCTGGCTTGGTAAAGGGAGGCACCGTGACATTGTTTGGCAGTGTAATTTAGATTGGCACGTTGCGAAGGCCTGGCAGGTGTTAGCACTGTAATCTGCGTGGACACTGTTATGGCACTTTGGTCTGCTTTGGCTTTGGCACTAATGTCTGGCATCGGATTGGCACGGCGGAGGTTTAATTTGGCTGAGTAGATTGATTGTGTCTGGTTTGCCATCTTGGTCCTGGATAGCACGGGGCGCTGCTTTGTCTCAGGTTGGCCTGGTTGTTTGCTTTTGCATGGCTGTTTGCTTTTGCATGGCTTTCTGGCTTTACATGGTGGGCTGTGTTCATGTGCGTTCTGGAATATAATGACACTATATATCATACACGTTGTTAATAAGAGAATATTGATAGAGATAGTTTAATCAAAATTGTTTATTATCGTACCTTTGAAATAAGAGAAAGGGAAAATCCGCAAAACCAACATAATAATAATAGACTTGGTGGGTGTCTGTTTACGGAGTCCAAGAATCCGCGTGCAGATTTTGTTGTGGAATTCATCTATTTCATTAAAATGCTATTCATTAACATTGTACACACCAGACTTCATCACAATACAATAATAATACTAATACTATTACAGTGGAACTGTCGTTGCCTCGAACTCGTCGGGTTAGTGAATAATGATTCGGGTCATGGGTGGTTCGGGTCAAGGGTGGTTCGGGTCACGGGTGGTTCGAGTCATGGGTGGTTCGGGTCATGGGTGGTTCGGGTCAAGGGTGGTTCGGGTCAATGGTAGTCAGTCTGGAGTGATCCATTATATTTATAACTGCATACATGTAGTAGGGTGCAATTGTTGTTAATACATACAGAGCAATGGCATGACTAGTAAGGCGATGGCATGATTATTATCATCAAAACAGAGCCACGCTCGTAGTCTTAGAAAATGTGCAAGCGAACCGACAATATTTAATCAACATAACTTCACGAGGCTGTCAGCCGGTTACACTGATCCATGAGTTATTTCTTACATGACAAAAATAGCAGCCCAACATAGCAGTCGAACCGCACATTATGTGGTTATAAACTAATATATGCTCAGTTACACATACATTCATAGCCATCCTAGCAACATACATTCATAGCCATCCTAGCAACAAATATACACACCACAAACACAGTCATCCAAGTTGACAGAGAACACAAACACATTCATCCAAGTTGACAGAGAACACAAACACATTCATCCAAGTTGACAGAGAACACAAACACATTCATCCAAGTTGACAGAGAACACAAACACATTCATCCAAGTTGACAGAGAACACGTATTTACCTTTCCGTTGATCGGTTGCTTCCTTTCGCCAGATCTGGCCGGCACCAGCTTATCAGCAACTGAAATATACGAGACATCGTTGTTGCTGGTGTATGTTCTAAATCAAAGTCTAAATAAGATTAAATTTTGCACGAGTGAAGGTTTGTTTACAATTTAAGCAATATAATAAAGTTATAATTCTACAGACACGAACCGAATGTTATTTACTCGCTTCTCACCAATGCAACCCGGGTTCAATTCTCGGACCGGGAAGTATGTGAGATGGTACGGTGGTCGCCAGATCGGACAGGTGAGTTTTCTCCGGGTACTCCGGTTTCCTCCCACATGAATGACCACATTTACGCTTTCATCCGCGCCAACGAGAGTGATTAATATAAGTTGTTAGAACTTGTTTCGCAATCGTTGTAAAATAAATAAAGTTAAAAAACAAAATGTTATTTACTAATCATTTTTCAAACAACCCAATATACATTAACTGTTAGTACTTAGCGACACATTTATTTAAACATTTAACACCAATTATGCTTTGAGTCAATATATAGTATTTCCAGGAGCATACATCAGATTGTCTAGAGTAACCACACAACATTCTAAATTCGCGACAACATTTGTCATCTAAATTTGCGACAAAAACACAGTACTGTCGAATATGATTTTTAGCTCACACAATACTTAATGTAAGTGCGTTCTTGTGTATATTTATCTTCGCTACCGGTTTCCCATATGAGCGACACCTCTTGTAGAGATTAGTTATTTTAGATTTTGGAGGATAGTGCAATGATATAGACAGAGATCTATTCCGGAGTCTCTTCGGGTATTTGTACATGCACGGTAAAGATAAAGAATCGACTCAAGACCTCTGTTTTTAAAGTGTTCTGATCTATTACCTGTATAATTAAATAGTCAGAGATATTTTAAAATCGTCTCGCTTATATAGTAAAACTCTTTAAATATCTTAGGCTTATATAGTAAAACCCTTTAAATATCTTAGGCTTATATAGTAAAACTCTTTAAATATCTTAGGCTTATATAGTAAAACCCTTTAAATATATTAGGCTTATATAGTAAAACCCTTTAAATATCTTAGGCTTATTTAGTAAAACTCTTAAATATCTTCTTCTCAGAGAGCACCATGCTAGAGCTATAATATTTCGTATGCATCATTGTCTAGTTTTCCCAAATGGTGATAATGAGGTCAAAACTGATCACATGACATGAGTCATATAGTTTGCAAAACAGAAATAAAAGATCCCAGGTCTTAGAAATTGCATGAAGCATCACACAGAGAACCACTACAAGATTGCTCAAATTGTGATCGTGTGGTCATAATTGACCCCCACTGTATGGGTCATATAGTGTACATAGACTTATATACTAGTAGTACAACTCTTTAAAATTCTTCTTTTTAGAAACACAAATCAAATGGTTAGTTGCAATGACAGAAAAACTTGTCTATTTAACAACGTATGTTTTAATAGCCATATTCACATTTTCACTTCGAATGATCGATCCAGCAACACCCACTCCTCACTGGCCCATCTTATTAGTGATTGTGTTGCATCCGCATAGTATATGTAAATACATACTCTAATAGGGGTGTCATATTCTTTCATGGGAGGGAAGCTATCCAATCGTTGTGCGGAAGGTCAGTGGTTCTACCAACGTGACAATACGTATCAGAAATAATGTTCAGCAAAGCACCAGGGGTTGTCCTCCACCAATAAAAGCTTATAGAGTCGCCATATGATCCGAGCTGTTGCTTCAACGTTAAGCAGCAACAATATAGCAACAATCAATACTGGCATGTATGTAGCAACTTAATATCAAACAACAACGGTGTCCTAACATACTGGCATGTATGTAGCAACTTAATATCGAACAACAACGGTGTCCTAACAATCAATACTGGCATGTATGTAGCAACTTAATATCGAACAACAACGGTGTCCTAACAATCCATACTGGCATGTATGTAGCAACTTAATATCAAACAACAACGGTGTCCTAACAATCCATACTGGCATGTATGTAGCAACTTAATATCAAACAACAACGGTGTCCTAACAATCAATACTGGCATGTATGTAGCAACTTAATATCAAACAACAACGGTGTCCTAACATACTGGCATGTATGTAGCAACTTAATATCGAACAACAACGGTGTCCTAACAATCAATACTGGCATGTATGTAGCAACTTAATATCGAACAACAACGGTGTCCTAACAATCAATACTGGCATGTATGTAGCAACTTAATATCGAACAACAACGGTGTCCTAACAACCAATACTGGCATGTATGTAGCAACTTAATATCAAACAACAACGGTGTCCTAACATACTGGCATGTATGTAGCAACTTAATATCGAACAACAAAGGTGTCCTAACAACCAATACTGGCATGTATGTAGCAACTTAATATCGAACAACAACGGTGTCCTAACAGTCCATACTGGCATGTATGTAGCAACTTAATATCGAACAACAACGGTGTCCTAACAGTCCATACTGGCATGTATGTAGCAACTTAATATCAAACAACAACGGTGTCCTAACAATCCATACTGGCATGTATGTAAGTAGTACATGCATCTCTTTGCTTTTTTCTATTTATAGTAACTCATTTGCATATAAGGTAATATAAAGTAGGTTACACGCGTGCGCGTATATTTTAGTATATTGATGACGTATCGCGCAACTACCGATCTCTTTACTTGTTGTGTATACGCGTCACTATAGAGCCTATTGATAATAGCTTTATAAATAGCGATCGTGTACCATTCTATAAATATAGACTACGAACCGATCCATAAATAACGATTACGAACGCTTCTATAAATATAGACCGATTAGAACGGACTTAGGCCTCAATCGTCTCATAAGCTTCACAACCATGCTGTCAACGGGTAAGTTCATTATATTATTCAAACTCGGCGTACGTTTTTATAGAGTAAGAAATCCTAATTATACGCAAACTTAACCTATGTACTTTAGCGAAAATGAATAATATATATTTTACATCGTTACGTATAATTCCATAAAAACGCGATAAATTATTAATAATCCGTAATGTACGTTTTAGAGGGGCATGTCACTAGACACCTCATAGCCATAGCGTATATGAAACACGAATAAAGTACACGTATTTTATCGTATAGAGTGATTCAACGATTAATATAAATGTCTAATACGCGGTGTTCCATGCCCGTCTTCAAGACACGGAGCACAGCTACCACCGCACGATACATCTCAGTTTAGGCACCTCACCCAACAACATCAGTACAGAAAATGAAGGAGGAAAGAAAA
>CM026393.1:50636743-50671723 GCA_014843695.1 Archivesica marissinica
GGTATATCCTACATACGTACAGTCATAGTACATGACAAACCCCAATCTGGTATATCCTACGTACGTATGTACGGTCATAGTACACGACAAACCCCAATCTGGTATATCCTACGTACGTATGTACGGTCATAGTACACGACAAACCCCAATCTGGTATATCCTACGTACGTACGGTCATACTACACGACAAACCCCAATCTGGTATATCCTACGTACGTACGGTCATACTACACGACAAACCCCCATCTGGTATATCCTACGTACGTACGGTCATAGTACATGGACAAACCCCAATCTGGTATATCCTACGTACGTACGGTCATAGTACACGACGAACCCCAATCTGGTATATCCTACGTACGTACAGTCATAGTACATAACAAACCCCAATCTGGTATATCCTACGTACGTACGGTCATACTACACGACAAACCCCAATCTGGTATATCCTACGTACGTACGGTCATACTACACGACAAACCCCAATCTGGTATATCCTACGTACGTACGGTCATAGTACACGACAAACCCCAATCTGGTATATCCTACGTACGTACGTACGGTCATAGTACATGACAAACCCAATCTGGTATATCCTACGTACGTACGTACGGTCATAGTACATGACAAACCCCAATCTGGTATATCCTACGTACGTTACGGTCATAGTACATGACAAACCCCAATCTGGTATATCCTACGTACGTTACGGTCATAGTACATGACAAACCCCAATCTGGTATATCCTACGTACGTTACGGTCATAGTACATAACAAACCCCAATCTGGTATATCCTACGTACGTACGGTCATAGTACATGACAAACCCCAATCTGGTATATCCTACGTACTATACGGTCATAGTACATGACAAACCCCAATCTGGTATATCCTACGTGTACGTACGGTCATAGTACACGACAAACCCCAATCTGGTATATCCTACGTACGTACAGTCATAGTACACGACAAACCCCAATCTGGTATATCCTACGTACGTACGGTCATAGTACACGACAAACCCCAATCTGGTATATCCTACGTACGTACGACAAACCCCAATCTGGTATATCCTACGTACGTACGGTCATAGTACATGACAAACCCCAATCTGGTATATCCTACGTACGTACGACAAACCCCAATTTGGTGTATCCTACCTACGTACGGTAACATCTCATTTGCGTGAAATACATTGCAACTGCTTCTTTTACAGTTTGCAAATGGTGTTGATGACTATTGTGGGATTTTCCCCGAAAAGGTCGCCAATTTCATTAGGAAAATCATTGTTTTATTTCATCAAACCACATCATTTATGTTAATGAGTTATGTACCACGTCTATTTGTCTCTGCCAGACTCGGGATTGGTTTATGTAAATAATCTGCCAGACTCGGGATTGGTTTATGTAAATAATCTGGCAGACTCGGGATTGGTTTATGTAAATAATCTGCCAGACTCGGGATTGGTTTATGTAAATAATCTGCCAGACTCGGGATTGGTTTATGTAAATAATCTGCCAGACTCGGGATTGGTTTATGTAAATAATCTGCCAGACTCGGGATTGGTTTATGTAAATAAGTTATGCCACATCTATTTGTCTCTGCCAGACTCGGGGATTGGTCTGTTGATGAATCTGTTTGTCTCTGGAGTTTATGTGCCACGCCTGTTATCTGGAGTGGTTTGTGTACACAAAGTTATTTTTAAATATTATTAGTCATACTCGTGTTGTATGCAAGTGTATCAGTTTTTGTGCCAACAATATTATTTAAACCGTTTTTGTGTTTGTTCAGTTTTTGTGTTTTTTAGTTTTTGTGCCAACAATATTATTTAAACCAGTGAGTTGCGAACATAAATTTCATTGCTATTGTGCACGACATGTAAATAGTGGTGGATTTCATTACTGCAAACCTCGAATGATACTGATTTTGTAAGGAATATATTTGTATATATATATGGAAATTATGACTCGGTTTAAATGCTTATCACCACAAATGTTGCTTTTGCAAACATCATAGATCCAGATCAGATGGCTGGAACGGAACGTGGCAACTGATCGGGCTCTCTGCTCATTATATTTTGATGTTTGCTATTCGGATAGTGGAGCTTAAACACTTGGCTGAATAGCAAACAACATAGATCATGATCGGATGCGGCATTACGCCACGGCTGATCTGTGCTGTTTGCACATTCCTTTCAATTTATTTGTCATTTGAAGGGTTAAATTAAAAAATATAAATAAATGCCAAACTTGATTTTCTATATATATACATATGTATATCAGTTGATGATTTGATTGATGGGAGATCCAGTCATGATATCAGTATAGAATGTTAGCTGGTAGAAATAAAGATCTGATGAATAGTTTCTAGCAAGATTTTTGCAGAATTCTATACGAGAAAATCTAGATCTCCGAAATATAGAATTAACAATTTGCATGTTAGTTGTGAAAATAACTGGCAAATATGTCGAGGAATTTAATGACAATTCTAATGAAATGTCGTATTATATTTCCAGTTTTCAATTAAGAAAAAACACATGAATGAATGATTTATCCGCTACAATTATTTGAACTATTTATAGCCTTTATTTTACCCAGCATGCATGCATGCAAGAGTTAATGATTTTGCGAGGTGTATGACTGTATGTGATATGTGAATTTAGTAATATTTCAACTTGCCTGTGTTGTACTCTGGGTGAGTTGTTTGTAGCATTGCCTGTGTTGTACTCTGGGCGAGTTGTTTGTAGCATTGCCTGTGTTGTACTCTGGGTGAGCTGTTTGTAGCATTGCCTGTGTTGTACTCTGGGTGAGCTGTTTGTAGCATTGCTTGTGTTGTACTCTGGGTGAGCTGTTTGTAGCATTGCCTGTGTTGTACTCTGGTGAGTTGTTTGTAGCATTGCCTGTGTTGTACTCTGGTGGTGTTTGTAGCATTGCCTGTGTTGTACTCTGGGTGAGCTGTTTGTAGCATTGCCTGTGTTGTACTCTGGGTGAGCTGTTTGTAGCATTGCCTGTGTTGTACTCTGGGTGAGCTGTTTGTAGCATTGCCTGTGTTGTACTCTGGGCGAGTTGTTTGTAGCATTGCCTGTGTTGTACTCTGGGTGAGTTGTTTGTAGCATTGCCTGTGTTGTACTCTGGGTGAGGTTTGTAGCATTGCCTGTGTTGTACTCTGGGTGAGCTGTTTGTAGCATTGCCTGTGTTGTACTCTGGGTGAGTTGTTTGTAGCATTGCCTGTGTTGTACTCTGGGCGAGTTGTTTGTAGCATTGCCTGTGTTGTACTCTGGGCGAGCTGTTTGTAGCATTGCCTGTGTTGTACTCTGGGCGAGCTGTTTGTAGCATTCCAAAATTCCCAATAAAAGTTTGTTTCTCTGTTGATTATTTATCTATAGGACATATATAATGATATACCAGGTGGGTGTGAAGTTCTCAACTTTGGGCAAATTGAAATATTCAAGATTTTCAAAATGGCCACCAATCTGAAAATGGTTTCACAATATATTCACTAATAAGGAATGTACAGTCCTAATAGTTATGCATAGACCCAACTAGTATACAATAAATTCTATAATAAATAATAATAGAAGAAAAATATTTATAAATTTGGCAGATGTAGCCATTTTGAAAATCAAAATGGCCACCACTGAATATTTTTCTTCCCATAATGAACAAATAAATATCATAATAATATTTTGTTAGCAGCAATATCAACCAAACTTCAAAACATCATCATTACAAGTGTATTGAGGAACCAACCCTCATATCTTCAAATATTACTATGATTGTTGACATTACTTGGATATACATATGATTTGGGAATTACAGGCAGCTATGATGAATTTCTTCGATTCAAGAAGTGTGCAGCAGTTGAGGAATTGAAGGAGCCAAGTGCATGGTGCTATGAATGTGCCAATAGATGAGGCTGGAGATACTGTACTTGAACACAAAAGTATGTTGGGAGCAAGGACACACACCAAGACCAAAAACCAACATAGTCTACCTACCATTAATAGATAAACCTCCTACAGATCCATATACTATTGTGGCGGCTTTGGTGAAGGCAAATGCGGTGTCCGAAGACACAGGTCAGGGATATGTTGTATTTACCACAGATCAACAACTTTATAGGGTAACTGTACATGTTCTATGGGAGAACCAAACTAGATTTAGTAATGTTTACCTTCGACTAGGTGGTATGCATTTATTGATCAGCTATATCGGATGCCTAGGGTATCTGATGGACAACAGTGGTCTTACTGAAGTTCTTAGTGAAGCATTTGGTGGTGTGTTGAAAATGCTAACTGGGAAAAAGTTCCCTGAAAATGTGAGAGCTCTGCGATTACATGCTGATACAAAAATGCTTCAGACCAATGTTTTACAGAAATAACCGGGAATGCATGGATGACCTTCAACAGGAACTGCATCATGCAACATCATTGATACATCAAACAACAGAACAGCCAAGATCTGGATAAGTCGTTTGATCACACCAGTCCTCACCATCATGCAACATCAAACAACAGAACAGCCAAGATCTGGATAAGTCGTTTGATCACACCAGTCCTCGCCATCATGCAACATCAAACAACAGAACAGCCAAGATCTGGATAAGTCGTTTGATCACACCAGTCCTCACCGTAATGAAGTACATCCGAGCAGAGGGATGCAGATTGGCCAGTTCATCTTGCCACCGTCGGTGAAATGATGCAAACATTTGTTGCTGCTTGGCATTTTAATTATGCCCGCTATGTTCTGTACTATTTACGAACGATGGCATCATTGCCTGATGATGTACAGCGATGGCATCATTGCCTGATGATGTACAGCAACAGTTCATGAAAGGACAACACACAATAATCCAGGTCTCTTCAATGGAGCCTGGAGTGATACGGCCATTAAAGCAACCTACATGAGGTATGGGTATAGTGGTATAATTGGAATCACTCTTAGACCAGAGACACTCAACACATGGACATATAGTTTACATGCATGTATTACAGTTGTGAAGAATCTTGACATCATGAAGGAACCTCCATCTCGATCGTCGGATTACATCCGACGGGGAAAAAACGGAATAGTTCTAACGAGAGAAACTAGAACTCTGCATCGATCCCATTAACAGTGAGCCTAATCAAGATTAACTTGTAGTGACTGGTAAAATTATGGCACATCTCTCTGTAAATGTGGACAATGTTGTTGAACTTGGAACCAAGCAGATGGGGACATTTGAAATAGGTTGGCCTGCCAATTTTCATGAGACAATCCATAAATGTGTTACAACAATGACATTATCATGTAGACATATTAAAGTGATATATGTCAGAGCTATGGCTCTCCGAGCTATGGCTCTCCGATGTAGCTTCTGTAATTATGACAACTATGTACAAATGACAATTGAAACATGAAGATATCCAAGACCAAATCATCTCTTAAACATGAATTGAACAGTCCTTTGGGTAGTGTCGTGGCCAACAGATGGCATTGTACAAATCTTCCTCAACAACTTCTGCATACACACCGAGGGTCATCTTCAATCTGGTGATGTCTAACTTGTATTTGACAATTACAATATTATGTCAAATACAAGTTAGACAAATACAAACTGTCCATATAGTCATGTTGGAAGCATCCAGGAACAAAGGAGCCAGTAGGGTGTATACTCTTTGTCCTGCAGGCAGACTACCACATCAGGAACAAAGGAGCCAGTAGGGTGTATAATCTTTGTCCTGCAGGCAGACTACCACATCAGGAACAAAGGAGCCAGTAGGGTGTATAATCTTTGTCCTGCAGGCAGACTACCACATCAGGAACAAAGGAGCCAGTAGGGTGTATAATCTTTGTCCTGCAGGCAGACTACCACATCAGGAACAAAGGAGCCAGTAGGGTGTATAATCTTTGTCCTGCAGGCAGACTACCACATCAGGAACAAAGGAGCCAGTAGGGTGTATACTCTTTGTCCTGCAGGCAGACTACCACATCAGGAACAAAGGAGCCAGTAGGGTGTATACTCTTTGTCCTGCAGGCAGACTACCACATCAGGAACAAAGGAGCCAGTAGGGTGTATACTCTTTGTCCTGCAGGCAGACTACCACATCAGAAAGTAGAACACCAACAAGAAACAACTAATTGACTTATCATAGCTGACCTTGTGTCTCATGTGTTGGAATGTACACACACACAGGAGGAAGCAGACACAATGATAATACAACAGGTTGCTTCTGTTGGAGTTGATCACGCCCTTGTAGCTGAAGACACAGATATATTCATTATGCTATGTCATTGTGTGCAAGGGTGGTACCACTGGCCATGTTATGTCGGAGCGATTTTTCCTGTAAAAGGAAGGCCCACATTGACATTAATGCTATTGTAGAGAAATGCCACGCAATCATTCGACATCTATTAGCAGCTTGTGGTCTTGTTACTACATATCATGGCATTGGGAAATGCATAGCTCGCAACACAATTCCTGCTATCATTCTATGGGCATCCATCGACCAATTGACCCAAATTTATTAATGGTATTCTTTGATTAATTATAGAATTATTGTATAGTTTGGGTCTACCCACAGAGATAAATAATCAACGGAGAAAAAACTGGGAATTTCTGGTTATGGTGAAACTGCCGGACTATATATATATATATGCTGGAATTGGAAAATATGTCGAAGCTTTGTATACAAATTTAGCTTGATTGTAGAACAAAAAAGCTGAATAAACGCACGCCATGGAGTAAATAAAACAATTCTTATTCGATGTTAATAATTATGTTATATACAAGAACTGAGTTATTAAAAACCTACATATATTATATACTGTTGCTTTTCTTTTGTATGATAAATTGGAGTAAATAAAACAAGGCTCCTTCAGATCTGTGCATTTTAATATTTTCTTTTTTGTTGTATGAGAAAAGAAGCTCATCAAGATCTGTGCAATTAATGTACTGGATTTCATAAAAAGTGTGAACCGAAATTTTGCTAAGTCGATAGACTTTACATTCAAAACAGGCGAACGCAACGGTGCTATTCACTACGGATCTCGAGACTTTTGCAAGTAATTCTCGGCACTCCATGTACCAGTCTCGCTCCCACTCATTGTAGCATCTACACCTGGGCACAAATTCCGGCCCTCACATCTGCAGCAGACAGTGTTGGTTCTGGTCGTAGTTATTTTCCGATATACGATCCAAACAATATAGTAGTTATCCCAGTTAAATGTCTTTGCACTGAAAATATGCTATGATGATATATATCAGTAATCCATGGCATCTGTTGTTACTGTCCTGTCCTAAGCGGTATCACCAGTAAGCTGTCACTGACGTTGTTTAGCTGTATGACCAGTAAGCTGTCACTGACGTTGTTTAGCTGTATCACCAGTAAGCTGTCACTGACGTTGTTTATCTGTATCACCAGTAAGCTGTCACTGACGTTGTTTAGCTGTATCACCAGTAAGCTGTCACTGACGTTGTTTAGCTGTATGACCAGTAAGCTGTCACTGACGTTGTTTAGCCGTCACTGATGTTGTTTAGCTGTATGACCAGTAAGCTGTCACTGACGTTTAGCTGTATGACCAGTAAGCTGTCACTGACGTTGTTTAGCTGTATGACCAGTAAGCTGTCACTGACGTTGTTTAGCTGTATGACCAGTAAGCGTCACTGAGTTTTTAGCTGTCGTCACTGATGTTGTTTAGCTGTATGACCAGTAAGCTGTCACTGATGTTGTTTAGCTGTATGACCAGTAAGCTGTCACTGACGTTGTTTAGCTGTATGACCAGTAAGCTGTCATGGTTGTTGTGTCACTGACGTTGTTTAGCTGTATGACCAGTAAGCTGTCACTGACGTTGTTTAGCTGTATGACCAGTAAGCTGTCACTGACGTTGTTTAGCTGTATGACCAGTAAGCTGTCACTGATGTTGTTTAGCTGTATGACCAGTAAGCTGTCACTGACGTTGTTTAGCTGTATGACCAGTAAGCTGTCACTGACGTTGTTTAGCTGTATGACCAGTAAGCTGTCACTGATGTTGTTTAGCTGTATGACCAGTAAGCTGTCACTGACGTTGTTTAGCTGTATGACCAGTAAGCTGTCACTGACGTTGTTTAGCTGTATGACCAGTAAGCTGTCACTGACGTTGTTTAGCTGTTGCGTGTGTCACTGATGTTGTTTAGCTGTATGACCAGTAAGCTGTCACTGACGTTGTTTAGCTGTATGACCAGTAAGCTGTCACTGACGTTGTTTAGCTGTATGACCAGTAAGCTGTCACTGATGTTGTTTAGCTGTATGTGTGCATGCACAGACAGTAGAGACACTCGTAGATTGGAACCACCTGGACGATTGTATAGTGCATGCACAGACAGTGGAGACACTCATAGATTGGAACAACCTGGGCGATTGCATAGTGCATGCAGACAGTAGAGACACTCATAGATTGGAACCACCTGGACGATTGCATAGTGCATGCACAGACAGTAGAGACACTCATAGATTGGAACCACCTGGGCGATTGTATAGTGCATGCACAGACAGTAGAGACACTCAGATTGGAACCACCTGGACGATTGTATAGTGCATGCACCGACATTAGAGACACTCATAGATGGAACCACCTGGCGATTGCATAGTGCATGCACAGACAGTAGAGACACTCATAGATTGGAACCACCTGGGCGATTGTATAGTGCATGCACAGACAGTAGAGACACTCATAGATTGGAACCACCTGGACGATTGTATAGTGCATGCACAGACATTAGACACTCATAGATTGGAACAACCTGGGTGATTGTATAGTGCATGCAGACAGTAGAGACACTCGTAGATTGGAACCACCTGACGATTGCATAGTGCATGCACACAGTAGAGACACTCATAGATTGGAACCACCTGGACGATTGCATAGTGCATGCAGACAGTAGAGACACTCATAGATTGGAACCACCTGGACGATTGTATAGTGCATGCAGACAGTAGAGACACTCATAGATTGGAACCACCTGGACGATTGTATAGTGCATGCACAGACAGTAGAGGCACTCATAGATTGGAACCACCTGGATGATTGTATAGTGCATGCACAGACAGTAGAGACACTCATAGATTGGAACCACCTGGACGATTGTATAGTGCATGCACAGACAGTAGAGACATCAGATTGGAACCACCTGGGAGATTGTATAGTGCATGCACAGACAGTAGAGACACTCATAGATTGGAACCACCTGGACGATTGTATAGTGCATGCAGACAGTAGAGACACTCGTAAATTGTAACCACCTGGGCGATTGTATAGTGCATGTACAGACAGTAGAGACACTCATAGATTGGAACCACCTGGACGATTGCATAGTGCATGCAGACAGTAGAGACACTCATAGATTGGAACCACCTGGACGATTGTATAGTGCATGCAGACAGTAGAGACACTCATAGATTGGAACCACCTGGACGATTGCATAGTGCATGCAAACAGTAGAGCGTTTCATGCCAGTGCACCCACACGTGATTACGACGCTCACTCCCGTAGCACATATATCAGTAATGATCCTGCTATGTTATCCAACAGATATAAATGTGGAACACACCTAGTATTGTCAATTGCAGCAGGCGTCAAAAAGGCATCACAACGGCCCGTCTTCATACTATGATCTCATCATCATCATCATCTATAGTGATTGCGTCACTCTGCATAGAGTAAACTCGTAATGTCGTTATATACATATTTACAAGTAGTTCTTAAAACGGATAAAAAGGCCATGTGTGTTTAGTGGACATAGCGATTGGCCAGTACCAATTGGAAAACCCCCAATGTGGTCTGGTCAATAGCGTTCTGGGGTAGCTTGTTCCAGAATACTATGGATGCAGGAAAGAAGCTGTTCTGGTATATGTTTGTACGGGCTCTGATTTGGCAGTAGCGTTCGTTGTGGCCTCGGTTGGTCCTGGCAGTAACTAAAGTTGGGTTTGGATTGATGTCGACTAGGTTGTGGAGGGTCTTGTATAGCATGGTTAGACGTGTTTTCGCGGCGTTGTTGTAAGGTGGTCCATGCCAGGTCGTTCATCATGTTGGCTACACTGCTGGTTGTGGAGTGGTCATTCTTGACAAACATAGCAGCTCTCCGTTGGACAATTTCCAGTTGCTTGATGAGGTTTTCTGAGTGGAGCGACCAGACAGAAGAAACACACTCCACACACGGACGGACATATGTATTGAAGGCATTGGCTTTGGGTGATGATGGACTTGAGCAATTGTTTCTTTGGAAGAAGGATATGGTCGAATTAGCATTCTTCGTGACGTTGTTGGTGTACTTATTCCAGGATAGATGTTGTGATATAGTGACGCCAATGTATTTTGCACAGTCAGTTGCTTGTAAAGGAGTTCCGTGGATGATGCATGGTGTAATGACAGGGTGCTTCTTTGTGGTGATGTGGACTACCTCGCACTTGTCTGGGTTTAAGGCCATCTGTCAATCGCGTTCCCAGGACTGGAGGTTGTCAAGGTCCTGTTGGAGCTGGTGTGAGTCTTCAGCAGATTTGATGATTCTTTATAGCAGACAATCGTCAGCAAAAAGACGAGCGATATACTTCACCTTAGAGGGAATGTCATTGGTGTAGGCCAGGAAGAGTAAGGGGCCAAGAACGCTACCTCGTGGGACGCCAGAGGTGAAAGGCGACGTTGCTGAATATGAGCCGTCAATTACAACTTGCTGGGTACGAGATCCCAGAAAGTCCTCGATTCAAGACCGGATGTTTCCACGGATGCCATAGCGATCTAGTTTCTGTGGGAGGCGTGAGTAAGGGACTTTATCGAACGATTTGGAGAAATCAAGTAGGACGGTGTCGATCTGATGGTTATTCTCAATGCCTTATGCCAGGTCGTTGATGATAATGATAAGCTGTGTGTCACAGGATCGTTTATTCCGCAAACCATGCTGAAGATGATGTGTTCTAGGAGTTTACAGGATACAGATGTCAGTGAGATGGGACAGTAGTTGAAAGGGGTTGATCTGTTCCCTTTCTTGAATACAGGAGAGACTAAAGCTGATTTCCAGTATAATGGTATTTCCACTAGTTCTATGGAGAGCTGGAAAGTGTTGGAAAAGCCTGGGGCTAATTCGTCAGCGGCAAGTTTAAGGAGCCTGGTGGGTATCTTGTCAGGGCCGGCAGCCTTGTGCGGTTTCAGATGAGTTTCTTGACACCGTTATGGGGCTATGGAGTGTGACTTGGGGGTAAGGTTGATCTATATCCTCCAATCCAAATGGAAGCGAAGTAGATGCTACCTGTCTGTTATACAGAATGAAAACTTGGAAAACATTATGACGAGATATCCGGCTTTCGGTCTCTCCAGAACGAGACTCACCAGAGACATTCGTCACACCATTATTGGCCAACTTGGATTCCCTGTATGGAATCAACTCTCATCGAAGTTCATGTTGACGTGAATGACCCGCACTTCACTCATTGTGTTCAACAAACTTTACAAAAAAGCCTTGTTTTAAAAATGATAAAAAAAACACCGATTGTATTATATTACATTGTATTATATTAAGGCTTTTATTGTAGTTTGTTGATATTTGAATATCTCCATATCGTATCAATCGCTTTAACTCATCGCGTACAGTATATCTATCTCCATATCGTATCAATCGCTTTAACTCATCGGGTACAGTGTATCTATCTCCATATCGTATCAACAGCTTTAGCTCATCGAGTACAGTATATCTATCTCCATATCGTATCAATCGCTTTAACTCATCGGGTACAGTATATCTATCTCCATATCGTATCAATCGCTTTAACTCATCGGGTACAGTGTATCTATCTCCATATCGTATCAACAGCTTTAGCTCATCGAGTACAGTATATCTATCTCCATATCGTATCAACCGCTTTAACTCATCGCGTACAGTATATCTATCTCCATATCGTATCAACTGCTTTAACTCATCGCGTACAGTATATCTATCTCCATATCGTATCAAACGCTTTAACTCATCGCGTACAGTATATCTATCTCCATATCGTATCAACAGCTTTAGCTCATCCGAGTATAATATATCTATCTCCATATCGTATCAACCGCTTTAACTCATCGCGTACAGTATATCTATCTCCATATCGTATCAATCGCTTTAACTCATCGAGTACAGTATATCTATCTCCATATCGTATCAACTGCTTTAACTCATCCGAGTATAATATATCTATCTCCATATCGTATCAATCGCTTTAACTCATCGCGTACAGTATATCTATCTCCATATCGTATCAATCGCTTTAACTCATCGCGTACAGTATATCTATCTCCATATCGTATCAACCGCTTTAACTCATCGAGTACAGTATATCTATCTCCATATCGTATCAACCGCTTTAACTCATGGAGTACAGTATATCTATCTCCATATCGTATCAACTGCTTTAACTCATCGCGTACAGTATATCTATCTCCATATCGTATCAACCGCTTTAACTCATCCGAGTACAGTATATCTATCTCCATATCGTATCAACCGCTTTAAGTCATCGCGTACAGTATATCTATCTCCATATCGTATCAACCGCTTTAACTCGGTGAGTACAGTATATCTATCTCCATATCGTATCAACCGCTTTAACTCATCGCGTACAGTATATCTATCTCCATATCGTATCAAATCGCTTTAACTCATCGAGTACAGTATATCTATCTCCATATCGTATCAACCGCTTTAACTCATGTAGTACAGTATATCTATCTCCATATCGTATCAACCGCTTTAACTCATCGAGTACAGTATATCTATCTCCATATCGTATCAATCGCTTTAACTCATCGAGTACAGTATATCTATCTCCATATCGTATCAACTGCTTTAACTCATCGCGTACAATATATCTATCTCCATATCGTATCAACCGCTTTAACTCATCCGAGTACAGTATATCTATCTCCATATCGTATCAACCGCTTTAAGTCATCGCGTACAGTATATCTATCTCCATATCGTATCAACCGCTTTAACTCATCCGAGTACAGTATATCTATCTCCATATCGTATCAATCGCTTTAAGTCATCGCGTACAGTATATCTATCTCCAAATCGTATCAACCGCTTTAACTCATCCGAGTACAGTATATCTATCTCCATATCGTATCAACAGCTTTAGCTCATCCGAGTATAATATATCTATCTCCATATCGTATCAACCGCTTTAACTCATCCGAGTACAGTATATCTATCTCCATATCGTATCAACAGCTTTAACTCATCGAGTACAGTATATCTATCTCCATATCGTATCAACTGCTTTAACTCAGTGAGTACAGTATATCTATCTCCATATCGTATCAATCGCTTTAACTCATCGAGTACAGTATGTCTATCTCCATATCGTATCAACCGCTTTAGCTCGAGTACAGTATATCTATCTCCATATCGTATCAATCGCTTTAACTCATCGAGTACAGTATATCTATCTCCATATCGTATCAATCGCTTTAACTCATCGCGTACAGTATATCTATCTCCATATCGTATCAACAGCTTTAACTCATCGAGTACAGTATATCTATCTCCATATCGTATCAACTGCTTTAACTCAGTGAGTACAGCATATCTATCTCCATATCGTATCAATCGCTTTAACTCATCGAGTACAGTATGTCTATCTCCATATCGTATCAACCGCTTTAGCTCGAGTACAGTATATCTATCTCCATATCGTATCAATCGCTTTAACTCATCGAGTACAGTATATCTATCTCCATATCGTATCAACAGCTTTAACTCATCGAGTACAGTATATCTATCTCCATATCGTATCAACAGCTTTAGCTCATCCGAGTATAATATATCTATCTCCATATCGTATCAACCGCTTTAACTCATTGAATATAGTATATCTATCTCCATATCGTATCAACAGCTTTAGCTCATCGCGTACAGTATATCTATCTCAATATCGTATCAACCGCTTTACCTCATCGAGTACAGTGTATCTATCTCCATATTGTATCAACAGCTTTAGCTCATCGAGTACAGTATATCTATCTCCATATCGTATCAACCGCTTTAACTCATCCGAGTACAGTATATCTATCTCCATATCGTATCAACCGCTTTAACTCATCGAGTACAGTATATCTATCTCCATATCGTATCAACCGCTTTAGCTCATTGTGTACAGTGTATCTATCTCCATATTGTATCAACCGCTTTAACTCATCGAGTACAGTATATCTATCTCCATATCGTATCAACTGCTTTAACTCAGTGAGTACAGTATATCTATCTCCATATCGTATCAATCGCTTTAACTCATCGAGTACAGTATCTCTATCTCCATATCGTATCAACCGCTTTAGCTCGAGTACAGTGTATCTATCTCCATATTGTATCAATCGCTTTAACTCATCGAGTACAGTATATCTATCTCCATATCGTATCAATCGCTTTAACTCATCGCGTACAGTATATCTATCTCCATATCGTATCAATCGCTTTAACTCATCGCGTACAGTATATCTATCTCCATATCGTATCAATCGCTTTAACTCATCGAGTACAGTATATCTATCTCCATATCGTATCAATCGCTTTAACTCATCGCGTACAGTATATCTATCTCCATATCGTATCAACAGCTTTAGCTCATCCGAGTATAATATATCTATCTCCATATCGTATCAACCGCTTTAACTCATTGAATATAGTATATCTATCTCCATATCGTATCAACAGCTTTAGCTCATCGCGTACAGTATATCTATCTCAATATCGTATCAACCGCTTTAGCTCATCGAGTACAGTGTATCTATCTCCATATTGTATCAACAGCTTTAGCTCATCGAGTACAGTATATCTATCTCCATATCGTATCAACCGCTTTAGCTCATCACGTACAGTATATCTATCTCCATAATGTATCAACCGCTTTAACTCATCGAGTACAGTATATCTCCATATCGTATCAACCGCTTTAGTTCATCGAGTACAGTATATCTATCTCCAAATCGTATCAACCGCTTTAACTCATCTAGTACAGTATATCTATCTCCATATCGTATCAACCGCTTTAACTCAGTGAGTACAGTATATCTATCTCCATATCGTATCAACCGCTTTAACTCAGTGAGTACAGTATATCTATCTCCATATCGTATCAACCGCTTTAACTCATCGAGTACAGTATATCTATCTCCACATCGTATCCTCTTTAACTCATCGAGTACAGTATATCTATCTCCATATCGTATCAATCGCTTTAAGTCATCGAGTACAGTATATCTATCTCCATATCGTATCAACCGCTTTAACTCGAGTACAGTATATCTGTCTCCATATCGTATCAACCGCTTTAACTCATCGAGTACAGTATATCTATCTCCATATTGTATCAATCGCTTTAACTCATCGAGTACAGTATATCTGTCTCCATATCGTATCAACCGCTTTAACTCATCGAGTACAGTATATCTATCTCCATATTGTATCAATCGCTTTAACTCATCCGAGTACAGTATATCTATCTCCATATCGTATCAACCGCTTTAACTCATCGAGTACAGTATATCTATCTCCATATCGTATCAATCGCTTTAAGTCATCTAGTACAGTATATCTATCTCCATATTGTATCCTCTTTAACTCATTGAGTACAGTATATCTATCTCCATATCGTATCAACAGCTTTAACTCATCGAGTACAGTATATCTGTCTCCATATCGTATCAACCGCTTTAACTCATTGAGTACAGTATATCTATCTCCATATCGTATCAACAGCTTTAACTCATCGAGTACAGTATATTTATATCCATATCGTATCAACCGCTTTAACTCATTGAGTACAGTATATCTATCTCCATATTGTATCACTGTGGTAGTGCATTGTAGACATTGTTAGTCCCTTCCTGATAATGGAACATGCATATTAATCATCTCAAGTTCTCAGGAATAATTTTACTATGTATTGTACTATGTATTGTACTATGTATTGTACTATGTATTGTACTATGTATTGTACTATGTACTATGTATTGTACTATGTATTGTACTATGTATTGTACTATGTATTGTACTATGTATTGTGCTATGTATTGTACTATGTATTGTACTATGTACTATGTATTGTACTATGTACTATGTATTGTACTATGTATTGTACTATGTATTGTACTATGTATTGTACTATGTATTGTACTATGTATTGTACTATGTATTGTACTATGTATTGTACTATGTATTGTACTATGTATTGTACTATGTATTGTACTATGTATTGTACTATGTACTATGTATTGTACTATGTATTGTACTATGTATTGTACTATGTATTGTACTATGTATTGTACTATGTACTATGTATTGTACTATGTATTGTACTATGTATTGTACTATGTACTATGTATTGTACTATGTATTGTACTATGTATTGTACTATGTACTATGTATTGTACTATGTACTATGTATTGTACTATGTATTGTACTATGTATTGTACTATGTATTGTACTATGTATTGTACTATGTACTATGTATTGTACTATGTATTGTACTATGTATTGTACTATGTACTATGTATTGTACTATGTACTATGTATTGTACTATGTATTGTACTATGTATTGTACTATGTACTATGTATTGTACTATGTATTGTACTATGTATTGTACTATGTATTGTACTATGTATTGTACTATGTATTGTACTATGTATTGTACTATGTATTGTACTATGTATTGTACTATGTACTATGTATTGTACTATGTATTGTACTATGTATTGTACTATGTATTGTATTGTACTATGTACTATGTATTGTACTATGTATTGTACTATGTATTGTACTATGTACTATGTATTGTACTATGTATTGTACTATGTATTGTACTATGTATTGTACTATGTATTGTACTATGTACTATGTATTGTACTATGTATTGTACTATGTATTGTACTATGTACTATGTATTGTACTATGTATTGTACTATGTATTGTACTATGTACTATGTATTGTACTATGTATTGTACTATGTATTGTACTATGTACTATGTATTGTACTATGTATTGTATTGTACTATGTATTGTACTATGTATTGTACTATGTACTATGTATTGTACTATGTATTGTACTATGTATTGTACTATGTATTGTACTATGTATTGTACTATGTACTATGTATTGTACTATGTATTGTACTATGTATTGTACTATGTACTATGTATTGTACTATGTATTGTACTATGTACTATGTATTGTACTATGTATTGTACTATGTACTATGTATTGTACTATGTATTGTACTATGTATTGTACTATGTACTATGTATTGTACTATGTATTGTACTATGTATTGTACTATGTACTATGTATTGTACTATGTATTGTACTATGTACTATGTATTGTACTATGTATTGTACTATGTATTGTACTATGTATTGTACTATGTACTATGTATTGTACTATGTACTATGTATTGTACTATGTATTGTACTATGTATTGTACTATGTACTATGTATTGTACTATGTATTGTACTATGTATTGTACTATGTATTGTACTATGTATTGTACTATGTATTGTACATGTATTGTACTATGTATTGTACTATGTATTGTACTATGTATTGTACTATGTATTGTACTATGTATTGTACTATGTATTGTACTATGTATTGTACTATGTATTGTACATGTATTGTACATGTATTGTACTATGTATTGTACTATGTATTGTATCAAAACTATAACTTTAAAATATCGTATTATTGTATAAGATATACATATTCAGTTCTGTTTTGTATATTATGTATTGCAATGTTTTCAAATATGTCTGTACTTTTGGCTATCAGCAGCTAACATATAATTGCAGTACACACGCCGTGAATCACGTTGGCGGGTGCCCCAATACTGGGGTGGTAGTGCATTGTAGGCATTGTTAGTCCCTTCCTGATAATCGAACATACATATTAATCATCTCAGGTTCTCGGGAATAATTGTACATGTACTATGTATTGTACATTGTACTATCAAAACTACTTTAAAATATCGTATAAGATATACATATTCAGTTCTGTTTTGTATATTATGTATTGCAATGTTTTCAAATATGTCTGTACATACCGTATATATATATATTGATTTAAAATAAATGAACACGTAGAGCTTCACAAAAGCAATGTTAAAATAATAAATATAAAATTGTAGACTAATGGCGCCAACAAACAAATACTGGCGCTATATTATCTGAATTTGCGAACATATTTGGTGCAACTTCTTTTTTTGTTGTTGACGCAACAAGTTTTGTCAAATACATGGCTTCAAATATTTATCTGTAAACTTATGGCTCTTATTTGGCTCCAAGTTTTTCAAATTGGCTCCATTTTCTTCAATTGGCTACAGAGGTGGCGCAGACATAAATTACGACAGACTCTTACTATATTTGTACATGTTTAGTTAGTTATTGTTCTTTTTTAAAATTTATTTTTATACAAATTTATATTAGCTCGATTACAAAACAAGTTCTTACAACTTATATTAATCACTCTCGAGATTTCATTCCTGATGGAATCCATCGCCAAGAGTGAGAGAGAGGCAATGTGGAATTTAAATGCACAATCATAACGGCTTCAGCTGGGCGCGAACTCCGGGCCTTTCGCGTATCACAAGTTCCACTTGTTGTTTTAGATGATCTCCAGCTTGTGCTAAGAGTGTATTTATTGCTCAGGTATCTGTTACACATGTTAAAGTTACAAAATCGGTGATAAAATAATAATTTTTCTTGAGTTTTGACAGTTTGCATGGAATATTATGCAATTATAAAAATAGAATGTACGACATACCCCCCCCCCCATAAAAAACCCTTATCCTAACACTAACCATATCCCTAGATCATCATCTACAGATGTACCACCGCTGATACATAAATCAATGGCTAATCAGCTGGAAATTTACACATTTCCAATACCCACTGCACCTTTTGCCTCTTGAGAGTGATTAGTTGTAAGAACTTGTTTCGCAATCGAGCTATAATAAATTTGTATAAACTAAGGGCAGAACCTTTGTGGGGTTTAAAATGTATTTCTTTCCAAAAGACGTTTTTGAAGTCAATACAGAAGTTAATGTTCTTAAAATGTTATCATCTATAACTATATTTCAATATTCACATCCAATGACCATGACCTTTTGACCTACTTTGTGTTGGACGCTTCAGTCCTGAACATTTTACCAGTTTTATAGTTTTGCCAATATATTTCAATACATTCAATGACCTTGACCTACTTTGTGTTGGACGCTTCAGTCCTGAACATTTTACCAGTTTTGCCAAGATATTTCAATACATTCAATGTCCTTGACCTATTGACATACTGTCCTGGTTTTAGACTACAGTCATGAAATATGTCCCACGTGTTCAGTTTTCATTGAAGATTTTATCATGACATTTGGACCATGTGTAGCACGTCCGATTTGAGGTGTCCGAGTTCGATACTCTGTCACAGTACATAATATTATGTGTTCGTCATTGAGTAAGACACTTCACACACCTCACTATGTACTGGTTAACAGCTTAGGTCGACTAAGCCTGGCCACAGGATTTTGAAGTTTCATCAGTTGAAAAAATATATAGTATTTGGTAATGGGAGTCAAGAGGTGCTTCTATAAGGGAAATAGTTTATGAACATTGGTTTGGCTACTACATTGTCAATGTATGTTGTATTGGTAATGGCATCAAGAGGTGCTTCTATGAGGGAAAGGGTTTATGAACATTGGTTTGGCTACTATATTGTCAATGTATGTTGTATTGGTAATGGCATCAAGAGGTGCTTCTATGAGGGAAAGGGTTTATGAACATTGGTTTGGCTACTACATTGTCAATGTATGTTGTATTGGTAATGGCATCGAGGTGCTTCTATGAGGGAAAGGGTTTATGAACATTGGTTTGGCTACTATATTGTCAATGTATGTTGTATTGGTAATGGCGTCAAGAGGTGCTTCTATGAGGGAAAGGGTTTATGAACATTGGTTTGGCTACTACATTGTCAATGTATGTTGTATTGGTAATGGCGTCAAGAGGTGCTTCTATGAGGGAAAGGGTTTATGAACATTGGTTTGGCTACTATATTGTCAATGTATGTCGTATTGGTAATGGCATCAAGAGGTGCTTCTATGAGGGAAAGGGTTATGAACATTGGTTTGGCTACTACATTGTCAATGTATGTCGTATTGGTAATGGCATCAAGAGGTGCTTCTATGAGGGAAAGGGTTTATGAACATTGGTTTGGCTACTATATTGTCAATGTATGTTGTATTGGTAATGGCGTCAAGAGGTGCTTCTATGAGGGAAAGGGTTTATGAACATTGGTTTGGCTACTACATTGTCAATGTATGTTGTATTGGTAATGGCGTCAAGAGGTGCTTCTATGAGGGAAAGGGTTTATGAACATTGGTTTGGCTACCATATTGTCAATGTATGTTGTATTGGTAATGGCGTCAAGAGGTGCTTCTATGAGGGAAAGGGTTAATGAACATTGTCAATGTATGTCGTATTGGCAATGGCGTCAAGAGGTGCTTCTATGCGGGAAAGTATTAATGAACATTGGTTTGGCTACTACATTGTCAATGTATGTCATATTGGCAATGGCGTCAAGAGGTGTTTCTATGAGGGAAAGGGTTTATGAGCATTGATTTGGCTACTACATTGTCAATGTATGTCATATTGGTAATGGTGTCAAGAGGTGCTTCTATGAGGGAAAGGGTTAATGAACATTGTCAATGTATGTCGTATTGGCAATGGCGTCAAGAGGGCTTCTATGCGGAAAGTGTTAATGAACATTGGTTTGGCTACTACATTGTCAATGTATTTGTATTGGTAATGGCGTCAAGAGGTGCTTCTATGAGGGAAAGGGTTTATGAACATTGGTTTGGCTACTACATTGTCAATGTATGTTGTATTGGTAATGGCGTCAAGAGGTGCTTCTATGAGGGAAAGGGTTTATGAACATTGATTTGACTACTACATTGTCAATGTATGTCGTATTGGCAATGGCGTCAAGAGGTGCTTCTATGAGGGAAAGGGTTTATGAACATTGGTTTGACTACTATATTGTTAATGTATGTGTGGTTTGACTACTATATTGTCAATGTATGTGTATGTCGTATTGGTAATGGTGTCAAGAGGTGCTTCTATGAGGGAAAGGGTTTATGAACATTGGTTTGACTACTATATTGTCAATGTATGTCGTAAGGGTTTTTGAACATTGGTTCGACTACTATATTGTCAATGTATGTTGTATTGGCAATGGCGTCAAGAGGTGCTTCTATGAGGGAAAGGGTTTATGAACATTGATTTGGCTACTACATTGTCAATGTATGTCGTATTGGTAATGGCGTCAAGAGGTGCTTGTATTGGTAATGGCGTCAAGAGGTGCTTCTATGCGGGAAGTCTATTATAGCCCTGTTAAAAACATAACGCTGCTTTGCGTAGCAACGTCTTGATAATTTAGTGACGTCATGACTATTTGCGCGGACACTTGGCGCCAACATGAAAGTAGCAACGTTATTTATTAAAACGAGAGCGCTATGGTAATGTGATAAATAGGATTTTACACTCGTGATTTCATACCATAATTCATGGTTGTTGTTACCGTGGTAATGTGATAAATAGGATTTTACACTCATGATTTCATACCATAATTTATGGTTGTTGTTACCGTGGTAATGTGATAAATAGGATCTTACACTCATGATTTCATACCATAATTCATGGTTTTGTTACCGTGGTAATGTGATAAATAGGATCTTGCACTCATGATTTCATACCATAATTTATGGTTGTTGTTACCGTGGTAATGTGATAAATAGGATCTTACACTCATGATTTCATGCCATATTTTATGGTTGTTGTTACCGTGGTAATGTGATAAATAGGATCTTACACTCATGATTTCATACCATAATTCATGGTTTTGTTACCGTGGTAATGTGATAAATAGGATCTTACACTCATGATTTCATACCATAATTTATGGTTGTTGTTACCGTGGTAATGTGATAAATAGGATCTTACACTCATGATTTCATGCCATATTTTATGGTTGTTGTTACCGTGGTAATATGATAAAAAGGATCTTACACTCATGATTTCATGCCATATTTTATGGTTGTTGTTACCGTGGTAATATGATAAAAAGGATCTTACACTCATGATTTCATGCCATATTTTATGGTTGTTACCGTGGTAATATGATAAAAAGGATCTTACACTCATGATTTCATGCCATATTTTATGGTTGTTGTTACCGTGGTAATATGATAAAAAGGATCTTGCGCTCATGATTTCATGCCATATTTTATGAAACGAGTTTTGGAATTTTGCCAAAAGGCGAGCTTAATAGCAAAATCCTAATCGAGTTTCATAAAATATAGTATGAAATCGCCACTCTTGTAAGTTTCTATACTTAGAAGATATTGTAGCTAAGCAAATACTAAATAGACATGCATATCACCTCTCACACGTGGGATAACTGCTCCAGTACAAAAATAACTACACCAAATTAATACATGTACATATTTAATGCATGTCACAATTAGAAGATGTCATGGGACCGCCTCCGTGGTTGAGTGGTTATGGTCGCTGACTTGTATACACCATCGTAACCTATTATCACTGATGGTCACGGGTTCGAGGCCCACTCAGACCGTGACTCTTTATATGAAAAAGTTGGCAATTTTCAAGTACTTGTTAACCGCTGGAGCCTGCCCAGAAAAAGTGTTATTTAGTTTATACAAATTTATTTTAGCTCAATTGTGAAACAAGTTACAACTTATATTAATCACTCTCGATACCTCATTCCTGATGGAATCCATCGCCACGAGGGAGAGAGAAGAGGCAACGTGGAATATAAATGTCTTGCCTAAGGGCACAATCGAAACAGCTCAAGCAGAGCTCAAACTCTGGGCCTTTCGCAACTGAAACGAACGTGCTACCACTGCGCTATCACGACTTCCACATCCTTATTAGGTTATCTGCCCATTGCTGATATTTTCAACCAGTAGCGACACTAAATAAACTTAAAACAATATGGAAAAAAGAAGCGAGTGCTAACAACTGCGTTAATCGGACGGCCTATGCTGTTTGCAAGTGATTTTATCTGCCGCTAGTGTACAAAGGGTTAAAACTCATTTATCTGTTTTTTAAAAATTCTTTCAGGCTTAGTTATACTGCAAATGTATCGAAGTACTGTTACGTTTGCCTGTAAGCCATTGCTAGAAGAGAAAGAAGTAATAAAATGATAATTTTTAAACGTTGGCTATACATTGTTAACCATTGGCTATACATATTGAACCGTTGGCTATACATTTTGAACCGTTGGCTATACATTTTGAACCGTTGGTTATACATATTGAACCGTTGGCTATACATTTTGAACCGTTGGCTATACATATTGAACCGTTGGCTATACATTTTGAACCGTTGGCTATACATATTGAACCGTTGGCTATACATTTTGAACCGTTGGCTATACATATTGAACCGTTGGCTATACATTTTGAACCGTTGGCTATACATATTGAACCGTTGGCTATACATTTTGAACCGTTGGCTATACATTTTGAACCGTTGGCTATACATTTTGAACCATTGGCTATACATTTTGAACCGTTGGCTATACATTTTGAACCATTGGCTATACATTTTGAACCGTTGGCTATACATTTTTAACTGTTGGCTATACATTTTTAGAAATTCAGTGGCATCAAGTCTGGACAAACTGAAGGGATTATATGGTTTGACACGAACCTTATGTTAACACATATTTGTATTGTACAAAATCTGATCAAAATCTATTCAACAATTTTCAAGATATTGGACCAGACAGACATGTTTTTTAGCCATTGAAAAATAACTAGAGATTATCAGTCGGAGAGATGCAAACCTACCCTCTGGGCTGACCGCCTTGGCCAAATTGGTTTGTGGGATTTAACTTCGCACCAACAGTTTACGTCATACGGCGACTTTCCAGCTGTTGGTGGAGGAAGAAACCCCTTTCGAGCAGTATTTCAGATGCGAGTGGGCACCCGGATAGAACCGACAACCTTCCGCAAGCCAGCTGAACTAGCTTCCTCATTTTAAATAATTTGACACCCCAGTTGGATTTGAACCAGCAGCAGTGAGGGGGCAAGTGATTTGAAGTCAATGGACCACTCGTCCTAGGAGGCCCCTACTCCTTGACCACAGGCCGTGACCGAATTCTCGCCCCTGGACCAACCCTCTATATATCCACACACAGTTTCATCAACAACCGTCGAGTTATCCTGCTAACAGACAGACAGACAGACAGACAGACAGACAGACAGACAGACAGAGACAGACGCAGCCAAAACCAATACCCTCTATTTGTACGGCGTGGGTTAACAAGTATGGAGCTACAAAGGTAAACATGCAAGCCAGTCGGATGAAACATATTTGTAGCAAATATAATTCCTTTCTATGCAACAATAAATGGTTGGACACAGGCCAGTATGGGATAAATTTGTAGCAAATATAATTCCTTTCTATGCAACAATAAATGGTTGGACACAGGCCAGTATGGGATAAATTTGTAGCAAATATAATTAAATTCTATCCACCCATGTTCAAGATACTGTTCTGGACAGACATCAGCCCACACAATAAAAACATAATAACAAAATATAATTTGTCTGTACACCTACATGTGTATTCATATTTTAAAAGTGAAAGTAGAATTCCAATTCATACACCTTTGTCAAAAAATATTAATAACATTTATCACTTAAATTGTATTTCAATACCTTTAAAATAATATCAAATATATTAACAAACAATTGATTGCGAATAAAGAATTACTAGGAAAATCTTCAAATAGCCATTTATAAAAAGATGCCACACAATAAGATCTTATCAGTGTGTTCAAAGACTTTGAGAAGTATGTCAGTGACTCCATGGAACCATTGGCGTAGTTTCCTATAGGCTGTGTAGGCCGTGGCCTACACTTTCCCCCGAAAAATCGAAAAAATAAAAATGCCAAATCTGCAACAAATATCGGGAGGCCAGGATTAAATTATATACGCTATAAATAGTTTTCCTGGGGACGACCCCCCGGACCCCCCTCCTGTCTTAAGTTGGCCTACACATCGATTCCAGCCAAGCTACACCCCTGGGAACACGTCCTATTTTCCACATTAAGTATTTGAGGATGGGTGGGAGGTATTTAATTGCAAATAGTTTAACCCTTTCCCTCATAGAAGCACCTCTTGACACCATGGATAGATATGGCGACTACTTATCTTGTGTGTTTTACGTTTATTTATCGTCGCTACCGGTTGCCCATATGAGCGACGCCTCCTGAAGAGATTAGTCATTTTAGATTTTGGAGGATAGTGCAATGATACAGACAGTCTCCTCTGGTTCTTTTACGTGCACAGTGTAAAGCACCGACACGAGACCTTGGTTTAACGTCCCATCTGAAAGACTGTTAATTGTATTAGGGTCAGACAGGGGATCGACCACTTATCCACTGTATACGATTGCTAAATGGCTGTAAAGGGAAGGGTTAATAAATTTCAACACAATACGGTACATCTATACCATATATGTTGCTATTCATGAAGCATTGTATTACGCATGCTGTTGACCCTATTTATATTACTTTGTTATGTTATGGTTGAAATACTCAAGATTCTGTGACAAATAATTGTCGCCCTAGGGACCCTGACTTCGCCCTCTGGGGCCCCCACTTCTCCCTAAAAACAAAAAAATAAATATTATTTTTTGGTTTTTACGATTTTCAAACAAAATTTTGTCTACTAAGATACACTGGGCCAATTATAAAGCTTCTATTCAAATGTTATATTTAATGGTTGTACTGTGCATTTTAACCCTATTTTGCAAAAGAACACCATTTAAGGAAGTGCTTTAACTCTTTCAACACCAAGTAACTGACATGGACTGGTCCATGATATTCTTAGACCAATAAATGAATAAGAAAATTACATTCGGACCAGTTCATTTATCAAGATGGGTAATTTTGTCTAACATTAGTAATACTACTTGCAAAAAGTGCAGATCCTGATGAGACGGCTCGTCACGAGCCGGCTCATCTGGATCTACACTTTTTGTAAGCCTATAAATAGAGGTCTGTGGTGTTGAAAGGGTTAAATCACGCGCTTTCTCACTTCTCCCAAAAATTCTGACCTGAACCCTGTAATACGAAATTACCTTTCTGTAGATATTTGCTCTTCTCACCGATGTAGTGTCGCTTTAATTAACATTCGTGAAGACATCACATGTATAGAACTCACACACGCAAGAAAAATATTACCCTCCATAAGCCAACGTTATCACATAGAACATGAACTATAATATAATACACAGACGGTGATGAGGTATATTGCTGGTTTATATCTAAACATAATAGTCATTACAATCATCTCTATGCCATCAACTTCATTACACTAAATGCATTTCCACAAATGTTGCTCTGTTCTTGAATACTGCACCCCATGTTCGTGCCTGTCTGTGTAGCTCCGATTGGTGGTGTGAAGATGAGGCTGTGTTTCTTGATTGGTTGCTATTTATAGATGTGGTATTCCCAGTTATTCCAGTCAGATTCGGGCTAGTACCAAAGTTGTACCTTCTGATGCAATGTCTGAAATATTTACAACAGAGAATAACAACAAACTTTCAGGGCTCATCATAGAGGGTAGCGACATGTGCGAAATAGTCGCCCTAGGGACCGCGACTTCACCCCCCCCCCACCACATAAGATGTTTTTACTAGGGGTGGCAATGAATGGCGATTTTGGCATTCGAATATTCTAATGATCTTTCGAACACTAATTTCTTGAATTTTCGAATTGTACACATCATCTAATTTCTGTTTTGCAGCACTGTGACGGAGAACCATTTCCATCGGCTGGGTAGAATTATATAAACGTGACGTCTACTGTTAGCCATTTGAAAAGACAGGTCTTTTGTTAGCCTGATATTTAATAAACATT
Source organism: Archivesica marissinica (assembly GCA_014843695.1). Taxonomy (NCBI): domain Eukaryota; kingdom Metazoa; phylum Mollusca; class Bivalvia; order Venerida; family Vesicomyidae; genus Archivesica; species Archivesica marissinica. The sequence goes on from CM026393.1 coordinate 50,663,730, forward strand.
GAACATTAGTTTATACAAATATATTTTAGCTCGATTGCGAAACATATGTACTGCCCCATGCAAATTAAGCCAGTAATACCCTTAAGGTACTGTCACATGCAAATTAAGCCGGTAATACCCTCAAGGTACTGTCACATGCAAATTAAGCCAGTAATACCCTTAAGGTACTGCCCTATGCAAATTAAGCCAGTAATACCCTTAAGGTACTGTCACATGCAAATTAAGCCAGTAATACCCTTAAGGTACTGCCACGTGCAAATTAAGTCAGTAATACCCTTAAGGTACTGCCACATGCAAATTAAGCCAGTAATACCCTTAAGGTACTGTCACATGCAAATTAAGTCAGTAATACCCTTAAGGTACTGCCACGTGCAAATTAAGCCAGTAATACCCTTACGGTACTGCCACATGCAAATTAAGTCAGTAATACCCTTAAGGTACTGTCACGTGCAAATTAAGCCAGTAATACCCTTAAGGTACTGTCACATGCAAATTAAGTCAGTAATACCCTTAAGGTACTGTCACGTGCAAATTAAGCCAGTAATACCCTTAAGGTACTGTCACGTGCAAATTAAGCCAGTAATACCCTTAAGGTACTGTCACATGCAAATTAAGCCAGTAATACCCTTAAGGTACTGCCACGTGCAAATTAAGCCAGTAATACCCTTAAGGTACTGTCACATGCAAATTAAGCCAGTAATACCCTTAAGGTACTGCCACGTGCAAATTAAGCCAGTAATACCCTTAAGGTACTGCCACGTGCAAATTAAGCCAGTAATACCCTTAAGGTACTGCCACGTGCAAATTAAGCCAGTAATACCCTTAAGGTACTGTCACATGCAAATTAAGCCAGTAATACCCTTAAGGTACTGCCCCATGCAAATTAAGCCAGTAATACCCTTAAGGTACTGCCCCATGCAAATTAAGCCAGTAATACCCTTAAGGTACTGTCACGTGCAAATTAAGCCGGTAATACCCTTAAGGTACTGCCACGTGCAAATTAAGCCAGTAATACCCTTAAGGTACTGCCACGTGCAAATTAAGCCAGTAATACCCTTAAGGTACTGCCACGTGCAATTTATGTTTATTACCGTTATAGGACCGATGGAATACGTATTAATTGTATTAGAGTGTAATTCTCACTGAATGTGGTTCTGTGAGGATGAATACGGGTAGCATAGAAATAGGAGTTGCTGCATGTTGAACCGGGGGGGTAATGAAACACCCTAGGTGTTAGCTTACCCTCTGAGCTTTATTATCCACCATGTACGTTTCCATGGAGTATGGTGCTGCATGTTTACTGACAGCGCTATAGGAATTTGACCGTTGCTCTATGAAACAAACAGAACAGGTCGCCTTCGAATATCACGCCACCCGGTTCACATGATGATGAGGTCCAGTTTCGTGTAATCTTGCAGGTTCTATCAATGACAATCCTCAAGTATTGTTCTGTTTATGAACATCCCTGATGTAGTTAATCATGTATGTGTTACTGAACTTTCCTGCTAAGTGATTGCTGTATGTAAACTTATGTAATAATTTGCTGTTTAGCCGCCATCTTGAATGCACTGTGTATGAGATGCTACACGACGATGTTCCATACGCTGCATAGGAAAATAAAGAATAATGTTTATCTGTGATATTTGTAGCGGGCAAACTTGCTGAAACGGGCAAACTTGCTGAAACGTAAGTTTTGGGTGCTTTTTATGAGTATATGTATGTTATTGGTATGTAACTATGTAGTGTTGAGTTGATGCAGCAGTCCTATTTTAGTTGCGAGTACCTTTTGAACCACAAGTTTGTGTGTGGCGTGATGCAACATGTGGGCACCCACAGTTTGCACACCCCACATGTTGCATTGTCTGTTTAGTATAAATACCCAGCGCGACTTCATTCTTGGCCTCTTAACACTCTTAAGATAGCCGATAATCCTCGTCAGTTTATATTGGACAAACGTTAATATTTTGTTCAGGGGTGCGTTTTATTAAATATCATACCCAGGAGTTGCATCAGCTAGGCATGTCATTATAGAATTCGGTATTAACCCATTCAACACCAAGTAACTGACATGGACTGGTCCATGATATTTTTAGACCAATAAATTAATAACAAAATTACATTTGGATCAGTTCATTTATCAAAATGGGTATTTTTTTTCTTCTAAAAATAGTTATATTACTTGAAAAAAGTGCAGATCCTGATGAGACGGCTCGTCACGAGCCGGCTCATCTGGATCTACACTTTTTTGTAAGCCAATTTAGAGGTCTGTGGTGTTGAAAGGGTTAAGATAATAGTTATAGCGATTGCCAAGACCCACGTATACAAATAGCAATTGATGAAGTAAAATCAACGAATGTACAGAGTATCGTTGTCGTCACTCAGTCAGCTGTCCACTGTGATCTGCCTATGTCCGTCCGCCCATCTGCCCACTAGACTGACCCCGGTTGGCACGTAACAGTATGTATTATGTACATTTACTGCTGCACTACCCCGGTATGTATTATGTACATTTACTGCTGCACTACCCAGGTATGTATTATGTACATTTACTGCTGTACTACCCTGGTAGGTATTATGTACATTTACTGCTGTACTACCCAGGTATGTATTATGTACATTTACTGCTGTACTACCTAGGTATGTATTATGTACATTTACTGCTGTACTACCTAGGTATGTATTATGTACATTTACTGCTGTACTACCCAGGTATGTATTATGTACATTTACTGCTGCACTACCCAGGTATGTATTATGTACATTTACTGCTGTACTACCCTGGTAGGTATTATGTACATTTACTGCTGTACTACCCAGGTATGTATTATGTACATTTACTGCTGCACTACCTAGGTATGTATTATGTACATTTACTGCTGTACTACCCCGGTATGTATTATGTACATTTACTGCTGTACTACCCAGGTATGTATTATGTACATTTACTGCTGTACTACCCAGGTATGTATTATGTACATTTACTGCTGCACTACCCAGGTATGTATTATGTACATTTACTGCTGTACTACCCTGGTATGTATTATGTACATTTACTGCTGTACTACCCAGGTATGTATTATGTACATTTACTGCTGTACTACCCAGGTAGGTATTATGTACATTTACTGCTGTACTACCCAGGTATGTATTATGTACATTTACTGCTGCACTACCTAGGTATGTATTATGTACATTTACTGCTGTACTACCTAGGTATGTATTATGTACATTTACTGCTGTACTACCCCGGTATGTATTATGTACATTTACTGCTGTACTACCCAGGTATGTATTATGTACATTTACTGCTGCACTACCCCGGTATGTATTATGTACATTTACTGCTGCACTACCCAGGTATGTATTATGTACATTTACTGCTGCACTACCCCGGTATGTATTATGTACATTTACTGCTGCACTACCCCGGTATGTATTATGTACATTTACTGCTGCACTACCCCGGTATGTATTATGTACATTTACTGCTGCACTACCCAGGTAGGTACATTTACTGCTGTACTACCCAGGTATGTATTATGTACATTTACTGCTGTACTACCCTGGTAGGTATTATGTACATTTACTGCTGTACTACCCAGGTATGTATTATGTACATTTACTGCTGTACTACCCCGGTATGTATTATGTACATTTACTGCTGTACTACCCCGGTATGTATTATGTACATTTACTGCTGTACTACCCACGTATGTATTATGTACATTTACTGCTGTACTACCCCGGTATGTATTATGTACATTTACTGCTGCACTACCCCGGTATGTATTATGTACATTTACTGCTGCACTACCCCGGTATGTATTATGTACATTTACTGCTGTACTACCCAGGTATGCATTATGTACATTTACTGCTGTACTACCCAGGTATGTATTATGTACATTTACTGCTGTACTACCCACGTATGTATTATGTACATTTACTGCTGTACTACCCCGGTATGTATTATGTACATTTACTGCTGCACTACCCCGGTATGTATTATGTACATTTACTGCTGTACTACCCAGGTAGGTATTATGTACATTTACTGCTGCACTACCCAGGAATGTATTATGTACATTTACTGCTGTACTACCCAGGTAGGTATTATGTACATTTACTGCTGCACTACCCAGGTATGTATTATGTACATTTACTGCTGTACTACCCAGGTAGGTATTATGTACATTTACTGCTGCACTACCCAGGTATGTATTATGTACATTTACTGCTGTACTACCCAGGTAGGTATTATGTACATTTACTGCTGCACTACCCAGGTATGTATTATGTACATTTACTGCTGTACTACCCCGGTATGTATTATGTACATTTACTGCTGTACTACCCAGGTATGTATTATGTACATTTACTGCTGCACTACCCAGGTATGTATTATGTACATTTACTGCTGTACTACCCAGGTATGTATTATGTACATTTACTGCTGTACTACCCAGGTATGTATTATGTACATTTACTGCTGTACTACCCCGGTATGTATTATGTACATTTACTGCTGTACTACCCCGGTATGCATTATGTACATTTACTGCTGCACTACCCAGGTATGTATTATGTACATTTACTGCTGTACTACCCCGGTATGCATTATGTACATTTACTGCTGCACTACCCAGGTATGTATTATGTACATTTACTGCTGTACTACCCAGGTAGGTACATTTACTGCTGTACTACCCAGGTATGTACATTTACTGCTGCACTACCTAGGTATGTATTATGTACATTTACTGCTGTACTACCCAGGTATGTACATTTACTGCTGCACTACCTAGGTATGTATTATGTACATTTACTGCTGCACTACCCAGGTATGTATTATGTACATTTACTGCTGTACTACCCAGGTATGTATTATGTACATTTACTGCTGCACTACCCAGGTAGGTACATTTACTGCTGTACTACCCAGGTATGTATTATGTACATTTACTGCTGCACTACCCAGGTATGTATTATGTACATTTACTGCTGTACTACCCCGGTATGTATTATGTACATTTACTGCTGCACTACCCAGGTATGTATTATGTACATTTACTGCTGTACTACCCTGGTAGGTATTATGTACATTTACTGCTGTACTACCCAGGTATGTATTATGTACATTTACTGCTGTACTACCTAGGTATGTATTATGTACATTTACTGCTGTACTACCCAGGTAGGTATTATGTACATTTACTGCTGCACTACCCAGGTATGTATTATGTACATTTACTGCTGTACTACCCAGGTATGTATTATGTACATTTACTGCTGTACTACCCAGGTATGTATTATGTACATTTACTGCTGTACTACCCAGGTATGTATTATGTACATTTACTGCTGTACTACCCAGGTATGTATTATGTACATTTACTGCTGTACTACCCCGGTATGTATTATGTACATTTACTGCTGTACTACCCCGGTATGTATTATGTACATTTACTGCTGTACTACCCCGGTATGTATTATGTACATTTACTGCTGTACTACCCAGGTATGTATTATGTACATTTACTGCTGTACTAACCAGGTATGTATTATGTACATTTACTGCTGTACTACCCAGGTATGTATTATGTACATTTACTGCTGTACTACCCAGGTATGTATTATGTACATTTACTGCTGTACTACCCAGGTATGTATTATGTACATTTACTGCTGCACTACCCAGGTATGTATTATGTACATTTACTGCTGTACTACCCAGGTATGTATTATGTACATTTACTGCTGTACTACCCAGGTATGTATTATGTACATTTACTGCTGTACTACGGTATGTATTATGTACATTTACTGCTGTACTACCCAGGTATGTATTATGTACATTTACTGCTGTACTACCCCGGTATGTATTATGTACATTTACTGCTGTACTACCCAGGTATGTATTATGTACATTTACTGCTGTACTACCCCGGTATGTATTATGTACATTTACTGCTGTACTACCCAGGTATGTATTATGTACATTTACTGCTGTACTACCCCGGTATGTATTATTTACATTTACTGCTGCACTACCCAGGTATGTATTATGTACATTTACTGCTGTACTACCCAGGTATGTATTATGTACATTTACTGCTGCACTACCCAGGTATGTATTATGTACATTTACTGCTGTACTACCCCGGTATGTATTATGTACATTTACTGCTGTACTACCCAGGTATGTATTATGTACATTTACTGCTGTACTACCCTGGTAGGTATTATGTACATTTACTGCTGCACTACCCAGGTATGTATTATGTACATTTACTGCTGTACTACCCAGGTAGGTATTATGTACATTTACTGCTGCACTACCCAGGTATGTATTATGTACATTTACTGCTGTACTACCCAGGTATGTATTATGTACATTTACTGCTGTACTACCCAGGTATGTATTATGTACATTTACTGCTGTACTACCCCGGTATGTATTATGTACATTTACTGCTGTACTACCCAGGTATGTATTATGTACATTTACTGCTGCACTACCCCGGTATGTATTATGTACATTTACTGCTGCACTACCCAGGTATGTATTATGTACATTTACTGCTGCACTACCCCGGTATGTATTATGTACATTTACTGCTGCACTACCCAGGTAGGTACATTTACTGCTGTACTACCCTGGTAGGTATTATGTACATTTACTGCTGTACTACCCAGGTATGTATTATGTACATTTACTGCTGTACTACCCCGGTATGTATTATGTACATTTACTGCTGTACTACCCCGGTATGTATTATGTACATTTACTGCTGTACTACCCCGGTATGTATTATGTACATTTACTGCTGTACTACCCAGGTATGTATTATGTACATTTACTGCTGTACTACCCCGGTATGTATTATGTACATTTACTGCTGCACTACCCAGGTATGTATTATGTACATTTACTGCTGTACTACCCAGGTAGGTATTATGTACATTTACTGCTGCACTACCTAGGTATGTATTATGTACATTTACTGCTGCACTACCCAGGTATGTATTATGTACATTTACTGCTGCACTACCCAGGTATGTATTATGTACATTTACTGCTGTACTACCCTGGTAGGTATTATGTACATTTACTGCTGTACTACCCAGGTATGTATTATGTACATTTACTGCTGCACTACCCAGGTATGTATTATGTACATTTACTGCTGTACTACCCCGGTATGTATTATGTACATTTACTGCTGTACTACCCAGGTATGTATTATGTACATTTACTGCTGCACTACCCAGGTATGTATTATGTACATTTACTGCTGCACTACCCCGGTATGTATTATGTACATTTACTGCTGCACTACCCCGGTATGTATTATGTACATTTACTGCTGTACTACCCAGGTATGTATTATGTACATTTACTGCTGTACTACCCAGGTATGTACATTTACTGCTGTACTACCCCGGTATGTATTATGTACATTTACTGCTGCACTACCCAGGTATGTATTATGTACATTTACTCTGCACTACCCCGGTAGGTATTATGTACATTTACTGCTGCACTACCCCGGTATGTATTATGTACATTTACTGCTGTACTACCCAGGTATGTATTATGTACATTTACTGCTGTACTACCCAGGTATGTATTATGTACATTTACTGCTGTACTACCCAGGTATGTATTATGTACATTTACTGTTGTACTACCCCGGTATGTATTATGTACATTTACTGCTGTACTACCCCGGTATGTATTATGTACATTTACTGCTGTACTACCCCGGTATGTATTATGTACATTTACTGCTGCACTACCCAGGTATGTATTATGTACATTTACTGCTGTACTACCCAGGTATGTATTATGTACATTTACTGCTGCACTACCTAGGTATGTATTATGTACATTTACTGCTGTACTACCCAGGTATGTATTATGTACATTTACTGCTGCACTACCTAGGTATGTATTATGTACATTTACTGCTGCACTACCTAGGTATGTATTA
>CM026393.1:50672723-50817092 GCA_014843695.1 Archivesica marissinica
GACTAAGCAGGGTTCATTCTAGGCCAGAATTTTTGGGAGAAGTGAGAAAGCGCGTGTTCGCTTCCTTAAATGTTGTTCTTTAACCCATTCAACACCAAGTAACTCACATGGACTGGTCCATGATATTCATAAACCAATAAATGAATCAGAAAATCACATTTGGACAAGTTCATTTATCAAAATGGGTAAATTATTTTTTTTAAATTGTAATATTACTGGCAAAAAGTGCAGATCCTGATGAGACGGCTCGTCACGAGCCGGCTCATCTGGATCTACACTTTTTGTAAGCCTATTTAGAGGTCTGCGGTGTTGAAAGGGTTAATATACTTCTGCAAAATAGGGTTAAAATGCACAGTACAACCATTAAATACAATATTTGAATAGGAGTGCTTTATAATGGGCCAAGTGTATCTTACTAGACAAAAATTTTTTTGAAAATCGTAAAAACCAAAAAATATTATTTTTATTTATTAGGGAGAAGTCAGGGGCCTAGGGTGACAATTTCGCCCACATCGCCCTCTAGAATGATCCCTGAGACTACCATGTTCATGTAATAATCAATGCATTTTAATCTGTTCTGAGAGACCGCATGTTAACAAAGGCAGCGCATTGTCATTGCCGTCCATTCCCACGAGTTGGACAGTATAGTGAAATTGGTATTGTTGTTTATATTATAATATAATCTTTTTATTTTATTATGGCCGAGAAACTAAGCATTCAGTTTTGTTCAGGCCATTGTAATGATATACCACAATGCATCTCTTAAGTATTTCAAGTGTGTGGTGGTGGTTGGTGTGTTGTTTGTTTTTGTGGTGGGTTGGGTGGGTGTTTTTTTGGTTGGGTTTTTGGGTTGGTGGTTGGTTGTGGGTGGGAAGGTGTTGTTAAGTAAACTGCCCGCCGGCGATATAGCCCAAAATGGTGCTGATGCAGGCGTAAAACCCGAAATATAACATAACTTAAGTATTTCAATGCAAGTACTGTCGATATAGTATTACATAACATAATAAATGAATGTCCCTGTATCTGGTATTTTCTACCAGGGCTTCTAATATTTTCAAAACAAAATCGGTCCAGGCCAAAATCGACAGTCAGGACCCCCTAACCATGTCATTCTAATATTTTTGCAACACCCCCCCCCCCCCCCAACCTCCAGAAATATGTACAATCGATGTTGTTTTATCATATTGTAAAGATTGTTCAGTGAAGTGCGGGTCATTCATTAAAATGGAAAATTGCCCAGGGGTACTATGGCGTAAGATGAGGGTCGAGTTGACTAGGGTACGGGTTCAACTTATTACTGTCGAACAATCTGTCACATTACCATGTACGCGGTAATGTGACTGAGCTGCATGTGTGTATCTATGCAATCGGTTGCCTAAGACATCAACTCAAGTGGGCACTGTATCGCAAAATCAACTTTCTAGAAACAAAGGGTTTGAGAGGAAGATGGATAGAACATTTCTACTTTTAGACACTTGTGTATCGCGGATTGAGAATTTAGTGTCGTGGCTTTGGGGTTATCGAACAATAGGGTCAATCGTCATGGGTCAGTCAAGCAGGTCGCATATCAATCTTAGACCGGAAACAGGTGTGAATAAATGTATATGAGAGATTATATTTACCAATTTAGGTTTGTTAGGAAAATGTGACAGATTTCTTGGTTGCTACAATTGGTCCACTAGTTTAAAATTAGGTCCTAGACCGGTGTTTTTAGAAGCCTTATATCTTACCTACGCACGTACGGTCATCAGCGTATTACACGACGAACCCCAATCAGGTATATCCTACATACGTATCAGGGCTTCTAAAATCGTCGGTCTCCGGTCAAAGACCGTATTTTAAACTGGCGGACCGATTGTAGCAACCAAATAACTCGGTCAAGAAAATTGTTGAAAAAGCCAATAAATCGGTCAAATACATTTTTCTAACAAACCTAAGTTGGTAAATATAATCCTTTGATCACACCTGTTTCCGGTAACAATAAACACATCACACTGGCTAATTTGCCCAATGTATCCAGTTCTGGAGGTTATAAAACTTTTCTCCAATCTCAAAACTCAGTCTCAATCGTCTGATTGGTTCAGCTGACAGGAACACTCAGAATCAACCAATCAGATCACTTGAGCTTGAGATTTGAGAAAAGTTTTATAACCTCGGGGCCATGACGATCAAGCTTTCCCAATGTATCCATGACGATCAAGTTTTCCCAATGTATCCATGACGATCAAGCTTTCCCAATGTATCCATGATGATCAAGCTTTCCCAATGTATCCATGACGATCAAGCTTTCCCAATGTATCCATGACGATCAAGCTTCCCAATGTATCCATGACGATCAAGCTTTCCCATGTATCCATGACGATCAAGCTTTCCCAATGTATCCAACGATCAAGTTTTCCAATGTATCCATGACGATCAAGCTTTCCCAATGTATCCATGACGATCAAGCTTTCCCAATGTATCCATGACTATCAAGCTTTCCCAATGTATCCATGATGATCAAGCTTTCCCAATGTATCCATGACGATCAAGCTTTCCCAATGTATCCATGATGATCAAGCTTTCCCAATGTATCCATGACGATCAAGCTTTCCCAATGTATCCATGACGATCAAGCTTTCCCAATGTATCCATGACGATCAAGCTTTCCCAATGTATCCATGACGATCAAGTTTTCCCAATGTATCCATGACGATCAAGCTTTCAATGCATGTCAATTACATGAAATTATTGCTGTAATCGTTTTTAATTTCTTTGAAGTGGACCGAATGATTAACAGTTGATTATATATGAAAGAAAATTTTTTAAAAATGTTTGCATTAACTTAAAGAACGATTGATAATGAAGAGACAATTGATTAAAGTGTGTGAAAAGACGATTGGTTTCAAGTGTGCGAGGATTAAATATCATTACATTTCCCCCCAAAACAATCGGGCTATGGAACAGTCTACCGACATATATACAGTGGAGTCCCAGTGTGCCGACGTCTGCTGGCAGTCTGGACTCCTAAACTTTATACTGTCTGCTTTTAGCTATAGCTTTTTATATCATATCTTTTTAACTTGCACATAACATTTTTGATTAACTAACTATTCTAGACTGTGCCTGCCAATCATAACCGATTTTTCAGCAGTGAAGTATAAGGGATGTCGCAAAACTATTAGAATGATATGGGGGGAGTTCGATTTTGGCCTGGATCGATTTGGTTTTACCCCAATCTGGTATATCCTACGTACGTACGGTCATAGTACACGACAAACCCCAATCTGGTATATCCTACGTACGTACGGTCATAGTACATGACAAACCCCAATCTGGTATATCCTACGTACGTACAGTCATAGTACACGACAAACCCCAATCTGGTATATCCTACGTACGTATGTACGGTCATAGTACACGACAAACCCCAATCTGGTATATCCTACGTACGTACGTACGTACGTACGTACGGTCATAAGTACATAACAAACCCCAATCTGGTATATCCTACGTACGTACTCGGTCATAGTACATGACAAACCCCAATCTGGTATATCCTACGTACGTACGTACGTACGGTCATAGTACATGACAACCCCAATCTGGTATATCCTACGTACGTACGTACGGTCATAGTACATGACAAACCCCAATCTGGTATATCCTACGTACGTACGTACGGTCATAGTACACGACAAACCCCAATCTGGTATATCCTACGTACGTACGGTCATAGTACATGACAAACCCCAATCTGGTATATCCTACGTACGTACGGTCATAGTACATAACAAACCCAATCTGGTATATCCTACGTACGTACGGTCATAGTACATAACAAACCCAATCTGGTATATCCTACGTACGTACGGTCATAGTACACGACAAACCCCAATCTGGTATATCCTACGTACGTACGTACGTACGGTCATAGTACATGACAAACCCAATCTGGTATATCCTACGTACGTACGGTCATAGTACACGACAAACCCCAATCTGGTATATCCTACGTACGTACGGTCATACTACACGACAAACCCCAATCTGGTATATCCTACATACGTACGGTCATAGTACATGACAAACCCCAATCTGGTATATCCTACATACGTACGGTCATAGTACATGACAAACCCAATCTGGTATATCCTACGTACGTACGGTCATAGTACATGACAAACCCCAATCTGGTATATCCTACATACGTACGGTCATAGTACATGACAAACCCCAATCTGGTATATCCTACGTACGTACGGTCATAGTACACGACAAACCCCAATCTGGTATATCCTACATACGTACGGTCATAGTACATGACAAACCCCAATCTGGTATATCCTACATACGTACGGTCATAGTACATGACAAACCCCATCTGGTATATCCTACGTACGTACAGTCATAGTACACGACAAACCCCATCTGGTATATCCTACGTACGTACAGTCATAGTACACGACAAACCCCAATCTGGTATATCCTACGTACGTATGTACGGTCATAGTACACGACAACCCCAATCTGGTATATCCTACGTACGTGTACGGTCATAGTACACGACAAACCCCAATGGTATATCCTACGTACGTACGGTCATACTACACGACAAACCCCAATCTGGTATATCCTACGTACTACGTATGGTCATAGTACACGACAAACCCCATCTGGTATATCCTACGTACGTACGTACGTACGGTCATACTACACGACAACCCCAATCTGGTATATCCTACGTACGTACGTACGGTCATAGTACATGACAAACCCCAATCTGGTATATATCCTACATACGTACAGTCATAGTACATGACAACCCCAATCTGGTATATCCTACGTACGTATGTACGGTCATAGTACACGACAAACCCCAATCTGGTATATCCTACGTACGTATGTCGGTCATAGTACACGACAAACCCCAATCTGGTATATCCTACGTACGTATGTCGGTCATAGTACACGACAAACCCAATCTGGTATATCCTACGTACGTACGGTTTACAAACCCCAATCTGGTATATCCTACGTACGTACGGTCATAGTACATGACAAACCCCAATCTGGTATATCCTACGTACGTACGGTCATAGTACACGACAAACCCAATCTGGTATATCCTACGTACGTACGTGGTCATAGTACATGACAAACCCCAATCTGGTATATCCTACGTACGTACGTAGGTCTAGTACACGACAAACCCCAATCTGGTATATCCTACGTACGTACGGTCATAGTACACGACAAACCCCAATCTGGTATATCCTACGTAGTGGTTGTTTGGTTTTTGTGTACGGTCATAGTACATGACAAACCCCAATCTGGTATATCCTACGTAGTACGTACGGTCATAGTACATGACAAACCCAATCTGGTATATCCTACGTACGTTACGGTCATAGTACATACAAACCCCAATCTGGTATATCCTACGTACGTTACGGTCATAGTACATGACAAACCCCAATCTGGTATATCCTACGTACGTTACGGTCATAGTACATGACAAACCCCAATCTGGTATATCCTACTGTACGTTACGGTCATAGTACATGACAAACCCCATCTGGTATATCCTACGTACGTACAGTCATAGTACACGACAAACCCAATCTGGTATATCCTACGTACGTATGTACGGTCATAGTACACGACAAACCCCAATCTGGTATATCCTACGTACGTATGTACGGTCATAGTACACGACAAACCCCATCTGGTATATCCTACGTACGTACGGTCATACTACACGACACACCCCAATCTGGTATATCCTACGTACGTATGGTCATAGTACACGACAAACCCCAATCTGGTATATCCTACGTACGTACGTACGTACGGTCATACTACACGACAAACCCCAATCTGGTATATCCTACGTACGTACGTACGGTCATAGTACATGACAAACCCCAATCTGGTATATCCTACATACGTACAGTCATAGTACATGACAAACCCCATCTGGTATCCTACGTACGTATGTACGGTCATAGTACACGACAAACCCCAATCTGGTATCCTACGTACGTATGTACGGTCATAGTACACGACAAACCCCAATCTGGTATATCCTACGTACGTACGGTCATAGTACCGACAAACCCCAATCTGGTATATCCTACGTACGTACGGTCATACTACACGACAAACCCCAATCTGGTATATCCTACGTACGTACGGTCATAGTACATGACAAACCCCAATCTGGTATATCCTACGTACGTACGGTCATAGTACACGACAAACCCCAATCTGGTATATCCTACGTACGTACGTACGGTCATAGTACATGACAAACCCCAATCTGGTATATCCTACGTACGTACGTACGGTCATACTACACGACAAACCCCAATCTGGTATATCCTACGTACGTACGGTCATAGTACACGACAAACCCCAATCTGGTATATCCTACGTACGTACGGTCATAGTACACGACAAACCCCAATCTGGTATATCCTACGTACGTACGTACGGTCATAGTACATGACAAACCCCAATCTGGTATATCCTACGTACGTACGTACGGTCATAGTACATGACAAACCCCAATCTGGTATATCCTACGTACGTACTACGGTCATAGTACATAACAAACCCCAATCTGGTATATCCTACGTACGTAGGTCATAGTACATAACAACCCCAATCTGGTATATCCTACGTACGTTACGGTCATAGTACATAACAAACCCAATCTGGTATATCCTACGTACGTTACGGTCATAGTACATAACAAACCCCAATCTGGTATATCCTACGTACGTACGTACGGTCATAGTACATGACAAACCCCAATCTGGTATATCCTACGTACGTACGTACGGTCATAGTACATGACAAACCCCAATCTGGTGTATCCTACGTACGTACGTACGGTCATAGTACACGACAAACCCCAATCTGGTGTATCCTACGTACGTACGTACGGTCATAGTACACGACAAACCCCAATCTGGTATATCCTACGTACGTACGGTCATAGTACACGACAAACCCCAATCTGGTATATCCTACGTACGTACGGTCATAGTACATGACAAACCCCAATCTGGTATATCCTACGTACGTACGACAAACCCCAATTTGGTGTATCCTACCTACGTACGGTAACATCTCATTTGCGTGAAATACATTGCAACTGCTTCTTTTACAGTTTGCAAATGGTGTTGATGACTATTGTGGGATTTTCCCCGAAAAGGTCGCCAATTTCATTAGGAAAATCATTGTTTTATTTCATCAAACCACATCATTTATGTTAATGAGTTATGTACCACGTCTATTTGTCTCTGCCAGACTCGGGATTGGTTTATGTAAATAATCTGCCAGACTCGGGATTGGTTTATGTAAATAATCTGGCAGACTCGGGATTGGTTTATGTAAATAATCTGCCAGACTCGGGATTGGTTTATGTAAATAATCTGCCAGACTCGGGATTGGTTTATGTAAATAATCTGCCAGACTCGGGATTGGTTTATGTAAATAATCTGCCAGACTCGGGATTGGTTTATGTAAATAAGTTATGCCACATCTATTTGTCTCTGCCAGACTCGGGGATTGGTCTGTTGATGAATCTGTTTGTCTCTGGAGTTTATGTGCCACGCCTGTTATCTGGAGTGGTTTGTGTACACAAAGTTATTTTTAAATATTATTAGTCATACTCGTGTTGTATGCAAGTGTATCAGTTTTTGTGCCAACAATATTATTTAAACCAGTTTTTGTGCCAACAATATTATTTAAACCAGTGAGTTGCGAACATAAATTTCATTGCTATTGTGCACGACATGTAAATAGTGGTGGATTTCATTACTGCAAACCTCGAATGATACTGATTTTGTAAGGAATATATTTGTATATATATATGGAAATTATGACTCGGTTTAAATGCTTATCACCACAAATGTTGCTTTTGCAAACATCATAGATCCAGATCAGATGGCTGGAACGGAACGTGGCAACTGATCGGGCTCTCTGCTCATTATATTTTGATGTTTGCTATTCGGATAGTGGAGCTTAAACACTTGGCTGAATAGCAAACAACATAGATCATGATCGGATGCGGCATTACGCCACGGCTGATCTGTGCTGTTTGCACATTCCTTTCAATTTATTTGTCATTTGAAGGGTTAAATTAAAAAATATAAATAAATGCCAAACTTGATTTTCTATATATATACATATGTATATCAGTTGATGATTTGATTGATGGGAGATCCAGTCATGATATCAGTATAGAATGTTAGCTGGTAGAAATAAAGATCTGATGAATAGTTTCTAGCAAGATTTTTGCAGAATTCTATACGAGAAAATCTAGATCTCCGAAATATAGAATTAACAATTTGCATGTTAGTTGTGAAAATAACTGGCAAATATGTCGAGGAATTTAATGACAATTCTAATGAAATGTCGTATTATATTTCCAGTTTTCAATTAAGAAAAAACACATGAATGAATGATTTATCCGCTACAATTATTTGAACTATTTATAGCCTTTATTTTACCCAGCTTGCATGCATGCAAGAGTTAATGATTTTGCGAGGTGTATGACTGTATGTGATATGTGAATTTAGTAATATTTCAACTTGCCTGTGTTGTACTCTGGGTGAGTTGTTTGTAGCATTGCCTGTGTTGTACTCTGGGCGAGTTGTTTGTAGCATTGCCTGTGTTGTACTCTGGGTGAGCTGTTTGTAGCATTGCCTGTGTTGTACTCTGGGTGAGCTGTTTGTAGCATTGCTTGTGTTGTACTCTGGGTGAGCTGTTTGTAGCATTGCCTGTGTTGTACTCTGGGTGAGTTGTTTGTAGCATTGCCTGTGTTGTACTCTGGGTGAGTTGTTTGTAGCATTGCCTGTGTTGTACTCTGGGTGAGCTGTTTGTAGCATTGCCTGTGTTGTACTCTGGGTGAGCTGTTTGTAGCATTGCCTGTGTTGTACTCTGGGTGAGTTGTTTGTAGCATTGCCTGTGTTGTACTCTGGGCGAGTTGTTTGTAGCATTGCCTGTGTTGTACTCTGGGCGAGCTGTTTGTAGCATTGCCTGTGTTGTACTCTGGGTGAGCTGTTTGTAGCATTGCCTGTGTTGTACTCTGGGTGAGTTGTTTGTAGCATTGCCTGTGTTGTACTCTGGGCGAGTTGTTTGTAGCATTGCCTGTGTTGTACTCTGGGCGAGCTGTTTGTAGCATTGCGTGTGTTGTACTCTGGGCGAGCTGTTTGTAGCATTCCAAAATTCCCAATAAAAGTTTGTTTCTCTGTTGATTATTTATCTATAGGACATATATAATGATATACCAGGTGGGTGTGAAGTTCTCAACTTTGGGCAAATTGAAATATTCAAGATTTTCAAAATGGCCACCAATCTGAAAATGGTTTCACAATATATTCACTAATAAGGAATGTACAGTCCTAATAGTTATGCATAGACCCAACTAGTATACAATAATAAGGAATGTACAGTCCTAATAGTTATGCATAGACCCAACTAGTATACAATAATAAGGAATGTACAGTCCTAATAGTTATGCATAGACCCAACTAGTATATATAAATTCTATAATAAATAATAATAGAAGAAAAATATTTATAAATTTGACAGATGTAGCCATTTTGAAAATCAAAATGGCCACCACTGAATATTTTTCTTCCCATAATGAACAAATAAATATCATAATAATATTTTGTTAGCAGCAATATCAACCAAACTTCAAAACATCATCATTACAAGTGTATTGAGGAACCAACCCTCATATCTTCAAATATTACTATGATTGTTGACATTACTTGGATATACATATGATTTGGGAATTACAGGCAGCTATGATGAATTTCTTCGATTCAAGAAGTGTGCAGCAGTTGAGGAATTGAAGGAGCCAAGTGCATGGTGCTATGAATGTGCCAATAGATGAGGCTGGAGATATTGTACTTGAACACAAAAGTATGTTGGGAGCAAGGACACACACCAAGACCAAAAACCAACATAGTCTACCTACCATTAATAGATAAACCTCCTACAGATCCATATACTATTGTTGCTGTGTCCGAAGACACAGGTCAGGGATATGTTGTATTTACCACAGATCAACAACTTTATAGGGTAACTGTACATGTTCTATGGGAGAACCAAACTAGATTTAGTAATGTTTACCTTCGACTAGGTGGTATGCATTTATTGATCAGCTATATCGGATGCCTAGGGTATCTGATGGACAACAGTGGTCTTATTGAAGTTCTTAGTGAAGCATTTGGTGGTGTGTTGAAAATGCTAACTGGGAAAAAGTTCCCTGAAAATGTGAGAGCTCTGCGATTACATGCTGATACAAAAATGCTTCAGACCAATGTTTTACAGAAATAACCGGGAATGCATGGAAGACCTTCAACAGGAACTGCATCATGCAACATCAAACAACAGAACAGCCAAGATCTGGATAAGTCGTTTGATCACACCAGTCCTCACCATCATGCAACATCAAACAACAGAACAGCCAAGATCTGGATAAGTCGTTTGATCACACCAGTCCTCACCATCATGCAACATCAAACAACAGAACAGCCAAGATCTGGATAAGTCGTTTGATCACACCAGTCCTCACCATCATGCAACATCAAACAACAGAACAGCCAAGATCTGGATAAGTCGTTTGATCACACCAGTCCTCACCATAATGAAGTACATCCGAGCAGAGGGATGCAGATTGGCCAGTTCATCTTGCCACTGTCCGTGAAATGATGCAAACATTTTTGCTGCTTGGCATTTTAATTATGCCCACTATGCTCTGTACTATCTACGAACGATTGCCTGATGATGTACCGCTATGCTCGGTATATTTACGAACGATGGCATCATTGCCTGATGATGTACAGCAACAGTTCATGAAAGGACAACACACAATAATCCAGGTCTCTTCAATGGAACCTGGAGTGATACGGCCATTGAAGCAACCTACATGAGGTATGGACATGGGTATATTTGGAATCACTCTTAGACCATAGACACTCAACACATAGTTTACATGTATTACAGTTGTGAAGAATCTTGACATCATGAAGGAACCTCCATCTCGATCGTCGGATCACATCTGACGGAAAAAAACCGGAATAGTTCTAACGAGAGAAACTAGAACTCTGCATCGATCCCATTAACAGTGAGCCTGCCTAATCAAGATGAACTTGTAGCGACTGGTAAAATGATGGCACATCTCTCTGTAAATGTGGACAATGTTGTTGAACTTGGAACAAAGCAGATAGGGACATTTGAAATAGGTTGGCCTGCCAATTTTCACGAGACAATAAATAAATGTGTAGAACAATGACATTATCACGCAGACATTAAAGTGATATATGTCAGAGCTATGGCTCTCCGATGTAGCTTCTGTAATTATAACACAAATATGTACAAATGACAATTGAAACATGAAGATATCCAAGACCAAATCATCTCTTAAACATGAATTGAACAGTCCTTTGGGTAGTGTCGTGGCCAACAGATGGCATTGTACAAATCTTCCTCAACAACTTCTGCATACACACCGAGGGTCATCTTCAATCTGGTGATGTCTAACTTGTATTTGACAATTACAATATTATGTCAAATACAAGTTGGACACCGGTATTTACAAATGCAATACAAACTGTCCATATAGTCATGTTGGAAGCATCCAGGAACAAAGGAGCCAGTAGGGTGTATACTCTTTATCCTGCAGGCAGACTACCACATCAGGAACAAAGGAGCCAGTAGGGTGTATACTCTTTTTGTCCTGCAGGCAGACTACCACATCAGGAACAAAGGAGCCAGTAGGGTGTATACTCTTTGTCCTGCAGGCAGACTACCACATCAGAAAGTAGAACACCAACAAGAAACAACTAATTGACTTATCATAGCTGACCTTGTGTCTCATGTATTGGAATGTACACACACACAGGAGGAAGCAGACACAATGATAATACAACAGGTTGCTTCTGTTGGAGTTGATCACGCCCTTGTAGCTGATGACACAGATATATTCCATGATGCTATGTCATTGTGTGCAAGGGTGGTACCACTGGCCATTGTGTGCAAGGGTGGTACCACTGGCCATGTTATGTCGGAGGGATTTTTCCTGTAAGAGGAAGGCCCACATTGACATTAATGCTATTGTAGAGAAATGCCACGCAATCATTCGACATCTATTAGCAGCTTGTGGTCTTGCCAACACAATTCCTGCTATCATTCTATGGGCATCCATCGACCCAAATTTATTAATGGTATTCTTTGATGAATTATAGAATTATTGTATAGTTTGGGTCTACCCACAGAGATAAATAATCAACGGAGAAAAAACTGGGAATTTCTGGTTATGGTGAAACTGCCGGACTATATATATATATATGCTGGAATTGGAATGTAGAACAAAAAAGCTGAATAAACGGCACACCATGGAGTAAATAAAACAATGCTTATTCGATGTTAATAATTATGTTATTATATACAAGAACTGAGTTATTAAAAACCTACATATATTATATACTGTTGCTTTTCTTTTGTATGAGTAAATAAAACAAGGCTCATTCAGATCTGTGCATTTTAATATTTTCTTTTTGTTGTATGAGAAAACAAGATCTGTGCAATTAATGTACTGGATTTCATGCAATTAATGTACTGGATTTCATATATAAAAAAATGGCCACAAAAGTGTGAACCGAAATTTTGCTAAGTCGATAGACTTTACATTCAAAACAGGCGAACGTAACGGTGCTATTCACTACGGATCTCGAGTCTTTTGCGAGTAATTCTCGGCACTCCATGGACCAGTCTCTCTCCCATTCATTTTAGCATCTACACCTGGGCACAAATTCCGGCCCTCACATCTGCAGACAGTGTTGGTTCTGGTCGTAGTTATATACGATCCAAACAATATAGTAGTTATCCCAGTTAAATGTCTGCGCTGAAAATATGCTATGATGATATAGATCAGTAATCCATGGCATCTGTTGTTACTGTCCTGTCCTAAGCGGTATGACCAGTAAGCTGTCACTGATGTTGTTTAGCTGTATGACCAGTAAGCTGTCACCGACGTTGTTTAGCTGTATGACCAGTAAGCTGTCACTGACGTTGTTTAGCTGTATGACCAGTAAGCTGTCACTGACGTTGTTTAGCTGTATGACCAGTAAGCTGTCACTGATGTTGTTTAGCTGTATGACCAGTAAGCTGTCACTGACGTTGTTTAGCTGTATGACCAGTAAGCTGTCACTGACGTTGTTTAGCTGTATGACCAGTAAGCTGTCACTGATGTTGTTTAGCTGTATGACCAGTAAGCTGTCACTGACGTTGTTTAGCTGTATGACCAGTAAGCTGTCACTGATGTTGTTTAGCTGTATGACCTGTGCATGCACAGACAGTAGAGACACTCATAGATTCGAACCACCTGGTCGATTGTATAGTGCATGCACAGACAGTAAAGACACTCGTAGATTGGAACAACCTGGGCGATTGCATAGTGCATGCAGACAGTAGAGACACTCATAGATTGGAACCACCTGGGCGATTGTATAGTGCATGCACAGACAGTAGAGACACAGATTGGAACCACCTGGACGATTGTATAGTGCATGCACAGACAGTAGAGACACTCATAGATTGGAACCACCTGGACGATTGCATAGTGCATGCACATACAGTAGAGACACTCATAGATTGGAACCACCTGGACGATTGCATAGTGCATGCACATACAGTAGAGACACTCATAGATTGGATCCACCTGGACGATTGTATAGTGCATGCACAGACAGTAGAGACACTCATAGATTGGAACCACCTGGACGATTGCATAGTGCATGCACATACAGTAGAGACACTCATAGATTGGAACCACCTGGACGATTGTATAGTGCATGCACAGACATTAGAGACACTCGTAGATTGGAACAACCTGGGCGATTGCATAGTGCATGCAGACAGTAGAGACACTCATAGATTGGAACCACCTGGGCAATTGTATAGTGCATGCACAGACAGTAGAGACGCTCATAGATTGGAACCACCTGGGCGATTGTATAGTGCATGCACAGACAGTAGAGACACTCATAGATTGGAACCACCTGGGTGATTGTATAGTGCATGCACAGACAGTAGAGACACTCATAGATTGGAACCACCTGGACGATTGTATAGTGCATGCACAGACAGTAGAGGCACTCATAGATTGGAACCACCTGGATGATTGTAAAATGCATGCACAGACAGTAGAGACACTCGTAAATTGTAACCACCTGGGCGATTGTATAGTGCATGCACAGACAGTAGAGACACTCATAGATTGGATCCACCTGGACGATTGTATAGTGCATGCACAGACAGTAGAGACACTCATAGATTGGAACCACCTGGGCGATTGTATAGTGCATGCACAGACAGTAGAGACACTCATAGATTGGAACCACCTGGACGATTGTATAGTGCATACACAGACAGTAGAGACACTCATAGATTGGAACCACCTGGACGATTGTATAGTGCATGCACAGACAGTAGAGACACTCATAGATTGGAACCACCTAGACGATTGTATAGTGCATGCACAGAAGTAGAGACACTCATAGATTGGAACCACCTGGACGATTGTATAGTGCATGTACAGACAGTAGAGACATTCATAGATTGGAACCACCTGGACGATTGTATAGTGCATGCACAGACAGTAGAGACACTCATAGATTGGAACCACCAGGACGATTGTATAGTGCATGCACAGAAGTAGAGACACTCATAGATTGGAACCACCTGGGAGATTGTATAGTGCATGTACAGACAGTAGAGACACTCATAGATTGGAACCACCTGGACGATTGTATAGTGCATGCACAGACAGTAGAGACAGTCATAGATTGGAACCACCTGGGAGATTGTATAGTGCATGTACAGACAGTAGAGACACTCATAGATTGGAACCACCTGGACGATTGTATAGTGCATGCACAGACAGTAGAGACACTCATAGATTGGAACCACCTGGGAGATTGTATAGTGCATGTACAGACAGTAGAGACACTCATAGATTGGAACCGCCTGGGCGATTGTATAGTGCATGCACAGACAGTAGAGACACTCATAGATTGGAACCACCTGGGTGATTGTATAGTGCATGCACAGACAGTAGAGACACTCATAGATTGGAACCACCTGGACGATTGTATAGTGCATGCACAGACAGTAGAGGCACTCATAGATTGGAACCACCTGGATGATTGTAAAATGCATGCACAGACAGTAGAGACACTCATAGATTGGAACCACCTGGACGATTGTATAGTGCATGCACAGACAGTAGAGACAGTCATAGATTGGAACCACCTGGGAGATTGTATAGTGCATGTACAGACAGTAGAGACACTCATAGATTGGATCCACCTGGACGATTGTATAGTGCATGCAGACAGTAGAGACACTCATAGATTGGAACCACCTGGGCAATTGTATAGTGCATGCACAGACAGTAGAGACACTCATAGATTGGAACCACCTGGACGATTGTATAGTGCATGCACATACAATAGAGACACTCATAGATTGGAACCACCTGTGTGCCGCATTCCCTGTGTTGGGGGCTCCAGAACCCCCGTCAGAGGCAACACCCCCTATTCATTCAGAGACTCAAACTTTATATTCCATCATCAATAGGTAGATAGTAAAATATTTATTATTGATGATTTTTTTTACACAGCCCTGGATTTACAAGAATAGACTCATCTTTTTACATTCCTGGCAAATGCATATACATGTACCGGTACCATTTTGGTATGATTATATAATCTCTTTATATAAAAAATGTGCCATTTATTTACGGAGGTTGGTGCACCAAGTACTGGTTAACTGCTGGAGCCTGCCCAAGAAAGGTGTTGTTAGGTAAACTGCCCGTCGCTCAAACAAGCAACCGTTAAGCGATGTTAAATAAACTTAAATCGTATTAAAAAAAGTGAAAATGACCCTTCATTAAATGTATTAGTGCATGTGAAATAAAAAAAGGTTCAAATTCCCAATTAAATATAGTATTTCGCATGAATTATAAATATTCGCCGTTTAAATGTACCGTACATACTTGCCTATAAGACACGTTTTTTACCACCAGCTTCCAGTCTTTTTAAAAAGTATGTTAAGCCGTATCCATAATTACGTTTTAGAAAAGCACGAGATTGAATATGTCTTCAACTTGCACTGGCAAAACATGCAATTTATATCACAACCCACAGACCAAAGTAGGGGGGGTTGTCTTATAGGCGAGTATCGATGGTAGTATTTTATGTGAATTCTAAATATCCGCAAATTAAATGTAGTAGATCCACTGAATACTAAATATCATGTGACAAGCATCACTGATTAAATGCAGAGCACGTACGATCGTTGATTTCATAATTTTGTTAGATCACATAACTTTGCTTGTATTCAGTGTAATACAGTCATCTCATAATTTCTTATATGTACACACGTGTAATAACACCTGAAAGCATTCGGATTGGTGGAGAGCATAATCCTTATAATTTGTAAAAATAATGCATATTTCTATTTGAATTGGCACATAGTGTTTGTTAATGGCAAAACCAACTAATATTTAACCCTCTCCTTCATAGAGATTTAGGTTAATATACTATTATATCTCCATACAAACGACAGCCCATTAGCTATCATGCAGTGTATAAGTAGTCGCCATATCTATCCCACCTCCATAGATATTACTGGGACTTCATAGAGATTTAGGTTAATATACTATTATATCTCCATACAAACGACAGCCATTTAGATATCATGCAGTGGATAAAATGTCTATCCCACCTTCATAGATATTACTGGGACTTCATAGAGATTTAGGTTAATATACTATTATATCTCCATACAAACGACAGCCATTTAGATATCATGCAGTGGATAAAATGTCTATCCCACCTTCATAGATATTACTGGGACTTCATAGAGATTTAGGTTAATATACTATTATATCTCCATACAAACGACAGCCATTTAGATATCATGCAGTGGATAAAATGTCTATCCCACCTTCATAGATATTACTGGGACTACATGAGATTCCGGCCTATATTATGAGCATTGGTTTGGCTACTACATTGTCAATGTATGTCGTATTGGTAATGGTGTCAAGAGGTGCTTCTATGAGGGAAAGGGTTTATGAACATTGGTTTGGCTACTACATTGTCAATGTATGTCGTATTGGTAATGGTGTCAAGAGGTGCTTCTATGAGGGAAAGGGTTTATGAACATTGGTTTGGCTACTACATTGTCAATGTATGTCGTATTGGTAATGGCGTCAAGAGGTGCTTCTATGAGGGAAAGGGTTTATGAACATTGGTTTGGCTACTACATTGTCAATGTATGTCGTATTGGTAATGGCATCAAGAGGTGCTTCTATGAGGGAAAGGGTTTATGAACATTGGTTTGGCTACTACATTGTCAATGTATGTCGTATTGGTAATGGTGTCAAGAGGTGCTTCTATGAGGGAAAGGGTTTATGAACATTGGTTTGGCTACTACATTGTCAATGTATGTTGTATTGGCAATGGCATCAAGAGGTGCTTCTATGAGGGAAAGGGTTTATGAACATTGGTTTGGCTACTACATTGTCAATGTATGTTGTATTGGTAATGGCATCAAGAGGTGCTTCTATGAGGGAAAGGGTTTATGAACATTGGTTTGGCTACTACATTGTCAATGTATGTTGTATTGGTAATGGTGTCAAGAGGTGCTTCTATGAGGGAAAAGGTTTATGAACATTGGTTTGGCTACTACATTGTCAATGTATGTTGTATTGGCAATGGCATCAAGAGGTGCTTCTATGAGGGAAAGGGTTTATGAACATTGGTTTGGCTACTACATTGTCAATGTATGTTGTATTGGTAATGGTGTCAAGAGGTGCTTCTATGAGGGAAAGGGTTTATGAACATTGGTTTGGCTACTACATTGTATGTTGTATTGGTAATGGCATCAAGAGGTGCTTCTATGAGGGAAAGAGTTATGAACATTGGTTTGGCTACTACATTGTCAATATATGTCGTATTGGCAATGGCGTCAAGAGGTGCTTCTATGAGGGAAAGGGTTTATGTGCATTGATTTGGCTACTACATTGTCAATGTATGTTGTATTGGTAATGGCGTCAAGAGGTGCTTCTATGAGGGGAAGGGTTTATGAACATTGATTTGACTACTACAATGTCAATGTATGTCGTATTGGCAATGGCGTTAGGAGGTGCTTCAATGAGGGAAAGGGTTTATGTGCATTGATTTGGCTACTACATTGTCAATGTATGTTGTATTGGCAATGGCGTCAAGAGGTGCTTCTATGCGGGATAGGGTTTATGAACATTGGTTTGGCTACTACATTGTCAATGTATGTTGTATTGGCAATGGCGTCAAGAGGTGCTTCTATGCGGGAAAGGGTTAATAGAAGTCTCAACTCAATTATAGCCCTGTTAAAAACATAACGCTGCTTTGCGTAGCGACGTCGTTATAATTTAGTGACGTCGTGACTATTTGCGCTGACACTTGGCGCCAAAATGAAAGTAGCATCGTTATTTATTAAAACAATAGCGCTATGGTAATATGATAAAAGGATCTTACAATAATGATGATTTCATACCATATTTTATGAACCGAGTTTTGGAATTTTGCCAAAAGGCGAGCTTAATAGCAAAATCCTAATCGAGTTTCATAAAATATGGTATAAAATCGCCACTCATGTAAGTAGAAGATATTGTAGCAAAGCAAATACTAAATAGACATGCATATCACCTCTCACACGTGGGATAACTGCTCCAGTACAAAAATAACTACACCAAATCAATACATGTACATATTTAATGCATGTCACAATTAAAAGATGTCATGGGACCGGACCGCCTCTGTGGTCGAGTGGTTATGGTCACTGACTTGTATACGCCACTGTAACCCATTATCATTGATGGTCACAGGTTCGAGGCCCGCTCAGACCGCGACTCTTTATATGAAACAGTTGGCAATTTTCAAGTACTTGTTAACCGCTGGAGCCTGCCCAGAAAAAGTGTTATTTAGTTTATACAAATTTATTTTAGCTCGATTGTGAAACAAGTTACAACTTATATTAATCACTCTCAATACCTCATTCCTGATGCATCTTCTCTCTCCCTCGTGGCAATAGATTCCAACGTGGAATATAAATGCCCTGCCTGTGGGGCACAATCATAATGGCTCAAGTAGAGCTCAAACTCTGGGCCTTTCGCACCTGAAACGAACGCGCTACCACGACTTCCACATCCTTATTAGGTTAACTGCCCATTGCTGATATTTTCAACCAGTAGCGACACTAAATAAACTTAAAACAATAAGGAAAAAAGAAGCGAGCGTGCTAATGACTGCGTTAATCGGACGGCCTATGCTGTTTGCAAGTGATTTTATCTGCCGCTACAAAGGGTTAAAACTCTTTTATCTGTTGTTTTTTTAAAAATTCTTTCAGGCTCAGTTATACTGCAAATGTATCGAAGTACTGTTACGTCTGCCTGTAAGCCATAGAGAGTCATTGCTAGAAGAGAAAGAAGTAATAAAATGATAATTTTTAAACGTTGGCTATACATTGTTAACCATTGGCTATACATTTTGAACCGTTGGCTATACATTTTGAACCGTTGGCTATACATTTTGAACCGTTGGCTATACATTTTGAACCGTTGGCTATACATTTTGAACCGTTGGCTATACATTTTGAACCGTTGGCTATACATTTTTAGAAATTCAGTGGCATCAAGTCTGGACAAACTGAAGGGATTATATGGTTTGACACGAACCTTATGTTAACACATATTTGTATTGTACAAAATCTGATCAAAATCTATTCAACAATTTTCAAGATATTGGACCAGACGGACATGTTTTTTAGCCATTGAAAAATAACTAGAGATTATCAGTCGGAGAGATGCAAACCTACCCTCTGGGCTGACCGCCTTGGCCAAATTGGTTTGTGGGATTTAACTTCGCACCAACAGTTTACGTCATACGGCGACTTTCCAGCTGTTGGTGGAGGAAGAAACCCCTTTCGAGCAGTATTTCAGATGCGAGTGGGCACCCGGATAGAACCGACAACCTTCCGCAAGCCAGCTGAACTAGCTTCCTCATTTTAAATAATTTGACACCCCAGTTGGATTTGAACCAGCAGCAGTGAGGGGGCAAGTGATTTGAAGTCAATGGACCACTCGTCCTAGGAGGCCCCTACTCGCCCCTGGACCAACCCTCTATATATATCCACTCACAGTTTCATCAACAACCGTTGAGTTATCCTGCTAACACAGAGACAGACAGACAGTAGCAGCCAAAACCAATAGCCTCTATTTGTACGGCGTGGGTTAACAAGTATGGAGCTACAAAGGTAAACATGCAAGCCAGTCGGATGAAACATATTTGTAGCAAATATAATTCCTTTTCATGCAACAACAATAAATGGTTGGACACAGGCCAATATGGGATATATTTGTAGCAAATATAATTAAATTCTATCCACCCATGTTCAAGATACTGTTCTGGACAGACATCAGCCCACACAATAAAAACATAATAACAAAATATAATTTGTCTGTACACCTACATGTGTATTCATATTTTAAAAGTGAAAGTAGAATTCCAATTCATACACCTTTGTCAAAAAATATTAATAACATTTATCACTTAAATTGTATTTCAATACCTTTAAAATAATATCAAATATATTAACAAACAATTGATTGCGAATAAAGAATTACTAGGAAAATCTTCAAATAGCCATTTATAAAAAGATGCCACACAATAAGATCTTATCAGTGTGTTCAAAGACTTTGAGAAGTATGTCAGTGACTCCATGGAACCATTGGCGTAGTTTCCTATAGGCTGTGTAGGCCGTGGCCTACACTTTCCCCCGAAAAATCGAAAAAATAAAAATGCCAAATCTGCAACAAATATCGGGAGGCCAGGATTAAATTATATACGCTATAAATAGTTTTCCTGGGGACGACCCCCCGGACCCCCCTCCTGTCTTAAGTTGGCCTACACATCGATTCCAGCCAAGCTACACCCCTGGGAACACGTCCTATTTTCCACATTAAGTATTTGAGGATGGGTGGGAGGTATTTAATTGCAAATAGTTTAACCCTTTCCCTCATAGAAGCACCTCTTGACACCATGGATAGATATGGCGACTACTTATCTTGTGTGTTTTACGTTTATTTATCGTCGCTACCGGTTGCCCATATGAGCGACGCCTCCTGAAGAGATTAGTCATTTTAGATTTTGGAGGATAGTGCAATGATACAGACAGTCTCCTCTGGTTCTTTTACGTGCACAGTGTAAAGCACCGACACGAGACCTTGGTTTAACGTCCCATCTGAAAGACTGTTAATTTTATTAGGGTCAGACAGGGGATCGACCGCTTATCCACTGTATATGATTGCTAAATGGCTGTAAAGGGAAGGGTTAATAAATTTCAACACAATACGGTACATCTATACCATATATGTTGCTATTCATGAAGCATTGTATTACGCATGCTGTTGACCCTATTTATATTACTTTGTTATGTTATGGTTGAAATACTCAAGATTCTGTGACAAATAATTGTCGCCCTAGGGACCCTGACTTCGCCCTTTGGGGCCCCCACTTCTCCCTAAAAACAAAAAAATAAATATTATTTTTTGGTTTTTACGATTTTCAAACAAAATTTTGTCTACTAAGATACACTGGGCCCATTATAAAGCTTCTATTCAAATGTTATATTTAATGGTTGTACTGTGCATTTTAACCCTATTTTGCAAAAGAACACCATTTAAGGAAGTGCTTTAACTCTTTCAACACCAAGTAACTGACATGGACTGGTCCATGATATTCTTAGACCAATAAATGAATAAGAAAATTACATTCGGACCAGTTCATTTATCAAGATGGGTAATTTTCTCTAAAATTAGTAATACTACTTGCAAAAAGTGCAGATCCTGATGAGACGGCTCGTCACGAGCCGGCTCATCTGGATCTACACTTTTTGTAAGCCTATAAATAGAGGTCTGTGGTGTTGAAAGGGTTAAATCACGCGCTTTCTCACTTCTCCCAAAAATTCTGACCTGAACCCTGTAATACGAAATTACCTTTCTGTAGATATTTGCTCTTCTCACCGATGTAGTGTCGCTTTAATTAACATTCGTGAAGACATGACATGTATAGAACTCACACACGCAAGAAAAATATTACCCTCCATAAGCCAACGTTATCACATAGAACATGAACTATAATATAATACACAGACGGTGATGAGGTATATTGCTGGTTTATATCTAAACATAATAGTCATTACAATCATCTCTATGCCATCAACTTCATTACACTAAATGCATTTCCACAAATGTTGCTCTGTTCTTGAATACTGCACCCCATGTTCGTGCCTGTCTGTGTAGCTCCGATTGGTGGTGTGAAGATGAGGCTGTGTTTCTTGATTGGTTGCTATTTATAGATGTGGTATTCCCAGTTATTCCAGTCAGATTCGGGCTAGTACCAAAGTTGTACCTTCTGATGCAATGTCTGAAATATTTACAACAGAGAATAACAACAAACTTTCAGGGCTCATCATAGAGGGTAGCGACATGTGCGAAATAGTCGCCCTAGGGACCGCGACTTCACCCCCCCCCCACCACATAAGATGTTTTTACTAGGGGTGGCAATGAATGGCGATTTTGGCATTCGAATATTCTAATGATCTTTCGAACACTAATTTCTTGAATTTTCGAATTGTACACATCATCTAATTTCTGTTTTGCAGCACTGTGACGGAGAACTGTTTCCATCGGCTGGGTAGAATTATATAAACGTGACGTCTACTGTTAGCCATTTGAAGACAGGTCTTTTGTTAGCCTGATATTTAATAAACATTGAACATTAGTTTATACAAATATATTTTAGCTCGATTGCGAAACACATGTACTGCCACATGCAAATTAAGCCAGTAATACCCTTAAGGTACTGCCACATGCAAATTAAGCCAGTAATACCCTTAAGGTACTGTCACATGCAAATTAAGTCAGTAATACCCTTAAGGTACTGCCACATGCAAATTAAGCCAGTAATACCCTTAAGGTACTGTCACATGCAAATTAAGCCAGTAATACCCTCAAGGTACTGTCACATGCAAATTAAGCCAGTAATACCCTTAAGGTACTGCCACATGCAAATTAAGCCAGTAATACCCTTAAGGTACTGCCACATGCAAATTAAGCCAGTAATACCCTTAAGGTACTGCCACATGCAAATTAAGCCAGTAATACCCTTAAGGTACTGCCACATGCAAATTAAGCCAGTAATACCCTTAAGGTACTGTCACATGCAAATTAAGCCAGTAATACCCTTAAGGTACTGCCACATGCAAATTAAGCCAGTAATACCCTTAAGGTACTGCCACATGCAAATTAAGTCAGTAATACCCTTAAGGTACTGCCCCATGCAAATTAAGCCAGTAATACCCTAAGGTACTCACATGCAAATTAAGCCAGTAATACCCTTAAGGTACTGTCACATGCAAATTAAGCCAGTAATACCCTTAAGGTACTGCCACGTGCAAATTAAGCCAGTAATACCCTTAAGGTACTGTCACTTGCAAATTAAGCCAGTAATACCCTTAAGGTACTGCCACATGCAAATTAAGCCAGTAATACCCTTAAGGTACTGCCCCATGCAAATTAAGCCAGTAATACCCTTAAGGTACTGCCACGTGCAAATTAAGCCAGTAATACCCTTAAGGTACTGTCACATGCAAATTAAGCCAGTAATACCCTTAAGGTACTGTCACGTGCAAATTAAGCCAGTAATACCCTTAAGGTACTGCCACGTGCAAATTAAGCCAGTAATACCCTTAAGGTACTGCCACGTGCAAATTAAGCCAGTAATACCCTTAAGGTACTGCCACGTGCAATTTATGTTTATTACCGTTATAGGACCGATGGAATACGTATTAATTGTATTAGAGTGTAATTCTCACTGAATGTGGTTCTGTGAGGATGAATACGGGTAGCATAGAAATAGGAGTTGCTGCATGTTGAACCGGGGGGGTAATGAAACACCCTAGGTGTTAGCTTACCCTCTGAGCTTTATTATCCACCATGTACGTTTCCATGGAGTATGGTGCTGCATGTTTACTGACAGCGCTATAGGAATTTGACCGTTGCTCTATGAAACAAACAGAACAGGTCGCCTTCGAATATCACGCCACCCGGTTCACATGATGATGAGGTCCAGTTTCGTGTAATCTTGCAGGTTCTATCAATGACAATCCTCAAGTATTGTTCTGTTTATGAACGTCCCTGATGTAGTTAATCATGTATGTGTTACTGAACTTTCCTGCTAAGTGATTGCTGTATGTAAACTTATGTAATAATTTGCTGTTTAGCCGCCATCTTGAATGCACTGTGTATGAGATGCTACACGACGATGTTCCATACGCTGCATAGGAAAATAAAGAATAACGTTTATCTGTGATATTTGTAGCGGGCAAACTTGCTGAAACGGGCAAACTTGCTGAAACGTAAGTTTTGGGTGCTTTTTATGAGTATATGTATGTTATTGGTATGTAACTATGTAGTGTTGAGTTGATGCAGCAGTCCTATTTTAGTTGCGAGTACCTGTTGAACCACAAGTTTGTGTGTGGCGTGATGCAACATGTGGGCACCCACAGTTTGCACACCCCACATGTTGCATTGTCTGTTTAGTATAAATACCCAGCGCGACTTCATTCTTGGCCTCTTAACACTCTTAAGATAGCCGATAATCCTCGTCAGTTTATATTGGACAAACGTTAATATTTTGTTCAGGGGTGCGTTTTATTAAATATCATACCCAGGAGTTGCATCAGCTAGGCATGTCATTATAGAATTCGGTATTAACCCATTCAACACCAAGTAACTGACATGGACTGGTCCATGATATTTTTAGACCAATAAATTAATAACAAAATTACATTTGGATCAGTTCATTTATCAAAATGGGTATTTTTTTTCTTCTAAAAATAGTTATATTACTTGAAAAAAGTGCAGATCCTGATGAGACGGCTCGTCACGAGCCGGCTCATCTGGATCTACACTTTTTTGTAAGCCAATTTAGAGGTCTGTGGTGTTGAAAGGGTTAAGATAATAGTTATAGCGATTGCCAAGACCCACGTATACAAATAGCAATTGATGAAGTAAAATCAACGAATGTACAGAGTATCGTTGTCGTCACTCAGTCAGCTGTCCACTGTGATCTGCCTATGTCCGTCCGCCCATCTGCCCACTAGACTGACCCCGGTTGGCACGTAACAGTATGTATTATGTACATTTACTGCTGCACTACCCCGGTATGTATTATGTACATTTACTGCTGCACTACCCAGGTATGTATTATGTACATTTACTGCTGTACTACCCTGGTAGGTATTATGTACATTTACTGCTGTACTACCCAGGTATGTATTATGTACATTTACTGCTGTACTACCTAGGTATGTATTATGTACATTTACTGCTGTACTACCTAGGTATGTATTATGTACATTTACTGCTGTACTACCCAGGTATGTATTATGTACATTTACTGCTGCACTACCCAGGTATGTATTATGTACATTTACTGCTGTACTACCCTGGTAGGTATTATGTACATTTACTGCTGTACTACCCAGGTATGTATTATGTACATTTACTGCTGTACTACCCCGGTATGTATTATGTACATTTACTGCTGCACTACCCCGGTATGTATTATGTACATTTACTGCTGCACTACCCAGGTATGTATTATGTACATTTACTGCTGTACTACCCAGGTATGTATTATGTACATTTACTGCTGCACTACCCAGGTATGTATTATGTACATTTACTGCTGTACTACCCTGGTATGTATTATGTACATTTACTGCTGTACTACCCAGGTATGTATTATGTACATTTACTGCTGTACTACCCCGGTATGTATTATGTACATTTACTGCTGTACTACCCCGGTATGTATTATGTACATTTACTGCTGTACTACCCACGTATGTATTATGTACATTTACTGCTGTACTACCCCGGTATGTATTATGTACATTTACTGCTGCACTACCCCGGTATGTATTATGTACATTTACTGCTGCACTACCCCGGTATGTATTATGTACATTTACTGCTGTACTACCCAGGTATGTATTATGTACATTTACTGCTGTACTACCCAGGTATGTACATTTACTGCTGTACTACCCCGGTATGTATTATGTACATTTACTGCTGTACTACCCCGGTATGTATTATGTACATTTACTGCTGTACTACCCAGGTATGTATTATGTACATTTACTGCTGTACTACCCAGGTATGTACATTTACTGCTGTACTACCCCGGTATGTATTATGTACATTTACTGCTGCACTACCCAGGTATGTATTATGTACATTTACTGCTGCACTACCCCGGTAGGTATTATGTACATTTACTGCTGCACTACCCCGGTAGGTATTATGTACATTTACTGCTGCACTACCCCGGTAGGTATTATGTACATTTACTGCTGTACTACCCAGGTAGGTATTATGTACATTTACTGCTGCACTACCCAGGTAGGTATTATGTACATTTACTGCTGCACTACCCAGGTATGTATTATGTACATTTACTGCTGTACTACCCCGGTATGTATTATGTACATTTACTGCTGTACTACCCCGGTATGTATTATGTACATTTACTGCTGTACTACCCTGGTAGGTATTATGTACATTTACTGCTGCACTACCCAGGTATGTATTATGTACATTTACTGCTGTACTACCCAGGTATGTACATTTACTGCTGTACTACCCAGGTATGTATTATGTACATTTACTGCTGTACTACCCAGGTATGTATTATGTACATTTACTGCTGTACTACCCAGGTATGTATTATGTACATTTACTGCTGTACTACCCAGGTATGTATTATGTACATTTACTGCTGTACTACCTAGGTATGTATTATGTACATTTACTGCTGTACTACCCAGGTATGTATTATGTACATTTACTGCTGCACTACCCCGGTATGTATTATGTACATTTACTGCTGCACTACCCAGGTATGTATTATGTACATTTACTGCTGCACTACCCAGGTATGTATTATGTACATTTACTGCTGTACTACCCAGGTATGTATTATGTACATTTACTGCTGCACTACCCCGGTAGGTATTATGTACATTTACTGCTCTACTACCCCGGTATGTATTATGTACATTTACTGCTGCACTACCCCGGTATGTATTATGTACATTTACTGCTGCACTACCCCGGTATGTATTATGTACATTTACTGCTGTACTACCCCGGTATGTATTATGTACATTTACTGCTGCACTACCCCGGTATGTATTATGTACATTTACTGCTGCACTACCCAGGTATGTATTATGTACATTTACTGCTGTACTACCCAGGTATGTATTATGTACATTTACTGCTGCACTACCCAGGTATGTATTATGTACATTTACTGCTGTACTACCCAGGTATGTATTATGTACATTTACTGCTGTACTACCCAGGTATGTATTATGTACATTTACTGCTGTACTACCCAGGTAGGTATTATGTACATTTACTGCTGCACTACCCAGGTATGTATTATGTACATTTACTGCTGTACTACCCAGGTATGTATTATGTACATTTACTGCTGCACTACCCAGGTATGTATTATGTACATTTACTGCTGTACTACCCAGGTATGTATTATGTACATTTACTGCTGCACTACCCAGGTATGTATTATGTACATTTACTGCTGTACTACCCCGGTATGTATTATGTACATTTACTGCTGTACTACCCAGGTATGTATTATGTACATTTACTGCTGCACTACCCAGGTATGTATTATGTACATTTACTGCTGTACTACCCAGGTATGTATTATGTACATTTACTGCTGCACTACCCCGGTATGTATTATGTACATTTACTGCTGTACTACCCAGGTATGTATTATGTACATTTACTGCTGCACTACCCCGGTATGTATTATGTACATTTACTGCTGCACTACCCAGGTATGTATTATGTACATTTACTGCTGCACTACCCCGGTATGTATTATGTACATTTACTGCTGTACTACCCAGGTATGTATTATGTACATTTACTGCTGCACTACCCCGGTATGTATTATGTACATTTACTGCTGCACTACCCAGGTATGTATTATGTACATTTACTGCTGCACTACCCAGGTATGTATTATGTACATTTACTGCTGTACTACCCAGGTATGTATTATGTACATTTACTGCTGTACTACCCAGGTATGTATTATGTACATTTACTGCTGTACTACCCAGGTATGTATTATGTACATTTACTGCTGTACTACCCAGGTATGTATTATGTACATTTACTGCTGTACTACCCCGGTATGTATTATGTACATTTACTGCTGTACTACCCCGGTATGTATTATGTACATTTACTGCTGTACTACCCAGGTATGTATTATGTACATTTACTGCTGTACTACCCAGGTATGTATTATGTACATTTACTGCTGTACTACCCAGGTATGTATTATGTACATTTACTGCTGTACTACCCAGGTATGTATTATGTACATTTACTGCTGTACTACCCCGGTATGTATTATGTACATTTACTGCTGTACTACCCAGGTATGTATTATGTACATTTACTGCTGTACTACCCAGGTATGTATTATGTACATTTACTGCTGCACTACCCAGGTATGTATTATGTACATTTACTGCTGCACTACCCAGGTATGTATTATGTACATTTACTGCTGTACTACCCAGGTATGTATTATGTACATTTACTGCTGCACTACCCCGGTATGTATTATGTACATTTACTGCTGTACTACCCAGGTATGTATTATGTACATTTACTGCTGTACTACCCCGGTATGTATTATGTACATTTACTGCTGTACTACCCAGGTATGTATTATGTACATTTACTGCTGTACTACCCAGGTATGTATTATGTACATTTACTGCTGCACTACCCAGGTATGTATTATGTACATTTACTGCTGTACTACCCAGGTATGTATTATGTACATTTACTGCTGCACTACCCAGGTATGTATTATGTACATTTACTGCTGTACTACCCAGGTATGTATTATGTACATTTACTGCTGTACTACCCAGGTATGTATTATGTACATTTACTGCTGTACTACCCAGGTATGTATTATGTACATTTACTGCTGCACTACCCAGGTATGTATTATGTACATTTACTGCTGTACTACCCAGGTATGTATTATGTACATTTACTGCTGTACTACCCAGGTATGTATTATGTACATTTACTGCTGCACTACCCAGGTATGTATTATGTACATTTACTGCTGTACTACCCAGGTATGTATTATGTACATTTACTGCTGTACTACCCCGGTATGTATTATGTACATTTACTGCTGTACTACCCAGGTATGTATTATGTACATTTACTGCTGCACTACCCCGGTATGTATTATGTACATTTACTGCTGCACTACCCAGGTATGTATTATGTACATTTACTGCTGCACTACCCCGGTATGTATTATGTACATTTACTGCTGCACTACCCAGGTAGGTACATTTACTGCTGTACTACCCTGGTATGTATTATGTACATTTACTGCTGTACTACCCAGGTATGTATTATGTACATTTACTGCTGTACTACCCCGGTATGTATTATGTACATTTACTGCTGTACTACCCCGGTATGTATTATGTACATTTACTGCTGTACTACCCCGGTATGTATTATGTACATTTACTGCTGTACTACCCAGGTATGTATTATGTACATTTACTGCTGCACTACCCAGGTATGTATTATGTACATTTACTGCTGCACTACCCAGGTATGTATTATGTACATTTACTGCTGTACTACCCAGGTAGGTATTATGTACATTTACTGCTGCACTACCTAGGTATGTATTATGTACATTTACTGCTGCACTACCCAGGTATGTATTATGTACATTTACTGCTGCACTACCCAGGTATGTATTATGTACATTTACTGCTGTACTACCCTGGTATGTATTATGTACATTTACTGCTGTACTACCCAGGTATGTATTATGTACATTTACTGCTGTACTACCCAGGTATGTATTATGTACATTTACTGCTGCACTACCCAGGTATGTACATTTACTGCTGTACTACCCCGGTATGTACATTTACTGCTGTACTACCCCGGTATGTACATTTACTGCTGCACTACCCAGGTATGTACATTTACTGCTGACTACCTATTTATGTACATTTACTGCTGTACTACCCAGGTATGTATTATGTACATTTACTGCTGTACTACCCAGGTATGTACATTTACTGCTGTACTACCCCGGTATGTATTATGTACATTTACTGCTGCACTACCCAGGTATGTATTATGTACATTTACTGCTGCACTACCCCGGTATGTATTATGTACATTTACTGCTGCACTACCCCGGTATGTATTATGTACATTTACTGCTGTACTACCCAGGTATGTATTATGTACATTTACTGCTGTACTACCCAGGTATGTATTATGTACATTTACTGCTGTACTACCCAGGTATGTATTATGTACATTTACTGCTGTACTACCTAGGTATGTATTATGTACATTTACTGCTGTACTACCCAGGTATGTATTATGTACATTTACTGCTGTACTACCCAGGTATGTATTATGTACATTTACTGCTGCACTACCCAGGTATGTATTATGTACATTTACTGCTGTACTACCCAGGTATGTATTATGTACATTTACTGCTGCACTACCTAGGTATGTATTATGTACATTTACTGCTGTACTACCTAGGTATGTATTATGTACATTTACTGCTGCACTACCTAGGTATGTATTATGTACATTTACTGCTGACGGTATGTTGTATGTATTATGTATTTATTTATTTATTTATTTATTTAATGGATATCTTGACGATATCTTATTTACCGACGCCTCAACCTAATAAGGTCATGTGGCGTCGAAAACATTTGTAAAAATAAAAATTGTTTAAAAAAAGTGATCTATGTTAAAAGGTTACATTTTAAATAATATATATACTTGATAATCACAATAAGTTGCATTATAATCTATTTATAAGGTGAGTTTCTTTTAAAAAACCTAATATTGTACTTGGCAGTACTGAATCGAATAATTCTTGTATAATATTTGTATTAAAGTATGCATTCCTTGTAAAGATGAGGTCGGCACAGTGGAGCAAAAAGTGCTTCACTGTGAATATCTCATCACAAGGAATACATATGGGTTGTTCTTCTGCATTTAAAATATAAGAATGTGTAATCCAAGTGTGTCCAATACGACACCGAGTCAAACGAACTTGTTCTTTTCGGGTTAGTTTTGTACGATATGTACTTGAAAATATGGGTTTAATTTCATGTAATTTATTTCCAACTTGTTTGTCCCAATTTATTTGACATTTACTATCGACATATTTCCTAATATTGGATTTTAAATCCGAATGCGGTATTTTAGAGTTTGTTATTGGCAAGTCTAAAGCAGACTTTGCTAGAAAATCAGCTTCATCATTTCCTCGTATGTTTATATGACTGGGAATCCAACAAAAAACAACAGTTTTTGAGGAGCTAATAGATATGTATCTTCTAAAAATTTGTTGACTTAGGGGGTTGGAATGGTTTGGTTGTTTGAGAGATGTTAAAACCGACAAAGAGTCGGAAAATATAATAAATTTGTCGTTTTCGTTAACAGTTATAAGGGAAAGAGCTAGGTCGATAGCTTGTGTCTCTGCAGAGAAAATTGAACTGTCATCAGGTAATCTTACAGTACTTGATTTAGTATGGGTAACTGCTGCACATGCAACCTTTTCAAGTCTTTTTGAGCCATCTGTGTAGATGGATATATAATCTTTATATTTAGATTTTATTTCTAAAAATTTTGTTTTAAAAATATCTGGACTAGTTTCACTTTTCTTATTCTCATACAAATGAAGATCTAAAATAATGTTTGGGGTAGTCAAAGTCCACGGTTCTTTATTTAACAACTTGTTTTCTTGTATAATTGTTGTATCTATTTTGCTTCTACTAATAATGGTTTAATACGGAGACCTAGTGGTTTTATGGCGGATGGAGAGTTTCCGTAAACTATTTTGTTTTTAGGCTCGAAAACGCAATTGAATGCAGGATTTTTGGGATTTGCAGCTAGTTTGGTTGTATATTGTAACGAGAGTTTCTCTCTCCGTATGTATAAAGAGGGTTCATTTGTTTCAGCATATAAGCTTTCTACGGGAGATGTGCGAAAAGCTCCTAGAGCCAGTCGTAGACCTTGATGAGGTATTGTATCTAACTTTTTCAAGTAGGATTTTCTCGCCGATCCATACACAATGGATCCGTAATCCAGTTTGGAACGGATAAGTGATCTGTATAGATTTATAAGAACTGGACAATCGCTTCCCCAATTTGTATTGGAGAGCACCTTCAAAATATTTAGAGCTTTTAGACATTTCGTCCGTAGATAATTTATATGAGGTATGAATGTTAATTTTTTGTCAAATATAAGTCCTAGGAATTTTACTTCTTCTACTACAGGAATTTGTGAACCGTAAATTTTTAAATTTGGATCTGGA
The DNA here is from genome assembly GCA_014843695.1 of Archivesica marissinica. Classification (NCBI taxonomy): domain Eukaryota; kingdom Metazoa; phylum Mollusca; class Bivalvia; order Venerida; family Vesicomyidae; genus Archivesica; species Archivesica marissinica. Next base: position 50,705,360 of record CM026393.1, read on the forward strand.
TGTAATCCTCTCAATTGACAGAAATGTACGCATTGAGTTTTAATTTTAGAGAATTTGAAACCATTTTTGTTTGCCCAATCTTCAAGTTTATTTAGACATTGTTGGAGTTTTTGTTCAATGGTTTCCATATTTTTAGATTTGTAGAACATTACAAAATCATCTACATATAAGGAGCAATCTGGTTCGTTTAAACATTTCACAATGCTATTTATTTTAATATTAAAAAGTGTTGGGGATAAAATACTACCTTGAGGCACCCCTTGCTCTTGTTTGTATGTATCGGAGAGCGTTGAGCCAATTCTTACTTTAAAATTTCTATTTGATAAAAAAATTGGCAATAAAATTTGGCAAGTGGCCTTTCAGACCAAAATCGTGTAAATCTTTGAGAATACCATATTTCCATGTGGTATCATATGCCTTTTCTAAATCGAAAAAAACTGCTACCAAATGTTATTTTTTGATGAAGGCATTACGAATATAAGTTTCTAGTCTTACTAGATGATCAGTTGTACATTTATTTTTCCGAAAACCCGTTTGGTAACTCGTAATCAAACTGTTTGATTCCAAGAACCAAACAAGTCTATCGTTAATCATTCTCTCCAGGGTTTTACATAGACAACTAGTTAGTGCGATGGGACGATAATTTGTGGGATTTGTATGATCTTTTCCTGGTTTGGGAATAGGAATGATTATGGCTTCACTCCATTCTTTGGGAAAGTTCTCACTTTCCCACGTCATATTAAAAATATCTAAAAGAGTTATCATTGCATTATTTGGTAAATGTTTTATAATTTGATAATGGATTTGATCTGGACCTGTGGCCGTTTATTTTGTTCTTTGTAGAGCAGTTTCGAGTTCTGACATATTGAATGGTAGATTATATTTTTCTTCATTTCTAGAATGAAAATCAATTTTTTCTTTCTCTTTCTCAGTTTTAAATTTCTGAAACTTCTCATTATAGTTTGATGTTGAAAAGTTGTTTTGAAAGTTTTCACCTAAAACATTGGATATGTCTTTTTTTGTTAAATGGGTTCTATTATTAGATGTATTTAGATGAACAATTTTTGAGCTTTTCCTCTTGCCATTTATTTTTGCTACAATATTCCAAACCCTTTTCATTGATGTATTAGAGTTTATAGTAGATACATATTTTTGCCATGAAGTGCGTTTTGCATTTTTTATAGTTCTTCGAGCTTTTGCTCGTGTAATTTGTGTGTTTAAGAGATTTGCTTTTGTGGGAGTTTTTTTAAATTTACGCAATGCATTCTTTCGTTTATTTATAACATTTTTACAATCGTCATTAAACCATGGTCTAATTCTTTTAGAAGATGTAGAGGATTTCGGAATGCATTCCGTTGAAATTTTTAAAAGTGAATTCGAAAACGAGGTGATTTGATCCTCGTTCCCAATCTTTTTCAATATCAAATGTTCTCTGCATAAAATTTGGAATTTTTCCCAATTAGCTTTTTGTAGATTCCATTGTGGGTAAAATTCATCTTTTGATTTGTTTATTTCTGTGATTACGATTGGGAAGTGGTCACTTCCATGTAGGTCATCATGTACGGACCATTCAAAATCTAAGAAAATGTTTGGATGACATATACATAAATCTAAAGCAGAAAAATGTCCTGTGGCAGGATGAAGGTATGTCGATTTGTTATCATTTAATAGACAAAGATCATTTTCAGTTATAAAGTCTTCTATTATTTTTCCTTTATTATTGATATTTGTACATCCCCATAGTTTACTATGTCCATTGAAATCTCCAACTAACATAAAAGGGTGAGGTAATTGTTCAACAAGATTCTCTAAATCATTTTGTTTTAATGGAGAGTTTGGAGGTATATAAATGGAACAAATTGTAAATGTTTTTGAAAGTGTAACCTTGGCAGCAATGGCCTGTAAATTTGTAGTCAAGTCTATTTTACTATGTGGAACAGTCTTTTTATGAGAATGGATGATCCACCAGATGCCTTTTGACAATCATTATTTATAAAATTAAACATGATAAAATCTTTAAAATATATATTGTCAGTCGATTTTAGGAAAGTTTCTTGCAAACAAAGGATATTTTGTGAAAGCAGAGATATAAGTATTAAAATCTCATTATAGTTTGCTTTTAGTCCCCGACAGTTCCATTGTATTATTGTATTATTCTTATCCATTATTTACGGAGAGAAGATTAAAAAATGGTACATAAAAAGATTACATTTTAGTGTTTGGAGGTGGATCTGGTACCAGCTCCATGTCTTCATGTTCTAATGAAGAGAATTTATTCGATTGTTTTATGGGATCCACTGATCCCTTCGGTGGTCTATCTGAGTTTTGTTTCAGGTTGCTAGGTCCATTTGGTTTATTTGGTTTTTTTGTTGGTTCGTTTTACTCTGTGACGAGTTTGATTTAATAACAGATGTTGATCGGGATTTACGAGATGTTGATTGGGATGAGGATTGAGAAGATAAGTGAGTTTTTGTTTTGTCATTGGAACTGTTTTTGGCTTCGGATTTTTCGGTAATAATTTCAGTAATAATTTCAGTTTGAGTGTATGCATTTTTCATTATTGTCTTATTTATTGCTGATTGAACTATTTTAGAGTATGATATATCTGGTTTATTTTCCTGAATTTTCCTTGCTTCGAAGTAAGAGATATTTTGTGAGCACTTTATTTTCATGATTTCTTTTTCTTTTATCCAAGTTTCGAATTTGTTTGATTTTGAGATGTGATCTTTTTTACAGTTTACGCATTTTGATTGATTGGGGCAATTTGCGGTAAGGTGATCGTTTTCACCCATACCACAATTTTCACAAATGGAGTATTTTGTAATTTTACAGTTGTCTTCATGGTGGCCAAATTTTTGGCAGTTGAAACATCGAAGTGGATTTGGTATATATAATTCGACATTTATAATTCTATAAAAGATTTTCAGATTTGGTGGAATAACTGTGTTGTTGAAGGTTAATAAAATTGTATTAGTTTCAAAAAATTGGCCGTCTTTTTTGTACATGAATCTTTTAGCTTGAGTGACGCCTTGTGGAGTTAAATTTTTAACAATATCTTCGTTCGAGACTCCTTTTAAAATGTGATCTTTGATTATACCTTTGGAACTGTTTAGAGATCTGTGTTCCGTTATAGTAACATCAATGTCGTATATTTGTTTTATTTTTTAAATATTTTCAGTTTGTGATCTGGATTTAGTTTCAACAAGTAACGTTTGGTTTCTTAGTTTTTTTACAGATTTTGGTGATCCAATTAAACTTTCCAATGATTTTTCGATAACAAATGGAGATAGTGAGCCAATTTTTTTTCATGCATTTCTGATTCAATAATGAAGAATTTTGGATACGCTTTAAGTGGTATTTCTGAATCGTCTGATGGTCGTGGTCGTTTTAGGGAATTTTGGGAAGCCATGGTTATTGTTTTGATGTTCAACAGAAGAGGGCACCACCCGCCTCGGAGTCCTACCAGGGAACGCAGTTTATAGGTGGTATTCCTACCTCTAGCGTTAATGCTACTCTTCTGTCATACTCTACTGATAGTAGAGGAAACTGTGATCCTGCCAGTAACTGGACAGTCACACAGATCCCCTATTTATCCATCGATTAACCCGTTAAGCCGCCGCTCATAAGAATCTACTTTAAGAAAGGAAAAAAGGTAGTCAACACACGGTTTGTATCTGACGATACAGATATAGTAAGAAAGATAGGCAGATAAGTTTTTCGATTCCAGAGCAAGGCACGACTAGCCGATTGTCTAGGCCCGGGCCCAACCCAGACGCCACGTCTATCCGAAGCCAGGGTCGAAGTAGTGTGTTAGGAGCTGGAGATCCCTGAGCCCCCTCAAATTACCAGAATCCCTATTTCCGGTTTACGGGTCGCCACCTACGGCAAACTGGTGGCGTCTGTTTTATCAGGGGATTTCACCCCAACCATCACAGACGTAAAATGATCTATATATTGTATCCCTACAGACAAGGGGTTAATCGATTTGTTTCAAAATGTTTCGTAAGCTAGGTGAAGGCCTAAACATACTACTAGTTAGATGATACATTGGAGTACGGTTAGATGATACATTGGAGTACTGAACTATTTGTAAGATGTTACGTGGATATTCCGTGTGAAAAATATTTCAAATAATCAAACAGTGGGATAAAATTTGTTCCCAATTTTGTATAAATTGTGCATAGTGATACGAGAATAGAAAATGTGAAACGTACACAACACAAATGGTATTAAATACAGATGAATGTTACAATCTTCGTCCCGTGCGCTACCCACAGGCACAAATGGTAAACAAATGAGCATGTTAATATATGATATAGCAAGGATAGAGAGAAAAGACATACATGCAGGGTTTGGGAAGAGAAAAATATTTACCTAAAGAGATTTAATTTATTTAAAATCATTTATTTATATTTTTGTTAAACCTAGTTTGTTTTGTTCGTTTGTTTTGTTCATTTGTTTTTGTTTAGTTTTATTGTTCGTGTGTTTGAAATCCTAACAGTATAGTATTACGATATTTTAAACATAAGTTTAATAACTTAGAAGGTTTTTTTTTTTTTGTATTATGCTGTACTACTAGGTATGATTATGTACATTTATGCTGTACTACCTAGGTATGTTTATGTACATTTACTGTGTATACCTAGGTAGTATTATGTCATTACTGCTGTACTACCCAGGTATGTATTATGTACATTTACTGCTGACTACCCGGTATGTATTGTCATTTACTGCTGTACTACCCGTTGTACATTACTGTGCTACCCAGTAGTATTATGTATTTATGCTGTACCCGGTATGTATTATGTACATTTACTGCTGTACTACCGGTATGTATTATGTACATTTACTGCTGCACTACCCCGGTATGTATTATGTACATTTACTGCTGTACTACCCAGGTATGTATTATGTACATTTACTGCTGCACTACCCAGGTATGTATTATGTACATTTACTGCTGTACTACCCTGGTAGGTATTATGTACATTTACTGCTGTACTACCCTGGTATGTATTATGTACATTTACTGCTGTACTACCCAGGTATGTATTATGTACATTTACTGCTGTACTACCCCGGTATGTATTATGTACATTTACTGCTGCACTACCTAGGTATGTATTATGTACATTTACTGCTGTACTACCCAGGTAGGTATTATTTGCCAGTACCTGCAAGAGTTATCTTCGACCTCATCAGCACCATCTCTCAGTTTGACCATTTTTGTTTCGTTATTTCCACTTTCAACACCGAGGCCTGAAAATAATCCAATGTGAAGCATTGCTTTCAATCTGGCCAGTAGCACTTAGTCTTAACCTATTCAAAACTTTCCCACTTGCGGGCATTTCTCGACACCAAACAAACTGAACACTACCCAGGTATGTAATATGTATGCTTACTGCTGAACTAGGCGAGCATAGCGGGCTTCACGGTAAGCGAGTTCAGAAAATAGTCTCCATATTGATCTAAAAATCATTTACGTTTACCGGAAGTTTGATTTGCCGGAAAGAATTACCATGCATCATTGCATCTACATGGAGGGACAGGATGAGCGTTTTATGGAACTAGATTAAATAAATATCGGATATGTAGTCCAGTGGTAACACGTTGTACTGGTAATCAAGGGATCGCAGGTTCGATCCCCCGTCCGACTCTAATAAAATTAACAGTCTTTCAGATGGGATGTTAAACCGAGGTCTTGTATCGATGTTTTACACGTGCTCGTAAAAGAACCATAGGAGACTCTGGAATGGGTCTCTGTTTGTATCATTGCACTATCCTCCTTAAAATCTAAAATGACTAATCTCTTCAGGAGGCGTCACTCATATGTGCAACCGGTAGCGACGATAAATAAACGTAAAACTCACAGGTTCACTAATACATTGAAATTAAAACGAGGCACATTGGGGATTCCCTGTTTTGGCTCTGTCTGTACATGTACAATGTAGCAGAAAATCTACAACATTAAGTTAGAGTTTAAGCATTTATCAGCAAATAAAATACATGCCAATGGAACAATGTATTACTACTATTAGGACATACATCGTTGGAAATAGTTTATTAATAATCGCAATTGAAAGAGCCTCCGTTGACGGCGTTGAGACATTGAATCAAAAGAAATATGCATGCCATTCTTATTCTGATTACACGCTTAGCAACCACGCGTATGTGCATCACAATTGGAGCAAACTTGGTAGTGGTCCACTGCAAAATATCAAAGCCCTGCTGGCTGTTTCAGATGAGATTTTGAAAGAGTTTTACTAATTTACAAATATTATGTGACCACTACAATGGTTGTCAAATATGACCATATTTGTGGAAGTCGTGATAGCGCAGTACATTGCGTTTGCTTCAGGTGCGAAAGGTCCGGAGTTTGAGCCTCACTGGAGCCGTTACGATTGTGCCCTTAGGCAGCATTTAAATTCCATGTTGCCTCTTCTCTCTCCCTCGTGGTGATGGATTCCATCAGGAATGAGATCTCGAGAGTGATTAGTATAAGTTGTAAGAACTTGTTTCGCAACCGAGCTAAAATAAATTTGTATATACAATATGACTACAGCATCACAAATTGAGCATACAAAGATCTGAGCATTGTGGTTTCTGAGAAGATGGTGTTTAAAGGAGTTTTACTACGTAAGTCAACATAAATGATGTGGCAGACCCCTGTGGAGGTCCAATTATGACGATCACAATTTGAACAAACCTAGAGATCCCTAGGTAATGCTACATGCAAAATATCAAAGATCTGTGTATTGTGGTTGAATACGAAGATTTCTAAAGATTTACTACATAATTAAATAGGATATATAGCAACAAATTTCTCCACCCACTGGCAAAAAACATGTTTTTTTACGAATCGATATGGCCTGCCTGCGCAAACTTTAGACACTATCAATTGTTAATGCTCCACACAAAAATTCATCACATTTGTGCCAGATATTTCATTTTTTTTTTTTAATGTTTGCACTCATTTGACCTAGTTGACATAGTGACCTAATTTGAGCAACTTTAAAGAGAATCACACATTGATAATTGCTATGAAGTTTCAGTAGGATTGGACCAGTGGTTCAGGAGATGTCTTTTGAAGCAAATTAACCGTTGCCACTGAAATATGCCAGACAAAAGGTGATGACAAAAGCTCATCTTGAGGACAGTGTGCTCAGCTGAGCTACATGTCAAAAACATTAAATACACACTATTTATAGCAACAGTCTGCCATCTTGAATCGAATGATGGTTTAAGCGCATCTGCAAATTTGCGTTATAAATGCTCTAAACATATTGGAATGTACCACACTAAATAGCACAGATACTGTGCTGTACATGGAACTTTAAAAACATCTTTAACCCTTTCAACACCACAGGCCTCTCAATAGGCTTACAAAAAGTGCAGATCCATCATGACAAAAATGACCCTTTTCATAAATGAACTGGTCCAAATGTAATTTTCTTATTAATTTATTGGTCTACATATATCAAGGACCAGTCCATGTCAGTTACTTGGGGTTGAATGGGTTAATATAATAAAATGTCTCATCGTTTATTATTACCTCGGCACTTGTTCTAATTTGGAGAATACGTCGCTCGGCAAATGACGGCACATTGACTGTTAATTAGCAGGTCCAAACAGGCAACACTTCTGGAGTTCCCAAACACCAGTTTATCTCAGTCACCCACTACAAAAGGATAAGTAACTACTGTAGTATATAAGGTAAACAGAACACGCTAGATGGTTACTTATTAATGCAATCCAACCATACAATAAAGCTCGGACATTGTATCTTTGTGCCGGAATTACACTTGGCAATGTCGGTACCGTAGCCATAGGCAAGTTTCAACCGAGACAATCTAGGTGAGTCCGGGGGCATGGTCCCCTTTAAAATTGATGGAGTATATAAGCGATTTCCTGCATTTTTGGATTTAAAGCAGCATTACATCGTAATAAAGGATGTTTAAACCTTGTAGCAGCATTACTACCAATACCTAAAAATTGAATTTTTCAAATATCTTTTATTTCATACGATGTAATGCTGCTTTAATGAGTTTAGACGTATAATTATGTATTGACCTTTTAGCTCTCTAGCAGTCAACATTTTATACAGCAAAGGGATATGTTTTGGCATTTTATTTATTTAATTTTTCATTTATTTTTTGGTTGCTTAGGAAATTTTAACTGAGGCAGCTGCCTCAATGTGCCTCAGTGTGGCTACGGGCCTGCCAATAGCAACACTACATTTCTTTACATTAAAATGGAAAAGCCAATCTTTTCTACAAGAAGAAAGTGATTACTAGCCACATGTAGCGTATAATAACGTCATCACCCCTTACGCGGGAGGAAATTTCGAAAGCCAAATGCAGCTTGCCTATTCTCGTCTAAAATTTAATTATTATTATTATACCATATTTATATAGCGCCTTTATCATATAAAAATTATACGTTCAAAAGCGCTTTACATGTTCATGTAACAATTAACACATACAGAATAAAAAGTACAAAAATAGAAGTCAAGTGGTAAAAGTACAGATAAACCTTATACTTAAAATAATGATTGCAATTTACAGATAAAGTTTAAGAACAAATACAAAAGGACATACTAATAAAACAAAAAGTATTTCAACATTACAATTTGAAGTAAAATAAATCTATTATACATAGATAAACAAAAGTCATTTTAGCAGTGATAAAAAACATGTATATCCGAAATTAAATAAGTGTAGTTACAAATCCAAAATAATTAATAATATGTTATATACACACAGTCACTTTATGCACGTCCAGAGTATTATCGAACATTAATCTCCATGTGCTTGCACAAAAAAGTGAGTTTTCAATGATCTTTTGAATGAACACAATGTCTCAGAGTCTCTTATTCCTGGTGGTAGCGCATTCCATAATTTCGGCGCAGCTGTTCCGAAACTCCTGTCTCCGTATGTTACTGTTCGACTTTTTGGTGTCACGAGTCGAAGTGAGCTATTCTTTGATCTTAAGTTTCGTGTTGGTTGATATACACTCAGGAGGTTAGTGATATACTCCGGTGCCTGATGATGTAGTGCTTTGTAGGTCAGAGTAAGGATCTTATACTGGACCCTATATTGTATTGGCAGCCAATGGAGCTCCTTCAGGATTGGAGACACGTGATCGTATCGGGACGTTTTTGTAATTAGGCGCGCTGCTGTATTCTGGACGTTCTGTAATTTGTTCAGAATTGTATTTGGTACCCCAGTCAGCAGCATATTACAATAGTCTAACCGTGATGTAACTAATGAGTTAACTAGAGTTTTTGTTGCATCAGCTGTTAGGAATTTTCTAATATGACCGATTTGCCGTATTTGGCCATAGCAGGACCTGCAGACAGAGTTGACATGCTGCTCCATGTTCAGCCTTGAGTTGAGGATTGCCCCAAGGTTTCTAACACATGAAGATGGTTCAACTGTGGAGTTTCCAACAGTTACTGACATGTTTTCAATCATTTTGGCATTTTGGTTTGAAGCGAAAACGATAACTTCTGTTTTGTCAGAGTTCAATTTTAGCATATTGTTATGCATCCAAGATACAATTTCCTGAAGACAGCTTTCAATGCGGTGTATTGTTTCTGTTTGACATAGATTATTAGAAGTAAGTAGTGTTAGAATCGAAAATAATAAGTATCAACCTTCGTGATACATTTCTACGCATAAGAACTTCAAACGAGGGTTATTCTGCGATATACCACGGTTGATACTTATTATTTCTTAAATAAAATACAATGTACAAAGCCACTCACTCGTGACAATTGTTAAATCACATAACTTTGCTTGTATTCAGTGTAATACATTCATTTCATAATTTATTATATGTACACACCTGGAAGGATTCTGATTGGTTAAGAGAATAATCCTTATAATTTGTAAATTAAACTTTAAAGTATGCTGCTTTGCGTATTGACGTCATGACAATTTGCGGCGACACTTGGCGCCAAAATGAAAGTAGCAACGTTATTTATTAAGTTTAAACTTTATTTATTTTACAGTGAAGGTCTTTATTTCAACCCATTCAACACTAAGTAACTGACATGGACTGGTCCATGATATTTTCAGACCAATAAATTAATCAGAAAATTACATTTGGACCAGTTCATTTATCAAAATGGGTACTTTTATCTAGAAATAGAAATATTACTGGCAAAAAGTGCAGATTCTGATGAGACGGCTCATCATAAGCCGGCTCATCTGGATCTACACATTTTGTAAGCCTATTTAGAGGTATGTAGTGTTGAAAGCGTTAAACATTATTTATTTCAGTGTTTTAAACTTTTATTTATTTTACAACTTCTAACAACTAATATTAATCACTCATTGGCGCGGATGAAAGCGTAAATGTGGTCATTCATGTGGGAGGAAACCGGAGTACCCGGAGCAAACCCATCTGTCCAATCTGGCGACCACCGTACCATCTCACATACTTCCCGGTCCGAGGAACGAACCCAGGTTGCATTGGTGAGAAGCGCGCGCTAACCACTGCGCTAATCGGACAGCCAATTTATTAAAACGAGCACAGTCGCTATGGTAATGTGATAAAATGGATCTTGCACTCGTTTTGGAATATTTATTAAGCTTAAGTATTTGTTTTTTGACGCATTTGGCGACCGACAGCGGGAACGATGCATATTCACATTCAGAAGATGAAATTGCAGCATGTGGCAGTGTTTCGTATGTCACCAAACATGCTAAAAATGATGAATGCAAGTTAATTTCATTGCTTTTATTATTTTGTTTCGGTGAAACGGACGTAAAATTCCCCGCATATCGGAATCAATCTTTGCTTCATTAGTAATCTCTCAAAATCTCCACAGTTTGGAAATAAGACTTTGCTTATTGGGAAATCCCTCAAATCTGTCTTTCTAAAAGATGCTTAACCCTTTCAACACCACAGACCTCTAAATAGGCTTACAAAAAGTGTAGATCCAGATGAGCCGGCTCGTGACGAGCCGTCTCATCAGGATCTGCACTTTTTGCAAGTAGTGTTACTAATTTTAGACAAAATTACCCATCTTGATAAATGAACTGGTCCGAATGTAATTTTCTTATTCATTTATTGGTCTAAGAATATCATGGACCAGTCCATGTCAGTTACTTGGTGTTGAATGGGTTAATAGAAAAATTCCAAAACTGGTTTCATATGGTAGGAATTCACCACTCATGTAGGGTTCTATATATCTTGAGCAATAAATATTTATTTATGTATATTTCGGGTATTACGCCTACATCAGCACCATTTTGGGCTATATCGCCGGCGGGCAGTTTACCTAACAACACCTTTCCTGGGCAGGCTCCAGCGGTTAACCAGTACTTGGATGCACCAACCTCCGTAAGAAACTGCCAACTTTTTCATATAAATGAGACACGGTCCGAGCGGGACTCGAACCAGTGATCAGTGATGATAGGTTACAGTGGTATACAAGTCAGCGACCTTAACCACTTGACCACGGAGGCGGACAATTTGAGCAATAAATTAAATACCTAAAAGTAATTAATGATACAAAGTCTGTGAATGTAATTTATTTAAAGCGACACTACATCGGTGAAAACGCAAATGTCTGCAGAATGTAATTTGTTATTATATGGTATAAAGTTTGTTCCAAATATTTGCCTCAAAAACTGAGTATTTCAACAAATAAACAAACGTCGTATACAGAGTTTGTTGACGTAACAAAATAATGTAAATAGCGTCGACATTCATGCGTAATACAAAGCGTTTATCCTGAATAACACGAGTTATGCTACATATTTACCGTGATATCTCACATGAGTGCCTATGCATATTTATTTGTAGACTAATCTTAATTAAATTATCTCTAATCGAAAGTATCGCGTGTTTAGTATCGACTCCAATGACAACAAACGTCAATTCAGGAGCCTGGATGACCGTTATATGAAATCCTACTTTCAAGTTTGAAAGTTTGTATACCACAAAAACACTGTTAAATTGATTCAATGTTATTCAGAAGTTGTTTCGATTTCCACTACAGTTAGTACCTGTAAAACAAATGCTTCTCAGTTTGTATCCCGTCAAATAGACTGCATTAATCAATTAGTGACCCCTGTAAGGTGTGAACAACATGTCATCACCCTCCTTTGTTATTTGGAGCCAAATCGCGATGACATTTCGCACCTTCGGGCACGCATTGGGTCATTCTTTGTTTTCGAAACTTAATTGATTGAAATTTAAACAAACATATATATCCTTTTAAGTTATGATTTAACTGCAATTGATTAAAATTTTATTTGAATTTTTTTTTAATATTCGGACATTCGAACGAATATTCGAACATTCGTTGCCATCCCTAATATAAATATATAAACACTAAACACAATTACAGGGCTTATTCTAGAGGGCGACTTGGGCGACGTGGTGCCCCCAGGGTAGTCCTATATATAAGACCTCTACATAAAAATTTGTTTCCGTTATTTCAAGATAGTAAAATGTCACATTTTTCAAGTCTAAATATTTGGACTAACCCCAGGGTAGCCTGGGTTCCAGTCTGTCGATTTTTCACCAATTTACTTCTGGCAAAATGACATATCAGAAACTCAATACGGCCCAATTAATGATCTCGGTATTAAAATATATTTATATGACTGACCAGGCAAAATATATCGACGTCTGTTCCCAGGCTACCCCCAGGGGACGAAGTCAGACTCTGAAGGGCGACTACTTTGCCATCTAGAATGAGCCCCTGACTGTATATGTCTTCTATACATCTGACTGTATATGTCTTCTATACATAGCAACAACTAATGTAGCACATGTATGCTCTTTTTGCAATTCCTAAACAATGGTTGCAAAAAGTTTGGAACAATATTCAGAAAAGATACATATTTCTATAAAATTATGCTAAAAGTACACCCAAACGTAGTGATTTTTTTAAAATTCAAAAGTGAGCCATATATGGAAGAATGGTTGTCAGTGAACTGATCTGTTGGTGGTATAATCAGTGATAATACAGCAATAGTAGGTCTACAATGTATACTTTACCATATATGGAAGAATGGTTGTCAGTGAACTGATCTGTTGGTGGTATAATCAGTGATAATACAGCAATAGTAGGTCTACAATGTATACTTTACCATATATGGAAGAATGGTTGTCAGTGAACTGATCTGTTGGTGGTATAATCAGTGATAATACAGCAATAGTAGGTCTACAATGTATACTTTACCATATATGGAAGAATGGTTGTCAGTGAACTGATCTGTTGGTGGTATAATCAGTGATAATACAGCAATAGTAGGTCTACAATGTATACTTTACCATATATGGGAGAATGGCTGTCATTGAATTGATCTGTTGGTGGTATAATCAGTGATAATACAGCCATAGTAGGTCTACAATGTATACTTTACCATATACAGTCAAACCTGTGTTAAGCAGCCAGCCAAGGGAATCATAGAAAGTGGCTGCTTAACACAGGTGGCTGCTTAATAGAGGTTAAATATATAACAAAACAACATATTAGGAATCTGTCAACTGGCTGCTTAATACAGGTTGGCTGCTTAATAGAGGTGACCACTAACACAGGTTTGACTGTATGGGAGAATCGCTGTCAGTGAATTGATCTGTTGGTGGTATAATCAGTGATAATACAGCCATAGTTGGTGGTATAATCAGTGATAATACAGCCATAGTAGGTCTACAATGTATACTTTACCATATATGGGAGAATGGCTGTCAGTGAATTGATCTGTTGGTGGTATACTCAGTGATAATATAGCAGTAGTCAGGCGCATAGCTGCCAAAAGGCCTGGGCCTGCACACCAGTTTGACAACAACAAAAATATATATTTTACTATAATAGACCTAGGCTACCTAGATATTCCTGTGTATTTGGCTTTTAATTGAGTAAAATCACAGATAATTATAGAGTGCAGAATTGTTATTGCTTTTGATGTACATGTATAGCTAAGCAGAACAGTGTATTATCATGTTTATTTGTTATAAAAACATGTCCGAATTTGTCTTTTAAATGCAGCAGAATGCGGAATATTGCATCCTAAAAACCAAAAAATTCTGGGGGTGCACGCCCCCGGACCCCCCAGCACCTTGTTTGCTACGCTCACTCAACATTCTTTACCTAGGCCTGCACATAATTTGCCTCCTGGCTATGCCCCTGATAGTAGACCTACAATGTATACTTTATTGGGGTTGAATATATATTTTCTATGATACATTGTAAAACGATAGAGCTATCTAGTAGTCATATATATAAGACCGCTACATATTATTTTTTCGATCTGTTATTTCAAAGCATGAATTAAAAAATTAGAAATATATGTCTTCTTTAATTCTTTAAACCTTTAAAAAGTATATGTCTTCTTTAAACCTTTAAAAAGATTGTTTACCTTTTTCAGCCTTATTTGCAATCATACTATCCAATCACTGTTACGTGTCCTCTTGTGTTGCGTGGTCATCTGGTAGGCATATCCTGTTTAGTGTGACATCTTCATTTATCATTAATTAGTAGATTTAAATACAGGCGTTCAAATGTTATGCAGTATGTCAGAGTTATCACTGCCCCTCTACATTTCGTCTTGGTTCGTTTCAACATACTGTATGCACCGAACACATAGTAACTGGTCACTTACCTTTATGGAAAATCTGCAAAAAATCCACTGTGATTTTCATTCACCTGCAAATTCACATGTACATAAAAAATTGACGATATCTCTAGTTGTGCAGGCCACTCAGAGGAAACTATGTTACAGATAGTAACCCAGTCTATCTATTTTAAGAAATACATGCACACCGTGGGTGATTCCTAACGGTATAACAAGACCGTGACGGCCGTGGTCATTTGTTCTTAAGGTAGATGGTAACAGTCTGTTTCAATTTCACTGTAGGCTACCATATACGTTTATTTATCGTCAATTCTCGGATGGGAATGTGTGTTTTACGTTTATTTATCGTCGCTACCGGTTGACCATATGAGCGACGTCTCCTGAAGAGATTAGTAATTTTAGATGTTGGTGGATAGTGCAAAGATCCAGAGTCTCCTCTGGTTCTTTTACGTGCACGGTGTAAAGCACCGACACGAGACCTCGGTTTAACATCCCATCTGAAAGACTGTAATTAATTTTATTAGGGTCAGACGGGGGATCGAACCCGCGATCCCTGAATTACCAGTCCAACGTGTTAACCACTGGACTACAGATCCGTCTGTACCACAGGGATTCGGCACGTTTGGGGGTACTAGTATATATATTTAAGTACAGGGATTCTACTCCGGGATGTCAGATTTCGCATCGATCAGTAAAATGTCTGAAACAATTTTGTACAAAGCTGTTCAAATATAACGCCTATCCCGAGTCTTTATATTGTTCTTCAAATAAAACACAACTTTAAGCTGCATGCATGTATACTTTGCAAACAATTGCCACAGACAGGGCCGTCGCTGGAGCTATTTTTATGATACGCACGGCCAAATATGCTTGTTTGTCGAGTCATCATAGCGAGCGAGTACGCTAGGGGGGTCCGGGGGCATGCCCCTCCCCTGAAATTGTTTGAAATGAGGAAGCAATTTCCTGCATTTCAGTGCATTTTGTAACGTACATGACTAAAGTTCTTACGACAATCCGTATAAAGGTATAAATTAAGGCTAGATGTATAATATACATGATCTATCGCCCTTATCAATTAAACAAGCACGTAAAATAGCACACACTAAATTTCGAGATGCACCATATTTGCAATGGGCTATATTATTCCACCATTCCACACATCACGGCGCCTATGTATCCCTACTACCCCCTGGGGTTTTATTGCATTTTTGGATTTTTTCATTTTCTGAGACCAATGATACGCACGTGCGTACTTGCGTATGCCCAGCGACGGGCCTGACAGACATTGGCCATAGCAGGTCACATTTCCATACTAGGACCACAGGGATTCGGCACGTTTGGGGTACTAGTATATATATTTAAGTACAGGGATTCTACTCTGTGGGATGTCAGATTTCGCATCGATCAGTAAAATGGCCCTATCTGAAACAATTTTGTACAAATCTGTCCAAATATAACGCCTATCCAGAGTCTTTATATTGTTCTTCAAATAAAACACAACTTTAAGCTGCGTGCATGTATACTTTGCAAACAATTGCCACAGACAGTGGCCATAGCAGGTCACATTTCCATACTAGGACACGGGTTCTGTCAGCAACAACAAAAAATCTTCGACGGGAGAGTTTTAACTGTGAATAACATTATCAATAAAATGTGTTTCCACTAACGTGTAGGTTTATTCGGCAAAAATGTACGTCAAAAAGAGATTTCGTAGCATTTTCAATATGTTTTGAACATTTCTAAAGCGGAGCATTTCGCGTTGAAACGAGCGTTCTGATTGGATTATTAGAATGTAACAAGATGTTTTTTTATATATGAAGAATAATCATAATCCAATCAGTACGCTCGTTTCAACGCAAATTGCGCCGCTTTAGAAATTTTCAAAACAAATTGAAAATGCTACGAAATCTCTTTTTGACGTACATTTTTGCCGAATAAACCTACACGTTAGTGGAAACACATTTTATTGATAATGTGGTTCAGTACGTGGTTCAGTCGTATCATTTTAGCCTGGGAACACGCGATGATAAATTTTGCCTGGCCAGTCAAATAAATATATTTTAACACCGAGACTATTACTTGGGCCGTATTGCGTTTCTGATCATATCTGTTTATAAAGTCTAGTCCGATGACTGTGTTGTATCGTAGCGGTGAGGGGGAGTTGGGAGTTGGTCTCGCGGTTTATAAAGTCTAGTCCGATGACTGTGTTGTATCGTAGCGGTGAGGGTGAGTAGGGGGAGTTGGTCTCGCAGTTTTTATTGATTCTACCAATGGTTCTGACATAGGCCCCTATCAGGATAACCATTCTGTTTGGGATTAGGCTACGTGGTTCATTCGTACCACTTTAGCCTGGGAACACGTGTTGATATATTTTGCCTGGCCAGTCAAATAAATATATTTTAACACCGAGACCATTTATTGGGCCGTATTGAGTTTCTGAACATATCATTTTGCCAGAAGTTAAAAATCGACAGACTGGAACCCAGGCTAACTTATCACTTATCAGAACTCCCTTTCTTGCTTTCCCGATTTCATAAACATGAACTCCTATGTCTGTGTCAAATTACCCCACCCGGTGGCCTAAGAAAAAAATGTCTTTCACATAGGCCTAATAAATTCAACTACACAAACACCTGGTTCCAAATTTCATGAAATATTTGTGAGACACAGTGTACAATATGTGACATAACTTTTGTGTGAACTGGCGGGAGGTACGATGACTGTATGCGTGTATGATTCGTCTGTGTGTTTACTGTCTTTTCTTTTCGCTACGCCGTGTAGTTGTGCACGCGGTGCACGAGGTTTAGGCGCTATATAGCGTGATATACGCTCGGAAGAATTTGGGGTAAAATATGGTCTGATTATCATTCGAAGGTCGGTTACCGTAGAGCTAGGAGAACTTGGGTGCAATTAATTCCACGTGATAGTGTGAATTAAGTCTACACTTTAACAATGTACGGGGTTCTGTAAAATTACACGTTAAATTAATGTCATCTTAATGTCTTTAGACATTATTCTAGGAAAATAGGCCTACAGTACGAGACATATAATATAGCGGGATAATATAGCAACAGTACATACAGACTTTGTATCAGTTGAAAAAGCTACGTCACAATATGTATTAGTAGATATATAATATTGATGTATTTCAAATAATTATATTTAGCTGATGACAATATTATGCATACATTGAATCATATGATTCGCCATTACATTGGTTAACATGCTAGCATGTACACATTAAATGAGAGGGAGACAATACACTTATTTATCATCGCTACCGGTTGCCCATATGAGCGACGCCTCATGTAGTCATTTCAGATGTTTGGCGGATAGTGCAAAGATACAGACAGAGGTCCATTCCAGAATCTCCTCTGGTTGTTTACGTGCAAAGAGGTACGAACAGATTAAATTTTGATAAAAACAAAATCGTGTTTTTTTATTATTTTGATTTCAATATATGAGACTAGTCCTTTATTGCACAGAATCCAACTCGGCGGTGTCGTCATACAATTTGTGTATAATGAGAGACATCTGTAATTTTGTATTACCTCCCTTGGCAGATAAAGTCTGATTTATTCCAAAATATGAATAGGTCCATTTAGTTAGAATCCTTTGTTTTTACTGTTGTGCCCTAACCAGATGTTGCGGTATCATAAATGTGATTTTATAAAAAACGTGTTAATTAAGTGATAACATTATTTTATAAATAAGTACCCATTGCAGATAGTGTAGGAGATCTGTTGAGATATAGTAATTTAATACTCATATGAAGCGATAGTGGGATAACCTTGCTAGCATGTTGTGCAAAGGAAACAACGATAAAAACAGAGGAAAACACTTAATAGGACCTATCTACTTTTAGGGAGTATTCAGGGGCAGTAACTGACCGATGTCTCTCATACACGGCGGATGCGAGGCGCGACTATTTACAGGGTTAAAACCGATGCCCTCGTTCTACGGTGCCGAAACCAGCACTGCATTGAATGCCTCTATGGTGCCGAGACCTGTCATACCGTGGATGGTTCGGCTGTGGTGATGCGCTCCGAAACGCTGTTTACACAGTCTGATGCCTGAGTGAAAGAAGGAGTGCCTGTAGACCTAGATTAGTCTGGGAACAGGCGGCGATATATTTTGCCTGGTCAGTCAAATAAATATATTTTAACACCGAGACTATTAATTGGGCCGTATTGAGTTTCTGATCATATCAATGTCATTTTGCCAAACGTTAAAAATCGACAAGACTGGCACCCAAGCTAGACCTAGATATGAATATACCACAGAACGCTACCAGGAACTTCAGTGAGTAGCCTCTAGTGCTGAGGGATATTGGTAGGAAGAATGGTGATGGGATGCCGATGGACGACTGTATACACAATCGATCAATGTGTCAGCCAGCCAAGGCTCGTTTGGCTAGTACCAGGGGCGTAGCTAGTGATTCGGATTTTGCAGGTCCGACTAATAATAAATTGAGCATCGAAGATACTGTGTTGCTAAAGGGGTCAGGGGTCATGGTCCCCTCCCCAAGAAAATTTTGAATTCTTTAACGTCAAATGTACATTCTGACGCATTATACTGTACGTCTTGGATGTTCAAATTTCAATATTTTCAGAGATGTACATACTCCCTCTCCTCTACAGTTCAAAATATCGCTGCTTAGTTTATATAAATGTATCTTAGCTCGATTGTGAAACAAGTTAGTACAATTTATATTAATCACTCTCGCGACCTCGTTTCTGATGTATATGTAATCCATCGCCACGAGGGAGAGAGAAGATGCAATGTGAAATTTAAATGCCCTGCCTAAGGGCACAGTCATAACGGCTACACATGCACGCAAACTCCGGGCCCTTGCTTAATTAGTCATTGAATCAATAGCGCGACTGTACAATAGTTCTATGTTCCAAGATGAACCCGTACACATAATAATACCTCAGTACGTTCGGTCATAGACTTTATCCACAACCTTAATTAAACACGGGGTTAAAATCAGTCACGTTATCATGAAAACTATAACATATTACATGAGTGTATTGGTAGCTGTTTGTTATTGTCGTATATGAGGTCATATATGTAATCTCAGTGTGTCACATTCAGCATGAAAGAAACGCATCTTATAAATAGATTATAATGCAATATATTTTTGATTACCTAATATATATATATTTATTTTAAATGTAACATTTTAACATAGATCACATTTAAAAAAAAAAAAATTATTTTACAAATGTTCTCTACGCCACATGACCGTATTAGGTTGAGACGTCGCTAAAAAAGATATCATCATGATATCCATTAACTAACTCAGCATGTATCTCAGTGCGTCACACTCCACATGTACCTCAGTGTTGCACACTCCACATGTATTTCAGTGTTTCACACTCCACATGTACCTCAGTGCTTCACACTCCACATGTACCTCAGTGTTTCACACTCCACATGTACCTCAGTGTTTCACACTCCACATGTACCTCAGTGTACACTCCACATGTACCTCAGTGTTTCACACTCCACATGTATCTCAGTGCTTCACACTCCACATGTACCTCAGTGCTTCACACTCTACATGTACCTCAGTGTTTCACACTCTACATGTACCTCAGTGTTTCACACTCCACATGTACCTCAGTGTACACTCCACATGTACCTCAGTGCTTCACACTCCACATGTACCTCAGTGCTTCACACTCCACATGTACCTCAGTGTTTCACACTCCACATGTACCTCAGTGCTTCACACTCCACATGTACCTCAGTGCTTCACACTCCCCATGTACCTCAGTGCTTCACACTCCCCATGTACCTCAGTGCTTCACACTCCACATGTACCTCAGTGCTTCACACTCCACATGTACTTCACACTCCACATGTACCTCAGTGCTTCACACTCCACATGTACCTCAGTGCTTCACACTCCACATGTACCTCAGTGCTTCACACTCCACATGTACCGCAGTGCTTCACACTCCACATCGTTGACCTCAAATCACTTGCCTAATCATCGCTGTAGGCTCGAATCTCTTTATTTTATTTTACAAATGTTCTCTACGCCACATGACCGTATTAGGTTGAGACGTCGCTAAAAAAGATATCATCATGATATCCATTAACTAACTCAGCATGTATCTCAGTGCGTCACACTCCACATGTACCTCAGTGTTGCACACTCCACATGTATTTCAGTGTTTCACACTCCACATGTACCTCAGTGCTTCACACTCCACATGTACCTCAGTGATTCACACTCCACATGTACCTCAGTGTTTCACACTCCACATGTACCTCAGTGTTTCACACTCCACATGTACCTCAGTGTACACTCCACATGTACCTCAGTGTTTCACACTCCACATGTACCTCAGTGCTTCACACTCCACATGTACCTCAGTGCTTCACACTCTACATGTACCTCAGTGTTTCACACTCCACATGTACCTCAGTGTTTCACACTCCACATGTACCTCAGTGTACACTCCACATGTACCTCAGTGCTTCACACTCCACATGTACCTCAGTGCTTCACACTCCACATGTACCTCAGTGTTTCACACTCCACATGTACCTCAGTGCTTCACACTCCACATGTACCTCAGTGCTTCACACTCCCCATGTACCTCAGTGCTTCACACTCCCCATGTACCTCAGTGCTTCACACTCCACATGTACCTCAGTGCTTCACACTCCACATGTACTTCACACTCCACATGTACCTCAGTGCTTCACACTCCACATGTACCTCAGTGCTTCACACTCCACATGTACCTCAGTGCTTCACACTCCACATGTACCGCAGTGCTTCACACTCCACATCGTTGACCTCAAATCACTTGCCTAATCATCGCTGTAGGCTCGAATCTCTCTTGGGTGCACATTTTTCATGTAAGCTATCCGGCTAGTCAGTGGTTCTACCTGGGTGCCTGAAATACAGCTTGGATGGACACAATAATAGCTGGAGAGTCGTCATGACAACAAGACACAATCAATAAACACACACTTGATAACGTTGAATTTAGAATAGCTGGAGAGTCGCCATGACAACAAGACACAATCAATAAACGCACACTTGATAACGTTGAATTTAGAATAGCTGGAGTGTCGCCATGACAACAAGACACAATCAATAAACGCACACTTGATAACGTTGAATTTAGAATAGCTGGAGAGTCGCCATGACAACAAGACACAATCAATAAACGCACACTTGATAACGTTGAATTTAGAATAGCTGGAGAGTCGCCATGACAAGACACAATCAATAAACGCACACTTAATAACATTGGATTTAGAATAGCTGGAGAGTCGCCATGACAACAAGACACAATCAATAAACGCACACTTGATAACATTGGATTTAGAATAGCTGGAGAGTCGCCATGACAACAAGACACAATCAATAAACGCACACTTGATAACGTTGAATTTAGAATAGCTGGAGAGTCGCCATGACAACAAGACACAATCAATAAACGCACACTTGATAACGTTGAATTTAGAATAGCTGGAGAGTCGCCATGACAACAAGACACAATCAATAAACGCACACTTGATAACGTTGAATTTAGAATAGCTGGAGAGTCGCCATGACAACAAGACACAATCAATAAACGCACACTTGATAACGTTGAATTTAGAATAGCTGGAGAGTCGCCATGACAACAAGACACAATCAATAAACGCACACTTGATAACGTTGAATTTAGAATAGCTGGAGAGTCGCCATGACAACAAGACACAATCAATAAACGCACACTTGATAACGTTGAATTTAGAATAGCTGGAGAGTCGCCATGACAACAAGACACAATCAATAAACGCACACTTGATAACGTTGAATTTAGAATAGCTGGAGAGTCGCCATGACAACAAGACACAATCAATAAACGCACACTTGATAACGTTGAATTTAGAATAGCTGGAGAGTCGCCATGACAACAAGACACAATCAATAAACGCACACTTGATAACGTTGAATTTAGAACAGCTGGAGAGTCGCCATGACAACAAGACACAATCAATAAACGCACACTTGATAACGTTGAATTTAGAATAGTTGGAGTCGCCATGACAACAAGACACAATCAATAAACGCACACTTGATAACGTTGGATTTAGAATAGCTGGAGTCGCCATGACAACAAGACACAATCAATAAACGCACACTTGATAACGTTGAATTTAGAATATCTGGAGAGTCGCCATGACAAGACACAATCCATAAACGCACACTTAATAACATTGGATTTAGAATAGCTGGAGAGTCGCCATGACAACAAGACACAATCAATAAACGCACACTTGATAACATTGGATTTAGAATAGCTGGAGAGTCGCCATGACAACAAGACACAATCAATAAACGCACACTTGATAACGTTGGATTTAGAATAGCTGGAGAGTCGCCATGACAACAAGACACAATCAATAAACGCACACTTGATAACGTTGAATTTAGAATAGCTGGAGAGTCGCCATGACAACAAGACACAATCAATAAACGCACACTTGATAACGTTGAATTTAGAATAGCTGGAGAGTCGCCATGACAACAAGACACAATCAATAAACGCACACTTGATAACGTTGAATTTAGAATATCTGGAGAGTCGCCATGACAAGACACAATCCATAAACGCACACTTAATAACATTGGATTTAGAATAGCTGGAGAGTCGCCATGACAACAAGACACAATCAATAAACGCACACTTGATAACATTGGATTTAGAATAGCTGGAGAGTCGCCATGACAACAAGACACAATCAATAAACTCACACTTGATAACGTTGGATTTAGAATAGCTGGAGAGTCGCCATGACAACAAGACACAATCAATAAACGCACACTTGATAACGTTGAAATTAAAATAGCTGGAGAGTCGCCATGACAACAAGACACAATCAATAAACGCACACTTGATAACGTTGAAATTAGAATAGCTGGAGAGTCGCCATGACAACAAGACACAATCAATAAACGCACACTTGATAACGTTGAATTTATAATAGTTGGAGAGTCGCCATGACAACAATACACACACACACACACATAAGTTTTTTATATTTTAATAGTTGTTATATTTATTTTATGAAAATTTGTTCATATACGTAAATAAAATATTCTATACATTGACATGCACTCAGCATGCATACAGGTACAATGTATATCTGCAGGCAGTGTGTATACATGTACAGGTACAATGTATATCTGCAGGCAGTGTGTATACATGTACAGGTACAATGTATATCGGAATGCTAAACCAATTCATTTTCCATAAACATATTTTAAAACATTATCAGCAAGGACACATACATTTACACATATACAGTTGTTTTATGTAACATAATAAACAGTGACGGTCTTTAGTTCAACCCATTCAACACCCAGTAACTGACATGGACTCATCCATTCAACACCCAGTAACTGACATGGACTGGTCTATTCAACACCCAGTAACTGACATGGACTGGCCCATTCAACACCCAGTAACTGACATGGACTGGTCCATTCAACACCCAGTAACTGACATGGACTGGTCCATTCAACACCCAGTAACTGACATGGACTGGTCCATTCAACACCCAGTAACTGACATGGACTGGTCCATTCAACACCCAGTAACTGACATGGACTGGTCCATGATATTTTCAGACCAATAAATTAATCAGAAAATTACATTTGGACCAGTTCAGTTATCAAAATGGGTACTTTTATCTAGAAATAGAAATATTACTGGCAAAAAGTGCAGATTCTGATGAGACGGCTCATCATAAGCCGGCTCATCTGGATCTACACATTTTGTAAGCCTATTTAGAGGTATGTAGTGTTGAAAGGATTAAACATTATTTATTTCAGTGTTTTAAACTTTTATTTATTTTACAACGATTGCGAAGCAAGTTCTACCAACTTATATTAATCACTCTCGTTGGCGCGGATGAAAGCGTATATATATGTGGTCATTCGTGTGGGAGGAAACCGGAGTACCAGGAGAAAACCCACCTGTCCGATCTGGCGACCACCGTACCATCTCACATACTTCCCAATCCGAGGATCGAACCCGGGTTGCATTGGTGAGAAGCGAGCGCGCTAACCTCTGCGCTAATCAGACAGCCATACATATTTTCAAATGTATACAAGGAAATAACCATTAGTTAGGTTTTTATCTAAAACGTGTTTTCCAATCCAATATCATTTTTTTAAAGATCGATCATTTGACGTAATTTGATTGGTTAATACCGTGAATACCAACAGTTAGTTTATACAAATTTATTTTAGCTCGATTGCGAAACAAGTTATTTCAACTTATATAAATCACTCTCGAGACCTCATTCCTGATGAAATCCATCGCCACAAGGGAGAGAGAAGAGACAACGTGAAATTTAAATGCCTTGCCTAAGGGCACAATCGTAACGGCTCCAGTGGGGCTCAAACTCCAGACCTTTCGCACCTGAAACGACTTCCACACATACCAACAGTTCAATAAACCCCCGGGTGTAATCAAACAGGACTACGTCAACAGAGCTTCATGTAGTAAAATAGCAGCATTTCACAGTTCTTCTAATACAAACCAACAATTTAAGGTCAGGCTTTGGGGCTTTATTACATGTGTGTGTTATGCATTTTTTACACTCCAATAAACACCAATATAATCTTAGTTTACTGTCTTAGAATTTTTAAATTATTAGCCTCGCCTTGTATATTTATTTTGCCCAACTTGCCTAATAAATTAAAATTTATAAGACAGTAATCTAATATTCTCGATATATTAATCACTTTCGTTAGCGCGGAAGGATGAGTAAATGTGGTAATTTGTGTGGAGGGGAAACCGGAGTACCCGGAGAAAACCCACCTGTCTCGCATACTTCATGGTCCGAGGATCGAACCCGGGTTGCATTGGTGTGAAGCCACTACACACACAACAACTCAAGCATTTACTTTGCACTTTGTGCAGCTAGCTATTCAACATGGATTTGACTATTTGAATCTAACACAATTGCCAATGTACATGACTGTATGATCAAGTAACCTCTCCCAATAAACTTATCACTGGGATCACTTTTCCCTCTAAATATTAATATCAAAATATGTAAAGTAAAGTAGTGAACGTACAAAAATCATAATATTATATGTGTATACTAGCAAAATGACTTTAACAAGAGAACCACAACAGCCCTAGAGTGCACACCAGTTGCATATGAACTGCCGTTCTATATTAGCTCCGCCTCCAACTACCAAGTAACCAATGAAACAACCAATGGTACAATGTTTTATATTAGCCCCGCCTCCAACTACCAAGTAACCTATGACACAAATGTTCTACATTAGCCCCGCTTCTGATTACCAAGCACCCTATGACACAACATTCTGTATTAGCCCCGCCTCCAACTACCAAGTAACCTATGACACAAATGTTCTACATTAGCCCCGCCTCTGACTACCAAGCAACCTACGACACACTGTTGTACATTAGGCCCACCTCTGATTACCAAGCAACCTATGACACAACGTTCTGTATTAGCCCCGCCTCTGACTACCAAGCAACCTATGACATAACATTCTATATTAGCCCCGCCTCTGACTACCAAGCAACCTACGACACACTGTTGTACATTAGACCCGCCTCCGACTATCAAGCAACCAATGATAAGGATTTATGTTGAGCTCAAGGTTACTCAAGATCATTTGTTATGTTTTGGCGCCATTTATAATGCCTGATGCCAAGCTCAACGGATACTGTATGTACACTTATATTGGAACACCAAAATGTGATTGCACTAAGAAATTTAATAAAAATATTTGCATAACCCCGAATTTACACCCAACATACACTGGATTCTTGAATTCACATTGGTATCTCAAAATACAATCAATATGATAATGAACCTTGCATATTGAACAATAATCAACATTAACAATATCGATCCAAGCCGTATGGAAATATGGATATATTTTTTAAATACAGCACAAACAATTTTATTGAATGTATTTTTTAACTCTTAACTTTTAGATTAGTTTATACAAATTTATTTTAGCTTGATTACGAAACAAGTTCTTATAAATTATATTAATCACTCTCGAGGCCTCATTCCTGATGAATTCCATTGCCACGAGGGAGAGAGAAGAGGCATGTGGAATTTAATTGCCTTCTCTAAGGGCACAATCGTAACGGCTCCAGTGGGGCTCGAACTCTGAGCCTTTCGCACTTGAAGCGAATGCGCTATCACGACTTTTAACTCTTTACCCTTCAAGAAGTGGCCAATTGCTCATTTTTATCTCTATACTGCTGATAAGCAATATGCAAGTATTGATATCGTATCGGTGAGCATTTGGAAAAATATCGATATCGTATGTACCTAAACAATCTAAACGTTGACAGACATTTTAAACCTAAACATCGTACAGGGTTCATCCTTGGTGAGAAGTGAGAAAGCACGCAATTGCGTCCTTAAATGGTATTATTTAACCCATTTCATTCTGGATACATTTAAAGGCTTTTGAAAATCGGTAACCGGTGACACATTTATTCTAGCTAGATGGGAAACAAGTTCCTAAACCATTAGTTTAATCTTTGTCGAGTCCTCATTCCTCCGCTAGCATTTTTCTTAACCCATTTCATTCTGGATACATTTAATGGCTTTTGCAAACAACATAGATCCAGATCAGCTGCAGTGTGATGCTGCGTGCTCATCAGGATCTATGTTGTTTGCTACATAGCTAAGTGTCTTAGCAAGTTCATCTGAATAGCAAACAGCATAGAGCCTAATCAGACGGAACGTTCCGTGGCGGCTGATCTGGCTCCATGTTCTTTGCAAATACTGTTTGAACGGTATCCAGAATCAAATGGGTTAATAAACTTCACCACAATAGGGTTAAAATACACAGTATGACCATTAAATACAACATATGAAATAGAGGGAGTGCTTTATAATGCCCAGTGTATGTTACTGGACAACATACTGTATGGAAACTGTAAAATATAAATGTTTTATTTATTTGCTTTAGGGACAAGTGGGGTCCCCTCGGACAACTAATGCCCTCTAGAATGAGCCCTGACATAAACAAACAGGAAGCTGGTGCACTCTAAAAACAACATGCGCAATTTGTTTTCTAATTTAGCAAAAGCCATAAATTAAATTCATTTATGAAAATAATTAGTTATTTCAGACTTTTCAGTTGATATCGATATGATGTTGATATATCATGATATTTTCAGTCGATATCGATATGATGTTGATATATCATGATATTTTCAAGTTGATATATCGATATGATGTTGATATATAATATTGTCAGTCGATATCAATATCATGTTGATATATCATGATATTTTCAGTTTTCTTGATATCTATATGATGTTGATATATCATGATATTTTCAAGTTGATATATCGATATGAAATTCTGAGTCTATCCCAGCCCTATATCTCCCACATCTCCCTTACACGTGGGCAATACAATTATTCTTATTCACATTTATAAACTATACTGCTCAGTGCCACTCAGCTCTCTATAAGCTCAACAAAATTTGCTGGAAACATGCCTCGGCAACCGTCCGGTGCGCTTCCGATCCACCAGCCTTCATCAATCATCTCGATCTGGGTAATGATATCATTTGGATCAAACGTAACCTCTGTATCATCAGCTACAAATTTAAATGTTTATAACTTTATATACAGTCAAGTCAAACCGGTCTTAAGCAGCCAGCCAAGGGAATCATAGAAAGTGGCTGCTTAGCACAGGTGGCTGCTTAATAGAGGTCAAATGTATAATAAAACATCATATTGGGAATCTGGAAACTGGCTGCTTAATACAGGTTGGCTGCTTAATAGAGGTGACCACTAACACAGGTTTGACTGTAATAGCTAGTGGTTTAAGGCGTACACATACGGAGCGGAAGGTCAAAGGTTCAAACCTTGTCAGGCGTTCATTCAGATATGGCCGGTTGGTGAGCCATCAGCTAGTTAAATAATGGTTACCGATTACCTATCAGCCTGGCGCCTGGCCTTCAAGGATAGGATTCGGGAAGTACTGATGTCCATAAGAGGTGTCTCGTAAGTCAGAAATGGCTGGCCCTTTCAATAGGGGTGACAATTTACTTTACTTACAGTCAAACGTGTGTTCATACACCATCGTACAACTGTCGTACGAACACCATACTAGGAAAATTGTCTTTTGAAATGTTCAAAAGATGTTCTACAAGGTTCAACAACATTGACGCATGTAGACCATCATACATACTCTGTTACATTCGACCCTCTGATACTGGGCCAAAAACATGCGATCTGGTACTCAGCTCAAACTCGTAGCATTCTGACAAATGAACCAAATACACGCAACTATCTGGACTAACCCAAACACTGATAGCTTTCTAATGTCAAACAGGAATTTTGTTTCTACAATATATTAGATTCCGAAATCAACTGGAGTTTAAGAGTACAGTCTGTGTTCAGGTTCCGACTGGAAGACCGGGTGCCAGTCTAAAGTAAATTGCAATAAAATGTTTACCGGATTGATAGTCAGACAGTACGTGTTCCAGCCCAGACTGTGGTAGACCGGACCAATCAAGAGTAAATTGCAATAAAAAATTTACCGACTTGATAGTCAGACTGCGTGTTCCGGCCCAGACCGTGGTAGACTGGGTACCAATCAAGAGTAAATTGCAATATAATTTCAGGGTTCATTCTAGGTCAGAATTTTTGGGAGAAGTGAGAAAGCGCGCGTGATCGCTTCCTTAAATGGTGTTCTTTAATATACTTCTGCAAAATAGGGTTAAAATGCACAGTACAACCATTAAATATAACATTTGAATAGAAGGAATGCTTTATAATGGGCCAGTGTATCTTACTAGACACAATTTTGTTTGAAAATCATAAAAACTAATATATTTTTTTTTTTTTAGGGAGAAGTGGGGCCCCCAGAGGGCGAAGTCAGGGTCGCTAGGGCAACAATTTCGCCCACATCGCCCTCTAAAATGATCCCTGAATTTTTACCGTATTGATAGTCAGACAGTACGTTTTCCGGCCCAGAGACCGTGGTAGACTGGGTACCAATCAAGAGTAAGTTGCAATATAATAATTACCAGCTTGATAGTCGTACAGCGCTTTAGCACACAGTCCATGTTCCTGACCTTTATGTTGAACTTCGGATAATGGTCGCTGTGGGGACACCGGTTCTTCCATGGGCTGATCTGGTATCTGGGGTGTCTGTACCGCGGGGATGTTTGCGTTTTCTGAAACAGTCAATAAGCTGCTGTGATGCATTTGTTACTGTTCACATAACACATAGCTTATACAGTAAAACTTTACATATAATGAACACCCTCAACTATATACGTTACATTTAATCTAGAAGATATTTGTTTCGGTAGAGCACTACATGTAAACCGAAATAATATAGTAAATTATTTAATTATCTTGCAGGGTTCATTCTAGGTCAGAATTTTTGGAGAAGTGAGAAAGCGTGTGATTGCTTCCTTAAATGGTGTTCTTTAATATACTTCTGCAAAATAGGGTTAAAATGCACAGTACAGCCATTAAATACAACATTTGAATAGAAGGAGTGCTTTATAATGGGCCAGTGTATCTTACTAGACAATTTTTTTTTTTAGGGAGAAGTGGGGCCCCCAGAGGGTGAAGTCAGGGTCCCTAGGGCGACAATTTCGCCCACATCGCCCTCTAAACTGATCCCTGGTCTTGTGTAAATTTTATATCTTTAGAATGAAATATAGATTAATCATACCACGAATTGAACAATTCAAAAAGTATCTGTCCTATAAGAATAGCCATAGAAAAGAACTAGCTCATAGGAATGATAAATTAGAAAAACATAATATTAAATGGTCCAATTTTGAATAAGGAGCAAAAATATACAATACAAAAATAAATCTTTCAAAAGAGCAGAGCGATAGAAACGACCATAAATTTCTCTTCATTTCTCTCTCCTCTCCTCCCCCTCCCTCCCTCTCTCCCTCCCTCGCTTTCTATCTCAAGGTAAACATACTCTCAAACAGCTCTCTAGCATTTAAAAACTAGATACCGTGTAATACGGAAAATTTTCATTCTATTTTTCAAACGTACAAAAAAGACCATGTTCTTTGCAAATACTGTTTGAACGTTATCCAGAATCAAATGGGTTAATAAAGTAAAGCATGATCTCCTCGTACAAGAAATTACGATGTTGCTTTCTCTTTCTGACGATGATCCCGAGTTGATCAGCTGAACATTAGGTCACAAATAGACTTGCCACAGTGTTTACGGGGCACATAATATTATTGACACACAGACGGACTATGAACAATACCTGATCACTATATCTAAACCTTGAACATTAGGCTTAGGCGAGTTCATCTAAACCTTGAACATTAGGCTTAGGCGAGTTCATCTAAACCGTGAACATTGGGCTTAGGCGAGTTCATCTAAACCTTGAACATTAGGCTTAGGCGAGTTCATCTAAACCTTGAACATTAGGCTTAGGCGAGTTCATCTAAACCTTGAACATTAGGCTTAGGCGAGTTCATCTAAACCGTGAACATTGGGCTTAGGCGAGTTCATCTAAACCGTGAACATTAGGCTTAGGCGAGTTCATCTAAACCTTGAACATTAGGCTTAGGCGAGTTCATCTAAACCTTGAACATTAGGCTTAGGCGTGTTCATCTAAACCGTGAACATTAGGCTTAGGCGAGTTCATAAAAGCTGTCTTAGCTATATATATGTTAAGATTTTGTTTTAAATATTTTTTCTTATAGCTCGATTGCAAAACAAGTTCTTACAACTTATATTAATCACTCTCGAGACCTCATTCCTGGTGGAATCTATCGCCACGAGGGGGAGAGAAGAGGCAATGTGGAATTTATTTAAGTGCCTTGCCTAAGGACACAATAGTAACGGCTACAGCTGGGCTCGACTTCAGGGCCTTTCGCATGTGAAGTGAACGAGCTACCACTACATTATCACCACATCCACTGCTAATACTTTTAAAACACAGCTATGTTAGACTTAGTTTATACAAATTTATTTTAGCTCGATTGCGAAACAAGTTATTACAACTTATATTGCTCACTCTCGAGCTATGTTAGATTTGAGAAGGGTATGTGAACAATTTAAAGCTGCTGTATGCATTTAACGGTACTTAGAAGTGTTTAGTGATTAGAAATAGTGAATATTGCGCTATATTATGCTATTTTTCCAGTTTTCACTAATAAGTTATTCAGATTACTGGAGGTTTTATAAAAAAATTCTCCGATCTCAAACTCAATCTGATTTCATTGGGTGAATTCGAGATTTGCACTCAGCTCATCCAATCAGAATGCTTGAAACTGAGTTTGAGGGAAAACTTTCATAAATTCCAGGCCAGGTGTTTTTGAAAATATGCCCCACATAATGAATTGGTTTTTGTGAAACATCTAATTGTAAATTACATTCCATTTACAAAATCATCACTAACATTGTAAACAGTGGTTACGGAAAAAACACATATATAGGCTTTAAGATTGCATAAAATATTACATATATAGGTTTTAAGATTGCATAAAATATTACATATATAGGCTTTAAGATTGCATAAAATATTACATATATAGGTTTTAAGATTGCATAAAATATTACATATATAGGCTTTAAGGTGGTATAAAATACTACAATGCATTGTTAATTATTAACAATAAACAAGTTGAAAGCTGATGCTACATAATTAATGCAATGTACAATACAAAAGTATGTGATGAATGACCCCCTCCTCCTCCTCCCCCCGAAGTGTGACCTTGACCGTGAAGCTACGGACCTGGGTCATATATACGATACATCACCTCTATATGGCGGACATTGGTGGCGTATTAGGCCGAAGAAGTTACAGCCCGGACAGAAAATATTGACTCGCACGGATGGACGGACACAAGGACGGACAGTGCGAAAACTATATACATCCGTAAATGTCTTCGTGGGCATAAAAAATGCATAAAAAAGCATTATTAAGAATCAGAGCAATACAAGTAATACATTATTTAGAGCATTGTAATTTAACCCATTCAACACCAAGTAACTGACATGGCCGGTGCATGATATTTTTAGACCAATAAATTAATAAGAAAATTACTTTTGAACCAGATCATTTATCAAAATGGTTAATTTTGTCTAATGACTAAACATAATAATATTACTGGCAAAATGTGCAGATCCTGATGAGACAGCTCGTCATGAGCCGGCTCATCTGGATCTACACTTTTTGTAAGCCTATTTAGGGGTCTGTGGTGTTGAAAGGGTTAACTGCTAGTTTCATCCAAGTTTTGCTTAAGCATAATAATGTCGCAGACCGAAATATCATTTTATTACTATAAATTTCTTTTTATTAATCAATAAAATCGGCAAATTTGTATCAAAACGAAGCTGGGATGAAAATCTAGCAATTTAACCCTTTGCCTGCTGAGTAAATAAAATCACATTTGCAAACAACATAGATCCAGATCAGCCGCGGCGCAACATTTATGTTGTTTGCTATTCAGCCATGCGATTTAGCTCCACTATCCGAATAGCAAACAGCATAGAGCCCGATCAGACGGGTTATGTGCCTTCTGATCTGACTCTATGCTGTTTTTGCAAGTGATTTAATCTGCCGCTAGCGTGCAAAGGGCTAAGAGTTATAAAGACTTTATAGTAGCTAAATGAAAACTTAACGTAGAGCCATTCATATCATCTACAGATTATACAGCATTATTTTGGACTGATGTTTCTTTTAATTAATTAAATTTATTTACGGTAGATGTTTCTTTTAATTAATTAAATTTATTACGGTAGATGTTTCTTTTAATTAATTAAATTTATTACGGTAGATGTTTCTTTTAATTAATTAAATTTATTACGGTAGATGTTTCTTTTAATTAATTAAATTTATTACGGTAGATGTTTCTTTTAATTAATTAAATTTATTACGGTAGATGTTTCTTTTAATTAATTAAATTTATTACGGTAGATGTTTCTTTTAATTAAGCATTCAGACTGCAGAAAATGGGTCGAAATATGGAAGTGTACGGACCCGTATATCCAAGCATACTAGGTGTTCCATATGACCGTATACTTGTGTGTTCTCAGATATGCCGGCTTCATATGCCCGTATACTTGTGTGTTCTCAGACATGCGGGCTTCATATGCCCGTATACTTGTGTGTTCTCAGACATGCCGGCTTCATATGCCCGTATACTTGTGTGTTCTCGGACATGCGGGCTTCATATGCCAGTATACTTGTGTGTTCTCGGACATGCGGGCTTCATATGCCCGTATACTTGTGTGTTCTCGGACATGCCGGCTTCATATGCCCGTATACTTGTGTGTTCTCGGACATGCGGGCTTCATATGCCAGTATACTTGTGTGTTCTCCGACATGTGGGCTTCATATGACCGTATACTTGTGTGTTTCGGAATGCGGGCTTCATATGACCGTATACTTGTGTGTTCTCGGACATGCGGGCTTCATATGCCAGTATACTTGTATGTTCTCCGACATGTGGGCTTCATATGACCGTATACTTGTGTGTTCTCCGACATGTGGGCTTCATATGACCGTATACTTGTGTGTTATCGGATATGCGGGCTTCATATGACCGTATACTTGTGTGTTATCGGACATGCGGGCTACATATGACCGTATACTTGTGTGTTCTCGGACATGCAGGCTTCATATGACCGTATACTTGTGTGTTCTCAGACATGCGGGCTTCATATGCCCGTATACTTGTGTGTTCTCAGACATGCGGGCTTCATGCATTTCATTATTTCGAATCACTTTCATCGGCGTCAGTAACTACTATACAAACAGGCTTATATTTGAAACTGTTCAGATTTGAGTATATTCTTCTCCAACTGGCAAAAGTAGAATTATTATTTCACGTTATATCGTTTTCTAAAAACGACAATAGACGGAATATTTTTCATATAGAAATAAAACTTGTTTAAATTTTTCAAATAGAAATAAAATGTTTCCGCTGTCAATTTTACCAATAGAAGTCAAACTTGCATATTGGAAGTCAAATTTTGACAGTAGAATTCAAATTGTCCTAATATAAGCCAAATTGTCCCAATATAGCCAAATTGTCCATATAAGCCAAATTGTCCCAATATAAGCCAAATTGTCCCAATATAGCCAAATTGTCCTAATATAAGCCAAATTGTCCCAATATAAGCCAAATTGTCCCAATATAAGCCAAATTGTCCAAATATAAGCCAAATTGTCCAATATAAGCCAAATTGTCCCAATATAGCCAAATTGTCCAATATAGCCAATTGTCCCAATATAAGCCAAATTGTCCCAATATAACCAAATTGTCCAATATAAGCCAAATTGTCCCATATAAGCCAAATTGTCCCAATATAGCCAAATTGTCCTAATATAAGCCAAATTGTCCCAATAGAAGCCAAATTGTCCCAATATAAGCCAAATTGTCCCAATATAGCCAAATTGTCCTAATATAAGCCAAATTGTCCCAATATAAGCCAAATTGTCCCAATATAGCCAAATTGTCCTAATATAAGCCAAATTGTCCCAATATAAGCCAAATTGTCCCAATATAAGCCAAATTGTCCCAATATAGCCAAATTGTCCCAATAGAAGCCAAATTGTCCCAATATAAGCCAAATTGTTCCAATAGAAGCCAAATTGTCCCAATATAAGCAAATTTTTCCCACAATGGAAGTAGAATTTATAAATGTTTCCCAAATGAAGTAACATTTTACCAACACAAAATGTTCTCCAAAATCATTTACCCCAAACGCTGTAACATTTTCCGCATGTGTAATACAAGGACATTCATGACGGCTCTATTGCTTCAGATACATGTTTGTTCTTGTGAACAAAATAATAATCCAAATACCGTATACAGATTTACTGAATTCGTATAATCCTTAAGAATATCTGTCCAAAATAATGTTGTAGAAACTGACATAATATTCAGGATAATAATTATACCCTCTTTTCTCCTCTTGCCTATTCAATAAAAAGACATCAACAATTTTATTTCAGGGTACCAGCTCTTCATCAATATTTAGACGTAATTCGTATTGTAAATAAATTTAACACTTTCCCACATAGACAGGCCCGTTGCTGGGTATATGCAAGTATGCATGTGCGTATCATTGGTCTCAGAAAATGAAAAAAATGAAAACTCCAAAAATGCATTAAAACCTGGGGGAGGGGCATGCCCCGGACCCCCCTAGCATACTCGCTCGCTATGCTCACTCGACAAACAAGCATATTTGGCTGAGCGTATCATCAAAATAGCTCCAGCGACGGCCCTGCTAGATGTTCTTCTTGACGCCAATATTATTGCCACATATGTTGACACATTTGTTGTCAAACAAACAGAAACAAGTACTGAATGCTGCCCAGGAAAGGTGCACCAAGTACTGAATGTTGCCCAGGAAAGGTGCACCAAGTACTGAATGCTGCCCAGGAAAGGTGCACCAAGTACTGAAGATTACCCAGGAAAGGTGCACCAAGTACTAAAGTCTGACAAGGAAAGGTGCACAAAGTACTGAAGGCTGCCCAGGAAAGGTATACGAAGTACTAAAGACTGGCAAGGAAAGGTGCACCAAGTACTGAATGCTGCCCAGGAAAAGTGCACCAAGTCCTGAAGGCTACCCAGGAAAGGTGCACCAAGTACTGAAGCCTGCCCAGGAAATGTGTACCAAGTAATGAAGCCTGTTGAGAAATAGGTGTTCTTACGGTAAACTGCCAGTTGCTGATATAGGCAACAGGTAGCGACGTTAAATAAACTTAAAAAAGGGTGTGTGTGTTTGTTTTACGTTTATTTATTGTCGCTAACGGTTACCCATATGAGCGACGCCTCCTGAACAGATTAGTCATTTTAGATTTTTGGAGGATAGTGCAATGATAGACAGAGATCAATTCCAGAGTCTCCTCTGGTTCTTTTACGTGCACTGTGTAAAGCACCGACACGAGACCACGGTTTAACGTCCCATCTGAAAGACTGTTAATTTTATTAGGGTCAGACAGGGGATCCCAGGATTACAAGCCCAACGTGTTAACAACTGGACTACAGATCCGTCTGTAAAAGTGGTGGGGTTGCTACTCACTCACTGTTATTGTGTCTGAACCTGAGGTATTAAATTCATGCGAGGAAGCAATCCAGCTAGATGGTCAAAGGTCTGGGTTCTTCTGTAATTGGTGGCCACCCAAATTTCGAAAATTCCTTATTAACCCATTCAACACCAAGTAACTCACAAGGACTGGTCCATGATATTCATAAACCAATAAATGAATCAGAAAATCACATTTGGACAAGTTCATTTATCAAAATGGGTAATTATGTCTAAAAATAGTCATATCACTGGCAAAAAGTGCAGATCCTGATGAGACGGCTCGTCACGAGCCGGCTCATCTGGATCTACACTTTTTGTAAGCCTATTTAGAGGTCTGTGGTGTTGAAAGGGTTAACGACTGATCAGCTAAAAAATGGTGAAGGATTTTAAAACCTTTAAGTTTAAACTTTATTTATTACACGATTGTGAAACAAGTTTTAACAACTTATATTATGTTATATTTCGGGTTTTACGCCTGCATCAGCACCATTTTGGGCTATATCGCCGGCGGGCAGTTTACCTAACAACACCTTTCCTGGGCAGGCTCCAGCGGTTAACCAGTACTTGGGTGCACCAACCTCAGTAAGAAACTGCCAACTTTTTCATATAAATGACACGGCCTGAGCGGGGCTCGAACCCGTGACCATCAATGATGATAGGTTACAGTGGTATACAAGTCAGCGACCATAACCACTCGACCATGGAGGCGGAGTTTAACAACTTATATTAATCACTCTTGTTGGCTCGGATGAAAGCTTAAATGTGGTACCCGGAGAAAACCCACCTGTCCGATCTGGCGACCACCATACCATCTCACATACTTCCCGGTCCGTGGATTGAACCGGGGTTGCATTGGTGAGAAGCGAGCGTGCTTCCCACATATTTTAAAACGTGTGGGAGGCTTTGGAATAGAAATATATTACTGACCATCTTCTCCCCAATCATCATCCTCTCCCTCTTCAGCATCCGAGTCGTCTCGCCTCACCGGTAATCCATCAGCCAGCAGGTTCCGAGTGACGGGTGACTGCGTCGGGACAGCTGATACCTGTGGTGGGGATGGTTCTTCTTGTGGGGGAGGGGAAGGTTCTCTCTGTGGTGGTGGACTTGGCTGCCTTGGTGGTGGTGATGGTTCCCGGGGTTCGGGCGATGGTTCCCGGGGTTCGGGCGATGGTTCCCGGGGTTCGGGTGATGGTTCCCGGGGTTTGGGTGATGGCTGCCGGGGTGGCGGTGCTCTCTGCGGAGGTGGTGAAGGCTCTCTGGCAGGCATATTTGGGGGTGGCGAAGGCTGTTCTCTTGGTAGTTCTATCGGAGCTTTTCTAGTAGGTGGTTCAAACTGATCAACAGATCCAAAGTTGTGCTTAAGTCGCCTGTAAACAATAGTAAATGAACAATATATACGAAATACTGCTGACAATATAACTATACCTCCCTATAAGTAATGATGTATGAAGTATTTATACCAAATATCTCTGACAATATAACTATACCTCCCTATAAGTAATGATGTATGAAGTATTTATACCAAATATCTCTGACAATATAACTATATCTCCCTATAAGTATGTTACATATTATTATATGTTATATTTCGGGTTTTACGCCTGCATCAGCACCATTTTGGGCTATATCGCCGGCGGGCAGTTTACTTAACAACACCTTTCCTGGGCAGGCTCCAGCGGTTAACCAGTACTTGGGTGCACCAACCTCCGTAAGAAACTGCCAACTTTTTCATATAAATGAGACACGGCCTGAGCGGGGCTCGAACCCGTGACCATCAGTGATGATAGGTTACAGTGGTATACAAGTCAGCGACCTTAACCACTCGACCACGGAGGCGGACCGCCTAATGCTTACTTATCGTCCAAGCCATCCTCTAGAATGAGTCTTGGTATGTAGTACAGTGTGCCTAATACTTACTTATCGTCCAAGTCGCCCTCTAGAATGAGTCTTGGTATGTAGTACAGTGTGCCTAATGCTTACTTATCGTCCAAGCCATCCTCTAGAATGAGTCTTGGTATGTAGTACAGTGTGCCTAATGCTTACTTATCGTCCAAGCCATCCTCTAGAATGAGTCCTGGTATGTAGTACAGTGTGCCTAATGCTTACTTATCGTCCAAGCCATCCTCTAGAATGAGCCTTGGTATGTAGTACAGTGTGCCTAATGCTTACTTATCGTCCAAGCCATCCTCTAGAATGAGTCCTGGTATGTAGTACAGTGTGCCTAATGCTTACTTATCGTCCAAGCCATCCTCTAGAATGAGTCTTGGTATGTAGTACAGTGTTCCTAATGCTTACTTATCGTCCAAGTCGCCCTCTAGAATGAGTCTTGGTATGTAGTACCGTGTGCCTAATGCTTACTTATCGTCCAAGTCGCCCTCTAGAATGAGTCTTGGTATGTAGTACAGTGTGCCTAATGCTTATCAGCAGTATATGGAGATAAAATGAGTAGTTTGCCTATTCTGTTCTCGAGTAAACTCAGTAAAGGGTTGCTTAGTTTACTGGAGTAAAGCCATCTGAAAAAACACACATAGACATTGTGGAACATGCTTCCTTGGAACCTCATTGCATAGGGTGAATGAAATATAGTTTTCTTACCCCGGGCCAGATGGTAGGGCGCTGCTTTCTGCTTCTGGTTCATCACTATGTGATTCCTTGCGCTTGAAGAATGAGCGTGCACTGGATGTATGAGTGGAAGCCAGTCGTTCCATGTCAGCCGCACGTTCTCTCCGTGCATGCTCGGTTTGTCGTCTATTCTCTACCTCCTCCTTGCTCGATTCTTCTTGTTCTCTTTCCTATAAATAGAACAGTTTAACTATTTCCTTTAAATAGAACAGTTTACCTCTTTCCGATAAATAGAACAGTGTAACTATTTCCTATAAATAGAACAGTTTATCTCTTTCCTGTAAATAGAACAGTTAACTATTTCCTATAAATAGAACAGTTTATCTCTTTCCTGTAAATAGAACAGTT
Source organism: Archivesica marissinica (assembly GCA_014843695.1). NCBI lineage: Eukaryota > Metazoa > Mollusca > Bivalvia > Venerida > Vesicomyidae > Archivesica > Archivesica marissinica. The sequence goes on from CM026393.1 coordinate 50,745,009, forward strand.
AACTATTTCCTATAAATAGAACAGTTTAACTCTTTCCTATAAATAGAACAGTTTAACTCTTTCCTATAAATAGAACAGTTTTATCTCTTTCCTATAAATAGAACAGTTTAACTATTTCCTATAAATAGAACAGTTGAACTATTTCCTATAAATAGAACAGTTTAACTCTTTCCTATAAATAGAACAGTTTTAACTCTTTCCTATAAATAGAACAGTTTATCTCTTTCCTATAAATAGAACAGTTTAACTATTTCCTATAAATAGAACAGTTTAACTGTTTCCTATAAATAGAACAGTTTAACTATTACCTATAAATAGAACAGTTTTAACTCTTTCCTATAAATAGAACAGTTTAACTATTTCCTATTAATAGAACAGTTTATCTCTTTCCTATAAATAGAACAGTTTAACTATTTCCTATAAATAGAACAGTTTAACTTTTCCCTATAAATAGAACAGCTGATCTCTTTCCTATAAATAGAACAGTTTATCTCTTTCCTATAAATAGAACAGTTTAACTATTTCCTATAAATAGAACAGTTTAACTCTTTCCTATAAATAGAACAGTTTAACTCTTTCCTATTAATAGAACAGTTGATCTCTTTCCTATAAATAGAACAGTTGAACTATTTCCTATAAATAGAACAGTTTAACTTTTTCCTATAAATAGAACAGTTTAACTATTTCCTATAAATAGAACAGTTTTAACTCTTTCCTATAAATAGAACAGTTTATCTCTTTCCTATAAATAGAACAGTTTAACTATTTCCTATAAATAGAACAGTTTAACTGTTTCCTATAAATAGAACAGTTTAACTATTACCTATAAATAGAACAGTTTTAACTCTTTCCTATAAATAGAACAGTTTAACTATTTCCTATAAATAGAACAGTTTAACTCTTTCCTATAAATAGAACAGTTTAACTCTTTACTTCTAATAGACACCATACAACACCTTTACGAAAACACTGTATATATCATATGTTGATTGTATACTGTATAATATATATATGTATGTATTGCAATATATCGTGGTACGTATTGCAATATATCGTGGTACGTATTGCAATATATCATGGTACGCATTGCAATATATCGTGGTATGTATTGCAATATATCATGGTACATATTGCAATATATCATGGTACGTATTGCAATATATATCGTGGTACATATTGCAATATATCGTGGTACATATTGCAATATATCGTGGTATGTATTGCAATATATCGTGGTACATATTGCAATATATTGTGGTACGTATTGCAATATATCATGGTACATATTGCAACATATCGTGGTACATATTGCAATATATCGTGGTACATATTGCAATATATCATGGTACGTATAGCAATATATCGTGGTACATATTGCAATATATCGTGGTACATATTGCAATATATCATGGTACGTATAGCAATATATCGTGGTACATATTGCAATATATCGTGGTACGTATAGCAATATATCGTCGTACGCTTCCGACATATTATGACATCCCTACTGTATATATAATTATCAGTTTGTACATGATTATATATATAAACCTACCCATTTCTGTTTCATCACAGCATCTTCTGACTGACTAGCTCTGCGTTCCTGCGCCTTCTGTTGACTGACTGTCCGCATTCGCTCGTGTGTCTGTCGGTCACGCTCAGTTTCTTCTTTAGCCTTTAAAACAAGGAAGAATAACATTTGAAATGAAACACATGCAAATTGTGGTTTGTGATTCCAACACTGGTGTACGTACACTAAATTTATAATTAATAATAATTATTCTCACCCAAAATTTGCTTAATGCATATATTATGTACATGTGTACAAACCAAATAACTGGTGGTACATGTATACAAACCAAATAACTGGTCGCTAAGTCGTTCTGTCATAAATGCATATTTAGTTGTAAATGGTTCTTGTGTTCTATGGAATATTAAAATGTGTACTTCATCTTAGAATACACAAAATTTGGCTTGTTTTCCCAAAATTACACATTTTTAAAAATCTATGAATCAGGGATCATTTTAGAGGGCGATGTCAGGGTCCCTAGGGGTGACTATTTCGCCCACATCGCCCTCTGTTTTTTTAATACCAAATTTTGGCCAGTAAGATACACTGACCCATTATAAAGCACTCATTCTATTCAAATGTTATATTTAATGGTTGTACTGTGCACTTTAACCATATTTTGTTGAATTTTATTAATTAACACCATTTAAGGACGCGATCGTGCGCTTTCTCACTTCTCCCAAATATTCTGAGCTAGAATGAACCCTGGTGAACTTATTTTGAATATAGAATAGTGTTCTATCATTCAGCTCTCATCATAACTCGGCTGTCCGATTAGCACAGTGGTTAGTGCACTCGCTTCTCACCAATGCAACTCGGGTTCGATCCTCAAACCGGGAAGTATGTGAGATGGTACGGTGGTCGTGATCGGACGGGTGAGGGTTCCTCAAGGGTATTCCAGTTTCCTACCACACGAATGACCACATATACGCTTTCAATCGCGCGAACGAGTGTGATTAATATAAATTGTTAGAACTTGCTTCACAATCGTTGTAAAATAAATAAAGTTTAAACTTTGTAACTCCATTTCTCCACATAACTTTGCTTGTATTCATTGTAATACAGTCATCTCATAATTTCCTATATGCACACACGTGTAATAATACCTGGAAGGATTCTGATTGGTTGAGGCGAATAATCCTTATAATTTGTAAATTAAACTTTAAATTATGCATATTTCAATTCGAATTGGTACAAAACGTTAACGATAAGACATACTACGATTTAAAAGTAGTCTTGAACGCAATTATAGCGCTGTTTAAAACATAAATATAACGCTGCTGTGCATAGTGACATCATGAACATTTGCACCAAAGTGAAAGTAGCAACGTTATTTTGTGCAAAAACCCAATATGGTAATGCAGGGATCATTCTAGAGGGCGATGTGGGTGAAGGGACCCTGACTTCGCCCTCTGGGGGCCCCACTTCTCTCTTAAAAAAAAAATAAAAATGTTTTTTTGGTTTTTACGATTTTCAAACAAAATTTTGTCTAGTAAGATACACTGGCACATTATAAAGCACTCCTATTCAAATGTTGTATTTAATGGTTGTACTGTGCATTTTAACCCTATTTTGCAGAAGTATATTAAAGAACACCATTTAAGGAAGCGATCACGCGCTTTCTCACTTCTCCCAAAAATTCTGACCTAGAATGAACTCTGCTTAGTCAAGTTAAAGAAATTGTTGAAAGCACTCTAGCAACTTCGACCCAGTTTTATTCCAACTTTGTTACAAGTTACATGTTTGTTCCTTTAACGCTCTAACACTGCGCCATCACAGTAATGTGATAAAAAAAGATCTTACAATCGTTTATGAAACTCGGTAAAATAAGGTATGACATCACATCTAAGATTCTATATTTCTCCAGAACAATTCATAAAAGAAATGAAATTAATGTGCATACATCCTTTTCACCACGACAGTCGTACACAGGTGTAAATTATATTATGTTATATTTCAGGTTATACGCCTGCATCAGCACCATTTTGGGCTATATCGCCGGCGGGCAGTTTACCAAACAACACCTTTCCTAGGCAGGCTCAGGTGTAAAATATGAAGATAATCTGACATTGTTGTTTGAATTAGTTACCTATGGCCACTTGTTATCACCGGAAACTCTATTATAGAATTGATATAGAATGGTGTTCAATGCATGGGGGATTCAAATAGCGCATTCACCATTAAATATTTCATAACAATATTAACAGACAACACAATTTAAGTTTAAACTTTATTTTACAACGATTGCGAAGCAAGTTTTAACAACTTATATTAATCACTCTCGTAGGCGCAGATGAAAGCGTAAATGTCATTCATGTGGGAGGAAACTGGAGTACCCGGAGAAAACCCACCTGTCCGATCTGGCGACCACCGTATACGTTATATAATACAGTGTGAACACAAGTGTTTTCTCAGAAGAGCATGGGGTGTTTAACAGTGTATAGAAGTATACAAGTTAACAATCGCTATAATTTGTAAATACTGTAGTAAATGTATTTAAACAATGCACATTCAATAACAACATTAATAAAAAACAAAACAGGAAATGGGCCAAATATGTAATGACAAAAAGCAGCTGATATAAATGTATGAAAATCACACTGTGGTGAAAATAAGTCAAATATGTCGGGGAATTTCATTAACAAACACAATTCTAATGAAATTCCACGACATATTTCCAGAGTTATCAGTTACAAATAAGAAAAACAGACTAATGAATCGCCGTCTGCTACAATTATTTGAACTATTTATAACCTTTATTTTACCCAGCATGCAAAGAGATAAACATGCTATGTTTGTAAACAATGCATCTAGTCTATTACTTGGCAACATTAAACTGAGACTCATTAATCTCCGCCGAAGCCTTCGTAAGTTTCCGTGAACTACGACCAGGACATACGTTAGGTTTTTACTGTTAATATTTGAATCAAGTCAGTAAGTAAGTGTACCATAATCTAAAGCTCATATTTTACTTCGGAAATCCGATTATTAACGAAGTAAGTTCACGGAATATGCAAATGTCTCAGTTTAATATTGCCAAACAATACCTATCTCTATTTTGTCAGAAATGTTTGGTTAGAAGAAGTTATCAAAATAAAGACTAGAGTTTATTCTAGAGTGGAAAAAATGGACAGGGTGGGTCAGAAAAGGGGCAGGGTGGGTCAGAAAACAGGGTGCATGTTTAGCGATGAAGGGGCTAGGTGCGGGAGGGGGTATTTGGGGGCTACCCCCTAGAAAAATATGCTAACTTACAGTGATTGACAGCTATGTTGCGGCTTATATAAAAACAAAAGGAAACAGGACTTGATTAAAGGGCAAAAGGGAGGGGATAAAAACTGGGCAGGACGAGGGCGTCCTGTCATTCCGCTCTAGAAAAAACACTAAAGACATATAACCATTCCAACTAGCCTTACATGCAAAATAATAGCTAGCCTTACATGCAAAATAATAGCTAGCCTTACATGCAAAATAATAGCTAGCCTTACATGCAAAATAATAGCTAGCCTTACATGCAAAATAATAGCTAGCCTTACATGCAAAATAAGAGGAATGCAAACAACATCATTGCCGATTTACTAAATTAAAGTTAAATAATAAAACAATCCAGGCAATATCTATGTATTGTTTGTTCACATTATAAAGTCTATTAGTTACTAAGAATTATTTTTGGATTTTCAAAATTCCCAATAACATACTTTTTCTGAATTGATTTATTTTGTTATGCATCAACTCCCTTGTTTACTTGCAGCTAAGCCTATGATTTATTTGGTTATCGCATCAACTCCCTTGTTTACTTGCAGCTAAGCCTATGATTTATTTGGTTATCGCATCAACTCCCTTGTTTACTTGCAGCTAAGCCTATGATTTATTTGGTTATCGCATCAACTCCCTTGTTTACTTGCAGCTAAGCCTATGATTTATTTGGTTATCGCATCAACTCCCTTGTTTACTTGCAGCTAAGCCTATGATTTATTTGGTTATCGCATCAACTCCCTTGTTTACTTGCAGCTAAGCCTATGATTTATTTGGTTATCGCATCAACTCCCTTGTTTACTTGCAGCTAAGCCTATGATTTATTTGGTTATCGCATCAACTCCCTTGTTTACTTGCAGCTAAGCCTATGATTTATTTGGTTATCGCATCAACTCCCTTGTTTACTTGCAGCTAAGCCTATGATTTATTTGGTTATCGCATCAACTCCCTTGTTTACTTGCAGCTAAGCCTAGGTCACATTTAATTAACTTCCTCGATGGGAATCAATTTTATAAAATCCAGTACAGTCAAACCTGTGTTAGTGATAACCACCATTAAACAGTCAACCTGTATTATGTAGATAGTAACCAGATAGTAACCAGATAGTAACCAGATTCCCAGTGTGGTAATTGATTCAATAATTAGTTTCTATTAAACATTTGCATGGCTCATTCTAGAGGTCGACTTGGGCGAAAAAATAGTCGCCCTAGGGACCTACCTGACTTCGCTCTAAAATATATTTGTTAAAAAACCAATATTTGATATTTACAATTTTCATACAAAATTTTGTCCAGATACACTGGTCATGATAAAGCGCTCCTTCTATTCAAATGTTGTATTTAATGGTCACACTGTGTATTTTAACACTATTTTGTTGACATTTATTAAATAACGCCATTTAAGGACGCAATCGCACATTTTCTCACTTCTCCGAAATATTCTGACCTAGACTGGGCTCTGAGTCACCTCTGCTAAACAGATCACTCATCTCCCTTGGCTGGCTGCATAAGACAAGTTTAACTGTCTTGTCAAAATTTACCTATCAAAGGCATAAACTCAAAGAAAGATTATAAACAAAGAGAATTGTTTTCTGGTATTTTGTTTTTGGGGTTTTGTTTTCTGGTATTTTGTTTTGGGGGTTTAACGTTGCATAAACAGCTTAGGTCATGCGGCGACTTTCCAGCTATTATTGGTGGAGGAAGACCCCATCGAGCAGTATTTCAGACACGGGGCGGGTACCAAGGTAGAACCACCGACCTTCCACAAGCCAGCTGGATAGCTTCCTCACATGAAATAATTTGAGAACCCCAGTGGGAATCGAACCAGCAGCCGTGAGGGGGGCAAGTGATTTGAAGTCAACGACCGTAACCACTCGCCACCATGTAACGATGGATTTCAAGGTAAAACAATAGTCTACAATTCCATGGCAATATTTACTATATTTCATAAACTAAATATTCTTTCAAATTAAAGCCGGCAGTTTTATTTTAGTTCGCAATTATTCCTAAAATGCACACTCATAGTTAACGTTTCAGCAGATGACCCGCCTTTATCAAGGTAAGTACGTGGACGTGGAGGTGTATTCCGTGTAATTATCGATTAACATTAATCCTATTAATAGGCCTATTAGTACGTGACTTAATTAATGATGTGACTTAGTTTATACAAATTTATTTTAGCTCGATTGCGAAACAAGTTATTTCAACTTATATAAATCACTCTCGAGACCTCATTCCTGATGGAATCCATCGCCACGAGGGAGAGAGAAGAGGCAAAGTGGAATTTAAATGCCTTGCCTAAGGGCACAATCGTAACGGCTCCAGTGGGGCTCGAACTCGAATGATGTGACTTGAATCGAAAGCGAGGCACTGGATATATCATATGCTGATTTAGCCGCCATTTCATACGGATAATTGGAACAGATAGATAGATAGATAGATACTTTTATTTCCTCCATTTCTGAAGAGCATAACATATTTACATATCATCATTAATATGTATGTACAAACAGTATAATATAAATGCACAAATAACCCTGTTAATTGTCAGTTGAGTACTCGCAGCTGAACTATAAGTGCATTAGAAACAGTTGTAGTACTCAATGAATGAATGCACAAACATCCTGATGCATCCAAGATAACAGAAAACAATTAGTTTCCGGTAAACCCATTAAGTGTGTCCTTACTCTATATAATAGTTGTGTTAAGAACACTCAAGGTCTCCATATGTTGAGCTTGAGGTATACATACTTGAGGTAATGGTATCTTGCCAAAACGAAAAGCAAGACAGCTACTAATATGTATACATGTGAATGATGCATTGTTGACTTGTATCTGACCTAATGAATTGCACTATAATCTTTATTTCTTTCGATTTTCCGAATGTGTCGAAAAGACTATTATTTCCAGCAAGTTTATCACAGAATGTAGACGGTCCAGGGTCAATCCCTACCTACGAGGCCCCTGCTACATCTGTGACATCCTCCCCAGAACAAACACTCTTCGATACAAACGTAAATAGTACCCCATATATTATAATCGAATATACTTACAACGCTTTACATAAAGATCATAATCTTACTTAACCCATTCAACACAAAGTAACTGACATGGACTGGTCCATGATATTTTTAGACTAATAAATTAATCAGAAAATTACATTTGGACAGGTTCAGAAAATTACATTTGGACCGGTTCATTTATCAAAGTGGGTAATTTTATATAACAATAGTAATATTACTGACAAAAAGTGCAGATCCTGATGAAGAGCCGGCTCATCTTGATGTACACTTTTTGTAAGACTAATTAGAGGTCTGTGGTGTTGAAAGGGTTAACTTAAAGTGGAATCGATCAGAAACATAGTACCGGTAGATAAAAGCCATCATCTCATAGATATACCGCAGAAAAGTGATTTAATATGTTGATGTAAATGAGGCTACGGGAGCATTCGAGTATTATCGGGAATGATTTATTATAACCATGCCTGTTCGGTATTTCCGAAAGAATTCCGTTTCTATTTTTAGCGATCATATCTTGCAGAGAAGAGTTGTCGTTCTTCAAATTACACCCACAAAAATGTGGGTGTATGTAGATGACGCTACACTTGGCATTCAGGTTTCCCCAGGCTGTCGTTTTGCCAGAAGTAAAAAAAGTGACAAATCGACAGGCTATAACTGCATCAGAGTTTTCACAGTCTATGTGACAGAAAGAGATAGAAACAGACGACTACACTGAATACGATCACAAGCACCAAGTTGTTAGTCTATACAACACAAACCGTTAAACACATTTTACCTCTCTATCTTTGCGTTCGGAATCTATCGATTGCTGATGTTCAAACATTGCCCGCTTATCCTCGGCAATTCTCTGTTTTTCGTCTGTCTAATATCAATAACTCGGTAACAGTGATTCAACGCTTTAGCAATAGACAATTTGAAAAGTAATAAAGTCTGAAACAGCTACCTGTGAAACCTTATTTTAAAAATGTTTGAGGCGGATGGTTTCTTTTTGTGGTTTCCAATTTATCTTAAATTGAAATGAAATATAGGATTGTTATTACTTTCCTGCACGATGCTGTACAAATTGCATGATGTCAAAAACTACATTTTATCTAGTCTCTCTAAGTGTTATACTGTGCCAATCTGAAATAACTTGTAGTTTATACAAATTATTATTAAATGAAAAAATCTTACCTCTTAATCACATTAATAATTCACTACTCTTAACAAAGTGTTAATTGTCTTGTATTTTAGCTCGATTGCAAAACAAGTTCTTACAACTTATATTAATCACTCTCGAATCGTCGCCACGAGGGAGAGAGAAGAGGCAACGTGGAATTTAAATGCCTTGCCTAAGGGCTTAATTGTAATGGCTCCAGCGGGGCTCAAACGCCGGACCTTTCACACCTGAAGCGAACGAGCTACCACTGTGCTATCACGACTTCCACTAACTTTTATTAAGACATTAGCTAATGCATACAAAGATTTCCAAAATAAGTTCTCACAATAGATAGGCAAACTTTATGGATCATTTGTGGGAGCAAATGTGATGTTGGGAACCGGAAAACATGGGGATGGTTATCATTGGCATGGGAAACATTGCGGTGGTGCTAAATTTTGTCATGGATTAAAATCCTGTTTACTGGTAACGTCATATTCATTCAAAGTACGTAATAAATGGCTCATTAACATGTTGAAAAACATGTAAGAAAAGTTTGAGCTGGCGCAGTTACTGTACATACATCATCCACACTATATAATCATACCCACCTGCAAACATGATACAACCCATTGTCTTCACTATGAGAAGATGATACAACATAACACAAACACTCGATGAAACAACTGAAACTCACCCAGATTTATTTCAATTTATTGGGGGGGGGGGGATAATGTTATATGTTATATTTCGAGTTTTACGCCTGCATCAGCACCATTTTGGGCTATATCGCCGACGGGCAGTTTACCTAACAACACCTTTCCTGGGCAGGCTCCAGCGGTTAACCAGTACTTGGATGCACCAACCTCCATAAGAAACTGCTAACTTTTTCATATAAATGAGACACGGTCTGAGCGGGGCTCGAACCCGTGATCATCAGTGATGATAGGTTACAGTGGTATACAAGTCAGCGACCTTAACCACTCGACCACTGAGGCGGACAGGGGGAGGGTAAGGTTTCACTAATAGCTTTATTTAGGTCATATGGCGACTCTCCAGATATTATTGGGAGAGGAAGACTGTCAGTGCCCTTCCGAGAAATATTTAAAGCACAGCCTGGCACCCAGATAGAACCGCGACCTTTCTTCCACAAGCTGGAAAACTTCCCCACTTCAAAGAATGCTACACTTGCAGTGGGATTCGAACCTACAGCGGTGAAGAGCAAGTAATTTGAAGTCAACTCGGCCACCGAGACTCCTCTATAGAGTTTTGTATTCTGCTACATTACAGTAAAGACAATTTGTTATATCGTGTTGCACAGTGTGTTATATCAACTATTATGTAGTAGACTTTGCACATTAAACCCATTTTTAAAGGAAAACTCATCAGACAGCTTGCCCATTTATTAAACAGCACCAGAATACTGAAAGAATTATGAAAATTGCACGTCAAATAAAGAAGTTACGGGAATTTGTCATGAGTCTATTTTCGTTGTTTATAAAAGTCATGTGACTTGGTTAATTCAAGATGGCCGCTTCCATAAATTTCTATTTCAGAGAATTAACCAGTCATATTATGTTATATTTTGGGTTTTACGCCTGCATCAGCACCATTTTGGGCTATATCGCCGGTGGGCAGTTTACCTAACAACACCTTTCCTGGGCAAGCTCCAGCGGTTAACCAGTACTTGGTCGCACCAATCTCCGTAAGAAACTGCCAACTTTTCCAACCAGTCATAACTTCTTTATTTGTAGTGCGATTTTCAAAATTCTTTCCCCACATGTTTCAGTGATCTTTATATTTCAAGATTACCATGAATCCTGTTGATAATGCTCCTTTAAGTTCTTTACGGTAAAAAACTATACACAAAAGTGCACTTACTTCAGTCTTAGCCCAAAAGCGGTCTCTCTCTTTGATTCTAATATCCTTACCAGCCTGCGTTTTCTGGTAAACTGACGCCTGAAATACATACAAGTTTATCTAATTTAGTTTACACAAATTTATTTTAGTGTGTAATGATGTATGTTAGGAAGAGTCCTGCGGTCTCGCCATCTTTACCATGTTGCGTTATTTACATTATTTGTTATATTGAGCTTGTAAATGACCCATTTGTGGGTTTATAAAAATAATTTGTTATAAAATTTATTTTAGCTTGATTGCGAAACCAAGTTCTTTCAACTTATATTAATCACTGTCGAGACCTCATTCCTGATGGAATCCATCGCCATGAAGGAGAGAGAGAAGAGGCAATGTGGAATTTAAATGCCTTGCCTAAGGGCACAATCGTAACGGCACCAGCGGGGTTCGAACTCCGGGCCCTTCGGACATGAAGAGAATGCGCCTCCATTGCGCTATCACGACTTCCACTTTATCTAATTTGCTTAGTATATAGTCACACCTGTGTTAGTGGTCACCTTTAAGCGTAAACATTATTTATTTTACAACGATTGTGAAGCAAGTTTTAAAACTTATATTAATCACTCTCGTAGGCGTGGGTGAAAGCGTAAATGTGGTCATTCGGAGTACCCGGAGAAAACCCACATGTCTGATCTGGCGACCACCGTACCATCTCACATACTTCCCGGTCTGTGGATTGAACCCAGGTTGCATTGGTGAGAAGCGAGCGCGCTAACCACTGCGCTAATCGGACAGCCAGTGGTCACCTTTATTAAGGAGCGAACCGGTATTAACAATTTGCTAAAATCATTTTTAGTTTAAACAATATTTTATTTCAATATATATACATGTAGTATCTTTTATAATATGCAGGGTTGAGAAGAAGGTAACAACAGGGTTCATTCTCGGTCAGAATATTTGGGAGAAGTGAGAAAACGCGCGATTGCTTCCTTAAATGGTGTTCTTTAATATACGTCTGCAAAATAGGGTTAAAATGCACAGTACAAGCATTAAATACAACATTTGAATAGAAGGAGTGCTTTATAATGGGCCAGTGTTTTGTTTGAAAAAGCGTAAAAACCAAAAAAAAAAGGAGAGAAGTGGGGCCCCCAGAGGGCGAAGTCAGGGGCCCTAGGGCGGTAATTTCGCCCACATCGCCCTCTAGAATGATCCCTGTAACAAACACTTAGGTAGACCCTCTCCTGTAAATGAAACATCAGGTTATGATAACAACAAGAATTACATTTTGAGTTGTAAGTAAATATTGACAAACATTTTGAAGAACAAATAGATACAACAAATCTGATTAAATGTAGCAGGATTAACTTTCTACTTCATGTTTAGGTATTTAGTAAATCAGGAACGAAAGATCCGGAGTTCGAGCCCCACTGGAGCCGTTACGATTGTGCCCTTAGGCAAGGCATTTAAATTCCACGTTGCCTCTTCTCTCTCCCTCGTGGTGATGGATTCCATCAGGAATGAGGTCTCGAGAGTGATTTATATAAGTTGAAATAACTTGTTTCGCAATCGAGCTAAAATAAATTTGTTTAAACATCTTCTCTCTCCCTCATGCCGATGGATTCCATCAGGAATGGGGTCTTGAGAGTGATTATTATAAGTTGTAGGTTTATCAGTGTGGCTATTAATAGGGGTAAGTGCAAATAACACTTTCAAAAGTGACGACATTCAGTAAAACTCATAGAAAATAATAAAATTGCAATCAATCAGCAGTTATACATAGCACACTGACAGCCATCTGTAATTTTCTATTACCTCCCTTGTCTGATTTATTCCAATATGTGAATATGTCCTTTTAGTTAGAATCCTTTGTTTTTACTGTTGTGCCCTAACAGACGGATATGTAGTTCAGTGGTAACATGCTGGACTGGTAATCCAGGGATCGCAGGTTCGATCCCCCGTCTGACCATAATAAAATTAACAGTCTTTCAGATGGGACGTTAAACCGAGGTCTCGTGTCGGTGCTTTACACCGTGCACGTAAAAGAACCAGAGGAGATTCTGGAATGGGTCTCTGTCTGTACCATGCACTATCCTCCAAAATCTAAAGTAATTAATCTCTTCAGGAGGCTTCGCTCATATGGGCAACCGGTAGCGACGATAAATAACCGTAAAACACAGTTGTGCCCTAACCAGATGTATGATAAATATTGCGGTATGATAAATGTGATTTTATCAAAAACGTGTTAATTAAGTGATCACATTAGTTTACAAATAAGTACCCATTGCATACATATACTGTAGGAGATATGTCGAGATATAGTAATTTAAGAATCATAAGAAGTAATAGTGGTATAAAATTGTTAGCATGTTGTGCAAAGGAAACAACGATAAAAACAGAGGAAAACACTTAATAGGACCTATCTACTTTTAGGGAGAGTATTCAGGGGCAGTAACTGACCGATGTCTCTCATAGGAGGAGCTTATCAAGAGCGTTCGTTTTCCCCCAAAATTTATTACTTCTTATGATATTTTTTCCCTGCTCAGAGTTCCCTCTGTCTGAATGTTTGTCTGCGCCACTTCTGGTCGCCAATTGAAAAACACTGGAGTCAATTAAAAAAACTTGGAGCCAACTAAGAGCCATATAGTTCACAAATAAATATGTGAATTCATGTATTTGACAAAACATGTGCCAAAAAAAAAAAAAAATTTAGCGCCAATATTTGTTTTTTGTCGCAATTGGCGACCGACAGCGTGAACCCTGCTGCTATATATGTCATCTTAATGCTTGTATTATTTTTCCTTATTTAATAACTCTATATTTTATTTTTTACTCTACAGGATATGTGACATGTTAATAATTTTCTTCAGCCTGTTGCTGAATCGTCGGATTCTGAGTCCAAGTTTGTGACAACAGTTTCTTCCATAATTTCGACTGTGATGTCGATCACTGAACAAACAAGACAAATAAATAATGTAAAAATATAATAATGCCTGAAGCCGGATTCACACCATCGACAACAGAGCAGGCAATCCAACAAAATTATACGCTTTTACTGTCATGGCTATTTCGTCTTTATTAAACTCGCTATGAACTCGAGTTAGATATATAACATAGATTCATATATAAATTGTGCGGTCAATACTGATTTACCTATTCATGAAATACATCGACCGTTAATAGTGCATTCACGTCTAAAAGGTTGACCTGGTAATATATGACTGTTATGATTACCCACAGGGGCATGAATTCTACGAATATTTAAAACAGGGGCATGAATTCTACCAATATTTAAACCAGGGGCATGAATTATATCAATATATATCACAGGAGCATGTAGGCAACCATAATTAACCACAGGGGCATGTATTCTACCAATATTTACCACAGGGGCATGTATTCTACCAATATTTACCACAGGGGCATGTATTCTACCAATATTTACCACAGGGGCATGTATTCTACCAATATTTACCACAGTGGCAATAGGTTCCTGAGGTTTTGCTTTCTCGCGATGGATACTGTACTGTGACCCGGATGAATTCGCTACTTTCTTTAAAATATCATCTTCGTCAACATCATCCTCTGCCCTAGCATTCACCGTCACATGGACACCCTGTATAATACAGTAATACTCATTAGTTCTGAGATGGGTGATTTCTAAAATGTTCACATGGCGGATTCCAATCTGAATGCTGTCGTTATTGACACAACAACCAATCCTATTCAACCACTTATCTTTAAACTAATCTCTTCTTTTCATGTTCCGATTTGATATTTCATATTCTTGAGCTTTCTTCAAATATTCCATTAAATATTAACCATTTTCTTTTTAACATCCAAAACTATTGACTCACTAATACAATAACTTCTGAAATTCTTTAGCATATACCTATATTTCACATGTTTTCATTGTTATATATATTATTCTCCTGCCTATTGTATATCAACCAATTGATAAGTAGTAGAACTACAGTCAAACCTGCGTTAGCGGTCACCTCTATTAAGCAGCCAACCTGTATTAAGCAGCCAGTTTCCAGATTCCCAATAGTCAAACCTGTGTTAGTGGTCACCTCTATTAAGCAGCCAGTTTCCAGATTCCCAATACAGTCAAACCTGTGTTAGTGGTCACCTCTATTAAGCAGCCAACCTGTATTAAGCAGCCAGTTTCCAGATTCCCAATACAGTCAAACCTGTGTTAGTGGTCACCTCTATTAAGCAGCCAACCTGTATTAAGCAGCCAGTTTCCAGATTCCCAATACAGTTAAACCTGTGTTAGTGGTCACCTCTATTAAGCAGCCAACCTGTATTAAGCAGCCAGTTTCCAGATTCCCAATACAGTCAAACTGTCACCTCTATTAAGCAGCCAACCTGTATTAAGCAGCCAGTTTCCAGATTCCCAATACAGTCAAACCTGTGTTAGTGGTCACCTCTATTAAGCAGCCAACTTGTATTAAGCAGCCAGTTTCCAGATTCACAATACAGTCAAACCTGTGTTAGTGGTCACCTCTATTAAGCAGCCAACCTTATTAAGCAGCCAGTTTCCAGATTCCCAATATGTTGTTTTATTATACATTTGACCTCTATTAAGCAGCCAACCTGTATTAAGCAGCCACTTTCCAGATTCCCAATATGTTGTTTTATTATACATTTGACCTCTATTAAGCATCCACCTGTGCTAAGCAGCCACCTGTGCTAAGCAGCCACTTTGTGAGATTCCCTTGGCTGGCTGTCTAACACAGGTTTGACTGTATATAAGTTGTTTCTTCGTTCTAATCCCTTTCAGTCTACTGCTGCAAAATGTCCATTTCTAGATTACAATAACTAATCCTCATATAGCACTAGGTTTGGTTTTACAGACAATGAGCACGTTTGATGAAGGTGACCAAATGTTGCATTGATAACTAAACGGATTTCAATGACTTGTACATTGTGGTTCTCTTTGGAGGCTAAAATTATTATGTTATAGTTCATGTTTTACGCCTACATCAGCACCATTTTGGGCTATATCGCCGGCGGGCAGTTTACTTAACAACACCTTTCCTGGGCAGGCTCCAGCGGTTAACCAGTACTTGGTGCACCAACCTCCGTAAGAAACTGCCAACTTTTTCATATAAATGAGACACGGCCTGAGCGGGGCTCGAATCTTTGGAGGCTAAAACAAAAGAGAAAAAAAGGCCCATTTATGCTTCATTCAATGGGTTGTACAGATATTTATATATTTATGTTCTTACTCAAGTTGTGATTTCATACCATATTTTATGAAGTTTGGAGCCTTTTGGCAAGGTTAATAGCAACATTCCAAAACGAGTTTCATAGAATATGGTATGAAATCACAACGAGTGTAAGATCCTTCTAACCACATTACCATGGTAACGATAAATATGAAAAAGAACTATTTTCAGTTTGCCTGTATACTTTGAGCTTTGGAAATCAGTACGCTGCATCCATACGCTGTATATTAAATAGTCCCTAATAATCATACAAACAACTCCACGCAACTAATCGACACAATACATATTGTGCTTCCCGTCTTTTTTAAAACAACTACTAGCCACCAACATGAACTAATAATTCAGATGCCACAAATAAAATTCCGGGTGACATCATACAATACTCCGGACGGTCAGAATATAGAACAAATTGGACGCAACTTACCCTGAAGAAATGTGTCACGTCCCGGACATGACTCGCACATTTAAACTTCATAGACTCTGGGGCTGCTTCACCTTGCTGTAAGTAAACAAAACATCCTAATTATAACTATGCAACCAGCTAGCATATCCCAATGTGTGTGTTTTACGTTTATTTACCGGTTACATATCCCAATGTGTGTGTTTTACGTTTATTTACCAGTTACATATCCCAATGTGTGTGTTTTACGTTTATTTACCGGTTACATATCCCAATGTGTGTGTTTTACGTTTATTTACCGGTTACATATCCCAATGTGTGTGTTTTACGTTTATTTACTGGGTACATATCCCAATGTGTGTGTTTTACTTTTATTTACCGGTTACATATCCCAATGTGTGTGTTTTACGTTTATTTACCGGTTGCCCATATGAGCGACGCCTCCTGAAGAGATTAGTCATTTTAGATTTTTGGAGGATAGTGCAATGATACAGACAGAGACCCATTCCAGCTTATGATCTGGTTCTTTTACGTGCATGGTGTAAAGCACCGACACAAGACCTTTACTTAAAGTCTCACTGACAAACTGTTAATTTTTATTTGATAACCACTGGACTACAGATCCATCCGTCCTTGGGACCTTGATTTCGCTCCCTTGGGACACTACCCTCATAATTAGAACTCTACATAATTATCAATTTTTTATTATTTTTTTTTACAATTTTCTGTTGTCAAGTGGTTACGGTCATTGACTTGTATACCACTTGGTGATTCTACACAAATTCATTGCAAAATGATCTGTTATAAAACAGGATTCCCGTTGTCGGTCACCAATGGCGCCAATTGCGACAAAAAACAAATATTGGCGCTAAATTGTGTGTATTGGCGAAAATATTTGGCGCAACTTTTTACATATATATATGGCTCTTAGTTGGCTCCAAGTTTTTTTAATTGGCTCCAGTGTTTTTCAATTGGCGACAGAAGTGACGCAGACAAACATTCAGACAGAGGGAACCGTGATAAAATGTAACAATTAAGATGATATTATTTGGTTATTGGTTTGCTCCAAGAACTATAAAACACCGGGTGACCGATTAGGAATTTTGTTGAGTGTATACATTTCCAGTTGACTGTTTATCCATGGATTATGGTAAATAAATGGCTGCAATATGTACAGAGATACAGTTATATATATGTATAAGTATACATCTATATGGAGGTTGGATATACATGATGACTGTTTATCCATGGATTATGGTAAATAAATGGCTGCAATATGTACGGAGATACAGTTATATATATGTATACATCTCTATGGAGGTTGGATATACATGATGACTGTTTATCCATTGATTATGGTAAATAAATGGCTGCAATATGTACGGAGATACAGTTATATATATGTATACATCTCTATGGAGGTTGGATATACATGATGACTGTTTATCCATGGATTATGATAAATAAATGGCTGCAATATGTACGGAGATACAGTTATATATATGTATACATCTCTATGGAGGTTGGATATACATGATGACTGTTTATCCATGGATTATGATAAATAAATGGCTGCAATATGTACGGAGATACAGTTATATATATGTATAAGTATACATCTCTATGGAGGTTGGATATACATGATGACTGTTTATCCATGGATTATGATAAATAAATGGCTGCACTATGTACGGAGATACAGTTATATATAAGTATACATCTCTATTGAGGTTGGATATACATGATGACTGTTAAATAAATGGCTGCACTATGTATGGAGATACAGTTATATATAAGTATACATCTCTATGGAGGTTGGATATACATGATGACTGTTAAATAAATGGCTGCACTATGTATGGAGATACAGTTATATATAAACATATGTCTCTATGTGGAAAGGGTCAAGCTGCATAACTTACCCAGTTAATAAGAACATATTTTGGCAGGCTTGTGTTGGGGTCCACGACCTTGCAATATGCGTACATGACCTTGGAGCAGTTTAATACGTCTATCATCTCCCCGATACCACCGTCTGAAACAACAAACACACACAGTCAACATCTTTAATTGGATATCTTTATTTATTGTCGCTGCCTAATTATAGAGACTTCAGTACTGTATATGATCTGACAGGCGAGGTTTGCAAAATTATGCAACACTTCAGGAATATGCACTTCATCATTGTGCTCCTCTCCATTCTAATCTTGTATTTTTGAACCCTTTCCTACATAGAAGTGAATCTCGACGACATTACCAATACCACATAATTTGACACATTAGTAGCGAAATAAATAGAAACACACATAATAACAAATTGGAATAACCCGTCAAACATTCCCAGCAATATCTGTTTTACGTTTATTTATCATCGTTACCGGTTACCCATATGAGCGACGCCTCCTGAAGAGATTAGTCATCATTTTAGATTTTTGGAGGATAGTGCAATGATACAGACAGAGACCCATTCCAAAGCATCCTCTGTTTTTTTTTTACGTGCATGGTGTAAAGCACCGACACGAGACCTCGGTTTAAAGTCCCATCTGAAAGACTGTTAATTTTATTAGGGTCAGACGGGGGATCGAAACTGCGATCCCTGGATTACCATTCTAGGTATGATATATAGTTAAGTTGCTGCCTTATGTATGGAGATACAGTAGCCTACATCTCTATGGCGGAATGGACATGCCACTTACCCCCTGTTTCGGTCAACTTGAGAACTGATGTCTGACCTTCATATGTGAACACTGCCCTGCAATTTAAAATATTTAACATTATTATTACATGTGTATGTACCGTACTTGTTTGCTAGTATTTAACTGAAACTTGGCGGCAGATTACCATACATCCTTGAATCTGGTAGCAAGGTTAACATTCTATCATTACTGATTCACGGTTAACATTCCATCATTACCAGGCAGTTAACAGGTTAACATTCTATCATTACCAGTTCAAGGTTAACATGCCACCATTACCAGTCCACAGGTTAACATTACATCATTACCAGTCCACAGGTTAACATTCCCTCATTCCAGTTCACGGGTTAACATTCCATCATTACCAGGCAGTTAACAGGTTAACATTCTATCATTACCGGTTCAAGGTTAACATTCCACCATTACCAGTCCACAGGTTAACATTACATCATTACCAGTCCACAGGTTAACATTCCCTCATTCCAGTTCACAGGTTAACATTCCATCATTACCAGGCAGTTAACAGGTTAACATTCTATCATTACTGGTTCAAGGTTAACATTCCACCATTACCAGTCCACAGGTTAACATTACATCATTACCAGTTAACAGGTTATCATTCCCTCATTCCAGTTCACATTCCATCATTACCAGGCAGTTAACAGGTTAACATTCTATCATTACTGGTTCAAGGTTAACATTCCGCCATTACCAGTCCACAGGTTAACATTACATCATTACCAGTTAACAGGTTAACATTCCCTCATTCCAGTTCACGGGTTAACATTCCATCATTACCAGGCAGTTAACAGGTTAACATTCTATCATTACCGGTTCAAGGTTAACATTCCACCATTACCAGTCCACAGGTTAACATTACATCATTACCAGTCCACAGGTTAACATTCCCTCATTCCAGTTCACAGGTTAACATTCCATCATTACCAGGCAGTTAACAGGTTAACATTCTATCATTACTGGTTCAAGGTTAACATTCCACCATTACCAGTCCACAGGTTAACATTACATCATTACTAGTTAACAGGTTATCATTCCCTCATTCCAGTTCACATTCCATCATTACCAGGCAGTTAACAGGTTAACATTCTATCATTACTGGTTCAAGGTTAACATTCCGCCATTACCAGTTAACAGGTTAACATTCCCTCATTCCAGTTCACAGGTTAACATTCCCTCATTCCAGTTCACAGGTTAACATTCCATCATTACCAGGTAGTTAACAGGTTAACATTCTATCATTACCGGTTCAAGGTTAACATTCCACCATTACCAGGCAGTTAACAGGTTAACATTACATCATTACCAGTCCACATTCCCTCATTCCAGTTCACAGGTTAACATTCCATCATTACCAGTTCACAGGTTAACATTCCAACGTTACCAGTTCACAGGTTAACATTCCATCATTACCAGGCAGTTAACAGGTTAATATTCTATCATTATTGGTTCAAGGCTAACATTCTACCATTACCAGTCCACAGGTTAACATTCCATCATTACCAGTTCACAGGTTAACATTCCATCATTACCAGTTAACAGGTTAACATTCCATCATTACCAGTCCACAGGTTAACATTCCATCATTACAGTTCACAGGTTAACATTCCATCATTACCAGTTAACAGGTTAACATTCCATCATGTAAATATAATTGTAAATACTATCATAACAATAGTTTATAGTTTTATCATATTTTATTGCATTCTGTCTATATCATAACAATAGGTCATGCACTGGTATTCACTGTTGGTATTTCGTGATTTATTCCCTCTTCCTGCGTTTACTGCAGCAGCTAGCAGGCTATCGGAACACCGTGGCAGCAGACGGGAAGTGAGTCACATGGTATGTCAGACAAGAAACCCAGCCATGGTTGACTTGCAGACGAAATGTGCCCCGTGGTTTTGACAATTTGTGAGTTCCCTGGAATTGACAAGTGCTCATACTCAGTATTGAGTGCTGGAGTATCGTGTAGATGATTGTTCGGGTTATAATACGCCTTCATCATTTTGGACAATATCGTCGAGGGGCAGTTTACCTAACAACACCTTTCCTGATCAGGATCCAGGGGTTATTGTTAACCAGTACTTGGTGCACCAACATCCATAAGACATTGCCTATTGTTTCATATATCATTATATGACTATTGACTAAGTATCGTTATATACTAACAAGACAACAGAAGTAAGTATCCATTCTGGTTATACACACTATATATAATTAGACACGGAATGAGGAGGGCTCGAACCCGTGACCATCAGTGATGATTGGCTACTGTGGTATACATGTCAGCGACCGTAACCACACGAACACGAAGGCGGACGTAGATGTTACATGGAAGGCGGAAGTGAATGTTTAAAAACTTTCAATATTTGTGAAGTAAACGTGTCCTATTTCTGGTAAGATGCAGGGAAGAGAACAATGTGTTTATGTAGAATCAAAAAACAGTATTACTGCCTACCAATCTACATCATTATTATCTGCAACGACCTCGTTATACGCTTTTAAAAGCGATTCTTTATTCTTCTGCAAGTCGATCGCCATAGCTTAGATGGAGCCGCTTGTGTAAAACGTCATCAATATGTGTGTACACAGAACAATCTACACAAAAATATGTCAAGTTGCTGATGCTTTTTTGGGTCTATCTATATCGATAAATATGACAGGTAAAATAAAGATTATAAACTTGTGATAAGTTGTAATTTATATGTTTTATATGTGTCTATGTGCTTGCAGAATTCAAACATATTTTAAAATGCATAACCTCATGACCTGATGACATACTTTCTCATTCATTTGTTTACATTTAATATGATTTATGCAACAGGTTTTACCCCGAAGCCTAGTTTGTAAGACATACGTCATTCAAAAATGTACATCATTTAATTTGCAGTAACTTGGTCAGTTCTATTACCAAAGTGATCAACAACACCATGTAAGTAATGGGATATGATGACCTTACCTTACTGTACATTACTGTGTATTTGCAAGTGATTTGTTTTCACTGTACTATTCGAGCTGTTTGAACCCTCTCTGTATATACTATATGGCGTGGCGTCCGTGGTAGAGCGTCGGATTTGGAATCGAATGGTCCCGGGATCGATACTCGGTCAGGCCATGTATGTAGTGTCATTGCTTAGTACTGGTTAACCACTTAGGACGGCTAAGCCTGCCCAGTATGACATGTCTAGGTCGCCGCAAGTGGTTTGACATTAATGGAACATACATACATATGCAAATTAGGTGATAAGTATGCAGTTCATACATGTGTCAAATCCGGCTCTCTTTCTATTGTCTTATGGGGAGGGCTGTAACTAATGTTAAAACTTGTGGCCCAACCCATTTGCTTCAACATTTATTGACAATTATTGTGCAGCCCAACCCATTTGCTTCAACATTTATTGACAATTATTGTGCAGCCCAACCCATTTGCTTCAACATTTATTGACAATTATTGTGCAGCCCAACCCATTTGCTTCAACATTTATTGACAATTATTGTGCAGCCCAACCCATTTGCTTCAACATTTATTGACAATTATTGACATGAATCGTATATACTATGCATAATTATACAAGTGTGTTCATTTGTTTTGTACTGTATATTATTTTGTTTTTCTTTACATTGTATATACATGTATAGAATGAATGCTATGAAATACGATTAACCCTTTCCCTCATAGAAGCATCTCTTGAAACCTTTACCAATACGACATACATTGACAATGTAGTAGCCAAATCAATGTTCATTAACCCTTTCCCTCATAGAAGCCCTCTTGACACCTTTACCAATACGACATATATTGACAATGTAGTAGCCAAATCAATGTATATAATAAAGGTCAGAATCTCATGTAGTCCCAGTAATATCTATGGAGGTGGGATAGATATGGCAACTACTTATCCACTGCATGATAACTAAATGGCTGTCGTTTGTACATGTATGCAGATATAATAGTATATTAACCTAAATCTCTATGAAGTCCCAGTAATATCCATGGAGGTGGGATAGATATGGCCACTACTTATACTCTGCATGATAACTAAATGGCTGTCGTTTGTACATGTATGCAGATATAATAGTATATTAACCTAAATCTCTATGTCAATTCAATTCAATCAGTTTATTTCACATAAAACATTATTACAATGTTTAAAGTGTTCCCAGTAATATCCATGGAGGTGGGATAGATATGGCCACTACTTATCCACTGCATGATAGCTAAATGGCAGTCGTTTGTATGCAGATATAATAGTATATTAACCTAAATCTCTATGTAGTCCCAGTAATATCTACGGAGGTGGGATAGATATGGTGGCTACTTATCCACTGCATGATAGCTAATTGGCTGTCGTTTGTATGCAGATATAATAGTATATTAACCTAAATCTCTATGAAGTCCCAGTAATATCTATGGAGGTTGATAGATATGGCCACTACTTATCCACTGCATGATAGCTAAATGGCTGTTGTTTGTATGGAGATATAATAGTATATTAACCTAAATCTCTATGTAGTCCCAGTAATATCTATGGAGGTGGGAAGATATGGTGACTACTTATCCACTGCATGATTTAACTAAATGGCTGTCGTTTGTATGGAGATATAATAGTATATTAACCTAAATCTCTATGAAGGAAAGGGTTAAACTAATTATTAGGGAGTTCATTCTACTGTAATGGAGAGCAGACCACAAGTATTTCCTGTGTAAGTACCAGCACTTCCCATATAAACAACATCACCTCTAAAACTACTACGTCTCTCAGATTCATTAAGGGTTAATACAAATATGCAAATAGTGATATAAAGGGAGCTAGGAAGAGAACAAAATGAAAATATACTGTCATTGTCAAAATAAGATTATATGCTTTACAACAATGATCAAGTACATTAAAAATGCTTAAAATGTTTGAATAAGAAATCTACAAAACATACAGGGTTCATTCTTGGTTAGAATGTTAGTGAGAAGTGAGAGAACGCGCGATTACATCCTTAAATGGTGTTATTTAATATATTTCAACAAAATAGGCTTAAATAATAATAATAATAATAATAACAATAGACTTTATTTAAAGAGTGTTACACATTTAGTTACAAAACTAATCTTCCATGAGGCCCTCAGACATACAAAATTTACAGTGATAAATGAAAATAAAACACCAAAACAATACAGCAAGCATACAACGCACTCCATACACACTGATTACATTATATAAATGTAGCATTCTATCTAGAAATTCAGTTGGCAAATGTGTTGAGAAAGTAACAAGTGACAGATTGTAAAGCAGCATTACATCGTATGAAATAAAAGATATTTGAAAAATTCATTTTTACGTATGGGTAGCAATGCTGCTATACATTCTAACATTATACTTTGTATGCTTATGTTCATTTGGTAAACAGTGTTTTTTGGCGATAAAACAAACTCGAAACCGAAAGTAGGACTTTCCGAGTCGATCGGTCATGCACTTGTTTACAACCGGAACGCATCGTCCGTACTTGATTGCATTCGGAATGCATCGTCCCCATTTGTCCCACGTTGTCTTTTTTAATTAAATTACTTGATATGTTGATTCATACCTCTGTTAGCTAAGTCTTTTAGGGACATGTCTACATCCCCGCGAGGGGTTCGACATTAGAGGAAGATAGATAGATAGTCTATATACGTTGTTTTCTACATCTTCTGTTGTTTCACGCATGCGCACTGTGCGTGTTTACATTTCGTGTGTTGATAAACAAATTCGCGTATACGACGGTTTAAATTTATTGGAATTTTATCGTTTCTGAGCGACTATTTCGATTTTTGTAAACACACACACATTAGTACTTACATTTTACCCAAAACATCCTTTATTACGATGTAATGCTGCTTTAAAATACACAATATGACCGTTAAATAGAAAATATATATGAATAGAAGCAGTGCTTTGTAATGTATCTTACTGGACAAACTTTTATATAAAAATTGTAAAATAAAATAAAAAAATTAAAATATATTTTATTTAGGGAGAAGTAAATGGTATTATTTTAGTTTGTATTTTGAACCATTTTGATTGGATAATCTTATACAAATTTATTTTAGCTCGATTGCGAAACAAGTCAAAATACTCGTTGGTAATAGAACATGCGCAACCATAAACAAGCATTAACCCATAACCTGCTAATCAGGACTAAAGTCACTTTTGTAAACAGCATAGAGCCAGATCAGAGGGCGCAGAACATGCACAGAACGTTCCGTCTGATCAGGCTCTATGCTGTTTGCTATTCGAATAGTGGAGCTAAAACAGTCATATAAAATAATATATGTATATCATTGGTAAGGTCAGAATTTACTCATTTTGTGCGGAAGTCGTGATAGCGCAGTGGTAGGACACGTGGACTTGAATTATAGGTCTATTATTCCATTGGAAGAATGAAAACGTAATGAAAAGTCAGTGATTAAATGCTAATAAATGGCTCCTGGCAACCCTGTCTTAACCAGCTAGCCAAGAGAGTCACAGAATGTGGCTGCTTAGCACAGGGTGGATGTTTAATAGAGAGCAAATGTATAATATGCTTAATACAGGTTGGCTAATTAATGGAGGTGACTGTAGTAATGAAGGTGACCACTAACACAGGTTTGACTGTAGTAATGAAGGTGACCACTAACACAGGTTTGACTGTAGTAATGAAGGTGACCACTAACACAGGTTTGACTAGTAATGACCACTAACACAGGTTTGACTGTAGTAATGACCACTAACACAGGTGTGACTGTAGTAATGGAGGTGACCACTAACACAGGTTTGACTGTAGTAATGGAGGTGACCACTAACACAGGTTTGACTGTAGTAATGGAGGTGACCACTAACACAGGTTTGACTGTAGTAATGGCGGTGACCGCTAACACAGGTTTGACTGTAGTAATGGAGGTGACCACTAACACAGGTTTGACTGTAGTAATGGAGGTGACCACTAACACAGGTTTGACTGTAGTAATGGAGGTGACCACTAACACAGGTTTGACTGTAGTAATGGAGGTGACCACTAACACAGGTTTGACTGTAGTAATGGAGGTGACCACTAACACAGGTTTGACTGTAGTAATGGAGGTGACCACTAACACAGGTTTGACTGTAGTAATGGAGGTGACCACTAACACAGGTTTGACTGTAGTAATGGAGGTGACCACTAACACAGGTCTGACTGTAGTAATGGAGGTAACCACTAACACAGGTTTGACTGTAGTAATGGAGGTGACCACTAACACAGGTTTGACTGTAGTAATGGAGGTGACCACTAACACAGGTTTGACTGTAGTAATGGAGGTGACCACTAACACAGGTTTGACTAGTAATGGAGGTGACCACTAACAAAGGTTTGACTGTAGTAATGACCACTAACACAGGTTGACTGTAGTAATGGAGGTGACCACTAACACAGGTTTGACTGTAGTAATGGAGGTGACCACTAACACAGGTTTGACTGTAGTAATGGAGGTGACCACTAACACAGGTTTGACTGTAGTAATGGGTGCATACACGGTTTGATATAAGAGGTGACCACTACAGTTTGATGTATAATGCCCTAACAAGTTTGCTGTATAATGACCTACACGGTTGCTGTATAATGGAGGTGACCACTAACACAGGTTTGACTGTAGTAATGGAGGTGACCACTAACACAGGTTTGACTGTAGTAATGGAGGTGACCACTAACACAGGTTTGACTGTAGTAATGGAGGTGACCACTAACACAGGTTTGACTGTAGTAATGGAGGTGACCACTAACACAGGTTTGACTGTAGTAATGGAGGTGACCACTAACACAGGTTTGACTGTAGTAATGAAGGTGACCACTAACACAGGTTTGACTGTAGTAATGACCACTAACACAGGTTTGACTGTAGTAATGACCACTAACACAGGTGTGACTGTAGTAATGGAGGTGACCACTAACACAGGTTTGACTGTAGTAATGGAGGTGACCACTAACACAGGTTTGACTGTAGTAATGGAGGTGACCACTAACACAGGTTTGACTGTAGTAATGGCGGTGACCGCTAACACAGGTTTGACTGTAGTAATGGAGGTGACCACTAACACAGGTTTGACTGTAGTAATGGAGGTGACCACTAACACAGGTTTGCCTGTAGTAATGGAGGTGACCACTAACACAGGTTTGACTGTAGTAATGATAGGTTGTGTTTGACCACTAACACAGGTTTGACTGTAGTAATGGAGGTGACCACTAACACAGGTTTGACTGTAGTAATGGAGGTGACCACTAACACAGGTTTGACTGTAGTAATGGAGGTGACCACTAACACAGGTTTGACTGTAGTAATGGAGGTGACCACTAACACAGGTTTGACTGTAGTAATGGAGGGGACCACTAACACAGGTTTGACTGTAGTAATGGAGGTGACCACTAACACAGGTTTGACTGTAGTAATGGAGGTGACCACTAACACAGGTTTGACTGTAGTAATGGAGGGGACCACTAACACAGGTTTGACTGTAGTATTGGAGGGGACCACTAACACAGGTTTGACTGTAGTAATGGAGGTGACCACTAACACAGGTTTGACTGTAGTAATGGAGGTGACCACTAACACAGGTTTGACTGTAGTATTGGAGGTGACCACTAACACAGGTTTGACTGTAGTAATGGAGGTGACCACTAACACAGGTTTGATGGTAATAATGGAGGTGACCACTAACACAGGTTTGACTAGTAATAAAAAGAAAATATGACAAAATATCTTCTTTGTAAATTGTGTAACTGTTCTTGTATACTATATTTGAAATACGAATACCAGTTCTGAGAACTTTCTGAAAATTACCGGAATGTTACCGCAATGTTTTATTCTTGCAGTTGTGGTGAGGATGTGGTGAGAATGATCATTTGTCATGTTTGACATAGAGGAATCCCCGATCCCGTCGAGGAAGCGAGAACAGGTTCCGTGTATGCTATACCCGCCCACCGTGCTCAATGAATTCATTAAATGTGTTGTCATTGGCGACGGCGGTGTCGGGAAGACCTGTCTAATCACGTCCTGGGCGTGTGATGCACAGTATAACCTGGATCAGCTCGTTAAGACGCATGTATCCACTGTCTGGGCCCACGATCATTATAGAAAGGACCCTGATGTGAGTCTATTATTATTAGTAACAATAACTGTGTTCTCTATATCTAAGATGAGTTGATTGGTTGTTTGAGATTTGACTTCAACCCGACCAACCGGAAGATTTGGCAGATTTGAGAAAAGTTTTATGACCTTTTGGCCAGGGAGTCAGATCTCAACTCTAACTCAGATTACATTTGTTGAGTTTCTTCAGTTCATCCAATCAAACGTCTTGATGTGTTGAGTAATGTGCCACCTCTTTGGTAATATCATAATTCCAGGTAGATCAACTCGCAGGTTTGATCCTTTGTCTGACCCTAATAAGTCTAGAGACCAACATCTCATGTACAGGTGCTAGCCATCGGGCATGAACAAGAACTTCTGGAATTGGAATGTCTTCATTTTCTTGCTTGCACTGTTGAATGACTAATATCCCGATTACCGTATCTACTCGCCTATAAGACGATCTCGGCTATAAGACAACCTTTGGTATTAAATAAGTTGTATTTTGCATTGACCTGCGTATAAGGCGGGTTGAGAAAATGGAAAACACTCAGGCGTAAAGATCAAACAAATTGTACTGTAAAAGCACTGTAAATTATGTCAAATCATAAAAAAAAAATACACTGATGCACAACAATAAATTTTATTTGCTAACATGCTGTTGACAAGTTCAGTTTAGAGATAGAGACAGTATATGCTTTTGTTACACCCTTTCAGTTATTTCAAAGGTCATGAATTATTGAGTTTGGAACAAACTGATTTAAAAAATAAAATAATTTATTTTTTATCATTTGTTTATAAGACGGGAAGCCATTTTGAGACAATAATCTGGTGATACAAACTCTGTCTCATAGGTGAGTAAATATGGTATGTTTGGTTGTTTCAACTGCTCACAGTGTATTGTATGTAGAAAAGCTGCAGGGCATTCACTAGACTTTGAAAGTGAAAGAGTCAATGACCCTTGAGGTCAAATCTCGAGAGTGTCAAGCTGTATTTTTCAAGAGTCAATATGCATGTTGGTACAGCGTCTAAACTGACTGCTGGGCTTGTTCAATGGTAACTCATTTACAATGAGTGTTTGTTTTTTGGGGGTTAAAGTTACACCAACAGCTTAGGTCATATGGCGACTCTCCAGATATTGTTGGTGGAGGAAAACACTGCCGAGAAGTATTTCAGGCAAGGACAGATAGAACCACTGGCCTTCTACAAGCAAGCTGGATAGCTACCTCATATGGAATCATTTGACACCTCTAGAAGGATTCGAATCTACAGCGATGAGGGGCAAGTGATATAGTTTATACAAATTTAATTTAACACAATTGCGAAACAAGTTCTTACAACTTATATTAATCAATCACGAGACCTTGACCAAAGGGGCAACGTGGAATTTAAATGCCTTGCTTAAGGGTACAGCTCCAGCGGGGCTCGAACTCCGGACCTTTAGCACCTGAAGCGACTTCCACAAGGGAGGCATATAGTTTTCACACTGTCCGTGTTTCCGTCCGAATCAAGATTTCCAGTCCGGGCTGTAACTTCTTCGGCTATGGCGAGGGCATTCATATCCTATTGTGATATTTCTTAATTGTCTTAATTGTATTTGAAAATTCTGGGAATATGTCGTGGAATTTCATTAGAATTGTGTAGGTACGTCATATTTGATTGTTATTATCACTGGTAGCTTGCAAATAGAGCGGGCTTGACTTTATGTAGCTATTCATGTATCATGTGGTTCTATTCTTGCCTCTTCTCTCTCCCTCGTGGCGATGGATTCCATCAGGAATGACGTCTCGAGAGTGATTAATATAAGTTATAAGAACTTGTTTCGTTATCGAGCTAAAATAAATTTGTATACATGTAAACTAATTCTGTTCTATATTTGTAGCGGGCTTTACTTTATGTAGCTATTCATGTATCATGTGGTTCTATTCTATTCTATATTTGTAGCGGGCTTTACTTTATGTAGCTATTCATGTATCATGTGGTTCTATTCTATTCTATATTTGTAGCGGGCTTGACTTTATGTAGCTATTCATGTGGTTCTATTCTATTCTATATTTGTAGTGGGCTTGACTTTATGTAGCTATTCATGTGGTTCTATTCTATTCTATATTTGTAGCGGGCTTGACTTTATGTAGCTATTCATGTGGTTCTATTCTATTCTATATTTGTAGCGGGCTTGACTTTATGTAGCTATTCATGTGGTTCTATTCTGTTCTATATTTGTAGCGGGCTTTACTTTATGTAGCTATTCATGTATCATGTGGTTCTATTCTGTTCTATATTTGTAGCGGGCTTGACTTTATGTAGCTATTCATGTGGTTCTATTCTATTCTATATTTGTAGCGGGCTTGACTTTATGTAGCTATTCATGTGGTTCTATTCTGTTCTATATTTGTAGCGGGCTTTACTTTATGTAGCTATTCATGTATCATGTGGTTCTATTCTATTCTATATTTGTAGCGGGCTTGACTTTATGTAGCTATTCATGTGGTTCTATTCTATTCTATATTTGTAGTGGGCTTGACTTTATGTAGCTATTCATGTGGTTCTATTCTATTCTATATTTGTAGCGGGCTTGACTTTATGTAGCTATTCATGTGGTTCTATTCTATTCTATATTTGTAGCGGGCTTGACTTTATGTAGCTATTCATGTGGTTCTATTCTGTTCTATATTTGTAGCGGGCTTTACTTTATGTAGCTATTCATGTATCATGTGGTTCTATTCTGTTCTATATTTGTAGCGGGCTTGACTTTATGTAGCTATTCATGTGGTTCTATTCTATTCTATATTTGTAGCGGGCTTGACTTTATGTAGCTATTCATGTGGTTCTATTCTGTTCTATATTTGTAGCGGGCTTTACTTTATGTAGCTATTCATGTATCATGTGGTTCTATTCTGTTCTATATTTGTAGCGGGCTTTACTTTATGTAGCTATTCATGTATCATGTGGTTCTATTCTGTTCTATATTTGTAGCGGGCTTTACTTTATGTAGCTATTCATGTATCATGTGGTTCTATTCTATTCTATATTTGTAGCGGGCTTTACTTTATGTAGCTATTCATGTATCATGTGGTTCTATTCTGTTCTATATTTGTAGCGGGCTTTACTTTATGTAGCTATTCATGTATCATGTGGTTCTATTCTGTTCTATATTTGTAGCGGGCTTTACTTTATGTAGCTATTCATGTATCATGTGGTTCTATTCTGTTCTATATTTGTAGCGGGCTTTACTTTATGTAGCTATTCATGTATCATGTGGTTCTATTCTATTCTATATTTGTAGCGGGCTTTACTTTATGTAGCTATTCTTGTATCATGTGGTTCTATTCTGTTCTATATTTGTAGCGGGCTTTACTTTATGTAGCTATTCATGTATCATGTGGTTCTATTCTATTCTATATTTGTAGCAGGCTAGACTTTATGTAGCTATTCTTGTATCATGTGGTTCTATTCTGTTCTATATTTGTAGCGGGCTTGACTTTATGTAGCTATTCATGTATCATGTGGTTCTATTCTGTTCTATATTTGTAGTGGGCTTGACTTTATGTAGCTATTCATGTATCATGTGGTTCTATTCTGTTCTATATTTGTAGCGGGCTTTACTTTATGTAGCTATTCATGTATCATGTGGTTCTATTCTATTCTATATTTGTAGCGGGCTTTACTTTATGTAGCTATTCATGTATCATGGTTCTATTCTGTTCTATATTTGTAGCGGGCTTTACTTTATGTAGCTATTCATGTATCATGTGGTTCTATTCTGTTCTATATTTGTAGCGGGCTTTACTTTATGTAGCTATTCATGTGGTTCTATTCTATTCTATATTTGTAGTGGGCTTTACTTTATGTAGCTATTCATGTGGTTCTATTCTATTCTATATTTGTAGCGGGCTTTACTTTATGTAGCTATTCATGTATCATGTGGTTCTATTCTGTTCTATATTTGTAGTGGGCTTGACTTTATGTAGCTATTCATGTATCATGTGGTTCTATTCTATATTTGTAGCGGGCTTTACTTTATGTAGCTATTCATGTATCATGTGGTTCTATTCTATTCTATATTTGTAGCGGGCTTTACTTTATGTAGCTATTCATGTGGTTCTATTCTGTTCTATATTTGTAGCGGGCTTTACTTTATGTAGCTATTCATGTATCATGTGGTTCTATTCTGTTCTATATTTGTAGCGGGCTTTACTTTATGTAGCTATTCATGTATCATGTGGTTCTATTCTATTCTATATTTGTAGCGGGCTTTACTTTATGTAGCTATTCATGTATCATGTGGTTCTATTCTGTTCTATATTTGTAGCAGGCTAGACTTTATGTAGCTATTCATGTATCATGTGGTTCTATTCTATTCTATATTTGTAGCAGGCTAGACTTTATGTAGCTATTCATGTATCATGTGGTTCTATTCTGTTCTATATTTGTAGCAGGCTAGACTTTATGTAGCTATTCTTGTATCATGTGGTTCTATTCTGTTCTATATTTGTAGCGGGCTTGACTTTATGTAGCTATTCATGTATCATGTGGTTCTATTCTATTCTATATTTGTAGTGGGCTTGACTTTATGTAGCTATTCATGTGGTTCTATTCTATTCTATATTTGTAGTGGGCTTGACTTTATGTAGCTATTCATGTGGTTCTATTCTATTCTATATTTGTAGTGGGCTTGACTTTATGTAGCTATTCATGTGGTTCTATTCTATTCTATATTTGTAGCGGGCTTGACTTTATGTAGCTATTCATGTGGTTCTATTCTATTCTATATTTGTAGCGGGCTTTACTTTATGTAGCTATTCTTGTATCATGGTTCTATTCTATTCTATATTTGTAGCGGGCTTGACTTTATGTAGCTATTCATGTATCATGTGGTTCTATTCTGTTCTATATTTGTAGTGGGCTTGACTTTATGTAGCTATTCATGTATCATGTGGTTCTATTCTATTCTATATTTGTAGCGGGCTTGACTTTATGTAGCTATTCATGTATCATGTGGTTCTATTTTGTTCTATATTTGTAGCGGGCTTGACTTTATGTAGCTATTCATGTATCATGTGGTTCTATTCTATTCTATATTTGTAGCGGGCTTGACTTTATGTAGCTATTCATGTGGTTCTATTCTATTCTATATTTGTAGCGGGCTTGACTTTATGTAGCT
Organism: Archivesica marissinica; assembly: GCA_014843695.1. NCBI lineage: Eukaryota > Metazoa > Mollusca > Bivalvia > Venerida > Vesicomyidae > Archivesica > Archivesica marissinica. Next base: position 50,778,463 of record CM026393.1, read on the forward strand.
ATTCATGTGGTTCTATTCTGTTCTATATTTGTAGTGGGCTTGACTTTATGTAGCTATTCATATATCATGTGGTTCTATTCTATTCTATATTTGTAGCGGGCTTGACTTTATGTAGCTATTCATGTGGTTCTATTCTATTCTATATTTGTAGCGGGCTTGACTTTATGTAGCTATTCATGTGGTTCTATTCTGTTCTATATTTGTAGTGGGCTTGACTTTATGTAGCTATTCATGTATCATGTGGTTCTATTCTATATTTGTAGCAGGCTTGACTTTATGTAGCTATTCATGTGGTTCTATTCTATTCTATATTTGTAGCGGGCTTGACTTTATGTAGCTATTCATGTATCATGTGGTTCTATTCTGTTCTATATTTGTAGCGGGCTTGACTTTATGTAGCTATTCATGTATCATGTGGTTCTATTCTATTCTATATTTGTAGCGGGCTTTACTTTATGTAGCTATTCATGTATCATGTGGTTCTATTCTGTTCTATATTTGTAGCGGGCTTGACTTTATGTAGCTATTCATGTATCATGTGGTTCTATTCTATTCTATATTTGTAGCGGGCTTGACTTTATGTAGCTATTCATGTATCATGTGGTTCTATTCTATTCTATATTTGTAGCGGGCTTTACTTTATGTAGCTATTCATGTATCATGTGGTTCTATTCTGTTCTATATTTGTAGCAGGCTAGACTTTATGTAGCTATTCATGTATCATGTGGTTCTATTCTATTCTATATTTGTAGCAGGCTAGACTTTATGTAGCTATTCATGTATCATGTGGTTCTATTCTGTTCTATATTTGTAGCAGGCTAGACTTTATGTAGCTATTCTTGTATCATGTGGTTCTATTCTGTTCTATATTTGTAGCGGGCTTGACTTTATGTAGCTATTCATGTATCATGTGGTTCTATTCTATTCTATATTTGTAGTGGGCTTGACTTTATGTAGCTATTCATGTGGTTCTATTCTATTCTATATTTGTAGTGGGCTTGACTTTATGTAGCTATTCATGTGGTTCTATTCTATTCTATATTTGTAGCGGGCTTGACTTTATGTAGCTATTCATGTGGTTCTATTCTATTCTATATTTGTAGCGGGCTTGACTTTATGTAGCTATTCATGTGGTTCTATTCTATTCTATATTTGTAGCGGGCTTTACTTTATGTAGCTATTCTTGTATCATGGTTCTATTCTATTCTATATTTGTAGCGGGCTTGACTTTATGTAGCTATTCATGTATCATGTGGTTCTATTCTGTTCTATATTTGTAGTGGGCTTGACTTTATGTAGCTATTCATGTATCATGTGGTTCTATTCTATTCTATATTTGTAGCGGGCTTGACTTTATGTAGCTATTCATGTATCATGTGGTTCTATTTTGTTCTATATTTGTAGCGGGCTTGACTTTATGTAGCTATTCATGTATCATGTGGTTCTATTCTATTCTATATTTGTAGCGGGCTTGACTTTATGTAGCTATTCATGTGGTTCTATTCTATTCTATATTTGTAGCGGGCTTGACTTTATGTAGCTATTCATGTGGTTCTATTCTGTTCTATATTTGTAGTGGGCTTGACTTTATGTAGCTATTCATGTATCATGTGGTTCTATTCTATTCTATATTTGTAGCGGGCTTGACTTTATGTAGCTATTCATGTGGTTCTATTCTATTCTATATTTGTAGCGGGCTTGACTTTATGTAGCTATTCATGTGGTTCTATTCTGTTCTATATTTGTAGTGGGCTTGACTTTATGTAGCTATTCATGTATCATGTGGTTCTATTCTATTCTATATTTGTAGCGGGCTTGACTTTATGTAGCTATTCATGTGGTTCTATTCTATTCTATATTTGTAGCGGGCTTGACTTTATGTAGCTATTCATGTATCATGTGGTTCTATTCTGTTCTATATTTGTAGCGGGCTTGACTTTATGTAGCTATTCATGTATCATGTGGTTCTATTCTATTCTATATTTGTAGCGGGCTTTACTTTATGTAGCTATTCATGTATCATGTGGTTCTATTCTATTCTATATTTGTAGCGGGCTTTACTTTATGTAGCTATTCATGTATCATGTGGTTCTATTCTGTTCTATATTTGTAGTGGGCTTGACTTTATGTAGCTATTCATGTATCATGTGGTTCTATTCTATATTTGTAGCGGGCTTTACTTTATGTAGCTATTCATGTATCATGTGGTTCTATTCTATTCTATATTTGTAGCGGGCTTGACTTTATGTAGCTATTCATGTGGTTCTATTCTATATTTGTAGTGGGCTTGACTTTATGTAGCTATTCATGTATCATGTGGTTCTATTCTATTCTATATTTGTAGCGGGCTTGACTTTATGTAGCTATTCATGTATCATGTGGTTCTATTCTGTTCTATATTTGTAGTGGGCTTGACTTTATGTAGCTATTCATGTGGTTCTATTCTATTCTATATTTGTAGTGGGCTTGACTTTATGTAGCTATTCATGTATCATGTGGTTCTATTCTGTTCTATATTTGTACCGGGCTTGACTTTATGTAGCTATTCATGTGGTTCTATTCTATTCTATATTTGTAGCGGGCTTGACTTTATGTAGCTATTCATGTGGTTCTATTCTATTCTATATTTGTAGCGGGCTTGACTTTATGTAGCTATTCATGTGGTTCTATTCTATTCTATATTTGTAGTGGGCTTGACTTTATGTAGCTATTCATGTATCATGTGGTTCTATTCTATTCTATATTTGTAGTGGGCTTGACTTTATGTAGCTATTCATGTGGTTCTATTCTATTTTATATTTGTAGTGGGCTTGACTTTATGTAGCTATTCATGTGGTTCTATTCTATTCTATATTTGTAGCGGGCTAGACTTTATGTAGCTATTCATGTATCATGTGGTTCTATTCTGTTCTATATTTGTAGCGGGCTTGACTTTATGTAGCTATTCATGTATCATGTGGTTCTATTCTATTCTATATTTGTAGATTTTGGAGCAGTCAGTCGTGTCTATAGATAGCGGTTATGTAGCACTAAGATTATGGGACACATTTGGTTACCATGACAAAGATAGAGGGTTTGCCTATAAAGGGTAAGTAAAGCTGGTGTTGGTTGGACTGCAAATCTTGGGATCGTAGGTTCGATCCCCAGTCTGACCATAATAAGATTAACAATCTTTCAGATGGGACGTTAAACCGAGGTCTCGTGTCGGTGCTGTACATCGTGCACATAAAAGAACCAGAGGAGACTCTGGAATGGACCTCCGTCTGTATCATTGCACTATCCTCTGAAATCTAAAATGACTAATCTCTTCAGGAGGAGTCGTTCATATGGGCAACCAGTAGCGACGATAAATAAACAATCAATGAATGGTATTCGTTTGCTACACAGGCTTAACAGAGTTAACGTGTGGTGTATATGGACATTGAATGTACCAATATTTGGAAGCATACTATACACTGTAATTTAAAATTATATTTTCTATAGGTGTCTGTGTATCACGATTATATGTCAGTAAAACATAAGCAGATGTAAGTAGATTTTGCTATTTTTAGTGCTGATGTCATACTGCTGTGCTACAGTGTTGCATTGCCAAGGTCCCTCAATAATCTACGCAAAATCTGGATCCCCGAGATACGACGTCGTGCTCCGACCACGCCCGTGGTCATTGTGGGGTGCCAGACTGACCTGAGATATCTGTACAGAGACGAACACTATCAGAGTATACACAAAGGCCTGATGTACAAGTAAGCGTGTTATTTGACATTGTAGGGGGCCTCTGGGGTTGAGTGGTTACGATCGGTCAACATTCAGGGATCACTCTAGAGGGCGATGTGGGCGAAAGTGTCGCCCTAGGGACCCTGACTTCGCCCTTAAAAAAAAAAAAATGTTTGTCTAATGAGATACACTGGGCCCATTATAAAGCACTCCTCTATTCAAATGTTATATTTAATGGTTGTACTGTGCATTTTAACCCTATTTTGCAAAAGTATATTAAAGAACACCATTAAATTTTAAGGAAGCGATCACGCGCTTTCTCAATTCTGACCTAGAATGAACCCTGAACACTTGAGGTGTTAAATTCTTTCATGTGAGATAGTTATTCAGCAGGGTTGAGAAAGGTCATTGGTTCTACCCAGGTGCCTGAAATACTACCAGCAGGAGCACCCGGGGATCTTCCTTCATTCATATAAAATAGTTGGAGAGTTGCCATAAGGTGTTAATGCGACTTTAAACCAAAAACAATTTATGTTATGTTATTTTTCGGGTTTTACGCCTGCATCAGCACCATTTTGGGCTATATCGCCTGCGGGCAGTTTACCTAACAACACCTTTCCTGGGCATGCTCCAGCGGTTAACCAGTACTTGGGTGCACCAACCTCCGTAAGAAACTGCCAACTTTTTCATATAAATGAGACACGGTCTGAAAACCAAAAACAAACAAGCAAAACAAGTTCACATTGTCACCTTACCAAAGGTCGTGATTGATTGAACATTAGCGATGTTTCGTCTTGCTTCTGTCTATTCAACAGTGGAGACATCGTCAATATGAGATTTCTCTTTAATCCAATGGTATAGCTCGACCATTTTGTCCAATATTACCTTGGCGAAGGATCGTTGTATAAGTATGCAGATTTCATAAGGATACTTTATCATTACCGTCCAATGGCTGAGGAGGGGGGAAGCTTTAATTAAAATGTATGGTACAGAAGTGGCATGGTTACCTCCCCACCAATTTCCGATCTCGGAGGTATAGGAATATAATACTTAATAGGTTCTATGGATCAATGTTATTATCTTATAGTTCAGTGTATAAATACATTAGGTCCTCTAAGGCCAAAACAAACAACCTGTGTTTACAGTTGCCCGGCTGACCCGTTTTTCTACCCCCACCTGACCATGAATATTTTTATGAAATTTTAGAAGAAAAAGAAAAAACAACAAAATTTCAAAACTTTTCTGTGCTCAAGAGTATGCTTTAAAAAAATCGCCCCCCCCCCCCAACAAATCCCCCACCGACCCACCCTATTTTATTTTATTGTTGCATATATTTCTGATATCTTATAGCAACACTAAATACCAAGTCATTGTACCAAGGCTTCCCCTACCCTGTATAAACAAAATGAATACCGGGAACTGGTAGATAGAGGTACGAGACTGTTGGCGCCTTATGGATAAAATTTCAAGGCCCTGTGAAAACATTTATTTTAATGAAATCATATGTCCTTTCTCAATATTTCTGGAGTAGCTTATATACCAATAAGTTTGTTTAAAATTGAGTTGAGGTCAAAAGATTACCAAATCTGACTTAGGTCAAAAGGTTACCAAATCTGACTTACGTCAAATGGTTACCAAATGTGACTTACGGCAAATGGCTACCAAGGTTACCAAATGTGACTTACGTCAAATGGTTACCAAATCTGACTTAGGTCAAATGGTTACCACATCTGACTACGGTCAAAAGGTTACCAAATCTGACTAAGGTCAAAAAGTTACCAAATCTGACTTCGGTCATACGGTTACCAAATCTGGCTTAGGTCAAAAGGTTACCAAATCTGACTTAGGTCAAATTGTTACCAAATCTGAATTAGGTCAAAAGGTTACCAAATCTGATTAAAGTCAAAAGGTTACCAAATCTGACTTAGGTCAAAAGGTTACCAACTCTTCCTTAGGTCAAAAGGTTACCAAATCTGACTTTAGTATTTTATTTCAGAGTCGTTCAGGAGAATGATATTGTAGCACCAGAACAGGGTCGGGCGGTGGCGAAAGAGATCGGTGCCCCATACTATGAGTGTAGCGTTTACACCAAGTATGGCATTGAAGACGTGTTTCTCAACGTTATACGTGCTGCCATGGTTGAGAGACGGAAGATACGATTCTGGAGTTCATTTCTACGGCGTATTCAGTATCCGCAGATTCAAGCTCCGATGAAATTGCCGCCACTGTTATTACCGAAAGTGGCAGTTCCCGAAGAAACTTTACATTACGATTTGTGTAATTTATTGAATAATCAGTCGGAAGGCGACGTTGTGTTCATCGTGCGAGGCCAGTGTTTTCGAGCACATAAAATCTGCCTAACTGTTGGCGCTATTGTGTTTGAAAATCTATTTTTAGATACTGATGCAATAGTGACAGGAAATGCTAACAAGGCATTAAGACGTTCGCAGTCTTCTCACACGAATTCAAGCATCAATGCAAACACTAGCGCGGAGTCTAAGTCGCGTAGATGCTCCGATACGGTTGATCCAGATATCGTAAATACCAACAAGCAAGACTATTCGATTCTGATGCATGCTGCGTTTCTAACGGTGGAAGAAAACAAAGCATGTGATAACCATTTCAGATCAGGGGAGGTAACCTATCAGACAGTAGTTACTGTGAGAAACGAGATTACTCCCCTTGCATTTCAGTTGATTTTGGAATACTTGTATACGGGGTCGATAAATGGGAATTATGAATGTTTCGATGAGGTTTTAGTCGCTTGCCGATTGTTGCAGTTGACGGACCTTGCGTTGATGATTTCGAACTTGCGGGGGAATGAAGAATATCTGAATATGTCACTGGAAAAGGAATTTCGAGATTACCGGAAAAACAAATTGCGTGAAATTGCTTTGAACCTGGAACAGTTAACAGGTTTGTTTATCGTCAGAGGTTATTTTTATGCACTAGATAAGCATTGTTGTGTATTGAAAAGATCTGTTGCTAAGGCAAAAAACCAACCTGTGTTGACTGTTTCATACAAACAAAAATAGGATCGGTCGGTAGAGAATTGTTTAAAAAAATTTACCATATTCCTTGAGCACAGAAAAATGCGAAAACGTAATTTTGAAATGTTTTTCTTCTTCAAAATATCATTTAAAAAAATCAGGGTCCAGGGGAGGGGGATAAAAACACAGGTATCTTTTTTTTATTTTTATAATAATTGTCGGATTTCAATCAAATAAACAAGATTTCCCCTTATATATCATATATTATAATATGACAATGTTTCCAATGTCCCCATTTCCAATTTAGCATAAATTCAACAATTGATAAAGAGGCCCCAACGGGTACAGATGGATATGTAGTCCAGTGGTAACACGCTGGACTGGTAATCCAGGGATCGCAGGTTCGATCCCCCATCTGACTCTAATAAAATTAACAGTCTTTCAGATGGGACGTTAAACCGAGGTCTCGTGTCTGTGCTTTACGTGCACGTAAAAGAACCAGAGGAGATTCTGGAATGGGTCTCTGTCTGTATCATGCACTATCCTCCAAAATCTAAAATAACTAATCTCTTCAGGAGGTGTCGCTCATATGGGCAACCGGTAGCGACGATAAATAAGCGTGAAAAACAACGAGGCCCCAACTACACAGTGATCAATAACATTCATTTCATTATGTGTCATTACCACTGTAACCTATCATCACTGATGGTCACGGGTTTGAGCCCCTCTCAGACCGTGTCTCATTTATATGAAAAAGTTGGCAGTTTCTTACGGAGGTTGGTGCACCCAAGTACTGGTTAACCGTTGGAGCCTGCCCAGGAAAGGTGTTGTTAGGTAAACTGCCCGCCGGCGATATAGCCCAAAATGGTGCTGATGCAGGCGTAAAACCCGAAATAGAACGTACATATGTGTCATACAATGTTCACATCTATTTGTTCTTCTCCGATTAACAACATTTTCGTTTAATTTGTAGATGTTCGTTTCTTGGTTGACGATGGCGCCATACGAGCGCATAAGCCGTTGCTAATGGGAAGGTGTGAAATGATGTACGCCATGTTCAATGACAACTTCCTGGAGTCATCCGCAGATTCTGTAAGTGTAGACCTTCATGGTAGACTGTTTGAGAGGTTTAATCCTTTTATTCCCACTTGCTGTTGTCCAGTAGTACTCTTATTCCCACTTTTGGTTTTCATAGGTAAATGACCATTCCAAAATTTTTGGCGAATGCACAAGTTCAAATTGAGTTTGTCTGCAACAAACGCGGTGGACAAAGTCTTGTTGTTACAGGTTCATGGTATGTATATATATAGTTGCTGTCTGTCTGCATGTCTGTCCGTCTGTTTGATTGTATTTGATCATAAACACTCTTAAGCACACTGCAACACAAATCCTCTTATTCCCACACCCATTTTTACCTAATTTTATATAAGTTGGAACAATAGGACTACACCGTTTGAGATATCGTCATAAATGTTTTAGGCCATTTTGAATGAATTGTTAGATTCTCATCCCCCTTGTATTGAGGGGACCTCCGTTGCTGAGTTGTTTCAGTCATTGACTACAAATCACTTACCCATCACTACTGTAGGTTCGAATCCCACTGGGGGTGTCAAATTCATTGATGTGAGGAAGCTATCCAGCTGGCTTGCGGAAGGTCGGTGGTTGTACCTGCGCACCACTGTGCCTGAGATGCTGCTGTATCTCTGTCAAGGTCACTTTTTACAAATTTTAGTTTCACCTTAGCCTGAGATATAGATGGGTGCGATATATTAGAAGTGAGGGGTCAGTCGTTTGTGGAAGTCGTGATAGCGCAGTGGATGCGCGTTCGCTTCAGGTGCGAAAGGTCCGGAGTTCGAGCCCCATTAGAGCCGTTACGATTGTGCCCTTAGGCAAGGCATTTAAATTCCACGTTGCCTCTTCTCTCTCCCTCGTGGCGATGGATTCCATCAGGAATGAGGTCTCGAGAGTGATTTATATAAGTTGAAATAACTTGTTTCGCAATCGAGCTAAAATAAATTTGTATAAACTAGTCGTTTGTTGTCTGTCACATGTCAACAATCTACTTAGTTTATACAAATTTATTTTAGCCCGATTGCAAAATAGATTCTTAAAACTTATATTAATCACTCTCGAGACCTCATTCCTGAGAGGAATCCATCGCCACGAGAGAGACTGAGAGAGAAGAGGCATGTTGAATTTAAAATGCTTTTCCTAAGGGCACAATTGTAACTGCTCCAGAGGGGAGAAAACTCTGTGCCTTTCACACCTGAAGTGAATGCGCTATCACGACTTCCACGACAATCTACTTCAGTAACATCTCTGGATCCACTAGGTCGATGACTTGGAATTCTAAGAGCCTTGTCAGTGTGTGATGAAGCTTGGCATAGAGCATCTGGGTATCTAGCAAATGAACAACAAGCTAGAATCACTCTAATCTGCAATCCAAGAGAGCTGCCATGGTGACTATCTTGTAAATCTAATTTGGACTTTTTCTGATGGTAGTACATAAGTACATTGTATATCATGATAAGTATGCCATGTTGTAAGAGAGGACTTCTATTTTAGATTTATTTTTGCATTGTATTTCACGAGTTGTATTGCTGTATTTTAGATTGAGTTACTGGGCATTTTGCAAGATGTATTGCTGTATTTTAGATTGAGTTACTGGGTATTTTGCAAGATGTATTGCTGTATTTTAGATTGAGTTGCCGGGCATTTTGCAAGATGTATTGCTGTATTTTAGATTGAGTTCCCGGGCATTTTGCAAGATGTATTGCTGTATTTTAGATTGAGTTCCCGGGCATTTTGCAAGATGTATTGCTGTGTTCTAGATTGTGTTGCCGGGCATTTCACGAGATGTATTGCTGTATTTTAGATTGTGTTGCCGGGTATTTCGCGAGATGTATTCCTGTATTTTAGATTGAGTTGCCGGGTATTTCGCAAGATGTATTCTAGATTGTGTTGCCGGGTATTTCACGAGATGTATTGCTGTGTTTTAGATTGTGTTGCCGGGTATTATACAAAATGTATTGCTGTATTTTAGATTGAGTTGCCGGGTATTTCACGAGATGTATTGCTGTGTTTTAGAATGTGTTGCCGGGTATTTCACGAGATGTATTGCTGTATTTTAGATTGTGTTGCCGGGTATTTCACGAGATGTATTCCTGTATTTTAGATTGAATTGCCGGGTATTTCACAAAATGTATTGCTGTATTTTAGATTGAGTTGCCGGGTATTTCACGAGATGTATTCCTGTATTTTAGATTGAGTTGCCGGGTATTTCGCAAGATGTATTCTAGATTGTGTTGCCGGGTATTTCACGAGATGTATTGCTGTATTTTAGATTGAGTTGCCGGGTATTTCGCGAGATGTATTGCTGTATTTTAGATTGAGTTGCCGGGTATTTCGCGAGATGTATTCCTGTATTTTAGATTGAGTTGCCGGGTATTTCGCAAGATGTATTCTAGATTGTGTTGCCGGGTATTTCACGAGATGTATTCCTGTATTCTAGATTGTGTTGCCGGGCATTTCACACAATGTATTGCTGTGTTTTAGATTGTGTTGCCAGGTATTTCACAAGATGTATTGCTGTGTTTTAGATTGTGTTGCCGGGTATTTCACGAGATGTATTGCTGTGTTTTAGATTGTGTTGCCGGGTATTTCACGAGATGTATTGCTGTATTTTAGATTGAGTTGCCAGGTATTTCATGAGATGTATTGCTGTATTTTAGATTGTGTTGCCAGGTATTTCACGAGATGTATTGCTGTATTCTAGATTGTGTTGCCGGGTATTTCACTAGATGTATTGCTGTGTTCTAGATTGTGTTGCCGGGTATTTCGCGAGATGTATTCCTGGCTATCCGGGAGTTCCTCTATACAGGTGAATGTTCCAGCAGTGCTACATTGAACTGCCTCGGAATCATCGAAGCTGCTAACAGGTTTGGTCTTCCACGACTGGTTCGAATGGTCGAGGCACGAGTTTGTCAGGATCTGACAGATGCCGACAAAGATGGGGAAGATATCATTGAAGATGTGATCAGACTGCTTGAACCCGCTCAGGTTTGTACTTGACCCACTCAGGTTTGTACTTGACACGCTCAGGTTTGTACTTGACCCGCTCAGGTTTGTACTTGACCCGCTCAGGTTGGTACTTGACCCGCTCAGGTTTGTGCTTGAACCCGCTCAGGTTTGTACTTGACCCGCTCAGGTTGGTACTTGACCCGCTCAGGTTTGTACTTGACCCACTCAGGTTTGTACTTGACCCACTTAGGTTTGTACCTGAACCCACTCAGGTTTGTGCTTGAACCCACTCAGGTTTGTGCTTGAACCCACTTAGGTTTGTGCTTGACCCCACTCAGGTTTGTACTTGACCCACTCAGGTTTGTGCTTGAACCCACTTAGGTTTGTACTTGACCCCACTCAGGTTTGTACTTGACCCACTCAGGTTTGTACCTGAACCCACTTAGGTTTGTGCTTGAACCCACTCAAGTTTGTGTTTATATACATTTCCGGAGAGAACTGCTGCTTTGTCCTTATGCCCGTCTCTCTGCCCTATCGTGTAGCTGTTCAAGCTCACAGTGAATGATTAGCTCTACGATTGACACGCTATTTTGTCCAGGTACATAATATCCGTCTACTAAGAGACATGCTAATTGTTTCCAGTTACACAATGTTGACATATGATGTAACAGACTACTAGTCTTTTTTTCCAGTTACACAATGCTGATCTACTAAGTAACTGACTATTTACTTCCAGTTACACAATGCTGATCTACTAAGTAACTTACTATTTACTTCCAGTTACACAATGCTGATTTACTAAATAACTGACTGTTTACTTCCAGTTACACAATGCTGATTTACTAAATAACTGACTGTTTACTTCCAGTTACACAATGCTGATCTACTAAGTAACTGACTATTTACTTCCAGTTACACAATGCTGATTTACTAAATAACTGACTATTTACTTCCAGTTACACAATGCTGATTTACTAAATAACTGACTGTTTACTTCCAGTTACACAATGCTGATCTACTAAGTAACTGGTGTGTGAAGTTCTTAAGCAACCACTTTCTGGTGATCAGACAGAAATATCTCAAACTATTCCACAAGCTGAATGCAGACAACATAAAGTACATTGAGAGAAACAGATGGCCACCAGAATGGTAAACTTTATAGTTTTAGCTCGAATGCGAAACAAGTTGTTGCAACATTAGTAAAGTCACTCTCTAGACCTCATTCTTGATGGAATTATTGCCATCAGGGAGAGAGAAGATGCAATGTGGAATTTAAATGCCTTGCCTAATGGCACAAGCGTAATGTGTCCGTGTCCGGGCCTCTCGCACCTGGCTACAGCTGGGTGTCCGTGTCCGGGCCTCTCGCATCTGGCTACAGCTGGGTGTCCGGGTCCGGGCCTCTCGCACCTGGCTACAGCTGGGTGTCCGGGTCCGGGCCTCTCGCACCTGGCTACAGCTGGGTGTCCGTGTCCGGGCCTCTCGTACCTGGCTACAGCTGGGTGTCCGGATCCGGGCCTCTCGCACCTGGCTACAGCTGGGTGTCCGGGCCTCTCGCACCTGGCTACAGCTGGGTGTCCGGGCCTCTCGCACCTGGCTACAGCTTGGTGTCCGTGTCCAGGCCTCGCACCTGGCTACAGCTGGGTGTCCGGGCCTCTCGCACCTGGCTACAGCTGGGTGTTCGTGTCCAGGCCTCTCGCACCTGGCTACAGCTGGGTGTCCGGGTCCGGGGATCTCGCACCTGGCTACAGCTGGGTGTCCGGGTCCAGACCTCTCGCACCTGGCTACAGCTGGGTGTCCGGGTCCTGGCCTCTTGCACCTGAAGTGAACGTGCTACCACTACACTATAACGACTTGCACTTGCGGAGCATTTATTGATATGAAGTGCAATTAGTTTCCAGATTTTAGTAACATGAGTTGGACCAAATATCTAACTTATTTCATGGAAAACTGAGGATTAATACTTGCTACCATTATAGCCAACCAGAATGGTGTAATGAATATTGTGTACACGTGATAACCAACAAGTTTAAACTTTATTTATTTTACAACGATTGCGAAGCAAGTTTTCACAACTTATATTAATCACTCTCGTTGGAACGGATGAAAGCGTATATGTGGTCATTCGTGTGGGAGGAACCCGGAGAAAACCCACCTGTCCGATCTGGCAACCACCTTACCATCTCACATACTGCCCGGTCAGAGGATCGAACCCGGGTTGCATTGGTGAGAAGCGAGAGCGCTAACCACTGTGCTAATCGGACAGCCATATGTTTGTGTTATCCTTAGGCAGTACACTAAAAGTCACATTCAAATTCATAATCTTATCTCTTCTACTTAAAATTACTCCTCCCTCTCAATATACATCGGGTTATTATTTCAACACTTTACGTAACTTCACATGATTATGTATAACTTAATATAAATATCATTCATGAATTATGCGTATAGATAGTGCTGCAGGCTGTTAGCACTTGTCAATTACATTTTGACACGTTCTTTGTTTTCAATACATGTACATGCTAGGAATGTTTACAGTATGTGTAATTATTTTGTATATGTGTAATTAGTATGTATATTGATCAGGAAATAAAACTCGGAAAGAAAACAAATTCACATTGCCTCCTCCCACCCACCCTTCAATATGGTCCATCAGGAATGAGGTATGCCTTCTCCCACCCACCCTTCAATATGGTCCATCAGGAATGAGGTATGCCTTCTCCCACCCACCCTTCAATATGGTCCATCAGGAATGAGGTTTCCTCCCACCCACCCTTCAATATGGTCCATCAGGAATGAGGTATGCCTTCTCCCACCCACCTTCAATATGGTCCATGAGGTATGCCTTCTCCCACCCATCCTTCAATATGGTCCATCAGGAATGAGGTATGCCTTCTCCCACCCACCCTCAATATGGTCCATCAGGAATGAGGTATGCCTCCTCCCACCCACCCTTCAATATGGTCCATCAGGAATGAGGTATGCCTTCTCCCACCCACCCTTCAATATGGTCCATCAGGAATGAGGTATGCCTCCTCCCACCCACCCTTCAATATGGTCCATCAGGAATGAGGTATGCCTTCTCCCACCCACCCTTCAATATGGTCCATCAGGAATGAGGTATGCCTTCTCCCACCCACCCTTCAATATGGTCCATCAGGAATGAGGTATGCCTCCTCCCACCCACCCTTCAATATGGTCCATCAGGAATGAGGTATGCCTTCTCCCACCCACCCTTCAATATGGTCCATCAGGAATGAGGTTGCCTCCTCCCACCCACCCTTCAATATGGTCCATCAGGAATGAGGTATGCCTCCTCCCACCCACCCTTCAATATGGTCCATCAGGAATGAGGTATGCCTCCTCCCACCCACCCTTCAATATGGTCCATCAGGAATGAGGTTGCTTCCTCCCACCCACCCTCAATATGGTCCATCAGGAATGAGGTTTCCTCCCACCCACCCTTCAATATGGTCCATCAGGAATGAGGTAGTGCCTTCTCCCACCCATCCTTCAATATGGTCCATCAGGAATGAGGTTTCCTCCCACCCACCTTCAATATGGTCCATCAGGAATGAGGTATGCCTTCTCCCACCCACCCTTCAATATGGTCCATCAGGAATGATGTTTGCTACTCCCACCATCCTTCAATATGGTCCATCAGGAATGAGGTATGCCTTCTCCCACCCACCCTTCAATATGGTCCATCAGGAATGAGGTATGCCTTCTCCCACCCATCCTTCAATATGGTCCATCAGGAATGAGGTTTCCTCCCACCCACCTTCAATATGGTCCATCAGGAATGAGGTATGCCTTCTCCCACCCACCCTTCAATAGGTCCATCAGGAATGATGTTTGCCTACTCCAACCATCCTTCAATATGGTCCATCAGGAATGAGGTATGCCTTCTCCCACCCACCCTTCAATATGGTCCATCAGGAATGAGGTTTGCTTCCTCCCACCCACCCTTCAATATGGTCCATCAGGAATGAGGTTTGCTTCCTCCCACCCACCCTTCAATATGGTCCATCAGGAATGATGTTTGCCTACTCCCACCCATCCTTCAATATGGTCCATCAGGAATGAGGTTTGCTTCCTCCCACCCACCCTTCAATATGGTCCATCAGGAATGAGGTTTGCTTCCTCCACCCAGCCTTCAATATGGTCCATCAGGAATGAGGTTTGCCTCCTCCCACCACCCTTCAATATGGTCCATCAGGAATGAGGTTTGCTTCTCCCACCCACCCTTCAATATGGTCCATCAGGAATGAGGTTTCCTCCTCCCACCCACCCTTCAATATGGTCCATCAGGAATGAGGTTTGCCTCCTCCCACCCACCTTCAATATGGTCCATCAGGAATGAGGTTTGCCTCCTCCCACCTCTCTTCAATATGGTCCATCAGGAATGAGGTTTGCCTTCTCCCACCCTCTCTTCAATATGGTCCATCAGGAATGAGGTTTGTCTCCTCCCACCCACCCTTCAATATGGTCCATCAGGAATGATGAAGTTTGCCTCCACCCACCCTCTCTTCAATATGGTCCATCAGGAATGATGAAGTTTGCCTCCACCCTCTCTTCAATATGGTCCATCAGGAATGATGAAGTTTGCCTCCACCCACCTCTCTTCAATATGGTCCATCAGGAATGACGAAGTTTGCCTCCTCCCACCCTCTCTTCAATATGGTCCATCAGGAATGACGAAGTTTTCCTCCACCACCTCTCTTCAATATGGTCCATCAGGAATGATGAAGTTGCCTCCACCACCCTCTCTCAATATGGTCCATCAGGAATGATGAAGTTTGCCTCCACCCACCCTCTCTTCAATATGGTCCATCAGGAATGATGAAGTTTGCCTCCACCCTCTCTTCAATATGGTCCATCAGGAATGACGAAGTTTGCCTCCTCCCACCCTCTCTTCAATATGGTCCATCAGGAATGACGAAGTTTGCCTCCACCCACCCTCTCTTCACCATCAGGAATGACGAAGTTTGCCTCCTCCCACCCTCTCTTCAATATGGTCCATCAGGAATGACCTCCACCCACCCTCTCTTCAATATGGTCCATCAGGAATGACGAAGTTTGCCTCCTCCCACCATCTCTCTTCATATGGTCCATCAGGAATGACGAAGTTTGCCTCCTCCACCCTCTTCAATATGGTCCATCGGAATGACGAAGTTTGCCTCCACCCACCCTCTCTTCAATATGGTCCATCAGGAATGACGAAGTTTGCCTCCTCCACCCTCTCTTCAATATGGTCCATCAGGAATGATGAGTTTGCCTCCACCCACCCTCTCTTCAATATGGTCCATCAGGAATGACGAAGTTGCCTCCACCCACCTCTCTTCAATATGGTCCATCAGGAATGACGAAGTTTGCCTCCTCCCACCCTCTCTTCAATATGGTCCATCAGGAATGACGAAGTTTGCCTCCTCCCACCCTCTCTTCAATATGGTCCATCAGGAATGACGAAGTTTGCCTCCACCCACCCTCTCTTCAATATGGTCCATCAGGAATGACGAAGTTTGCCTCCTCCACCTCTCTCAATATGGTCCATCAGGAATGATGAAGTTTGCCTCCACCCACCCTCTCTTCAATATGGTCCATCAGGAATGACGAAGTTTGCCTCCACCCACCTCTCTTCAATATGGTCCATCAGGAATGACGAAGTTTGCCTCCACCCACCCTCTCTTCAATATGGTCCATCAGGAATGACGAAGTTTGCTCCTCCCACCCTCTCTTCAATATGGTCCATCAGGAATGACGAAGTTTGCCTCCACCCACCCCCTCTTCAATATGGTCCATCAGGAATGACGAAGTTTGCCTCCCCCACCCTCTCTTCAATATGGTCCATCAGGAATGACGAAGTTTGCCTCCTCCCACCCTCTCTTCAATATGGTCCATCAGGAATGACGAAGTTTGCCTCCACCAACCCTCTCTTCAATATGGTCCATCAGGAATGACGAAGTTTGCCTCCTCCCACCCTCTCTTCAATATGGTCCATCAGGAATGATGAAGTTTGCCTCCACCCACCCTCTCTTCAATATGGTCCATCAGGAATGACGAAGTTTGCCTCCACCCACCCTCTCTTCAATATGGTCCATCAGGAATGACGAAGTTTGCCTCCTCCACACTCTCTTCAATATGGTCCATCGGAATGACGAAGTTTGCCTCCACCCCACCCTCTTCAATATGGTCCATCAGGAATGACGAAGTTTGCCTCCTCCCACCCTCTCTTCAATATGGTCCATCAGGAATGATGAAGTTTGCCTCCTCCCACCCTCTCTTCATATGGTCCATCAGGAATGATGAAGTTTGCCTCCTCCCACCCTCTCTTCAATATCTTCCATCAGGAATGACGAAGTTTGCCTCTCCCACCCTCTCTTCAATATGGTCCATCCAGGGATGAGGTTTGCCTTCTCTCACCCTCTCTTCAATATGGTCCATCAGGAATGACGAAGTTTGCCTCCTCCCACCCTCTCTTCAATATGGTCCATCAGGAATGACGAAGTTTGCCTCCTCCCACCCTCTCTTCAATATGGTCCATCAGGAATGAGGTTTGCCTTCTCTCACCTTCCCTTCTGGTCCATCATCTACATCTGCATTTTACACTCAATGCTGAGTATGACTGGCAGGCGCTTGTCAGTGGCAGTGGTTAAAAAGAACTACATACCGTATTGTTCCTATTTAAAGCCACCTCTAATATAGGCGCCCACACGTAAAAAATGCAACATGAAATGGCACCCGTAAAAGAAAAAATTGGCTTACCTGTTTCATAACATAATCCATATATATATAAACTCCAAGCTCATGAATAACTGTGGCACTAAGTTTGCATGAATAATATGTGCATCATTTGTTGAACGTGTATCGCTTTAAAAAGTATTCATTTTCGCAGAAGAATTCACACAATATCTACAATGCCTCGCGTTATTCAAACCGAAAGTACAAGGATAATTATTTACATAGCCACCGTATAACAGTTTATAACATGGAACAATCAACAGAAACACAGGACTTATGGTCTACACTCTAGTGTTTCCCCCAGACTTAAAAATGGGCACCGCGCAGGTACAAAAAGGGGCATTTTTTCATGTTGCCTGTTCTCAAAAGGGCAGAATTGATAACAAGGTCTTATTTATGTTATAATGAGTACAAAACATTTTAAGGACGAATCAATTTTGCAACATATTGCGTATTACAATTCAAAATATATTATAGATCGTGACAATCGGTGTATTGTGTGGTATCCGAGATAATTATCTAAATAAAAATGTAAGCCAGAAAATTACAACAATAATGCATTTACATTCATTTAAATAGAAACTTACATATAAAATACAATGGTGGCATAATTGACATTCATTGGCGGAATTTCCAACCGGTGCAATGGGACAATCCACATGCTGTGATATGCACCAGTACCCAGTAAAACTAAAAATGTGAGACTATAAGGACAAATTGAGGACTATTTGAATCAATTAGTGCCAATTAACGATGAGATTTGCACTCAGGGGACAATATGTCTGTGATTTCACTATAAAGAATTCGTAACTGGACATCGCGCGCCGATAATCCCCTACATTTGTTTTTACAATGACTCAAACGGAAATTGGGACATAAATGTGCGAAAATTGACTGATTGACACGTATCATGATTACCTGTCAAATTGACTGATTGACACGTATCATGATTACCTGTCAAATTGACTGATTGGCACGTATCATGATTACCTGTCAAATTGACTGATTGGCACGTATCATGATTACCTGTCAAATTGACTGATTGGCACGTATCATGATTACCTGTCAAATTGACTGATTGGCACGTATCATGATTACCTGTCAAATTGACTGATTGGCACGTATCATGATTACCTGTCAAATTGACTGATTGGCATGTATCATGATTACCTGTCAAATTGACTGATTGGCATGTATCATGATTACCTGTCAAATTGACTGATTGGCATGTATCATGATTACCTGTCAAATTGACTGATTGACACGTATCATGATTACCTGTCAAATTGACTGATTGGCATGTATCATGATTACCTGTCAAATTGACTGATTGGCATGTATCATGATTACCTGTCAAATTGGTTTAAGCATATTTTATTGCCTCTTCAATATACATAATCAGCAGACGACACATTAGTCTCTTGATTTATTTATGTTTTGAATTTCTACTTAATTAACGTACATGCTTGCTAGGTCCCACAGACAGATCTGTAGTCCAGTGGTAACACGCTGGACTGGTAATCCAGGTATTGCAGGTTCGATCCCCCGTCTGACCCTAATAAAATTAACAGTCTTTCAGATTGGACGTTAAACCGAGGTCTCGTGTCGGTGCTTTACACCGTGCACGTAAAAGAACCAGAAGAGATTCTGGAATGGATCTCTGTCTGTATCATGCACTATCCTCCAAAATCTAAAATGACTAATCTCTTTAGGAGGCGTCGCTCATATGGGCAACCGGTAGCAACGATAAAGAAACGTAAAACACATGGTTAAGCTGGGGCTGGACTATACATTGTAGGAGGCCATACCAAAGATATATTGTGTGTGGGGGGGAATGTTAATACTGATACTGGGTTCGGGACTGCTTAGAAATTGGGACACTCACATACAGTGCAATTTCATCCTTCCGAATAGGAATAGTACTTCCTGTAGTATACAAGTTTCAAATGTAAATTGAATGATTATATAATATATTGCTAATTTGTATTCAAATGTAAATTGAATGATTATTCAAATGTAAATTGAATGATTATTCAATATATTGCTAATTTGATTCCGCGCCCAATTTAGACATAAATAATAATGCTGTAATTATTTAATTAATGCAAATTTATTTTATCTCGATTGCGAAACAAGTTCCTAAACTTATATTAATCTCTCGCCTCATTCCTGATGGTATCCATCGCCATGAGGGAGAGAGAACAGACAATGTTGGTATTTAAATGCCTTGCCTAATGGCATAATCGTAAGGGCTCCAGCGGGGCGCAAACTAGTTATTTATTGCTGCTGACTAGTGTAACATGATCTGTTGTTGTAGGTATATCAAGGAACGGACTTACTATGAGCACATGCAAGCGCTATCGCTCCGCTCCAAGAAATCGAAGAGAAACGTGCAACAGAAACAGCAGTTCTCGAGGTATGACCAATGCAGTAACACAGCCAGCTGCCTCTGTTTCTGTCGTCGCAGCAAAATCGCCATGGAAGACATTGAATCGGCCGAATCGTCATTTGATTGTATCGAGCCATGAGGGTTCCTGACTAGCTGAAAATACAATAACAGTTTGGAATGTATTTCATACACTCCATTGTTCAGTGAAATCAAAAACCAAACTGCAAACCCTCTAAACTGGAATTCCCGAAACCGAACAAATTTCTTGGTCCCGAAATTTTCCCTTTGTTCATTGTAAGAAAACCTCTGTAAAAATGAACCCTTCTTTTCCGAATACCGAACATATTTTTAAAAACATTTCGGCATTTTCAACTGTAAACCAAACAGCAATTGTCTTCATCGAATATGGAACTGGCTATTCTTTTAAACATACACTTTACAGTTATTTTATTTTCAGAATGTTATTTTGTACAATTAAAATTAATCAGTTCTTTACTAACTATTAACATACCTCACATTACTTCTGATCATTTCAGAGTTTATTTGTTAATTTAGGAGAAATCTACCCTATTATGAAAACCCCTCTAAAACCCCTCCAAACCGAATTTTACCTCTGGTCCGGGGACTGTTCTGTTTAGAGGGGTTTCACTGTATTTTGTCAAACCTGTTTACTCAGTTTAACCCTCAAATGTTATTTTTATTCATGTCGAAAAATTAAAATAATTGAATCAAAATGCAGATATATTCTAGTGCTGTCGTAAACCATAAATTACTAGATGGATCTGTAGTCCAGTGGTAACATGCTGGACTGGTAATCCAGGGATCGCAGGTTCGATCCCCCTAATAAAATTTGACCCTAAAATAACAGTCTTTCAGATGGGACATTAAACCGAGGTCTCGTGTCGGTGCTTTACACCGTGTAAAAGAACCAGAGGAGACTCTGGAATGGGTCTATGTCTGTATCATTGCACTATCCTCCAAATATCTAAAATGACTAATCTCTTCAGGAGGCGTCGCTCATATGGGCAACCGGTAGCGACGATAAATAAACATAAAATACATAACCATAAATTACACTACGTTATTTATCATTTTTATGTAAAAAATCCATACAGTGAGATAATTTTTCTATACCGGTAACATTACGCATATCAGTTTGTAGGTGGGTAGATTTTCCAAATTTTGCATAAACTCTGCATGATTTATTATTAAAAATGGAAATATAGGCCGGTAACCATGATTATTAATCTTCCACTCCTGGACGTATCTCTGTGTACAGCACATTGTAAGTGAGCACACACTGGGCCTTTAACTACTAGTGAGGAGATTTTGTGTGTTAGGCCTTTAACTACTGATGGTGAGATTTTGTGTTCTATGCCTTTAACTACTGATGGTGAGATTTTGTGTTCTATGCCTTTAACTACTGATGGTGAGATTTTGTGTTCTATGCCTTTAACTACTGATGGTGAGATTTTGCCATTGGGCCTTTAACTACTGATGGTGAGATTTTGCTTATTAGGCCTTTAACTACTGGTGGTGAGATTTTGCTTAGTAGGCCTTTAACTACTGATGGTGAGATTTTGTGTATTAGGCCTTTAACTACTGATTGTGAGATTTTGTGTTCTATGCCTTTAACTACTGATGGTGAGATTTTGCATAATAGGCCTTTAACTACTGGTGGTGAGATTTTGCTTAGTAGGCCTTTAACTACTGGTGGTGAGATTTTGCTTATTAGGCCTTTAACTACTGATGGTGAGATTTTGTGTATTAGGCCTTTAACTACTGATGTTGAGATTTTGTGTACTAGGCCTTTAACTACTGATGGTGAGATTTTGCTTATTAGGCCTTTAACTACTGATGGTGAGATTTTGTGTAATAGGCCTTTAACTTCTGATTGTGAGATTTTGTGTTTTATGCCTTTAACTACTGATGGTGAGATTGTATGTTATAGGCCTTTAACTACTGGTGGTGAGATTTTGTGTTATATGCCTTTAACTACTGATGGTGAGATTTTGTGTATTAGGCCTTTAACTACTGATGGTGAGATTTTGTGCAGTAGGCCTTTAACTACTGATGGTGAGATTGTATGTGTAGGCCTTTAACTACTGATGGTGAGATTTTGTGTTCTATGCCTTTAACTACTGATGGTGAGATTTTGTGTTCTATGCCTTTAACTACTGATGGTGAGATTTTGTGTTCTATGCCTTTAACTACTGATGGTGAGATTTTGTGCAGTAGGCCTTTAACTACTGATGGTGAGATTTTGTGTTCTATGCCTTTAACTAAAGATGGTGAGATTGTATGTGTAGGCCTTTAACTACTGATGGTGAGATTTTGTGTTCTATGCCTTTAACTACTGATGGTGAGATTTTGTGTTCTATGCCTTTAACTACTGATGGTGAGATTTTGTGTTCTATGCCTTTAACTACTGATGGTGAGATTTTGTGCAGTAGGCCTTTAACTACTGATGGTGAGATTTTGTGTTCTATGCCTTTAACTAAAGATGGTGAGATTTTGTGTTATAGGCCTTTAACTACTGATGGTGAGATTGTGTGTTATAGGCCTTTAACTACTGATGGTGAGATTGTATGTGATAGGCCTTTAACTACTGATGGTGAGATTGTGTGTTTTAGGCCTTTAACTACTGATGGTGAGATTTTGTGTTCTATGCCTTTAACTACTGATGGTGAGATTTTGTGCAGTAGGCCTTTAACTACTGATGGTGAGATTTTGTGTATTATGCCTTTAACTAAAGATGGTGAGATTTTGTGTAATAGGCCTTTAACTACTGATGGTGAGATTGTGTGTTTTAGGCCTTTAACTGCTGATGGTGAGATTGTGTGTATAGGCCTTTAACTACTGGGTGAGATTTTGTGTGATAGGCGTTTAACTACTGACGGTGAGATTTTGTGTGTTCCTGCAGCTGCCACAAAGTCAGAAGATGTTCGGGGAAACAGTTTATTCACCAATTAAGGCTTTAATTGTTGTCAAATTATTTACATACCCACTTTCCAAGATGAGAGGCATAATTGATATTGTATATCCATTCAATGCACTGTGTTGCTAAAGCCGTTAATGGCATCTGACTTTAAATCACCCCCCCCCCCCCCCCCCCACTGCTGGTCCTCAGATTCCTACAAGGGGTGAAGAATTCTTTCATCTAAGGAATCTATGCAGCATGTTCGTGGATTTGCACATGAAATTTGTATTTAACCAATTCTGAAATTTTATAATTTAAGTGTTTTAAGATTTTGTGTCTGAAAATATGGAGATTCTATAATGGCATATTTTTATCGCCTGCAGAGAATTTTTTAGAGAAAATACTCAAAAATGTGAAATTTGTGTCTGAAAATATGGAAATGTTACGACGGCATATTTGAACACATGAATGGCCTTTTTTGAGAGAAAATACTATTTTTAGGAGATATTACTTATTTTTCACTTTTACAAGATACTAATAATACGGTAGTAATAAATTGTTAATATTACAAAAGTTGACCTTCATTACAACAGCATAGTTTACAGCTGATTTACAATGAAGGCCTTCCGAGAGATGGTGATGATGATGATTGATGATGATGATTGATGATGTTGATTGATTGATTGATGATGATTGATTGATGATATTGATGATGATTGATGATGATGACATGTTGTACATCAAAGTGAAGTAGTGGTATTAGGTTATATGTCCATTAATTTATTAATCAATGCATGCATTTATCTGTCTCAGTGCTGCAGTTAATGTAAGAGCTGAGAAATAAGATCGGACCATGAATGTAAGACATTGGTCAGTGACTGACTGCCTTTCCCTGAATACTCTAACCCATTCAACACCAAGTAACTGACATGGACTGGTGCATGATATTTTTAGACCAACAAATCAATAAGAAAATTACATTTGGACCAGTTCATTTATCAAAATGGGAAATGTTGTCTAAAAATAGTAATTATTTTTTACTGGTAAAAATAGTAATATTACTGGCAAAAAGTGCAGATCCTGATGAGAGCCGGCTCATCCGGATGTACACTTTTTGTAAGCCTATTTAGAGGTCTGTAGTGTTGAAAGGGTTAAGGAATATAGGTCCTCTTAATTTGTTTCCTCTGTTTTTATCGTTGTTTCCATTATACAATATGCTATTAATTTTCATCTGTTTTCTCATCTGTCGCTACCAGTTGCCCATATGAGCGACACCTGAAGAAATTTTAGATTTTTGGAGGATAGTGCAATGATACAGACAGAGACCCATTCCAAATTCTCCTCTTGTTCTTTTACGTGCATGGTGTAAAGCACCGACACAAGACCTCAGTTTAAAGTCCCTAAAAGACTGTTAATTTTATTAGGGTCAGACAGGGGATCGAATTTGTGACTACAGATCCGTCTGTAACCACGCTCACATTGTTCTTTACTTACAACCCCTTGTTTTATGTTTTTATTAACTTCAGTATTATTATGCAAATATACCATACTAGTGCTACATTATTTCCTGTTAATTTGTAGAAATTAGTTTCTGTGATAAATGTTGATTGATGTGCAATGCTTGTGAATGATAGTCATTACTTGTGATATCCCCAATGGGTAGAGTGTTTTAGTGCACCTGAGCAAAGCTCAAAGCTCATGTGAGCTATTGTTACCGCAATGTGTCTGTCCATCGTCGTCCGTGAATAGTTTCTCCTCAGTAACCATTGGGTCTATAGCCACCATTTATGGTCATGATACTGGGGTAGGTGGATCTTCTCCTCAGTAACCATTGGGTCTATAGCCACCATTTATGGTCATGATACTGGGGTAGGTGGATCTTCTCCTCAGTAACCATTGGGTCTATAGCCACCATGTATGGTCATGATACTGGGGTAGGTGGATCTTCTCCTCAGTAACCATTGGGTCTATAGCCACCATGTATGGTCATGATACTGGGGTAGGTGGATCTTCTCCTCAGTAACCATTGGGTCTATAGCCACCATGTATGGTCATGATACCTGGGTAGGTGGGGGATTGCAAAATTGTTAAAATGACATCATTACTTAATCCAAGATGGCCACTGTCTAAAAAGAGCACAAATTCTTAATAAATCTTCTTCTCACGAACCTCCAGCCGGATTTTGACGAATTTTGGTAGGAATGATCGATGTGCAATGCACTTTCCAAGTTGTTGAAATGGTGACCCTGGGATCAAAAATGTGCGTGGCCCAGGAGGTTAAGTAGGGGTGAAATTTTATTTTTGAGTGAATATTGTCATTATATATACGATAACCGATTGGATTATTGATAAGTGTGATTGATATGCTACTGATCAATTGTTTGTAAGGAGAGTGGTGGTAATGTAGGCAATGTCTACGCCCCCAGCCGATTAACCCAATTTTGTATAGCAAATTCCGGAAATAAAGTCCGGAAAAATCCATTGAATCAAGATGATAGAATTATTCTGTACCTTGCATATTGTAACTGTTTGCTGGTTTGATCCACACAATGAGAGACATCGGTCAGTTACTGCCCCTGAATACGCCCTAAAAGTAGATAGGTCCTATTAAGTGTTTTCCTATGTTTTTATCGTTGTTTCCTTTGCACAACATGCATGCTAGCAAATTTATTCCACTATCGTTTCTTATGATTATTAAATTACTATATATCGATAGATCTCGTACAGTATATGCAATGGGTACTTATTTGTAAAAGAATGTTATCAGTTAATTAACGTGATTTTGATAAAATCACATTTATCATATCGCAACATCTGGTTAGGGAACAACAGTAAAACCAAAGGATTCTAACTAAAAGGACATATTCACATATTCAATAAATCAGACTTTGTCTGCCAAGGGAGGTAATAGATAATTAGAGATGTCTTTCATTGATGCTTTTACGAAGAAGGACAGCTGTTAGGGGTCTCAGGGGCTGGGGGTTAATCTAGTCCTACACGTGAACGTTAGTATCATTCCTTATATCTATCTGTGGATGTAACGTCAGGGGAGGTAACTAGAGCCACAGAGTGGGGGCTAGGGATAATCCACCACTGTGTATGGACAGATGGTCGGTAAGATACTCAGTGATACGACCGCTCACATGGATCAGTTTGTGCTCAGGTGATCTTATACTATGTAAGAAAAATGAATTCACGCCCATTGTACCTACACGTGTAGAATAACAACTTGATTGTATAAACATGCTTATTGACCTTCAATCTTCAAGCGGGATCTTAATGGATACGGTGAGGTAGTTACAATGCGATAACAAGTGATATCCCAGTGGTAGCGTGTTCGCTTCAGGTGCAAAAGGCCTGAGTTTGTTGCCTATTCTCTCTCCCTCGTGGCGATGGATTCCATCAGGAATGAGGTCTCAAGAGTGATTAATATAAGTTGTAAGAACTTGTTTCGCAATCGAGCTAAAATAAATTTGTATAAACTAATGGATACGATGTTTGCCTTGTAACCAAGAGGTTGCGAGTTTGAAACCCCATCAGAACCACGATGTCCATAGACAAGCCACTTAAATCCACTTTGCGTCTCCCTCTATCCCTCGTTCCTATGGATTCCATCAGGAATGAGGTCTCGAGAGTGATTATTCAAATGTTGTAAAGACATTCTTCGCAAATAAAGCTAAACTAAATTTGTATAGACCAGAATCTCCCTCGGTACACCTCACTTTTTTTGTCTGTCCTCGGTCCTAATACCTCACTTCTTTTTGTCTGTCCTTGGTCCTAATACCTCACTTCTTTTTGTCTGTCCTCGGTCCTAATACCTCACTTCTTTTTGTCTGTCCTCGGTCCTAATACCTCACTTCTTTTTGTCTGTCATCGGTCCTAATACCTCACTTCTTTTTGTCTGTCCTCGGTCCTAATACCTAACTTCTTTTTGTCTGTCCTTGGTCCTCTGTACCTCACTTCTTTTTGTCTGTCCTCGGTCCTAATACCTCACTTCTTTTTGTCTGTCCTCAGTCCTAATACCTCACTTCTTTTTGTCTGTCCTTGGTCCTAATACCTCACTTCTTTTTGTCTGTCCTCGGTCCTAATACCTCACTTCTTTTTGTCTGTCCTCGGTCCTAATACCTCACTTCTTTTTGTCTGTCCTCAGTCCTAATACCTCACTTCTTTTTGTCTGTCCTCGGTCCTAATACCTCACTTCTTTTTGTCTGTCCTCAGTCCTAATACCTCACTTCTTTTTGTCTGTCCTCGGTCCTAATACCTCACTTCTTTTTGTCTGTCCTCGGTCCTAATACCTCACTTCTTATACCGGTAGTAGCATGAATCTGGTTGGTAAGCATGCTTTTATAAACAGAAAACTTTAGGGCAATTATCAATTCTAACATGACTCGGCATTTTGCCTGTATAAGCAAAGCAAAGAAGGAATTTACCGTGTTTAAATCTGTAATAAAACACAGTGCATGATATCAAACGTGACGTCATTTTTGCAGTTTTGTGATGTCATTTACACTTTCTGAAAAATAACACCAACTATGTTTGCTAATTTTAGATATTTTACTCATTTTATATAGTCGAATAAAACATGGTTTGGAATTCTGACGCATAGGAATTAACCAATAAATAACTGAAAATCAGGTGGCTAAGCTGTCACTTTAAGAACTCTTGGGGCTTAACTCTCTGTCCACCATTGACGTCAGGTGGGTAAACTGTCACTTTAAGAACTCTTGGGGCTTAACACTCTACACACCATTGAAGTCAGGTGGGTAAACTACCACTTTAAGAACTCTTGTGGCTTAACTCTCTGCACACCATTGATGTCAGGTGGGTAAACTGTCACTTTAAGAACTCATGGGGCTTAACTCTCTGCACACGATTGATGTTAGGTGGGTAAACTGTCACTTTAAGAACTCATGGGGCTTAACTCTGCACACCATTGAAGTCAGGTGGGTAAGCTGTCACTTTAAGAACTCATGGGGCTTAACTCTGCACACCATTGACGTCAGGTGGGTAAGCTGTCACTATAAGAACTCATGGGGCTTAACTCTCTGCACACCATTGACGTCAGGTGGGTAAGCTGTCACTTTAAGAACTCATGGGGCTTAACTCTCTGCACACCATTGACGTCAGGTGGGTAAACTGTCACTTTAAGAACTCATGGGGCTTAACTCTCTGCACACCATTGACGTCAGGTGGGTAAGCTGTCACTTTAAGAACTCTTGGGGCTTAACTCTCTGCACACCATTGAAGTCAGGTGGGTAAGCTGTCACTTTAAAAACTCATGGGGCTTAACTCTCTGCACACCATTGACGTCAGGTGGGTAAGCTGTCACTTTAAAAACTCTTGGGGTTTAACTCTCTGCACACCATTGACGTCAGGTGGGTAAGCTGTCACTTTAAAAACTCATGGGGCTTAACTCTCTGCACACCATTGACGTCAGGTTGTAAGCTGTCACTTTAAAAACTCTTGGGGCTTAACTCTCTGCACACCATTGACGTCAGGTGGGTAAGCTGTCACTTTAAGAACTCATGGGGCTTAACTCTCTGCACACCATTGACGTCAGGTGGGTAAACTGTCACTTTAAAAACTCTTGGGGCTTAACTCTCTGCACACCATTGACGTCAGGTGGGTAAGCTGTCACTTTAAGAACTCTTGGGGCTTAACTCTCTGCACACCATTGACGTCAGGTGGGTAAGCTGTCACTTTAAAAACTCATGGGGCTTAACTCTCTGCACACCATTGACGTCAGGTGGGTAAGCTGTCACTTTAAAAACTCTTGGGGCTTAACTCTCTGCACACCATTGACGTCAGGTGGGTAAGCTGTCACTTTAAGAACTCGTGTGGTTTAACTCTCTGCACACCATTGACGTCAGGTGGGTAAGCCGTCACTTTAAGAACTCTTGTGGTTTAACTCTCTGCACACCATTGACGTCAGGTGGGTAAGCTGTCACTTTAAAAACTCATGGGGCTTAACTCTCTGCACACCATTGACGTCAGGTGGGTAAGCTGTCACTTTAAAAACTCTTGGGGCTTAACTCTCTGCACACCATTGACGTCAGGTGGGTAAGCTGTCACTTTAAAAACTCTTGGGGCTTAACTCTCTGCACACCATTGACGTCAGGTGGGTAAGCTGTCACTTTAAGAACTCTTGTGGTTTAACTCTCTGCACACCATTGACGTCAGGTGGGTAAACTGTCACTTTAAGAACTCTTGTGGCTTAACTCTCTGCACACCATTGATGTCAGGTGGGTAAGCTGTCACTTTAAGAACTCTTGTGGCTTAACTCTCTGCACACCATTGACGTCAGGTGGGTAAACTGTCACTTTAAGAACTGAAATAGAATTGACACTAGGTTGAAACAGTCATTTACATTCCTATTATTTTGTCATCTTTATGAAGTTTCAGTGCTCGATGTTGCTAGGAAATGTTTACGTTGTGTAAATGTTTACGTTGTGTAAATGTTTACGTTGTGTAAATTATTCCTGATCTGTTCCTATATATACATTAAGTGCTGATATAATACATGTACTGTAGACTACTAATTGTTTGTTTTCCTTTCTGAAACCTGGTCAATCTTCTTTATATATTTTACGTAGCAGACTGTCCGTCAAATATGTACCCCACCCATTAATAATGCGCTGTGAATCCAGGGATCTCTGGTTTGATCCCCTTATCATAATAAATTAATACATTAACCCTTAACCGGCCAGATAAATTGGACGGAATATGCAAATAACGCCGCGGCTGATCAGGATCTATGTTGTTGGCTATTCAGACAAGTGCTTTAACTCCACTATCCGAATAGCAAACAGAATGAAGCCTGATCAGATGGCACGTTCTGTGCTGTCTGATCTGGCTCTCTGCTGTTTGCAAAAGCGACTTTAGTTGTGATTGGCAGGTTACTGGTTAACAGTCATTCAGATGGGACTTTAAACCGAGGTAGTATGTATCGGTGTTATACACCAAGCATGTCAAACAACCTGGGATGTATCTGGAATTAATGCATATTCTGTACCTTGCATCTTGGAGTATGTTCTGTATGTTCCATCTTGGAATATATTCTGTACGTTGCATCTTGGAGTATATTCTGTACGTTGCATCTTGGGGTATATTCTGTACGTTGCATCTTGGAGTATATTCTGTACCTTGCATCTTGGAGTATATTCTGTACGTTGCATCTTGGAGTATATTCTGTATGTTGCATCTTGGAAGTATATTCTGTACCTTGCATCTTGGAGTATGTTCTGTACGTTGCATCTTGGAGTATATTCTGTATGTTGCATCTTGGAGTATATTCTGTACCTTGCATCTTGGAGTATATTCTGTACCATGCATCTTGGAGTATATTCTGTACCCTGCATCTTGGAGTATATTGTGTACCTTGCATCTTGGAGTATATTCTGTACCCTGCATCTTGGAGTATATTCTGTACGTTGCATCTTGGAGTATATTCTGTACCTTGCATCTTGGAGTATATTCTGTACCCTGCATCTTGGAGTATATTCTGTACCTTGCATCTTGGAGTATATTCTGTACCTTGCATCTTGGAGTATATTCTGTACCTTGCATCTTGGAGTATATTCTGTACCGTGCATCTTGGAGTATATTCTGTACCTTGCATCTTGGAGTATGTTCTGTATGTTCCATCTTGGAGTATATTCTGTACGTTGCATCTTGGAGTATATTCTGTATGTTGCATCTTGGAGTATATTCTGTACGTTGCATCTTGGAGTATATTCTGTACCTTGCATCTTGGAGTATATTCTGTACGTTGCATCTTGGAGTATATTCTGTATGTTGCATCTTGGAAGTATATTCTGTACCTTGCATCTTGGAGTATGTTCTGTACGTTGCATCTTGGAGTATATTCTGTATGTTGCATCTTGGAGTATATTCTGTACCTTGCATCTTGGAGTATATTCTGTACCATGCATCTTGGAGTATATTCTGTACCCTGCATCTTGGAGTATATTGTGTACCTTGCATCTTGGAGTATATTCTGTACCCTGCATCTTGGAGTATATTCTGTACGTTGCATCTTGGAGTATATTCTGTACCTTGCATCTTGGAGTATATTCTGTACCCTGCATCTTGGAGTATATTCTGTACCTTGCATCTTGGAGTATATTCTGTACCTTGCATCTTGGAGTATATTCTGTACCTTGCATCTTGGAGTATATTCTGTACCATGCATCTTGGAGTATATTCTGTACCCTGCATCTTGGAGTATATTCTGTACCCTGCATCTTGGAGTATATTCTGTACGTTGCATCTTGGAGTATATTCTGTACCTTGCATCTTGGAGTATATTCTGTACCCTGCATCTTGGAGTATATTCTGTACCGTGCATCTTGGAGTATATTCTGTACCTTGCATCTTGGAGTATATTCTGTACGTTGCATCTTGGAGTATATTCTGTACCTTGCATCTTGGAGTATATTCTGTACCCTGCATCTTGGAGTATATTCTGTACCTTGCATCTTGGAGTATATTCTTTACCCTGCATCTTGGAGTATATTCTGTACCTTGCATCTTGGAGTATATTCTGTATGTTGCATCTTGGAGTATATTCTGTACCTTGCATCTTGGAGTATATTCTGTACCTTGCATCTTGGAGTATATTCTGTACCCTGCATCTTGGAGTATATTCTGTACCCTGCATCTTGGAGTATATTCTGTACCTTGCATCTTGGAGTATATTCTGTACCCTGCATCTTGGAGTATATTCTGTACCCTGCATCTTGGAGTATATTCTGTACCTTGCATCTTGGAGTATATTCTGTACCTTGCATCTTGGAGTATATTCTGTACCCTGCATCTTGGGAGTATATTCTGTACCTTGCATCTTGGAGTATATTCTGTACCCTGCATCTTGGAGTATATTCTGTACCCTGCATCTTGGAGTATATTATGTACGTTGCATCTTGGAGTATATTCTGTACCTTGCATCTTGGGGGTATATTCTGTACCTTGCATCTTGGGGGTATATTCTGTACCTTGCATCTTGGAGTATATTCTGTACCCTGCATCTTGGAGTATATTCTGTACCCTGCATCTTGGAGTATATTCTGTACCCTGCATCTTGGAGTATATTATGTATGTTGCATCTTGGAGTATATTCTGTACCTTGCATCTTGAGTATATTCTGTACCTTGCATCTTGGAGTATATTCTGTACGTTGCATCTTGGAGTATATTCTGTACCCTGCATCTTGGGGGTATATTCTGTACCTTGCATCTTGGAGTATATTCTGTATGTTGCATCTTGGAGTATATTCTGTACCTTGCATCTTGGAGTATATTCTGTACCTTGCATCTTGGAGTATATTCTGTACCCTGCATCTTGGAGTATATTCTGTACCCTGCATCTTGGAGTATATTCTGTACCTTGCATCTTGGAGTATATTCTGTACCCTGCATCTTGGAGTATATTCTGTACCCTGCATCTTGGAGTATATTCTGTACCTTGCATCTTGGAGTATATTCTGTACCTTGCATCTTGGAGTATATTCTGTACCCTGCATCTTGGGAGTATATTCTGTACCTTGCATCTTGGAGTATATTCTGTACCCTGCATCTTGGAGTATATTCTGTACCCTGCATCTTGGAGTATATTCTGTACCTTGCATCTTGGAGTATATTCTGTACCTTGCATCTTGGGGGTATATTCTGTACCTTGCATCTTGGGGGTATATTCTGTACCTTGCATCTTGGAGTATATTCTGTACCCTGCATCTTGGAGTATATTCTGTACCCTGCATCTTGGAGTATATTCTGTACCCTGCATCTTGGAGTATATTCTGTACCTTGCATCTTGGAGTATATTCTGTACCTTGCATCTTGGGGGTATATTCTGTACCTTGCATCTTGGGGGTATATTCTGTACCTTGCATCTTGGAGTATATTCTGTACCCTGCATCTTGGAGTATATTCTGTACCCTGCATCTTGGAGTATATTCTGTACCTTGCATCTTGGAGTATATTCTGTACCTTGCATCTTGGGGGTATATTCTGTACCCTGCATCTTGGGGGTATATTCTGTACCTTGCATCTTGGGAGTATATTCTGTACCCTGCATCTTGGGGGTATATTCTGTACCCTGCATCTTGGGGGTATATTCTGTACCCTGCATCTTGGAGTATATTCTGTACCTTGCATCTTGGGGTATATTCTGTACCCTGCATCTTGGGGGTATATTCTGTACCTTGCATCTTGGGAGTATATTCTGTACCCTGCATCTTGGAGTATATTCTGTACCCTGCATCTTGGAGTATATTCTGTACCTTGCATCTTGGAGAATATTCTGTACCCTGCATCTTGGAGTATATTCTGTACCTTGCATCTTGGGGGTATATTCTGTACCCTGCATCTTGGGGGTATATTCTGTACCTTGCATCTTGGGGGTATATTCTGTACCTTGCATCTTGGGGGTATATTCTGTACCCTGCATCTTGGAGTATATTCTGTACCCTGCATCTTGGGGGTATATTCTGTACCCTGCATCTTGGAGTATATTCTGTACCTTGCATCTTGGAGTATATGCTGTACCCTGCATCTTGGAGTATATTCTGTACCTTGCATCTTGGAGTATATTCTGTACCTTGCATCTTGGGGTATATTCTGTACCCTGCATCTTGGGGTATATTCTGTACCTTGCATCTTGGAGTATATTCTGTACCCTGCATCTTGGGGGTATATTCTGTACCTTGCATCTTGGGGGTATATTCTGTACCCTGCATCTTGGAGTATATTCTGTACCTTGCATCTTGGAGTATATTCTGTACCCTGCATCTTGGAGTATATTCTGTACCTTGCATCTTGGGGTATATTCTGTACCTTGCATCTTGGAGTATATTCTGTACCTTGCATCTTGGAGTATATTCTGTACCTTGCATCTTGGAGTATATTCTGTACCTTGCATCTTGGAGTATATTCTGTACCCTGCATCTTGGAGTATATTCTGTACCCTGCATCTTGGAGTATATTCTGTACCTTGCATCTTGGGGGTATATTCTGTACCCTGCATCTTGGGAGTATATTCTGTACCTTGCATCTTGGGGTATATTCTGTACCCTGCATCTTGGAGTATATTCTGTACCTTGCATCTTGGGGGTATATTCTGTACCTTGCATCTTGGGGGTATATTCTGTACCCTGCATCTTGGGGGTATATTCTGTACCTTGCATCTTGGAGTATATTCTGTACCTTGCATCTTGGGGGTATATTCTGTACCCTGCATCTTGGGGGTATATTCTGTACCTTGCATCTTGGGGGTATATTCTGTACCCTGCATCTTGGAGTATATTCTGTACCTTGCATCTTGGAGTATATTCTGTACCCTGCATCTTGGAGTATATGCTGTACCTTGCATCCTGGAGTATATTCTGTACCCTGCATCTTGGAGTATATTCTGTACCCTGCATCTTGGGGGTATATTCTGTACCTTGCATCTTGGAGTATATTCTGTACCTTGCATCTTGGAGTATATTCTGTACCTTGCATCTTGGGGGTATATTCTGTACCCTGCATCTTGGAGTATATTCTGTACCCTGCATCTTGGAGTATATTCTGTACCTTGCATCTTGGAGTATATTCTGTACCTTGCATCTTGGAGTATATTCTGTATGTTGCATCTTGGAGTATATTCTGTACCTTGCATCTTGGAGTATATTCTGTACCTTGCATCTTGGGGTATATTCTGTACCTTGCATCTTGGAGTATATTCTGTACCCTGCATCTTGGAGTATATTCTGTACCTTGCATCTTGGAGTATATGCTGTACCCTGCATCTTGGAGTATATTCTGTACCCTGCATCTTGGAGTATATTCTGTACCTTGCATCTTGGAGTATATGCTGTACCCTGCATCTTGGAGTATATTCTGTACCTTGCATCCTGGAGTATATTCTGTACCTTGCATCTTGGAGTATATTCTGTACCCTGCATCTTGGAGTATATTCTGTACCCTGCATATTGGAGTATATTCTGTACCTTGCATCTTGGAGTATATTCTGTACCTTGCATATTGGAGTATATTCTGTACCTTGCATATTGGAGTATATTCTTTACCCTGCATCTTGGAGTATATTCTGTACCTTGCATCTTGGAGTATATTCTGTACCTTGCATCTTGGAGTATATT
Source organism: Archivesica marissinica (assembly GCA_014843695.1). Classification (NCBI taxonomy): domain Eukaryota; kingdom Metazoa; phylum Mollusca; class Bivalvia; order Venerida; family Vesicomyidae; genus Archivesica; species Archivesica marissinica. The sequence goes on from CM026393.1 coordinate 50,813,370, forward strand.
CTGTACCCTGCATCTTGGGGGTATATTCTGTACCCTGCTTCTTGGAGTATATTCTGTACCCTGCATCTTGGGGGTATATTCTGCATCTTGGAGTATATTCTGTATGTTGCATCTTGGAGTATATTCTGTACCTTGCATCTTGGAGTATATTCTGTACCTTGCATCTTGGGGTATATTCTGTACCTTGCATCTTGGAGTATATTCTGTACCCTGCATCTTGGAGTATATTCTGTACCTTGCATCTTGGAGTATATTCTGTACCCTGCATCTTGGGGTATATTCTGTACCTTGCATCCTGGAGTATATTCTGTACCTTGCATCTTGGAGTATATTCTGTACCCTGCATCTTGGAGTATATTCTGTACCCTGCATCTTGGAGTATATTCTGTACCCTGCATCTTGGAGTATATTCTGTACCCTGCATCTTGGAGTATATTCTGTACCTTGCATCTTGGAGTATATTCTGTACCTTGCATCTTGGGGGTATATTCTGTACCCTGCATCTTGGGGGTATATTCTGTACCTTGCATCTTGGGGTATATTCTGTACCCTGCATCTTGGGGGTATATTCTGTACCCTGCATCTTGGGGGTATATTCTGTACCCTGCATCTTGGAGTATATTCTGTACCTTGCATCCTGGAGTATATTCTGTACCCTGCATCTTGGAGTATATTCTGTACCCTGCATCTTGGGGGTATATTCTGTACCCTGCATCTTGGAGTATATTCTGTACCTTGCATCTTGGAGTATATTCTGTACCTTGCATCTTGGAGTATATTCTGTACCCTGCATTTGGAGTATATTCTGTACCCTGCATCTTGGGGTATATTCTGTACCTTGCATCTTGGGGTATATTCTGTACCCTGCATCTTGGGGGTATATTCTGTACCTTGCATCTTGGGTATATTCTGTACCCTGCATCTTGGAGTATATTCTGTACCTTGCATCTTGGGGGTATATTCTGTACCCTGCATCTTGGGGGTATATTCTGTACCCTGCATCTTGGGGGTATATTCTGTACCCTGCATCTTGGAGTATATTCTGTACCCTGCATCTTGGGGTATATTCTGTACCCTGCATCTTGGGGGTATATTCTGTACCTGCATCTTGGGGGTATATTCTGTACCCTGCATCTTGGAGTATATTCTGTACCTTGCATCTGGAGTATATTCTGTACCCTGCATCTTGAGTATATTCTGTACCTTGCATCCTGGAGTATATTCTGTACCCTGCATCTTGGAGTATATTCTGTACCCTGCATCTTGGGGGTATATTCTGTACCTTGCATCTTGGAGTATATTCTGTACCTTGCATCTTGGAGTATATTCTGTACCTTGCATCTTGGGGGTATATTCTGTACCCTGCATCTTGGAGTATATTCTGTACCCTGCATCTTGGAGTATATTCTGTACCTTGCATCTTGGAGTATATTCTGTACCTTGCATCTTGGAGTATATTCTGTACCTTGCATCTTGGAGTATATTCTGTACCTTGCATCTTGGAGTATATTCTGTACCTTGCATCTTGGGGTATATTCTGTACCTTGCATCTTGGAGTATATTCTGTACCCTGCATCTTGGAGTATATTCTGTACCTTGCATCTTGGAGTATATTCTGTACCCTGCATCTTGGAGTATATTCTGTACCCTGCATCTTGGAGTATATTCTGTACCTTGCATCTTGGAGTATATTCTGTACCCTGCATCTTGGAGTATATTCTGTACCTTGCATCTTGGAGTATATTCTGTACCTTGCATCTTGGAGTATATTCTGTACCCTGCATCTTGGAGTATATTCTGTACCCTGCATCTTGGAGTATATTCTGTACCTTGCATCTTGGAGTATATTCTGTACCTTGCATCTTGGAGTATATTCTGTACCTTGCATCTTGGAGTATATTCTGTACCCTGCATCTTGGAGTATATTCTGTACCTTGCATCTTGGAGTATATTCTGTACCTTGCATCTTGGAGTATATTCTGTACCCTGCATCTTGGGGGTATATTCTGTACCCTGCATCTTGGAGTATATTCTGTACCCTGCATCTTGGGGGTATATTCTGCATCTTGGAGTATATTCTGTATGTTGCATCTTGGAGTATATTCTGTACCTTGCATCTTGGAGTATATTCTGTACCTTGCATCTTGGGTATATTCTGTACCTTGCATCTTGGAGTATATTCTGTACCCTGCATCTTGGAGTATATTCTGTACCTTGCATCTTGGAGTATATTCTGTACCCTGCATCTTGGAGTATATTCTGTACCTTGCATCTTGGAGTATATTCTGTACCTTGCATCTTGGAGTATATTCTGTACCCTGCATCTTGGAGTATATTCTGTACCCTGCATCTTGGAGTATATTCTGTACCTTGCATCTTGGAGTATATTCTGTACCTTGCATCTTGGAGTATATTCTGTACCTTGCATCTTGGAGTATATTCTGTACCCTGCATCTTGGAGTATATTCTGTACCCTGCATCTTGGAGTATATTCTGTACCTTGCATCTTGGAGTATATTCTGTACCTTGCATCTTGGAGTATATTCTGTACCCTGCATCTTGGAGTATATTCTGTACCTTGCATCTTGGAGTATATTCTGTACCCTGCATCTTGGGGGTATATTCTGTACCCTGCATCTTGGGGGTATATTCTGTACCCTGCATCTTGGGGGTATATTCTGTACCCTGCATCTTGGGGGTATATTCTGTACCCTGCATCTTGGAGTATATTCTGTACCTTGCATCTTGGAGAATATTCTGTACCCTGCATCTTGGAGTATATTCTGTACCTTGCATCTTGGGGGTATATTCTGTACCCTGCATCTTGGGGGTATATTCTGTACCTTGCAGCTTGGGAGTATATTCTGTACCCTGCATCTTGGGGGTATATTCTGTACCCTGCATCTTGGGGGTATATTCTGTACCCTGCATCTTGGAGTATATTCTGTACCTTGCATCTTGGGGGTATATTCTGTACCCTGCATCTTGGGGGTATATTCTGTACCTTGCAGCTTGGGAGTATATTCTGTACCCTGCATCTTGGGGGTATATTCTGTACCCTGCATCTTGGGGGTATATTCTGTACCCTGCATCTTGGGGGTATATTCTGTACCCTGCATCTTGGAGTATATTCTGTACCCTGCATCTTGGAGTATATTCTGTACCTTGCATCCTGGAGAATATTCTGTACCCTGCATCTTGGAGTATATTCTGTACCTTGCATCTTGGAGTATATTCTGTACCTTGCATCTTGGGGGTATATTCTGTACCCTGCATCTTGGGGGTATATTCTGTACCTTGCATCTTGGGGGTATATTCTGTACCTTGCATCTTGGGGGTATATTCTGTACCCTGCATCTTGGAGTATATTCTGTACCCTGCATCTTGGGGGTATATTCTGTACCCTGCATCTTGGAGTATATTCTGTACCTTGCATCTTGGAGTATATTCTGTACCTTGCATCTTGGAGTATATTCTGTACCCTGCATCTTGGAGTATATTCTGTACCTTGCATCTTGGAGTATATTCTGTACCCTGCATCTTGGAGTATATTCTGTACCTTGCATCTTGGAGTATATTCTGTACCCTGCATCTTGGGGGTATATTCTGTACCCTGCATCTTGGGGGTATATTCTGTACCCTGCATCTTGGGGGTATATTCTGTACCCTGCATCTTGGGGGTATATTCTGTACCCTGCATCTTGGAGTATATTCTGTACCTTG
>CM026393.1:50818092-50845058 GCA_014843695.1 Archivesica marissinica
AAATAACTAATCTCTTCAGGAGGCGTCGCTCATAAGGGCAACCGGTAGCGACGATAAATAAACGTAAAACACGCACAACTCTATAGACTGCAGGGCATTTATGCACAGCGTAGTTGTTATTTTTTATTTATACACCAGAACTTGTTGAATATCTTATTTTGATATAGTAACATCATTGAATAAAAACGCTTCTTGGTGTTAATCAGAAATGGTATAGTAACTTTTCAGGTTAGGTGTAGATTTTTAAAAATTCGGATAGCTACCTAAATTGCTCATACACTGTATCGGTTTCGGTGGAAATATTCTCCCAATGATTTGTTTGTTTATATTTGTCTACTGGACCAGTCACGTGACAGTTGCATCAGGCTACCGATGCACACAACAGAATGCTATTGACCCATGCTAAAGCTCGAAATTAGCCTAGAACTATATAAATATTTTCAATACGGATGTAAATGGACAAATACGCCGAGCTTCCACCACTCTACAGTTGGAGTACATGTAGCTCTAAGGAAGGGTTTCATGTTAATTGAGAGTTGTGATGATAAACGTTAGTCGACCGCTTCAAGATCAAATGAAGAAATATTCAAATGTGTATCTATATTTAGATTTGTAGTGATATTTCTATATAGTATCTTATCATTGACCCGTCTAATTAATAAAGTTTTTACTTTTTGTTGCTAAACCAACTTACATTGTGTGAATATTGTGTTGTAGGAATATTTAGATTATATAAGGGCCTTTTGTTTTTATCACATTGTATCTGAAAATGAACCTTCAGTTAACCCCCTCCCCCCCCCCACCAACTTGTAAAAAAAATGAAAAGGAAAACATTTAGGTTCCATGGTGGTAATTAGATACAATATATTTGGGCATCCAGCCTTTGTTATTTACGATGCACAAGTTGTTTCAATGATGTGTTATTAGTTTATACAAATTTATTTTAGCTCGATTGCGAAACAAGTTATTACAACTTATATTAATCACTCTCGAGACCTCATTCCTGATGAATTCCATCGCCACGAGGGAGAGAGAAGAGGCAACATGGAATTTAAATGCCTTGCCTAAGGGCACAATCGTAACGGCTCCAGTGGGGCTCGAACTCCGGACCTTTGGTGTGTTATTGCGTTGTGTACGTTTGTCTACAAGTTGATTTTCTGGGGAGGGGGTGGAATACTATTCCAATTCCTATAGAAACCGCAAGTATTTAAGAATACTATACTTTTATTCTGTTTACTGATGTTATATACAGTCACCCCTATCTTAAGCGTTCAACAACTATTCACACTGGTAATCTGATTACTGGCTGCTTAATGGAGGTGACCACTAATGCAATGTACTTCCATTTTGAATTTATACAGTTAACTGGCGTTTTTATTGTTCATGTTTCCTAGAATTGTACAAGGTTTCATCTGCTACACTGCTCCAGTGATTATTTTACCTGCTATGTTTCTGTGGCTTAATATAGTTTTCCATAGCTAACTATTTTGTACTTTAGCCTAAAAACAAATTACCCCCCCACCATTCCCGACGATCTGGGTCAACTATGAACTACCCCCCCCCCCCCCGTCCCACGATTGGGTTCAACTAGTACGACCCCCTTCCCAACGAGTGGGTCCAAATATGTCACACCCCCCCCCCGTTCCTGGCGATGTGGGTCAACTATGTACTACATAAATGTGTTTACCATTGTTCATATTTATTTCTGCCATTACTACATGTATCATGTATGCGTCATTTCATTATTAAACTGTAACTCAAAATGTTACTTTAATACATTGTGTATATAAGATGTTATTGTTGTGTGTTAAACAACATAAATAAAGCAATATATCAAACTCATTGTTTGTGTTCTTCTCGTTGTCCAGCGTCTTATCGTGCATATGTCCAGCGTCTATCATGCATATGTCCAGCGTCTATCATGCATATGGCCGGTTGCCCAGCGTCTATCGTTCACATAGTGAATATATGACCAGTTGTCCAGAGTATATCGTGCATATGGCCAGTTGTCCAGAGTATATCATGCATATGGCCAGTTGTCCAGTGTATATCGTGCATATGACCAGTTGTCCAGAGTATATCGTGCATATGGCCAGTTGTCCAGTGTATATCGTGCATATGACCAGTTGTCCAGTGTATATCATGCATACGACCAGTTGTCCAGTGTATATCGTGCATATGACCAGTTGTCCAGTGTATATCGTGCATATGGCCAGTTGTCCCGAGGTAGCGTGCAATATGGCCAGTTTGTCCAGAGATATCGTGCTATAACCAGTTGTCCACTCTATCATGCATATGACCAGTTTGTCCAGTGTATATCGTGCATATGGCCAGTTGTCCAGCATCTATCGTGCATATGACCAGTTGTCCAGCATCTATCGTGCATATGACCAGTTGTCCAGTGTATATCATGCATACGACCAGTTGTCCAGTGTATATCATGCATACGACCAGTTGTCCAGTGTATATCATGCATACGACCAGTTTCCAGTGTAATCATGCATATAACCAGTTGTCCAGTGTATATCATGCATACGACATTGTCCATTGTATATCACTCATAAACCAGTTGTCCCAAAAGTGTATATCATGCATACGACCAGTTGTCCGTGTATATCATCGCAACGACCATTTGTCCAGTGTATATCATGCATACGACCAGTTGTCCAGTGTATATCATGCATACGACCAGTTGTCCAGTGTATATCATGCATACGACCAGTTGTCCAGTGTATATCATGCATACGACCAGTTGTCCAGTGTATATCATGCATACGACCAGTTGTCCAGTGTATATCATGCATACGACCAGTTGTCCAGTGTATATCATGCATACGACCAGTTGTCCAGTGTATATCATGCATACGACCAGTTGTCCAGGTATATCATGCATACGACCAGTTGTCCAAGTATATCGTGCATATGGCCAGTTCTCTGGCTAAAAGTGCATGCAATCTAACAACATACATCATTATTAGAGGTTTTCATCAAAGATATTCCAAATCACAATATATGCACTTGGCGTACACATATTTATTCCACATTATATATCATCATTTACAACAAATAAGTATGTACACAATAAATACAAATGGATTGAAATGAAAGCTAAAATCTTATTGGATTTCTTTCCACTTGGCCTTGAATGACTCTACGTAAGGAGAAATACGAACCGTAGAAGGCTGAGAGTTCCGATTCCAAATTGCTGAAAGCAAGACCGAATTATAGTATAGTGACGTTCTGGAATGGACTCCGTGGTATACCGGGTTTCTACTTGCCGGGGAATCAAGGAGGACAGATAGTCGGGTGTTTGATTGGTATTCATTTCATAGAACATAATCAGCTTGTGTTTGTTTCTTCTATCCGTTAAACTCCCCCCCCCCATCTGGACCCGCTTGCAGATTTACCAATGTTTAGTTGCTCCAGTATCAATTATGCGACATTCGTTTCGGATTTTATCCAGCTTGTCCATCTTATATTTAGTACAGTTGCTCCACACAACACCAGCATATTCAATGAGACACCTTATAAGGGAAACTTATATAATTTCAAGAGATCTGCGATCAAGCAGACGGATATGTAGTCCAGTGGTAACACTTTGGACTGGTAATCCAGGGATCGCAGGTTCGATCCCCCGTCTGACCCTAATACAATTAGCAGTCTTTCAGATGTGACGTTAAACCGAGGTCTCATGTCGGTCCTGTACACCGTGCACGTAAAAGAACCAGAGGAGATTCTGGAATGGGTCTCTGTCTGTATCATGCACTATCCTCCAAAATCTAAAATAACTAATCTCTTCAGGAGGCGTCGCTCATATGGGCAACCGGTAGCGACGATAAATGAACGTAAAACACACACACGATCAAGCGAGACTTTTAGTTTCCGCATAATATTGACTCGTTTCCATGATTTCTCGATAATATAGTAAATATGAGAATGCCAACTACAGTCGTTGGATAGAAAGATCCCAAGATGTTTATGGCCTGGGACTTCTTGAATGCGTTAGTCAAGCATAAAGAGAGGAGGGTGTAGTTGCTTGTTTCGTTTCCTTCAGATGAGAACAGATTCGGACTTTGCAGGGTTGAAAGGTACAAGTCATTTGTTCGCTTTTGAGTACATGTATATCGTTTAGGACGGGCTGCAGCTGTGAGGTTGCTCAACTATCACATAGAGTCTTGTATCGTCTGCAAATAAGTTGACGGAGGAACAAATGTCGTCGACAATGTCATTGATGAAAATGAGGAAAAAATAGGACATAGAATTGACCCCTGTGGAACTCCGACTCTGATGTGTGTCCATGTAGATTTGCTACCAGATTTGCCTATGAATATTCAATTTTAGACTGGTCAAGTTTAAATTATCTCTAATCGAGATTATCACGCGCCTTAGCATATACTATAATAATAAACGAATAAAGACACGCCAATTCAGGGGCGTGACTGACTGTTATATGACTAACTTTTGAGAGTTTAGTTTAAACATTATTTATTTCAGTATTATTTACATATAATCATGGAATCAACATTTTACATATAATTTAAGAAGTATACTGAAAGGGATTAGAACGAAAGAAAACGTATATAGTTCTTCTCCCTATCAATTGGTTAATACATATAATAGGCAGGAGAATAATATATTTAACAATGAAATTACGTGAAATATATTCTAAACAATTTCAAATTATTATGTGAACCACAAGTTATTGTATTAGTGAGTAAATAGTTTTGGATGTTAAAAAGTACAAGAGTCCTCCTCCGTGGTCGAGTGGTTAAGGTCGCTGACTTGTATACCACTGTAACCTATCATCACTGATGGTCACGGGTTCGAGCCCCGCTTAGACCGTGTCTCATTTATATGAAAAAGTTGGCAGTTTCTTACGGAGGTTGGTGCACCCAAGTACTGGTTAACCGCTGGAGCCTGCCCAGGAAAGGTGTTGTTAGGTAAACTGCCCGCCGGCGATATAGCCCAAAATGGTGCTGATGCAGGCGTAAAACCCGAAATATAACATAAATAAATAAAAAGTACAAGAATCAATGAAACATATAATTTACTTGTGGTCTGGACAAATGTTTGCGGGTTCAAAACCACAAAACTAAAAAACTTTATTTTAAGAACACTAAAATACACTATAAGCTTGACACTATACATACACTTTTTTACTCCATTCCAAGCAAGTTTAAAAATCGTAGCACGAAAAGACGAAATTAATCGCCAAAACATTGTTTATTGATTGAAAGTTCGCATTATTTCGGAAGAATTTGTAGTAGCAATACTATTTATACGTAAATTGGCGTGGATATCTCAAATAACCTGTCGTGGGACACTCACATAAAAAGGTCAACAAAGAAAGCAAACCAAACATTAGGATTTCTACGTAGAAACCGCCAGGTCTAATCTGAACCCCTTAAGTCCATGGCTTACCAGACTCTAGACCCCAGCTTGAATATGGCTCCGAAATCTGGTCGCCCCATACCCAAACATTGATAGACCAAATTGAAGGTGTCCAGCGAAGAGCAGCATGTTGGAAAAAGGCTGACTTCTATCGTACCTCTAGTGTTACAGACATGCTACATTCTCTAAATCTACGCAGACTAGATCAACGGCGTATTGACAATAGGTTATCCCTTCTGTATAACATTCATAATGATCTTGTTGCTATTCCCATTGAAAATTACCTAGTTCCCCTCTCCTGTCCTGCTCGCCATTGGCATTCCTTAAGCTATAGGTTAATTACAGCAACTACAGACTACTACAAGTTTTCCTTTTTTCCAAGAACAATCTACCATTGGAACCACCTCCCTCCTGACATTGTCCATCTCCCTACCATAGAGCAATTCAGTACGGCAGTTTGCCATATTGAACATGCCAGTCCCTAGTTGTTCTGCGCAGCTGCTTTTAAACTTTTACCACAACTTACTTTCATTACCTTCTTAAATTATACTTTTAACTACTCATACTTAAAATTTCTTTGCGGTTTTTGACGCGCAACATGTCTACGTCCCCGCGAGGGGTTCGACATTAGCGGAAGATAGATAGATAGAAAATATGTTGTTGTTGTTGTTGTTTTGGCTTTTAGTGATGTAGTCTGAATGCCGCTTTGTGTTATATAAACCTATTCCAGAATAAGACATTCATTTGACAGAAGTACTTCTAAAGTGAGCGTAAATGACCGGATTATGACGTCAGAACGTCAGGACGTCACGTGATCAATTGATCATAGCAACGTCTCCTCCATTATCCGCCATTATCCGCTGTGTAACAACGTACATATTTAATAATAAACGTAAATATAACAACGTAAAGATGAGGTAATGAATCGACATAAATTGAGCGATATAGTTGAGGACACGGCCCCTCCGGTGGATGAGATCATCTACCGTGAGATCATCGGTCACGGCTATGTCCCAACGAATAGAATTACACCCGGCGGGAGAATGATTCTAGCAACTCCCATGCCGTCAACTTTAGCTAGATTTCCCTACATGACGCCACATTTTGCAGATCGTGACGGGGATGTCCAGGTAAATAATTATATTCAAATAACTGTATCGATGTCCATCATATCAACTTAAAAACGTAGTGAAATTTATAAGGAATACGTTTGTTTTATTCGGAGTGTTCATTAATTGTGCGTTAACTTATTTAGCTTATACTGTGTGGTGTTTCGTTTGCATGTGATGAAATGTTGTGTGTTTTACGTTTATTTATCGTCGCTACCGGTTGCCCATATGAGGACGCCTCCTGAAGAGATTAGTCATTTTAGATTTTTGGAATTTGGAGGATGGTGCAATGATACAGACAGAGACCCATTCCAGAGTCTCCTCTGTTTTCTTTTACGTGCACGGTGTACAGCACCGACACGAGACCTCGGTTCAAAGTCCCTTCTGAAAGACTGTTAATTTTACTATGGTCAGACGGGTGATCGAACCTACGATCCCTGGATTACCAGTCCAGGGTGATTAAATTGCTTGATTAGAATAATTATATTTTAGGTGCTGCTATTTAAAATATTATTTTTACAAAATAAATGCAGCATTATAGTACAACTGTGTTAGAGACGTATATCCACATTTCCTGCGTAGAAACAAGTACTAAATTAATAATAATAATAATAATAATAATAATAATAATAATAAAAGACTTTATTTTACGAGAGAATCATTTAACAAAAGTTAATCTCCACGAGGCTCTCAACATACAAATCAAATGCAAGATTCTACAAGTGCAAACTGCACATTGTAATTATATCGTAATGTTAAAGCTGAAAAGTAGCGAAACTATGTATAATATGGAATATGATGATATATGAAATTGGCTAGTAGAGTAGAAAAAGGGGAATGAGACAATTAATGACAATACCAGGGTTGTCAGGTTTCTTCCCTATAGGGAAAAAACCGTGGTTTTTTCCCGGTTTTTTCCGATACGGAAGAAATACGTTTCTTCCCAACTACTGGGAAGAAATGGAAGAAACCTCCTTTTTGTCAATTTGTTTAGTAATATATGCGCAAAATATAGATAAAATGTATTATGATTAATATTGCTTCAACAATAACATCTTTTGATCAAGTCCAATTGACAGGTGTCAATTAGATTGTATAGTGAAGTCCCATAAGCTGGGTCACACCAACCAACCTGTTATAATTACTAGCTATTGTTATATGTTTCAATTGACAGGTTATTGACTTCTAAAAGTGGCAACATGTGATATGGCTTCATTTTTGTTCAGGGGTTTCCTATTGAAATACAATACACGACAATGGCATGCCCCTTATTAAACAACTTTTACCATGGCTTCATTTTATTCAAAGGCATCCCATTGATTACATTTTCACTATATAACCAAGCGAGAGAAGTAATTTAAATTCGGAAACTGACAGTGCCTTTGCGTTAAACTGGGAACCATTATCACCAAGTTGACATTTATTTTTCTCATCAGTTCTATTTAAATCATAATGTATAGGGGTGGCAGACCTCGTGACACTATTTGGGAACACTTTGTTTCTGTGACAGTGGCTGGAAAAGAGTATGCTAGGTGCAAACTTTGTGAGAACCAGCAGCTTCCTAAAGCTTGCCGTCTAAAACTCCATTATGCGAAATGCAGTGCAGCATACCACTTACCAGCAGAAAAAGAGATCCCTGAGCAGCCTATGTCAGTAAAAAGACGGAGATCTCCTCCACCAACCAAACGACAAGCTATCTCAATCCAACCAGACATGGATAGTTGTGTTGTGAAGACATCTCTAAACCAGAAAAATGCCATTGACTTGGAGATTGCCAAATTCTTCTACGCATGCAATATACCATTCAATGCCGCTGACCATCCACAGTACAAAAAGATGATGAGTACACTACGAGCAGGATATCAGCCACCTAACAGGAAGCAGATAGCCGGAAAACTCCTAGACACTGTGTATGATCAACTCCAGGATATGAAGCATGTCATTGGCGGAAAAACTGCAACTCTTGTACAAGACGGCTGGAGTAATTGCCACAACGAACCTATAATTGCAAGTTGCCTCCAGGTTGAGAAAAAATCCTATCTTTTAGATAGCCACCCTACTGGATCTATGTCAAAAACAGGGGACAATTGCAAGATGTTGTGTCAGGAGTCCATCAAAAAGGCAAGGGAAAACTACAACTGCACTGTATCTGGAGTATGTACTGACAATGCTAAGAACATGGAAAAAATGCGTGCTGCCTTACAAGAAGATGACCCAGACCTCACTGTGTATGGCTGCTCTGCCCACTGGCTCAACTTACTTGGGCTGGATCTAACTTCACAGTCAGTGATGAAGCATGTTGTGGAAGTACAGAAGTATTTTCGCAACCACCATAAGCCATGTGCTTGGCTGTCTGAGTGTGCCGGAAGTAAGAAACCACAGCTCCCTGGAGAAACACGATGGAAGTCTCAACTCACCTGTTTGGACAGCCATATTGCCAACAGAACCAGCTACATGAAGATTGTTCAGGACCATGAGGATGAGATTGACCAAACCATTGCCAAAAAGATACAGGATATCAATATCTATAGGAATTCCAAGGACATGGCAGAGCTGCTTCGCCCTGTAGCAACTGCTATTGATGCTTGCCAGGCAGATTACTCCTCTCTGGCATCAGCGTGCCATACATGGCTGTCTCTTCTGGATAATCCCAATCTTCAGTCACCAGCGCACAAGACCCTTGTCACAAAGCGGTTTAAGCAAGCAATCATACCAGAACACTTTACAGCTTACAAACTACATCCAGCATATCAGGGTGTTAAACTATCTGCTTGGCAATTGGAGATTGTTAATGACTTTAGTATGTCCAAGAGTCCTGCCTTCATCACTGAGCTGATTGCCTTTCAAGCCAAATCCACACCATACCCTGCTGCATTTTTCAATGAGGCAGCACTTCGGATGGATCCAGTTACCTGGTGGAAAGCAGCTAAATCCAGTGGTGTAAATTCTGACTTTGTGGTATGTCTTCTACAGGCACCAGCTTCCTCAGCGTCAGTAGAGCGTATATTTTCCAACTTTGGACAGATCCACAGTAAAATTAGGAACAGACTAGGAAATCAAACTGCAGGAAAGATAGTGTTCTGTTTCCGGCTCCTGAGAGGTGATCTTGAGATTGATTATTAACTGCTGTTTTTTTTACATGAACAGTGTGCTTATCTACCTGATGTGAAGACTGCTAATTGTGAGAACATTGTGCTAATGTATATATGTAAATATTATTCTATTATAGTTGCTGACAGTGATGCAATAAAAATATCACACTTTATTCCCAGTTTCTTCCTAGTTTCTCCCATTTCTTCCGGGAAGAAAGGTGTTTCTTCCCTTTTTTCCCATGTTTCTTCCCACGGAAGGGAAGAAATACCTTTCTTCCCGGAAGAAAGCCAACCCTGGACAATACATCTATATAACAATGTACAGAAAACATGTATGAAATCAGCTTAAAGACAGCCATTCACAGAAGATAGTAAATATAGCAATGACAATGCACACATGTGCTAAAGACTGTGTACAATATCATATGACGGCGGCGTCCGTGGTCCAGTGGCGGGGCGTTGGATTTGGAATCGAACGGTCCCGGGTTCGATACTTTGTCAGGACACGTATGTAGTGTCATTGAGCAAGGCACCTCACATACATTGCTTAGTACTGGTTAACCATTTAGGTCGGCTAAACCTGCCCAGGAAAACATGTCTAGGTCCCCGCAAGGGGTTTGACATTAATGGAACATACATACATAGTAATAATAGTAGAATTTTGTGTTTAATTCAACGTCCGCAAACGACTGACAACCCTCTCACATATCATTTTATAACTCACGTAAAATGTCTTAACCTTAGCATTATAGTTCTTATTAACCGAATCAACTTCCGTTGATCACCGCCTATATAGTTACCCCGTCTCCGTGACTTAGTGGTTAAGGAATCATCATACGGAGCGGCAGTCAACGGGTTCGAACTCGTAGTGATCAACACCCCAACAAAAAAACAACACCACACAAAAAATTCTTCTGATATGGTCGGTTTGTTAGCCACCAACTAGTTGAATAATGGTTATTGATTGTTCTGATATGGTCGGTTTGTTAGCCACTAGCAAGTTGTATAATGGTTATTGATTGTTCTGATATGGTCGGTTTGTTAGCCGCCAGCTAGTTGAATAATGGTTATTGATTGTTCTGATATGGCCGGTTTGTTAGCCGCCAGCTAGTTGAATAATGGTTATTGATTGTTCTGATATGGCCGGTTTGTTAGCCGCCAGCTAGTTGAATAATGGTTATTGATTGTTCTGATATGGCCGGTTTGTTAGCCGCCAGCTAGTTGAATAATGGTTATTGATTGTTCTGATATGGCCGGTTTGTTAGCCGCCAACTAGTTGAATAATGGTTATTGATTGTTCTGATATGGCCGGTTTGTTAGCCGCCAGCTAGTTGAATAATGGTTATTGATTGTTCTGATATGGCCGGTTTGTTAGCCGCCAACTAGTTGAATAATGGTTATTGATTGTTCTGATATGGCCGGTTTGTTAGCCGCCAGCTAGTTGAATAATGGTTATAGATTGTTCTGATTTGGCCGGTTTGCTAGCCGCCAGCTAGTTGAATAATGGTTATAGATTGTTCTGATTTGGCCGGTTTGTTAGCCGCCAGCTAGTTGAATAATGGTTATAGATTGTTCTGATATGGCCGGTTTGCTAGCCGCCAGCTAGTTGAATAATGGTTATAGATTGTTCTGATATGGCCGGTTTGCTAGCCGCCAGCTAGTTGAATAATGGTTATAGATTGTTCTGATATGGCCGGTTTGCTAGCCGCCAACTAGTTGAATAATGGTTATTGATTGTTCTGATATGGCCGGTTTGCTAGCCGCCAGCAAGTTGAATAATGGTTATAGATTGTTCTGATATGGCCGGTTTGCTAGCCGCCAACTAGTTGAATAATGGTTATTGATTGTTCTGATATGGCCGGTTTGCTAGCCGCCAGCTAGTTGAATAATGGTTATAGATTGTTCTGATATGGCCGGTTTGCTAGCCGCCAGCTAGTTGAATAATGGTTATTGATTGCCTATCAGCCATGCGCCTGGCTTGCAAGGATAGTGTTCGGGACGTACTGATGTTCGTAAGACGTGTCTCATAAGTTAGAATGTGTCATTTCTGTAGGGGTTTACACTATAATAAACACACAGTTTACAGTTACATTTACTGCATACATGCCAGGGGCGTAGTTTGAGCTTGATGTATTAGTAGGCAGCAATTTGATGGGGCGTCTGGGGGTATCTCCTCCCGGAATACTTTGAGAGGTTATATCGTTGCAGCTGCATTCTGGGGCATTTTAAGGCATGCTTTGACAGGAAATAAGGAACATTTGTGCAGTTGTGAAACTCAACGTTGATGGGTCAGTTGTACTTATATACATCTCTATCCCTTTACCCGTAATTGTTTATTTCAGTTTTCGTATTGCCATACTTTCCATTGTTAATGTGTAGGCGCGTGTCTACAATGGCCACAGGGAGCTACGCCACTGCATGATGCACACGTGCACACTATATAAACGATTTTCTTATAATGTTCAGGTCGCGATAAAGGTGATGGACAAGAGTAATGTACAACGGGCATACGTGAAGAACCTTATTGATAACCACACCAAGCTGTTGCATAATAAGCACATCGTAAGTGTAGTTTTATAAACTCTTTATCTCCATATACTGATACACCTCTATTTCACACCCCTACAATTGTTATTTACCTCTCTATCTCCATATACTGCTACACCTCCATTTCACACCTCTACAGTTGTTATTTATCTCTCTATCTCCATATACTGCCAAACCTCCATTCCACACCCCTACAGTTGTTATTTATCTTCTATCTTCATATACTGCCACACCTCCATTCCACACCCCTACAGTTGTTATTTATCTTCTATCTCCATATACTGCCAAACCTCCATTCCACACCCCTACAGTTGTTATTTATCTTCTATCTCCATATACTGCCACGCCTCCATTCCACACCCCTACAGTTGTTATTTATCTTCTATCTCCATATACTGCCACGCCTCCATTCCACACCCCTACATTTGTTATTTAGCTCTCTATCTCCATATACTGCCACGCCTCCATTTCACACCCCTACAGTTGTTATATCTCTCTATCTCCATATACTCCACACCCCATTTCACACCCCTACAGTTGTTATTTATCTCTCTATCTCCATATACTGCCACGCCTCCATTTCACACCCCTACAGTTGTTATTTATCTCTCTATCTCCATATACTGCCACGCCTCCATTTCACACCCCTACATTTGTTATTTATCTCTTTATCTCCATATACTGCTACACCTCTATTTCACACCCCTACAGTTGTTATTTATCTCTCTATCTCCATATACTGCCACACCTCCATTTCACACCCCTACAGTTGTTATTTATCTCTCTATCTCCATATACTGCCACACCTCCATTTCACACCCCTACAGTTGTTATTTATCTCTCTATCTACATATACTGCCACACCTCCATTTCACACCCCTACAGTTGTTATTTATCTCTCTATCTCCATATACTGCCACACCTCCATTTCACACCCCTACAGTTGTTATTTATCTCTCTATCTCCATATACTGCCACACCTCCATTTCACACCCCTACATTTGTTATTTATCTCTCTATCTCCATATACTGCTACACCTCCATTTCACACCCCTACAGTTGTTATTTATCAATATATCTCCATATACTGCCACACCTCCATTTCACACCCCTACAGTTGTTATTTATCAATATATCTCCATATACTGCCACACCTCCATTTCACACCCCTACATTTGTTATTTATCTCTCTATCTCCATATACTGCTACACCTCCATTTCACACCTCTACAGTTGTTATTTATCTCTCTTTCTCCATATACTGCCACACCTCCATTTCACACCCCTACATTTGTTATTTATCTCTCTATCTCCATATACTGCCACACCTCCATTTCACACCCCTACATTTGTTATTTATCTCTCTATCTCCACATACTGCTACACCTCCATTTCACACCCCTACAGTTGTTATTTATCAATATATCTCCATATACTGCCACACCTCCATTTCACACCCCTACAGTTGTTATTTATCAATATATCTCCATATACTGCCACACCTCCATTTCACACCCCTACATTTGTTATTTATCTCTCTATCTCCATATACTGCTACACCTCCATTTCACACCCCTACAGTTGTTATTTATCTCTCTATCTCCATATACTGCCACACCTCCATTTCACACCCCTACATTGTTATTATCAATATATCTCCATATACTGCCACACCTCCATTTCACACCCCTACAGTTGTTATTTATCTCTCTATCTCCATATACTGCCACACCTCCATTTCACACCCCTACATTTGTTATTTATCTCTCTATCTCCATATACTGCCACACCTCCATTTCACACCCCTACAGTTGTTATTTATCTCCATATACTGCCACACCTCCATTTCACACCCCTACAGTTGTTATTTATCTCTCTATCTCCATATACTGCCACACCTCCATTTCACACCCCTACAGTTGTTATTTATCAATATATCTCCATATACTGCCACACCTCCATTTCACACCCCTACAGTTGTTATTTATCTCCATATACTGCCACACCTCCATTTCACACCCCTACATTTGTTATTTATCTCTCTATCTCCATATACTGCCACACCTCCATTTCACACCCCTACAGTTGTTATTTATCTTCATATACTGCCACACCTCCATTTCACACCCCTACATTTGTTATTTATCTCCATATACTGCCACACCTCCATTTCACACCCCTACAGTTGTTATTTATCTCCATATACTGCCACACCTCCATTTCACACCCCTACATTTGTTATTTATCAATATATCTCCATATACTGCCACACCTCCATTTCACACCCTACAGTTGTTATTTATCAATATATCTCCATATACTGCCACACCTCCATTTCACACCCCTACAGTTGTTATTTATCAATATATCTCCATATACTGCCACACCTCCATTTCACACCCCTACAGTTGTTATTTATCAATATATCTCCATATACTGCCACACCTCCATTTCACACCCCTACAGTTGTAATTTTCTCCATATACTGCCACACCTCCATTTCACACCCCTACATTTGTTATTTATCTCTCTATCTCCATATACTGCCACACCTCCATTTCACACCCCTACAGTTGTTATTTACCTCTCTATCTCCATATACTGCCACACCTCCATTTCACACCCCTACAGTTGTTATTTATCTCTCTATCTCCATATACTGCCACACCTCCATTTCACACCCCTACAGTTGTTATTTATCTCTCTATCTCCATATACTGCCACACCTCCATTTCACACCCCTACAGTTGTTATTTACCTCTCTATCTCCATATACTGCCACACCTCCATTTCACACCCCTACAGTTGTTATTTACCTCTCTATCTCCATATACTGCCACACCTCCATTTCACACCCCTACAGTTGTTATTTATCTCTCTATCTCCATATACTGCCACACCCCCATTTCACACCCCTACAGTTGTTATTTATTTCTCTATCACCATATACTGCCACACCTCCATTTCACACCCCTACAGTTGTTATTTCTCTATCATCATATACTGCCACACCTCCATTTCACACCCTACAGTTGTTATTTATCTCCATATACTGCCACGCCTCCATTTCACACCCTTACAGTTGTTATTTATCTCTCTATCTCCATATACTGCTACACCTCCATTTCACACCCCTACAGTTGTTATTTATCTCTCTCTCTCCATATACTGCCACACCTCCATTTCACACCCCTACAGTTGTTATGTATCTCCATATACTGCCACACCTCCATTTCACACCCCTACATTGTTTAAGTAATGCTTATATTGTCTTTTGGCTTTTGCTCAAATTGTGCCTTGCACGTATGAGCTATATGTGATATGTTTTATATGCTTTGGTGTTTTACTTTGGTAGCTAGCATCATTTTGAAATATGTCCACGAGGCCTTCTCGGAAGCCTTAACCGGCATATCCACCATATACAGCAGTATACACTATTAGGCGCGTAGCTGCCATTAGGCCAAAAGGCCCGGGCCTGCACATCATTTTGACAAATTATTTGTTATAAAAACATGTCCGAATTTGTCTTTTAAATGCAGCAGAATGCTGGAAATTGCATCCTAAAAACCAAAACATTCAGAGGGTGCATGCCCCCGGACCCCCTAGCAACCTCGTTCACTACGCTCACTCAACATTCTTTACCCGGGCCTGCACATAATTTGGCTCCTGGCTACGCCCCTGACTATTGTATTTTGCCTGGTACAGACTTGCGTACTGCTAAATAGGCAAAAGAGAGACTATTGTCGCTAACAGGCGCGGTATCATTTTATCACAAAATAACAATATTTCTGGAATGTCTAAAATAACACATGCGCCAAATAATTACAATACTAACAGCCACGTTACAAATTCAAACTATGAGATCTGTAATGCACCGGAAGTGGGTACTGTGTGTGAGCTATACAAAACGGTAATACAGAAAATCCGTCGATTAACAATAGACGGCACAGCAGGACGGAGGTCCGCAAGGCCACTAATTATAGAAACACACGTCATGACAGACCGAGGTCCGCAAGGCCACTAATTATAGAAACACACGTCATGATAGACGGAGGTCCGCAAGGCCACTAATTATAGAAACACACGTCATGATAGACGGAGGTCCGCAAGGCCACTAATTATAGAAACACACGTCATGATAGACGGAGGTCCGCAATGCCACTAATTATAGAAACACACGTCATGATAGACGGAGGTCCGCAAGGCCACTAATTATAGAAACACACGTCATGATAGACGGAGGTCCGCAATGCCACTAATTATAGAAACACACGTCATGATAGACGGAGGTCCGCAAGGCCACTCATTATAGAAACACACGTCATGATAGACGGAGGTCCGCAAGGCCACTAATTATAGAAACACAAGTCATAATAGACGGAGGTCCGCAAGGCCACTAATTATAGAAACACACGTCATGATAGAAAATGCGCCTAGCGATGAAATCTAGCATTGTAAATGAGAGTGTTGTTACATGTGTCTACTTCTGATATTTCAGGTTCATTTGTATGAGAACTTCCAGATTACGGAGCGTCACTACATAGTGAGGGAATACTGTAGTCAAGGGAGCTTAACAGATCTACTCAACAACCGAGCCAAACAGGGTTACCAGGGGCTGGATAAAACCAAGGCGAACAACTTGTTCCGCATGCTAACAAAGGGTGTTAACCATATGCATACAAAGAGCATCGTGCACAGGTACTCCTTATATTCCTTATGCTTACCATATGCATACAAAGGACATCGTGCACAGGTACTCCTTATATTCCTTATACTTACCATATGTATACAAAGGGCATCGTGCACAGGTACTCCTTATATTCCTTATGCTTACCATATGTATACAAAGGGCATCGTGCACAGGTACTCCTTATATTCCTTATGCTTACCATATGCATACAAAGGGCATCGTGCACAGGTACTCCATATACCTTATACTTACCATATGCATACAAAGGACATCGTCCACAGGTACTCCATATACCTTATGCTTACCATATGCATACAAAGGACATCGTGCACAGGTACTCCATATACCTTATGCTTACCATATGCATACAAAGGACATCGTGCACAGGTACTCCATATACCTTATACTTACCATATGTATACAAAGGGCATCGTCCACAGGTACTCCTTATATTCCTTATGCTTACCATATGTATACAAAGGGCATCGTGCACAGGTACTCCTTATATCCCGTATGTTTACCATATGCATACAAAGGGCATCGTCCACAGGTACTCTTTATAACCCTTATACTTACCATATGCATATAAAGGGCATCGTGCACAGGTACTCCTTATATCCCGTATGTTTACCATATGCATACAAAGGACATCGTCCACAGGTACTCCTTATATCCCTTATGCTTACCATATGCATACAAAGGGCATCGTCCACAGGTACTCCATATACCTTATACTTACCATATGCATACAAAGGACATCGTGCACAGGTACTCCTTATATCCCTTATACTTACCCTATGCATACAAAGGACATCGTGCACAGGTACTCCATATATTCCTTATGCTTACCATATGCATACAAAGGGCATCGTGCACAGGTACTCCTTATATCCCTTATACTTACCCTATGCATACAAAGGACATCGTGCACAGGTACTCCATATATTCCTTATACTTACCCTATGCATACAAAGGACATCGTGCACAGGTACTCCATATATTCCTTATACTTACCATATGCATATAAAGGGCATCGTGCACAGGTACTCCATATATTCCTTATACTTACCATATGCATACAAAGGGCATCGTGCACAGGTACTCCATATATTCCTTATACTTACCATATGCATACAAAGGACATCGTCCACAGGTACTCTTTATATTCCTTATACTTACCACTGTGCAGTTGTTACATACGCAGTTTTGTGTTTTAATTGAACAGTTCTTTGTTGTTGTTGTTGTTGTTGTTGTTGTTGTACAATGCTGCTTATGACGCTGTTTCCTGGATAAAACCCCAGGAATTCATCCGCGGATAGGTTTGTTTGGACCATATGTAGCCCTACCAAGTGTATGTATATATGTGTATGTCGGTCATTTATATATATATAAGTTACTTGTAGTATGCATGTATGTGTAGTCATTTATAAAAACATGTCACTATTATAAAATAATTATCTATATATCTAATATTTTATCAAAAGAGAAACACACTAACAATATTGTGTTCTGTTTCAGGGACCTTATGTGCGACAACATACTGGTGGATGGGGAAGGACATCTCAAGATTGGAGGTATATATACGCATCCTACAATGTATAAAGCTGCTTTAGATAAATGAATGTCGCCCTATTTACTAAAATGTATCTTATCAGTAACTATACGTTTTTAAGACACTTAATTATCTAAAGGTATTTGTTTCTGCTTAATATAGTCATATTCTAATAGAGTGAGTGACAGATTTAAAGTGGATGTTATTTAATAATCGAGCACGTCGATGATGTTTAATTGTTGTCTACACCACGTGATCAAATTCGCGTGCATTCATGGTACCAGCTTACAATCGTAATTTCATTTCCCGAATCCGGTGGGAACCAATTATTGCACCATTTGAATTGCATTTGAATTGAGTTCGATTGTGAAACAAGTTCTTACAATAATATATCAATCGTTCTCCAGAATTGCGTATGTGACCGCAGCATTCTGGATACCAGCTTCAGCATGGAATTGTATGCGCCCATCAGTGATGGCTTGGAACCGGCTGACTGAATATAATTAGACATATTAATACCTATACAGATCAACACGTCACAGTTCCTCGGTCGATCTCCTCACGACGTGCACGTGTTGACCGGGGCATATCCCGCAGCAGCAGCGTAGGATTCTGGGATCTTCTGGTCGTCGATCTTGCGAATGGGAAATCTCCCCCAACGTGTATCCACGGCTATGGCACATCAGGACAGATCCACCACCTCTTCTAGATAGTGTCTAGGGTATCTCACCCTATCTTCGCTGGCGTTTTCGAGCTTTCGATCTTTCTTCTACTTCTCTTCTACTTCTCCGGCGGATAGACGAGACAGCGGACCTGAGGGAGCGGCAACGGTCGTGGCATCCACGCTCCCTTGAGTGACAATCGACGACCAGATGTCTAACTACCAGATCCGTATAAATGCTGCTGCGGGGTGACCAACAGTGAGGAGGGTGGCCCTACAAAGGACCCATTCGAAAGAGGAAACAGGACTTGTCACCCTGCGAAGAATGAAGATGCCTTCCCAGCTGTCTACATAAACAACTTAGAGATATCTACATAAACTTCTTAGAGAAACCAGTCGCCCAAATGCATTTATGCGGTGGCGACTATAAATAAACTTATATACGTACGCACGTCACAGTAATTCTTAACACATCAAATCCCATTCGTCCAGAAAATGTGCTAAAATAACTCTTCCTAGAAGATGAATTTACATTGTGTACGTAGGCTGCATAACTGGAAAATCTACATCATGTATTCGTAACTTGCTGGATTTGTAGTAAAACTATTAAACGTATCTTATGTCTATTGATCTATCATCATTTACTGAGTGTCGTCTGTCCATACACCAACCATATTCGCCCTGTTATAACGTTGCATATGTTTTCTTCAGATTTCGGAAGCTCCACCAGGTTTACTCATGGACAGGCCAGCATGCTTAGTACCTTCTGTGGGACTGCTGGTTACCAGCCCCCAGAGGTGGTAAAGCGAAAAGAATACGATGGAACGAAAGCAGACGTGTGGAGTATGTAAGTGATGCATGTGCGACTATAGCCTGGGTTCCAGTCTGTCGATTTTTCACTTTTTAACTTCTAGCCTAATGATTGACATGTTCAGAAACTCAATACGGCCCAATTAATAGTCTCGGTGTTAAAATATATTTATTTGACCGACCAAGCATATCCGACTATGCCAGGGTATAATTCTGTTTGCAATACGTTTTTACTTATTTTTAATTTGTCGTCGCTACGTGTTGCCCACACGTGAGACCCATTCCAGAGTATCCTCTGGTTATTTTACGTGCACCGCTTAAAGTCCCATCTGAAATACTGTTAATATTATTAGGATCAGATGTGAGATCGAATCTGCGACCCATTGAATCTTAGTCCAACATGTTACTACTGGCCTACTGACCAGTATTGTTTGCAGAATTGACCGGTTGTCTTGCATATATGTGGCAGATGGAAATACCACTTAGTCCAACATGTTACTACTGGCCTACTGACCAGTATTGTTTGCAGAATTGATCGGTTGTCTTGCATGTATGTGGCAGATGGAAATACCACTTAGTCCAACGTGTTACTACTGGCCTACTGACCAGTATTGTTTGCAGAATTGATCGGTTGTCTTGCATGTATGTGGCATATGGAAATACCACTTAGTCCAACATGTTACTACTGGCCTACTGGACCAGTATTGTTTGCAGAATTGACTGGTTGTCTTGCATGTATGTGGCAGATGGAAATACCACTTAGTCCAACGTGTTACTACTGGCCTACTGGACCAGTATTGTTTGCAGAATTGACTGGTTGTCTTGCATGTATGTGGCAGATGGAAATACCACTTAGTCCAACATGTTACTACTGGCCTACTGGACCAGTATTGTTTGCAGAATTGATCGGTTGTCTTGCATGTATGTGGCAGATGGAAATACCACTTAGTCCAACGTGTTACTACTGGATTACTGACCAGTATTGTTTGCAGAATTGATCGGTTTCGTGCATATATGTGGCAGATGGAAATATCACTAAGTGCACCGTATACTGAAATGCAATAGGTGAACTATATTGGAGGATGAATATCATTTTATTATTGAATGCTCACTTTATAATGATTTACGAACATGCTACATCGTGTACTATTACTGGGATAGGCCTACTGGGGTTACATTTGTTAAGTTATTGAAATTAGAAAATGTAAATGCAGTTTAAAAATTATCTTTATATGTTTTAAAGCATGTTGTAGATTATATGATAATATATCTAATCAGTTGTGCTTATTTATTTTTAATGATGGTTACGTATCGTTGTCTCTCCCAGAAATGTTTGTTGATGTTAGTGTTCATTACCATACACGATTCACTGTGTAATTGTTGTGTATTTATGCCTCATTGCCAGAAATAGCTTGCTAAGAAATAAAGATATCTATCTATGTCTGCTTTACAGGTCCAGGGCAAAATTAATGTTTACCTTCTAAAGCGGCCAGCTCTATTGCTCTATTCAGATGTCATGCTAAACGGCCATCTTGCCTTTATTTTGATGTATACATTTGTAAATCTGGTTTACATGCTAAACGGCCATCTTGCCTTTATTATGATGTATACATTTGTAAATCTGGTTTACATGCTAAACGGCCATCTTGCCTTTATTTTGATGTATACATTTGTAAATCTGGTTTACATGCTAAACGGCCATCTTGCCTTTATTTTGATGTATACATTTGTAAATCTGGTTTACATGCTAAACGGCCATCTTGCCTTTATTTTGATGTATACATTTGTAAATCTGGTTTATATGCTAAACGGCCATCTTGCCTTTATTTTGATGTATACATTTGTAAATCTGGTTTACATGCTAAACGGCCATCTTGCCTTTATTTTGATGTATACATTTGTAAATCTGGTTTACATGCTAAACGGCCATCTTGCCTTTATTTTGATGTATACATTTGTAAATCTGGTTTACATGCTAAACGTTTGATGCTTTTTTCGGTGTATGATTCTTTTTTCCATGCTAAACAATTAATCGTCAAGTTTCTTTTTCAGGGGAATAATACTGTGTGATATGCTTATCGGGCGTCGAAGTAAGTACAAGCTTACCAGCCTTGAATTGAACCAACGGAGACTCGGAGCAATTGATTCACCCGGTAATCTACACAATCTTTATCATTTGTGTTTCAACTGGTAATCTACACAATCTTTATCATTTGTGTTTCAACCGGTAATCTACACAATCTTTATCATTTGTGTTTCAACCGGTAATCTACACAATCTTTATCATTTTAACATTTGTGTTTCAACCGGTAATCGCACGAGTTTGAACTACTGACTATATGCGATGTAGGAAGGCCACACTTGTTCCTCTCGAACGTGCATACTGCATGGGGTTGAACCACTGACTATATGCGATGTAGAAGACCACACTTGTTCCTCTCGAACGTGTATACTACACCTTGTTCTCTCGAACGTGCATACTGCATGGGGTTGAACCACTGACTATCTGCGATGTAGGAAGACCACACTTGTTCCTCTCGAACGTGTATACTACACACTTGTTCCTCTCGAACGTGCATACTGCATGGGGTTGAACCACTGACTATCTGCGATGTAGGAAGACCACACTTGTTCCTCTCGAACGTGTATACTACACACTTGTTCCTCTCGAACGTGTATACTACACACTTGTTACTCTCGAACGTGCATACTGCATGGGATTGAACCACTGACTATCTGCGATGTAGGAATACCACACTTGTCCTCTCGAACGTGAATACTACACACTTGTTACTCTCGAACGTGCATACTGCATGGGGTTGAACCACTGACTATCTGCGATGTAGGAAGACCACACTTGTTCCTCTCGAACGTGTATACTACACACTTGTTCCTCTCGAACGTGCATACTGCATGGGGTTGAACCACTGACTATATGCGATGTAGGAAGACCACACTTGTTCCTCTCGAACGTGTATACTACACACTTGTTCCTCTCGAACGTGCATACTGCATGGGGTTGAACCACTGACTATATGCGATGTAGGAAGACCACACTTGTTCCTCTCGAACGTGATACTACACACTTGTTACTCTCGAACGTGAATACTACACACTTGTTGCTCTCGAACGTACATACAGCATGGGGTTGAACCACTGACTATATGCGATGTAGGAAGACCACACTTGTTCCTCTCGAACGTGTATACTACACACGTGTTACTCTCGAACGTGAATACTACACACATGTTACTCTCGAACGTGAATACTACACACTTGTTACTCTCGAACGTGAATACTACACACTTGTTACTCTCGAACGTGAATACTACACACTTGTTACTCTCGAACGTGAATACTACACACGTGTTACTCTCGAACGTGTATGATGCACACGTGTTAATCTCGAACGTGAATACTGCACACGTGTTACTCTCGAACGTGAATACTACACACGTGTTACTCCGAACGTGAATACTACACACTTGTACTCTCGAACGTGTATGCGCACATGTGTTACTCTCGAACGTGAATACTACACACGTGTACTCTCGAACGTGAATACTAACAAACATTTCTCTCGAACGTGAATACTGCACACGTGTTCTCTCGAACGTGAATACTGCACACGTGTTACTCTCGAACGTGAATACTACACACTTGTTACTCTCGAACGTGTATGCTGCACACGTGTTACTCTCGAACGTGAATACTACACACGTGTTACTCTCGAACGTGCATACTGCACGGATTGAACCACTGACTATATGCGATGTAGGAAGACCACACTTGTTCCTCTCGAACGTGTATACTACACACTTGTTCCTCTCGAACGTGTATGCTGCACACTTGTTACTCTCGAACGTGCATACTGCACACGTGTTACTCTCGAACGTGAATACTACACACGTGTTACTCTCGAACGTGCATACTGCACGGATTGAACCACTGACTATATGCGATGTAGGAAGACCACACTTGTTCCTCTCGAACGTGTATGCTGCACACTTGTTCCTCTCGAACATGTATGCTGCACACTTGTTCCTCTCGAACGTACATACTGTACGGGGTTGAACCACTGACTGTATGCGATGTAGGAAGACCACACTTGTTCCTCTCGAACGTGTATACTACACACTTGTTCCCCTCGAACGTGCATATTGCATGGGGTTGAACCACTGACTATATGCGATGTAGGAACACCACACTTGTTCCTTTCGATAGTGCATACGACACAGGTGTACGTACGTGTTTGAACCACTGGCCTTCCACAAGGAAACGGGAAATCTTCCTCACATATAGAGAATTATACCCAGATAGGGCTCGAACACACATCGGTCACGAATGATGGGACTGTTGATTGACAGTAACTATTAACGATGCCACAGGAATATTGAGACCCATTAATACAAACAAGTCACAAAGCAATAAGTCACTATAATGTCTTATTACATGTACACACAATCACTTAATAATACTATATATACATTTATGTCGTGTTCTTCCTAACAGAGTGTAAGGAGTTGGTGAGGAATATGATTCGATCGAACCCGGACTATCGTCCAACGACGACGACGATATTACAGGATGAGTGGTTGACGGGAAGTCGCCACATGCCCATTCCGAAGGTAAGTGTGAAAGCCGAATTCATGATAACGATTCATAACCTCATCCCAATGAGAGACATCGGCGAGTTACTGCCCCTGAATTCTCTCTAAAAGTACGTAGGTCCTCTCAAGTTGTTTCCTCTGTTTTTTCCTCCACTGTCATATCTTATCATTATTATGTTACTAATATATGTGATACAGATATCCTACAGTATATCCAATGGGTAAACTAAAATGATTTGGATAAAATTACATTTAACATAACGCAACATCCGGTTAGGGAACAATTGTAAAAACAAAGGATTCCAACTGAAAGGACCGCTATACATTTAGGGATAAATCGGACTTTATCTGTCAAGGGAGGTAATAGAAAAGCCCGCGAGATCCCTCATTACTGTAAAGCAGTCGACTTGTCAGCAACATTTATTCTCCAGTGGGCTGTTATTCTGTATTAGAGAGGAAACTGCAAATCATGGAACGAATATTAAGCTAAATGACATCATTTTTTATTTTAATTAATATTTAGATGTATAGTTTGTGTGTATTGAGCCCTCTTCCTTGTCTATTAAATCATAGCATTATAGATAGTGCACTTTGTTGATACGGGTATAATATGATTACGGATAACTGTTCGTCTTGTGTAAGCTGTAGGCGAAATGAGCAGATAACAAATATTACTTGTTTTTCCTAGAAAATAGGGCTTGACATTGGGACGATTTGAATGAAACGTCAAGCCCTACTTTCTAGGAAAAATAAGAAAACTATTAGACATTTGTTGTCTGCTCATTTTGGTTTAAACAGTATTTATTCCAATAAATTTACATGTATAACACAAAAGATGTTACAAATTACATAAATTGTGAATGGTTTGGATCGGAAAACAAGTTTTCAGAAAACTTATATTAATTCCTCTCCAAATTCCTCTGCTCATTTTGCCTACAGCATATTAAAGGTTAATGTACAAACTGTATGGAACACAATTTATGATATTCAAAAGTTACATTTGGTTCAACAATAATGCACTATGAATACCCTCACGAATTCCAAGGACAAAATGCACTAACTATATCTGTCTTCACTTGAATGGTAACTTGACATCATACATTCAGTGTTACTGGTATTCCTCGTTATATAGGTATTGTTATTATGTTGTGGTGCTGAAGTTTGGGTGTCTACAATTATAATGAATATAATTTTAATGAAATGGATAGATTCCGCATTTAATGCTGTAAGCGATTCTTGGACTCCGTAACACAGACACAAGTGCTATAAATATCAGGTGAGCCTGGTATCCCTTTCTCTTATTGTAAACGAAATATCATAACAGAAATGGATTAAACTTATGTAAAATCATAATTCTCTTATTAACAATGTGTAGTTATAGCAATGCAGCTCCACACTTCGTAAGTACTGGTCTAATAGAATATTATCTATCATTGATCATCTTGGATTTACTTAATCTATCATTGATCATCTTGGATTTACTTTATCTATCATTGATCATCTTGGATTTACTTTATCTCTCAGTGATCTTCTTGGATTTACTTTATCTATCATTGATCGTCTTGATTTACTTTATCTATCATTGATCACTTGCTTTAACTTTATCTATCATTGATCTTCTTGGATTTACTTTATCTATCATTGATCATCTTGGATTTACTTTATCTATCATTGATCTTCTTGGATTTACTTTATCTATCATTGATGATCTTGGATTTACTTTATCTATCATTGATGATCTTGGATTTACGTTATCTATCATTTATCTTCTTGGATTTACTTTATCTATCATTGATCTTCTTGGATTTACTTTATCTATCATTGATCTTCTTGGATTTACTTTATCTATCATTGATGCTCCTTGGATTTACTTTATCTATCATTCATCGTCTTGGATTTACTTTATCTATCATTGATCTTCTTGGATTTACGTTATCTATCATTGATGATCTTGGATTTACATTATCTATCATTGATCATCTTGGATTTACATTATCTATCATTGATCATCTTGGATTTACTTTATTTATCATTGATGCTTCTTGGATTTACTTTATCTATCATTGATCATCTTGGATTTACTTTATCTATCATTGATCATCTTGGATTTACTTTATCTATCATTGATCTTCTTGGATTTACTTTATCTATCATTTTACTTCTTGCATTACTAGCTTACATATATTTGAATGAAAACATGAACTATTTACCTTTTAGTTTAATTCATTTTATTTGAATTTATCATACATGTACAGTAGCAGCAATACGTAATACAACATTAAGTAATAACGAGTACAAAGCATGATAAAACAAAAGGGTTGGACCTATATTGTAGCGTCGTCTCCGAGACCAATTCATCCAGGACTCTGTGTATAATCTTTCTATAGCATATTTAAAATGTCATTTAAATACGAACTATTTCAGAAGACAGTCACCACTGGAACTGGGAAGAGTCAGCCTGTGAAAGATCGTTGTAAAACGCCGTTGATCAGCTATGTGGATAA
>CM026393.1:50846058-50881472 GCA_014843695.1 Archivesica marissinica
TGCCAGGAAGGATGGTTTCCAGATCGGATAGGGTCGGATTGCCAGGAAGGATGGTTTCCAGATCGGATAGGGTCGGATTGCCAGGAAGGATGGTTTCCAGATCGGATAGGGTCGGATTGCCAGGAAGGATGGTTTCCAGATCGGATAGGGTCGGATTGCCAGGAAGGATGGTTTCCAGATCGGATAGGGTCGGATTGCCAGGAAGGATGGTTTCCAGATCGGATAGGGTCGGATTGCCAGGAAGGATGGTTTCCAGATCGGATAGGGTCGGATTGCCAGGAAGAATGGTTTCCAGATCGGAAAGGGTCGGATTGCCAGGAAGGATGGTTTCCAGATCGGATAGGGAAAGGAGGTTTTCAAGTTGGTATAAATTTTTTCCAAATATTTGCCTCAAAAACTGATTATTTCAACAAATAAACAAACGTCGCATACGCGGTTTGTTAACATAACAAAATGATGTAAATAGGGTCGACATTCATGCGTAACACAACGCGTTTATCCTGAATAACACGAGGTATGGTACATATTTACATGTATTTGTAGACTAATCTTAGTTAAAGTATCACTATCACACTCCAATGACAAACAAACGTCAATTCAGGCGTAGATGGCCGTTATATGAAATCCTACTTTCCCTTTTGAAAGTTTGAATCAATAAACAATGTTTTGTAGTATACAATGTTAGTGTTCGAATGTATGCAGAAGAATGTGTAGTAGATATGCATGTATACGTGAAAAACCTCAAAACTCAAAAACAGGAACACTATGATACACTATAGGCTTGACAATATACATTCATTTTTTACTTCATTCCAAGCAAGTTTGAAAATCGTAGCACGAAAAGAAGAAATTAATCGCAAAAACACTGTTTATTGATTGAAAATAACGTGTTCGCATTATTTCGGAAGAATTTGTAGTAGCAATACTATTTATACGTAAAATATGTTGTTGTTGTTGTTGTTGTTTTGGCTTTTTGTGATGTAGTCTGAATGCCGCTTTGTGTTATATAAACCTATTCCAGAATAAGACATTCATTAGACAGAAGTACTTCTAAAGTGAACGTAAATGACCGGATTATGACGTCAGAACGTCAAGACGTCACGTACTCAATTGCTCATAGCAACGTCACCGCCATTATCCGCCATTATCCGCTGTGTAACAACGTACATATTTAATAATAAACGTAAATATAACAACGTAAAGATGGGGTAATGCATCGACATAAATTGAGCGATATAGTTGAGGACACGGCCCCTCCGGTGGATGAGATCATCTACCGTGAGCTCATCGGTCACGGCTATGTTCCAACGAATAGAATTACACCCGGCGGGAGAATGATTCTAGCAACTCCCATGCCGTCAACTTTAGCTAGATTTCCCTACATGACGCCACATTTTGCAGATCGTGACGACAATGTCCAGGTAAATAATTATATTCAAATAACTGTATCGATGTCCATCATATCAACTTAAAAACGTAGTGAAATTTATAAGGAATACGTTTGTTTTATTCGGAGTGTTCATTAATTGTGCGTTAAAATATTTATCCTTATTTCACTTATGTATTTCACCAGCTTATACTGTATGATGTTTCGTTTATTTATCGTCGCTACCGGTTGCCCATATGAGCGACGCCTCCTGAATAGATTAGTCATTTTAGATTTTGTAGGATGGTGTAGTAATAAAGACAGACACCCATTCCAGAGTCTCCTCGGGATCTTTTACGTGCACGGTGTACAGCACCGACACCAGACCTCGGCTTAAAGTCCCATCTGAAACTGTTAATTTTACTAGGGTCAGACGGAGGATCGAACCTGCGATTCCTGGATTATCAGTCCAGCGTGATTGAATTGCTTGATTAGAACACTTACATAGGTGCTGCTATTTAAAATATAACATTTACATAATTAATGAACATGTTTAATTGGAAGCATCACGTCGTGTTTGTGTGTACATAATGCCGCATGTATTATTATCGTATATGTACATAATGCCGCATGTATTATTAACGTATATGTACATAATGCCGCATGTATTATTATCGTATATGTACATACTGCTACATGTATTATTAACGTATATGTACATAATGCCGCATGTATTATTAACGTATATGTACATAATGGTTCATGTATTATTAACGTATATGTACATAATGCCGCATGTATTATTATCGTATATGTACATAATGCTACATGTATTATTAACGTATATGTACATAATGCCGCATGTATTATTAACGTATATGTACATAATGCCGCATGTATTATTATCGTATATGTACATAATGCTGCATGTATTATTAACGTATATGTACATAATGGTTCATGTATTATTAACGTATATGTACATAATGCTACATGTATTATTAACGTATATGTACATAATGCTACATGTATTATTAACGTATATGTACATAATGCTACATGTATTATTAACGTATATGTACATAATGCTACATGTATTATTAACGTATATGTACATAATGGTTCATGTATTATTAACGTATATGTACATAATGCCGCATGTATTATTAACGTATATGTACATAATGCCGCATGTATTATTAACGTATATGTACATAATGCTGCATGTATTATTAAGTATATGTACATAATGCGCATGTATTATTAACGTATATGTACATAATGCTACATGTATTATTAACGTATATGTACATAATGCCGCATGTATTATTATCGTATATGTACATAATGCCGCATGTATTATTAACGTATATGTACATAATGCTTCATGTATTATTAACGTATATGTACATAATGCTACATGTATTATTAACGTATATGTACATAATGCTACATGTATTATTAACGTATATGTACATAATGCCGCATGTATTATTATCGTATATGTACATAATGCCGCATGTATTATTAACGTATATGTACATAATGGTTCATGTATTATTAACGTATATGTACATAATGCTACATGTATTATTAACGTATATGTACATAATGCCGCATGTATTATTAACGTATATGTACATAATGCTACATGTATTATTAACGTATATGTACATAAT
Source organism: Archivesica marissinica (assembly GCA_014843695.1). Classification (NCBI taxonomy): domain Eukaryota; kingdom Metazoa; phylum Mollusca; class Bivalvia; order Venerida; family Vesicomyidae; genus Archivesica; species Archivesica marissinica. The sequence goes on from CM026393.1 coordinate 50,849,104, forward strand.
GCTACATGTATTATTAACATATATGTACATAATGGTTCATGTATTATTAACGTATATGTACATAATGCCGCATGTATTATTAACGTATATGTACATAATGCCGCATGTATTATTATCGTATATGTGCATAATGCCGCATGTATTATTAACGTATATGTATATAATGCCGCATGTATTATTATCGTATATGTACATAATGCCGCATGTATTATTATCGTATATGTACAGAGTCGTCCTTGGAGCATTATAGTGCAACTGTGTTGTGGTGGAGTCGTCTACTCACATTTCCTGGGTAGAAACCAGTACTAAATTAATACTAATAATAAAAGACTTTATTTTACGAGAGAATCATTTAACACAGTTAATCTACCACGAGGCTCTCAACATATATACAAATCAAATGCAAGATTCTACAAGTGAAAACTGCACATTGTAATTATATCGTAATGTTAAAGCTGAAAAGTAGAGAAACTATGTATAATATGGAATATGATGATATATGGAACTGTCTAGTAGAGTAGAAAATGGGAATGAGACAATTAATGACAATATAACAATGTGCAGATATGACGCATAGGGGTATCTTGAAAATATGTATGAAATCAGCTTAAAGACAGCCATTCACAGAAGATAGTAAATATAGTACTGGTAATGCACACATGTGCACAATATCATATGACGGCGGCGTCCGTGGTCCAGTGGCGGAGCGTTGGATTTGGAATCGAACAGTCCCGGGTTCGATACTTTGTCATGACACGTATGTAGTGTCATTGAGCAAGGCACCTCACATACATTGCTTAGTACTAGTTAACCACGTAGGTCGGCTAAGCCTGCCCAGGAAAACATGTCTAGGTCCCTGCAAGGGGTTGACATTAATGGAACATACATACATAGTAATAATAGTAGAATGTTGTGTTTAATTCAACGTCCGCAAACGGCTGACAACTTTCTCACATATCATTTTATAACTCACGTAAAATGTCTTAACCTTAGCATTATAGTTCTTATTAACCGAATCAACTTCCGTTTATCACCGCCTATCTAGTTACCCCGTCTCCGTGACTTAGTGGTTACGGTATCCACAGGGGTCAACGGGTTCGAACTCGTAGTGGTTCCTTCTGATATGGCCGGTTTGATAGCCGCCAGCTAGTTGAATAATGGTTATTGATTGTTTTGATATGGCCGGTTTGTTAGCCACCAGCTAGTTGAATAATGGTTATTGATTGTTCTGATATGGCCGGTTTGTTAGCCACCAGCTAGTTGTATAATGGTTATTGATTGTTCTGATATGGCCGGTTTGTTAGCCACCAGCTAGTTGAATAATGGTTATTGATTGTTCTGATATGGCCGGTTTGTAGCCGCCAACTAGTTGAATAATGGTTATTGATTGTTCTGATATGGCCGGTTTGTTAGCCGCCAGCTAGTTGAATAATGGTTATTGATTGTTCTGATATGGCCGGTTTGTTAGCCACCAGCTAGTTGAATAATGGTTATTGATTGTTCTGATATGGCCGGTTTGCTAGCCACCAACTAGTTGAATAATGGTCATTGATTGTTCTGATATGGCCGGTTTGTAGCCGCCAGCTAGTTGAATAATGGTTATTGATTGTTCTGATATGGCCGGTTTGCTAGCCGCCAGCTAGTTGGATACTGGTTATTGATTGTTCTGATATGGCCGGTTTGTTAGCCACCAGCTAGTTGAATAATGGTTATTGATTGTTCTGATATGGCCGGTTTGTTAGCCACCAGCTAGTTGAATAATGGTTATTGATTGTTCTGATATGGCCGGTTTGCTAGCCGCCAGCTAGTTGAATAATGGTTATTGATTGTTCTGATATGGCCGGTTTGTAGCCGCCAGCTAGTTGAATAATGGTTATTGATTGTTCTGATATGGTCGGTTTGTTAGCCGACAGCTAGTTGAATAATGGTCATTGATTGTCTATCAGTCTTGCAAAGATAGTGTTCGTGACGTACTGATGTTCGTAAGGCGTGTCTCATAAGTTAGAATGTGTCATTTCAGTAGAGGTTTACAATATAATAAACAAACACATTACATGTACTACATACATGCCAGGGACGTAGCTTGAGCTTGGTGTATTAGTAGGCAGCAATTTGATGGGGCGTCTGGATGTCTCTCCCCGGAATACTTTGAGACGTTATATCGTTGCAGCTGCATTCTGGGGCATTTTAAGGCACGCATTGACGGGAAATAAGGAACATTTGTGCCGTTGTGAAACTCATCTATCAACTAAAAAGTGATGAAATACCGACTTATTTTCCCATTTGATGGGTTAGCTGTACTTATATACATCTCTATCCCTTTACCCTTAATTGTTTATTTCAGTTTTCGTATTACCATATTTTCCATTGTTAATGTGTAGGCACGTGTCTACAGTGAACACAGGGAGCTACGCCACTGCATGATACACACGTGCACACTATATAAACGATTTTCTTATAATGTTCAGGTCGCGATAAAGGTGATGGACAAGAGTAATGTACAACGGGCATACGTGAAGAACCTTATTGATAACCACACCAAGCTGTTGCATAACAAGCACATCGTAAGTGTAGTTTTATTTAACTCTCTATCTCCATATACTGCCACACCTCTATTTCACACCCCTACAGTTGTTATGTACCTCCATATACTGCTACACCTCCATTTCACACCCCTACAATTGTTATTTATCTCTCTATCTCCACATACTGCCACACCTCCATTTCACACCCCTACAGTTGTTATTTATCTCTCTATCTCCATATACTGCCACACCTCCATTTCACACCCCTACAGTTGTTATTTAACTTTCTATCTCTATATCATCCATACCTCTATTTAACACCCTACAGTTGTTATGTACCTCCATATACTGCCACACCTCCATTTCACACCCCTACATTATTTAAGTATTGCTTATATTGTCTTTTGGCTTTTGCTCAAATTGTGCCTTGCACGTATGAGCTATATGTGATATGTTTTTATGTGCTTTGCTGTTTTACTTTGGTAGCTAGCATCATTTCGAAATATGCCCATGAGGCCTTCCCGGAAGCCTTAGCCGGCATACCCACCATATACAGCAGTATACCCTATTGTATTTTGCCTGGTACAGACTTGCGTACTGCTAAATAGGCAAAAGAGTGACTATTGTCGCTAACAGGCGCGGTATCATTTAATCACAACATAACAATATTTCTGGAATGTCTAAAATAACACATGCGCCAAATAATTACAATACTAACAGCCACGTTACAAATTCAAACTATGAGATCTGTTATGCACCGGAAGTGGGTACTGTGTGTGAACTATATAGAAACGGTTATACAGAAAGTCCGTCGATTAAAAATAGACGGCACAGCAGGACGGAGGTCCGCAAGGCCACTAATTATAGAAACACACGTCATGACAGACCGAGGTCCGCAAGGCCACTAATTATAGAAACACACGTCATGATAGACGGAGGTCCGCAAGGCCACTAATTATAGAAACACACGTCATGATAGACGGAGGTCCGCAAGGCCACTAATTATAGAAACACACGTCATGATAGACCGAGGTCCGCAAGGCCACTACTTATAGAAACACACGTCATGATAGACGGACGTCCGCAAGGCCACTAATTATAGAAACACACGTCATGATAGACGGAGGTCCGCAAGGCCACTAATTATAGAAACACACGTCATGATAGACGGAGGTCCGCAAGGCCACTAATTATAGAAACACACGTCATGATAGACGGAGGTCCGCAAGGCCACTCATTATAGAAACACACGTCATGATAGACGGAGGTCCGCAAGGCCACTCATTATAGAAACACACGTCATGATAGACGGAGGTCCGCAAGACCACTCATTATAGAAACACACGTCATGATAGACGGAGGTCCGCAAGGCCACTAATTATAGAAACACACGTCATGATAGACCGAGGTCCGCAAGGCCACTAATTATAGAAACACACTTTCATGATAGACGGAGGTCCGCAAGGCCACTAATTATAGAAACACACGTCATGATAGACGGAGGTCCGCAAGGCCACTAATTATAGAAACACATGTCATGATAGACGGAGGTCCGCAAGGCCACTAATTATAGAAACACACGTCATGATAGACGGAGGTCCGCAAGGCCACTAATTATAGAAACACATGTCATGATAGACGGAGGTCCGCAAGGCCACTCATTATAGAAACACACGTCATGATAGACGGAGGTCCGCAAGGCCACTCATTATAGAAACACACGTCATGATAGACGGAGGTCCGCAAGACCACTCATTATAGAAACACACGTCATGATAGACGGAGGTCCGCAAGGCCACTAATTATAGAAACACACGTCATGATAGACCGAGGTCCGCAAGGCCACTAATTATAGAAACACACTTCATGATAGACGGAGGTCCGCAAGGCCACTAATTATAGAAACACACGTCATGATAGACGGAGGTCCGCAAGGCCACTAATTATAGAAACACATGTCATGATAGACGGAGGTCCGCAAGGCCACTAATTATAGAAACACACGTCATGATAGACGGAGGTCCGCAAGGCCACTCATTATAGAAACACACGTCATGATAGAAAATGCGATGAAATATAGCATTGTAAATGAGAGTGTTGTTACATGTGTCTACTTCTGATATTTCAGGTTCATTTGTTTGAGAACTTCCAGACTACGGAGCGTCACTACATAGTGACGGAATACTGTAGTCAAGGGAGCGTAACAGATCTACTCAACAACCGAGCCAAACAGGGTTACCAGGGGCTGGATAAAACCAAGGCGAACAACTTGTTCCGCATGCTAACAAAGGGTGTTAACCATATGCATACAAAGAGCATCGTGCACAGGTACTCCTTATATTCCTTATGCTTACCATATGCATACAAAGGGCATCGTGCACAGGTACTCCATATACCTTATACTTACCATATGCATACAAAGGGCATCGTCCACAGGTACTCCATATACCTTATGCTTACCATATGCATACAAAGGACATCGTGCACAGGTACTCCTTATATTCCTTATACTTACCATATGTATACAAAGAGCATCGTGCACAGGTACTCCTTATATTCCTTATACTTACCACTGTGCAGTTGTTACATATCACTAACGCAGTTTTGTGTTTTAATTGAACAGTTCTTTGATGTTGTTGTTGTTGTTGTTGTTGTTGATGTTGTTGTTGTTGTTGTTGTTGTTGTTGTTGTTGCTGCTTATGACATGTATGACGCGGTTTCCTGGATAAAAACCCAGGAATTCATCCGCGGTTAGGTTTGTTTGGACCATATGTAACCCTACCAAGTGTTGTATATATATATATATATATATATGTAAGAATGACACAGGTGTTTAAGTTACTTGTAGTATGCATGTATGTGTACAGTCATTTATAAAAACATGTCACTATTTAAGAAATAATAAGTATCAACCGTGGTATATCGCAGAATAACCCGAGTTTGAAGTTCTTATGCGTAGAAATATATCACGAAGGCCGAAACAATAAACATACCGTCTAAATTACGGGCATGATAACCAAATATACCGTCTAAATTATGGGCATGATAACCAAATATACCGTCTAAATTATGGGCATGATAACCAAACATACCGTCTAAATTACGGGCATGATAACCAAATATACCGTCTAAATTATGGGCATGATAACCAAACATACCGTCTAAATTATGGGCATGATAACCAAATATACCGTCTAAATTACGGGCATGATAACCAAACATACAACCAGTAAATGAGCTTCAATAAGCGTACAGATACTAAGTTATTCTGCGATATACCACGGTTGATACTTATTATTTCGATTCTAACACGATTTACTTCTAATAATTTTAGACGAGAATCAAAGAGTATTTTCTTCAAACGCCGTGCATTTGGCTTTCGAAATGTTCTCCCGCGTAAGGGGTGATGACGTTATTTTTTATGGAAAATATCAATCTAGTGCATAACTGAACACAAGTTGTAACTGATCAATAATTTTATTTATTTTGTCAAATAAAACTACATAATAGTAACTGAAACGTTACTTAACAGAAAAACAAGACGGACAAGAGATTATCTGATTCTAAAAATAGCTCACTTCCGCGAATTTCCACGGTAGTATTTACAAACATCACGTGACTTTCATTCATAAAACTTTACACGCATTGTATAAATGGAACATACAAAACACGGTGCGCGCGCAGCATAGTTCAAGGTAGGTATATCGCAGAATAACCCGAGGTAGATTTTACTCTACAAGTATGTATGTTATTAGCTGGGTCGTGTTAGAATATAAAATAATTATCATTATATCTAATATTTTATCAAAAGAGAAACACACTAACAATATTGTGTTCTGTTTCAGGGACCTTATGTGCGACAACATACTGGTGGATGGGGAAGGACATCTCAAGATTGGAGGTATATATACGCATCCTACAATGTATAAAGCTGCTTTAGATAAATGAATTTCGCCCTATTTACTAAAATGTATCTTATCAGTAACTATACGTTTTTAAGACACTTAATTATCTAAAGGTATTTGTTTCTGCTTAATATAGTCATATTCTAATAGAGTGAGAGACAGATTTAAAGTGGATGTTATTTAATAATCGAGCACGTCGATGGTGTTTAATTGTTGTCTACACCACGTGATCAAATTCGCGTGAATTGATGGTATCAGCTTACAATCGTAATTGCATTTCCAGAATCCGGTGGGAACCAATTATTGCACCATTTGAATTGCATTTGAATTGAGTTCGATTGTGAAACAAGTTCTTACAATAATATATCAATCGTTCTCCAGAATTGCGTATGTGACCGCATCATTCTGGATACCAGCTTCAGCATGGAATTGCATGCGCCCATCAGTGATGGCTTGAAACCGGTTGACTGAATATAATTAGACATATTAATACCTATACAGATCAACACATCACAGTTCCTCGGTCGATCTCCTCACGACGTGCACGTGTTGACCGGGGCACATCCCGCAGCAGCAGCGTAGGATTCTGGGATCTTCTGGTCGTCGATCTTGCGAAGGGGAAATCTCCCCCAACGTGTATCCACGGCTATAGCACATCAGGACAGATCCACCACCTTTTCTAGATAGTGTCTAGGGTATCTCACTATATCTTCGCTGGCGTTTTCGAGCTTTCGATCTTTCTTCTACTTCTTTTCTACTTCTCCGGCGGATAGACGAGACAGCGGACCTAAGGGAGCGGCAACGGTCGTGGCATCCACGCTCCCTTGAGTGATAATCGACGACCAACTGCCAGATCCGTATAAATGCTGCTGCGGGGTGACCAACAGTGAGGAGGGTGGCCCTAAAAAAGGACCCATTCGAAAGAGGAAACAGGACTTGTCACCCTGCGAAGAACGAAGATGCCTTCCCAGCTGTCTACATAAACAACTTAGAGATATCTACATAAACTTCTTAGAGAAACCAGTCGCCCAAATGCATTTATGCGGTGGCGACTATAAATAAACTTATATACGTACGCACGTCACAGTAATTCTTAACACATTAAATCCCATTCGTCCAGAAAATGTGCTAAAATAACTCTTCCTAGAAGATGAATTTACATTGTGTACGTAGGCTGCACAACTGGAAAATCTACATCATGTATTCGTAACTTGCTGGTTTTGTAGTAAAACTATTAAACGTATCTTATGTCTATTGATCTATCATCATTTACTGAGTGTCGTCTGTCCATACACCAACCATATTCGCCCTGTTATAACGTTTCATATGTTTACTTCAGATTTCGGAAGCTCCACCAGGTTTACTCATGGACAGGCCAGCATGCTTAGTACCTTCTGTGGGACTGCTGGTTACCAGCCCCCAGAGGTGGTAAAGCGAAAAGAATACGACGGAACGAAAGCAGACGTGTGGAGTATGTAAGTGATCCATGTGCGACTATAGCCTGGGTTCCAGTCTGTCGATTTTTCACTTTTTAACTTCTAGCCTAATGATTGACATGTTCAGAAACTCAATACGGCCCAATTAATAGTCTCGGTGTTAACATATATTTATTTGACCGACCAGGCATATCCGACTATGCCAGGGTATAATTCTGTTTGCAATACGTTTTACTTATGTTTAATTTGTCGTCGCTACATGTTGCCCACACGTGAGACACATATTTTACGTGCACGGCTTAAAGTCCCATATGAAATACTGTTAATTAATAGGATCAGATGTGAGATCGAACCTGCGACCCATGGAATCTTATTCCAACATGTTACTACTGGCATACTGACCAGTATTGTTTGCAGAATTGATCGGTTGTCTTGCATGTATGTGGCAGATGTAAATACCACTTAGTCCAACATGTTACTACTGGCCTACTGACCAGTATTGTTTGCAGAATTGATCGGTTTCGTGCATGTATGTGGCAGATGGAAATACCACTAAGTGCACCGTATACTGAAATGCAATAGGTGAAATATATTAGAGGATGAATATCATTTTATTATTGAATGCTCACTTTATAATGATTTACGAACATGCTACACCGTGTAATATTACTGGGATAGGCCTACTGGGGTTACATTTGTTAAGTTATTGAAATTAGAAAATGTAAATGCAGTTTATAAATTATCTTTATATGTTTTAAAGCATGTTGCAGATTATATGATAATATATCTAATCAGTTGTGCTTATTTATTTTTAATGATGGATACGTATCGTTGTCTCTCCCAGAAATGTTTGTTGATGTTAGTGTTCATTACCATACGATTCACTGTGTAATTGTTGTGTATTTATGCTTCATTGCCAGAAATAGCTTGCTAAGAAATACAGATATCTATCTATGTCTGCTTTACAGGTCCAGGGCAAAATGCATGTTAGCAGCCAGCTCTAACGGCCATCTTGCTATATTCAGGTGTCATGCTAAACGGCCATCTTGCCTTTATTTTGATGTATACATTTGTAAATCTGGTTTACATGCTAAACGGCCATCTTGCCTTTATTATGATGTATACATTTGTAAATCTGGTTTACATGCTAAACGGCCATCTTGCCTTTATTATGATGTATACATTTGTAAATCTGGTTTACATGCTAAACGGCCATCTTGCCTTTATTATGATGTATACATTTGTAAATCTGGTTTACATGCTAAACGGCCATCTTGCCTTTATTATGATGTATACATTTGTAAATCTGGTTTACATGCTAAACGGCCATCTTGCCTTTATTATGATGTATACATTTGTAATTTTGGTTTACATGCTAAACGTTTGATGCTTTTTTCGGTGTATGATTCTTTTTTCCATGCTAAACAATTAATCGTCAAGTTTCTTTTTCAGGGGAATAATACTGTGTGAAATGCTTATCGGGCGTCGAGGTAAGACCAAGCTTACCAGCCTTGAATTGAACCAACGGAGACTCGGAGCAATTGATTCACCCGGTAATCTACTCAATCTTTATCATTTAACATTTGTGTTTCAACCGGTAATCGCACGAGTTTGAACTACTGACTATATGCGATGCAGGAAGACCACACTTGTTCCTCTCGAACGTGTATACTGCACACTTGTTACTCTCGAACGTGCATACTGCACACTTGTTACTCTCGAACGTGCATATTGCACGAGGTTGAACAACTGACTATATGCGATATAGGAAGGCCACACTTGTTCCTCTCGAACGTGTATACTACACACTTGTTCCTTTCGAACGTGTATACGGCACACTTGTTCCTCTCGAACGTGTATACTACACACTTGTTCCTTTCGAACGTGTATACGGCACACTTGTTCCTCTCGAACGTGTATACTACACACTTGTTCCTTTCGAACGTGTATACTGCACACTTGTTCCTCTCGAACGTGTATACGGCACACTTGTTCCTTTCGAACGTGTATACTGCACACTTGTTCCTCTCGAACGTGTATACTGCACACTTGTTCCTTTCGAACGTGTATACGGCACACTTGTTCCTCTCGAACGTGTATACTACACACTTGTTCCTCTCGAACGTGTATACGGCACACATGTTCCTCTCGAATGTGCATATTGCATGGGGTTGAACCACTGACTATATGCGATGTAGGAAGATCACACTTGTTCCTTTCGATAGTGCATACGACACAGGTGTACGTACGTGTTTGAACCAATGACCTTCCACAAGGAAACGGGAAAGCTTCCTCACGTATAGAGAATTATACCCAGATAGGGCTCGAACACACATCGGTCACGAATGATGGGACTGTTGATTGGCAGTAACTATTAACGATGCCACAGGAATATTGAGACCCATTAATACAAACAAGTCACAAAGCAATAAGTCACTATAATGTCTTATTACATGTACACATAATCACTTAATAATACTAGATATAAATTTATGTCGTGTTCTTCCTAACAGAGTGTAAGGAGCTGGTGCGGAATATGATTCGATCGAACCCGGACTATCGTCCAACGACGACGACGATATTACAGGATGAGTGGTTGACAGGAAGTCGCCGCATGCCCATTCCGAAGGTAAGTGTGAAAGCCGAATTCATGATAACGATTCGTAACCTCATCCCAATGAGAGACATCGGCGAGTTACTGCCCCTGAATTCTCTCTAAAAGTACGTAGGTCCTCTCAAGTTGTTTCCTCTGTTTTTTCCTCCACTGTCCTATCTTATCATTATTATGTTACTAATATATGTGATACAGATATCCTACAGTATATCCAATGGGTAAACTAAAATGATTTGGATAAAATTACATTTAACATAACGCAACATCCGGTTAGGGAACAATTGTAAAAACAAAGGATTCCAACTGAAAGGACTGCTATACATTTAGGGATAAATCGGACTTTATCTGTCAAGGGAGGTAATATAAAAGCCCGCGAGATCCCTCATTACTGTAAAGCAGTCGACTTGTCAGCAACATGTTATTCTCCAGTGGGCTGTTATTCTGTATTAGAGAGGAAACTGCAAATCATGGAACGAATATTAAGCTAAATGACATAAACAAAATTTTAATTAATATTTCGATGTTATAGTTTGTGTGTATTGACCCCTCTTCCTTGTCTATTAAATCATAGAATTATAGATAGTGCACTTTGTTGATACGGGTATAATATGATTACGGATAACTGTTCGTCTTGTGTACGATGTAGGCGAAATGAGCAGATAACAAATATGTAATATTTGTCGTGTTTTTCATAGAAAGTACGGCTTGACATTGGGACGATTTGAATGAAACGTCAAGCCCTACTTTCTAGGAAAAATAAGAACACTATTAAACATTTGTTATCTGCTCATTTTGCCTACGGCATACTAAAGGTTAATGCACAAACTGTGTGGAACACAATTTATGATATTCAAAAGTTACATTTGGTTCAACAATAAACTATGCATTATGAATACTCTCACGAATTCCAAGGACAAAATGCACTAACTATATCTGTCTTCACTTGAATGGTAGCTTGACATCATACATTCAGTGTTACTGATGTTCCTCGTTATATACGTATTATTATTATATTGTTGTGCTGAAGTTTGGGTGTCTACAATTTTAATGAATATAATTTTAATGAAACAGATAGATTCCACATTTAATTCTGTAAGCGATTCTTGGTCTCCGTACACAGACACAAGTGCTATAAATATCAGGTGAGCGTGGTATCCCTTTCTCTTATTGTAAACAAATATCATAACAGAAATGGATTAAACTTATGTAAAATCATAATTCTCTTATTAACAATGTGTAGTTATAGCAATGCAGCTCCACACTTGGTAAGTGCTGGTCTAATAGAATATTATCTATCATTGATCATCTTGCATTTACTTAATCTATCATTGATCTTCTTGGATTTGCTTTATCTATCATTGATCATCTTGGATTTACTTTATCTATCATTGATCTTCTTGGATTTACTTTATCTATCATTGATCATCTTGGATTTACTTTATCTATCATTGATCATCTTGGATTTACTTTATCTATCATTCATCATCTTGGATTTACGTTATCTATCATTGATCTTCTTGGATTTACTTTATCTATCATTGATCTTCTTGGATTTGCTTTATCATTGATCTTCTTGGATTTACTTTATCTATCATTGATCATCTTGGATTTACTTTATCTATCATTGATCATCTTGGATTTACTTTATCTATCATTGATCTTCTTGGATTTACTTTATCTATCATTGATCGTCTTGGATTTACTTTATCTATCATTGATCATCTTGGATTTACTGTATCTATCATTGATCTTCTTGGATTTACTTTATCTATCATTGATCTTCTTGGATTTGCTTTATCATTGATCATCTTGGATTTACGTTATCTATCATTGATCTTCTTGGATTTACTTTATCTATCATTGATCGTCTTGGATTTACTTTATCTATCATTGATCTTCTTGGATTTACTTTATCTATCATTGATCTTCTTGGATTTACTTTATCTATCATTGATCATCTTGGATTTACTTTATCATTGATCATCTTAGATTTACTTTATCTATCATTGATCATCTTGGATTTACTTTATCTATCATTGATCTTCTTGGATTTACTTTATCTATCATTGATCTTCTTGGATTTACTTTATCTATCATTGATCTTCTTGGATTTACTTTATCTATCATTGATCTTCTTGGATTTACTTTATCTATCATTGATCTTCTTGGATTTACTTTATCTATCATTGATCGTCTTGGATTTACTTTATCATTGATCATCTTGGATTTACTTTATTTATCATTGATCATCTTGGATTTACTTTATCTATCATTGATCTTCTTGGATTTACTTTATCTATCATTGATCATCTTGGGTTTACTTTATCTATCATTGATCATCTTGGATTTACTTTATCTATCATTGATGATCTTGGATTTACTTTATCTATCATTGATCTTCTTGGATTTACTTTATCTATCATTGATCTTCTTGGATTTACTTTATCTATCATTGATCATCTTGGATTTACTTTATCTATCATTGATCATCTTGGATTTACTTTATCTATCATTGATCTTCTTGGATTTACTTTATCTATCATTGATCTTGGATTTACTTTATCTATCATTGATCTCCTTGGATTTACGTTATCTATCATTGATCTTCTTGGATTTACTTTATCTATCATTGATCTTCTTGGATTTACTTTATCTATCATTGATCTTCTTGGATTTACTTTATCTATCATCGATCTTCTTGGATTTACTTTATCTATCATTGATCGTCTTGGATTTACTTTATCTATCATTGATCGTCTTGGATTTACTTTATCTATCATTGATCTTCTTGGATTTACTTTATCTATCATTGATCTTCTTGGATTTACTTTATCTATCATTGATCATCTTGGATTTACTTTATCTATCATTGATCTTCTTGGATTTACTTTATCTATCATTGATCATCTTGGATTTACTTTATCTATCATTGATCTTCTTGGATTTACTTTATCTATCATTGATGATCTTGGATTTACTTTATCTATCATTGATGATCTTGGATTTACGTTATCTATCATTTATCTTCTTGGATTTACTTTATCTATCATTGATCTTCTTGGATTTACTTTATCTATCATTGATCTTCTTGGATTTACTTTATCTATCATTGATGCTCCTTGGATTTACTTTATCTATCATTCATCGTCTTGGATTTACTTTATCTATCATTGATCTTCTTGGATTTACGTTATCTATCATTGATGATCTTGGATTTACATTATCTATCATTGATCATCTTGGATTTACATTATCTATCATTGATCATCTTGGATTTACTTTATTTATCATTGATGCTTCTTGGATTTACTTTATCTATCATTGATCATCTTGGATTTACTTTATCTATCATTGATCATCTTGGATTTACTTTATCTATCATTGATCTTCTTGGATTTACTTTATCTATCATTGATCATCTTGGATTTACTTTATCTATCATTGATCATCTTGGATTTACTTTATCTATCATTGATCATCTTGGATTTACTTTATCTATCATTGATCATCTTGGATTTACTTTATCTATCATTGATCTTCTTGGATTTACTTTATCTATCATTGATCATCTTGGATTTACTTTATCTATCATTGATCATCTTGGATTTACTTTATCTATCATTGATCATCTTGGATTTACTTTATCTATCATTGATCTTCTTGGATTTACTCTATCTATCATTGATCTTCTTGGATTTACTTTATCTATCATTGATCATCTTGGATTTACTTTATCTATCATTGATCATCTTGGATTTACTTTATCTATCATTGATCTTCTTGGATTTACTTTATCTATCATTGATCTTCTTGGATTTACCTTATCTATCATTGATCATCTTGGATTTACTTTATCTATCATTGATCATCTTGGATTTACTTTATCTATCATTGATCTTCTTGGATTTACTTTATCTATCATTGATGATCTTGGATTTACGTTATCTATCATTGATCTTCTTGGATTTACTTTATCTATCATTGATCTTCTTGGATTTACTTTATCTATCATTGATCATCTTGCATTTACTTTATCTATCATTGATGCTCCTTGGATTTACTTTATCTATCATTGATCATCTTGGATTTACTTTATCTATCATTGATCATCTTGGATTTACTTTATCTATCATTGATCATCTTGGATTTACTTTATCTATCATTGATCTTCTTGGATTTACGTTATCTATCATTGATCATCTTGGATTTACTTTATCTATCATTGATCATCTTGGATTTACTTTATCATTGATCTTCTTGGATTTACTTTATCTATCATTGATCTTCTTGGATTTACTTTATCTATCATTGATCATCTTGGATTTACTTTATCTATCATTGATCTTCTTGGATTTACTTTATCTATCATTGATCTTCTTGGATTTACTTTATCTATCATTGATCATCTTGGATTTACTTTATCTATCATTGATCATCTTGGATTTACTTTATCTATCATTGATCTTCTTGGATTTACTTTATCTATCATTGATCATCTTGGATTTACTTTATCTATCATTGATCATCTTGGATTTACTTTATCTATCATTGATCATCTTGGATTTACTTTATCTATCATTGATCTTCTTGGATTTACTTTATCTATCATTGATCTTCTTGGATTTACTTTATCTATCATTGATCATCTTGGATTTACTTTATCTATCATTGATCTCCTTGGATTTACTTTATCTATCATTGATCGTCTTGGATTTACTTTATCTATCATTGATCTTCTTGGATTTACTTTATCTATCATTGATCTTCTTGGATTTACTTTATCTATCATTGATCATCTTGGATTTACTTTATCTATCATTGATC
Organism: Archivesica marissinica; assembly: GCA_014843695.1. Lineage (NCBI taxonomy): Eukaryota > Metazoa > Mollusca > Bivalvia > Venerida > Vesicomyidae > Archivesica > Archivesica marissinica. Next base: position 50,864,408 of record CM026393.1, read on the forward strand.
ATCTTGGATTTACTTTATCTATCATTGATCATCTTGGATTTACTTTATCTATCATTGATCATCTTGGATTTACTTTATCTATCATTGATCATCTTGGATTTACTTTATCTATCATTTATCTTCTTGGATTTACTAACGTTACATATACTTTGAATGCAAACATGAACTATTTACTTATATTGTAGCGTCCTCTCCGAGACCTATTCATCCAGGATTGGCATGACTCTGTGCTATATGTATAATCTTTCTATAGCATATTTAAAATGTCATTTAAATACGAACTATTCCAGAAGACAGTCACCACCGCAACTGGGAAGAGTCAGCCACTGACGAATACGGATGAAGATGGTCGTAAAGCTCGGGTGATCAGCTATGTGGATAAGCTAATCCACAAGGAGTGCATGAAGCAAGGGTATGTCACGGAGGAGACCATAGGAAAAGGCACATACGGTACTGTTAAAGTCGCGACGGTGTTGCCATCAACATTAGCCAGATTTCCAGAAATGGCTGAAGAGACTGACAGTGATGGAATTGTCAAGGTAAATATATCAAAAGAATTGATAAACGTCCATCATATAAACATAACAATGTAGTGATTAGAATTTAGTTCAAAATAAATTCGACCCGAGTATTTAGATGTTTCATTTTACATTTACTGTAGTTCAAATCATTGTCCGGCAGAATGTAATTTGAAATAGGAATGACCTTGACGTGAACAAGCCGTACCGTACCTTGTGCTATAGGGGAGGGGGCGACATATGTTTACGTGATTGACCTTGACGTGAACAAGCCGTACCGTACCTTGTGCTATATGGGGAGGGGGCGACATTGTTTACGTGATTGACCTTGACGTGAACAAGCCGTACCGTACCTTGTGCTATATGGGGAGGGGGCGACATTGTTTACGTGATTGACCTTGACGGAACAAGCCGTACCGTACCTTGTGCTATAGGGGAGGGGCGACTATTTACGTGATTGACCTTGACGTGAACAAGCCGTACCGTACCTTGTGCTATATGGGGGGGCGACATTGTTTACGTGATTGACCTAGACGTGATCAACCGTACCGTACTTCTGCTATTTGTGTGTGGGGGGGGGGGGTGGCGACATATGTTCACATGATCGACATTGACATGAACAAGCCGTACCGTACCTTCTGCTATATGGCGGGAGGGGGGTGGCGACACTTGTTCACGTGATTGACCTTGACGTGAACAAGCCGTACCGTACCTTGTGCTATATGGGGGGGGGGGGCGACATATGTTCACATGCATGCCCTTGACGTGAACAAGCCGTACCGTACCTTCTGCTATATGGGGGTGGGGGACACATGTTCACGTGATTGACATTGACGTGAACAAGTCGTACCGTACCTTGTGCTTATGTATATCAGTATTATCGTGATAGCTGTTTGCAGTAACTGATATGAAACAATATTAGTAGATCGTTTTGTAGGAGTTAAGCTATAAATATGTTCATTTAAAACGAGACAGGACAAGTTTAAAGTTTTAAAGAAAGAATTAGTTGGTTTAAACAGTATTTATTCCAATACATTTACATGTATAACACAAACAAATGTTGCAAATTACATAAATTGTGAATGGTTTGGATTGGAAAACAAGTTTTCAGAAAACTTATATTAATTCCTCTCTAAAGAATTAGTTGTATGTACATCTAGAGACTAGATGTACCATCTGAAATCTGCGTTAACTACTTATTGTATGAGGCTATATTCGGGAGGTAACACTGACATAAATACCACAAAGGAGCCGCCAACGATTGCTTTCCTTTGCAGACGAAACATTGTCTCGAAACATTTTCTTGTATGATCAAGAAATAAAATCATTGATCAATTGTAATATCGCATAAAGCGTCTGTAATTTGTGATCAATCGGATGTCTGAACAAGTCCAAGCGGTGACATCGTGTAATTTATATCAACTGTGAGAAAATATAATGATCGGTCCATGAGCAAGTATTTGCTAGTATTTTAGATTTGGATACTTGATTTGTAAGTGTGATGTTCTTCTTCATATATATTGTGTGCACACTTGTCTCGTGCGTGTTTTCTATTAGCGATTCGCAACATTGTGCAATTTAAAAATGTGTTATATCACGCGCAGTTAAATGAGAATACATACATGTATGTAAAATGAACGATATTTCTCTGTGAGCATAGTCACATGGAATGACATTCATCACACCCATACAGTCATCCTACTCATCTTACTGGGCGGCTGAACATCTGCTTGTTGCATTTTTATCTCAGTTTATAGAGCTCACTTTTAGAGCAGTATAGCACAAGTCGGTCTATTGTGGTATAGAAGACAACCCACATTTCCTGGGCAGAAATCAGTACTAAATTATCTAACATCCGGTTACGACTGATAACTTTCTCACATATAATTTTATCTCTCACGTAAACTGTCTTAACCTTAGCATTGTAGTTCTTACTAATAGCAGCAACTGCCAGTGACAAATCACCACATCCCACTCAAGTCCAGCATTACATACAAATACACCGTAGCCTAGTGGGTAAAGCGTCCGCCTACGGAGCGGGAGGTCAACGGTTCGAACCTCGTAAGTAGTTCATTCTGATATGGCCTGTTGGTCAGCCTCCAACAAGTTGAATACTGATTATAGATTGCCTCTATTAGCCGGGCATACAATACTAGGGTTTGTACGAGGCATACGTTAGAATTGCCTCTATTAGCCGGGCATACAATACTAGGGTACGTAGGAGGCATACGTTAGAACTGCCTCTATTAGCCGGGCATACAATACTAGGGTTTGTACGAGGCATACGTTAGAATTGCCTCTATTAGCCGGGCATACAATACTAGGGTACGTAGGAGGCATACGTTAGAATTGCCTCTATTAGCCGGGCATACAATACTAGGGTTTGTACGAGGCATACGTTAGAATTGCCTCTATTAGCCGGGCATACAATACTAGGGTACGTAGGAGGCATACGTTAGTATTGCCTCTATTAGCCGGGCATACAATACTAGGGTACGTAGGAGGCATACGTTAGAATTGCCTCTATTAGCCGGGCATACAATACTAGGGTGTGTACGAGGCATACGTTAGAATTGCCTCTATTAGCCGGGCATACACTACTAGGGTTTGTACGAGGCATACGTTAGCACTGCCTCTATTAGCCGGGCATACAATACTAGGGTACGTAGGAGGCATACGTTAGTATTGCCTCTATTAGCCGGGCATACAATACTAGGGTACGTAGGAGGCATACGTTAGAATTGCCTCTATTAGCCGGGCATACAATACTAGGGTACGTAGGAGGAATACGTTAGCATTGCCTCTATTAGCCGGGCATACAATACTAGGGTTTGTACGAGGCATACGTTAGAATTGCCTCTATTAGCCGGGCATACAATACTAGGGTGTGTACGAGGCATAGGTTAGAATTGCCTCTATTAGCCGGGCATACAATACCAGGGTTTGTACGAGGCATACGTTAGAATTGCCTCTATTAGCCGGGCATACAATACCAGGGTGTGTACGAGGCATACATTAGAACTGCCTCTATTAGCCGGGCATACAATACTAGGGTACGTAGGAGGCATACGTTAAAATTGCCTGCCCCTTTCAGTAAGGATAACACTTTACTTTACATTTACTTTATATACATACATGCATGCTATAAAACTGACTCTTTTCTTATAATGTTCAGGTCGCTATAAAGATAATTAACAGGAGGAAAGTACCGCCGGCATATTTGACCACTATGCTTCCCCAGGAATTGGCTAGCCTCTCTCATCTGCCACGTCACAAGAATGTCGTAAGTGATACCAAATGTGTCTATATTTTTTTCTAGACGGATATAAATTGTACCTCTAAGGCACGTGCATGCTTTCGTTTTGGTGTCAGTATATATGTCGTCAGATACTGTCACACCTCTCTTTCGAGTATTATGGACAGGAGTGCGTGCCAGTTAGTAATAGAAAATATAAAACACTACGTGTAATGTTGCTTGCAGATAGTGCGTGTGGTAAATAACTAACACATAACGTGGAATGTTGCTTGCATATAGTGCGTGTGGTAAATAACTAACATATAACGTGGAATGTTGCTTGCAGATAGTGCGTGTGGTAAATAACTAACATATAACGTGGAATGTTGCTTGCAGATAGTGCGTGTGGTAAATAACTAACACATAACGTGGAATGTTGCTTGCAGATAGTGCGTGTGGTAAATAACTAACATATAACGTGGAATTTTGCTTGCAGATAGTGCGTGTGGTAAATAACTAACATATAGCGTGGAATGTTGCTTGCAGATAGTGTGTGTGGTAAATAACTAACATATAGCGTGTAATGTTGCTTGCAGATAGTGCGTGTGGTAAATAACTAACATATAGTGTGGAATGTTGCTTGCAGATAGTGCGTGTGGTAAATAACTAACATATAACGTGGAATGTTGCTTGCAGATAGTGCGTGTGGTAAATAACTAACATCTATGAACAATCACGCTAAGTAATTTTACTGAACAGTCGTGCTAGCTAGCTATCTCTATGAACAATCAGGCTATGTAATTTTACTGTACAGTCGTGCTAGCTAGCTAGCTATCTCTATGAACAATCAGGCTATGTAATTGTACTGAACAGTCGTGCTAGCTTGCTATCTCTACGAACAATCAGGCTATGTAATTGTACTGAACAGTCGTGCTAGCTATCTCTATGAACAATCAGGCTAAGTAATTGTACTGAACAGTCGTGCTAGCTTGCTATCTCTACGAACAATCAGGCTATGTAATTTTACTGTGCATTCGTGCTAGCTAGCTATCTCTACGAACAATCAGGCTATGTAATTTTACTGTACAGTCGTGCTAGCTAGCTATCTCTATGAACAATCAGGCTATGTAATGTTACTGAACAGTCGTGCTAGCTAGCTATCTCTACGAACAATCAGGCTATGTAATTTTACTGTACAGTCGTGCTAGCTAGCTATCTCTATGAACAGTCGTGCTAGCTAGCTATCTCTATGAACAGTCGTGCTAGCTAGTTATCTCTATGAACAGTCGTGCTAGCTAGCTATCTCTATGAACAGTCGTGCTAGCTAGCTATCTCTATGAACAGTCGTGCTAGCTAGCTATCTCTATGAATAATCGTGCTAGCTAGCTATCTCTATGAACAGTCGTGCTAGCTAGCTATCTCTATGAACAATCGTGCTAGCTAGCTATCTCTATGAACAGTCTTGCTAGCTAGCTATCTCTATGAACAGTCGTGCTAGCTTTCTATATGAACAGTCGTGCTAGCTTTCTCTATGAACAGTCGTGCTAGCTTTCTATATGAACAGTCGTGCTAGCTTTCTATATGAACAGTCGTGCTAGCTAGCTATCTCTATGAACAGTCGTGCTAGCTAGCTATCTCTATGAACAGTCGTGCTACCTAGCTATCTCTATGAACAGTCGTGCTAGCTAGCTATCTCTATGAACAGTCGTGCTAGCTAGCTATCTCTATGAACAGTCGTGCTAGCTAGCTATCTCTATGCTAAGCATACATGTATCTCTTGCTATTACCATTCTCATTGTACAGAATTATGTAATGCTAAATTGGCAAAATTCGAGAGAGGTTAATTAAGTATCATTTTATTACAAAATCACAATACTTGCGGAAAGTCTAAAATAAATCATGCGCCAACTAATGAAAATATAAGAACGTATTGTTACAGATTAAAACTAAAAGCTATACTGCAACGGAAGTTGATATTGTGTGAACTATATCGAATGTAATCCAGAAAGTCATGGATTAAAAAAAACCCGAAATGGCATCACGATTATTATAGAAACACACATTATAATTGAATTGCGCCTAGCGTTCATAGCTCACATTGCAAATCAGATCGTGGTTACATGTGTCGGCTTCTGATATTTCAGGTGCACATGTTCGAGCACTTTCAGACGAACAGCTGTGACTACATGGTGACAGAGTATTGTAATGGGACCTTAGGTGAGCTAATCGACGACAGGCTCAATGATGGCTTCAAGGGGATAAATGAAGATGTGGCCAAACAAATGTTTAGGATGATTACGCAAGGAATGCATCACATACATGCCCACGGCATAGTGCATAGGTACTCCTTATATTCCTTACAGAACATACATGGCCACGCATAGTCATAGGTATTCCTTACAGAACACATGCCCACATAGTAACAAACACATGCCCACGCATAGTGCATAGGTATTTCCTTACAGAACACATGCCCACGGCATAGTGCATAGGTACTCCTTATATTCCTTACAGAACATACATGCCCACGGCATAGTGCATAGGTACTCCTTATATTCCTTACAGAACATACATGCCCACGGCATAGTGCATAGGTACTCCTTATATTCCTTACAGAACATACATGCCCACGGCATAGTGCATAGGTACTCCTTATATTCCTTACAGAACATACATGCCCACGGCATAGTGCATAGGTACTCCTTATATTCCTTACAGAACATACATGCCCACGGCATAGTGCATAGGTACTCCTTATATTCCTTACAGAACATACATGCCCACGACATAGTGCATAGGTACTCGTTATATTCCTTACAGAACATACATGCCCACGACATAGTGCATAGGTACTCCTTATATTCCTTACAGAACATACATGCCCACGACATAGTGCATAGGTACTCCTTATATTCCTTACAGAACATACATGCCCACGACATAGTGCATAGGTACTCATTATATTCCTTACAGAACATACATGCCCACGGCATAGTGCATAGGTACTCCTTATATTCCTTACAGAACATACATGCCCACGGCATAGTGCATAGGTACTCCTTATATTCCTTACAGAACATACATGCCCACGACATAGTGCATAGGTACTCCTTATATTCCTTACAGAACATACATGCCCACGGCATAGTGCATAGGTACTCCTTATATTCCTTACAGAACATACATGCCCACGACATAGTGCATAGGTACTCCTTATATTCCTTACAGAACATACATGCCCACGGCATAGTGCATAGGTACTCCTTATATTCCTTACAGAACATACATGCCCACGGCATAGTGCATAGGTACTCCTTATATTCCTTACAGAACATACATGCCCACGGCATAGTGCATAGGTACTCCTTATATTCCTTACAGAACATACATGCCCACGGCATAGTGCATAGGTACTCCTTATATTCCTTACAGAACATACATGCCCACGGCATAGTGCATAGGTACTCCTTATATTCCTTACAGAACATACATGCCCACGGCATAGTGCATAGGTACTCCTTATATTCCTTACAGAACATACATGCCCACGGCATAGTGCATAGGTACTCCTTATATTCCTTACAGAACATACATGCCCACGGCATAGTGCATAGGTACTCCTTATATTCCTTACAGAACGCACATGCCCACGACATAGTGCATAGGTACTCCTTATATTCCTTACAGAACACACATGCCCACGACATAGTGCATAGGTACTCCTTATATTCCTTACAGAACGCACATGCCCACGACATAGTGCATAGGTACTCCTTATATTCCTTACAGAACGCACATGCCCACGACATAGTGCATAGGTACTCCTTATATTCCTTACAGAACGCACATGCCCACGACATAGTGCATAGGTACTCCTTATATTCCTTACAGAACGCACATGCCCACGACATAGTGCATAGGTACTCCTTATATTCCTTACAGAACGCACATGCCCACGACATAGTGCATAGGTACTCCTTATATTCCTTACAGAACGCACATGCCCACGACATAGTGCATAGGTACTCCTTATATTCCTTACAGAACGCACATGCCCACGACATAGTGCATAGGTACTCCTTATATTCCTTACAGAACGCACATGCCCACGACATAGTGCATAGGTACTCCTTATATTCCTTACAGAACGCACATGCCCACGACATAGTGCATAGGTACTCCTTATATTCCTTACAGAACGCACATGCCCACGACATAGTGCATAGGTACTCCTTATATTCCTTACAGAACGCACATGCCCACGACATAGTGCATAGGTACTCCTTATATTCCTTACAGAACATACATGCCCACGGCATAGTGCATAGGTACTCCTTATATTCCTTACAGAACATACATGCCCACGACATAGTGCATAGGTACTCCTTATATTCCTTACAGAACATACATGCCCACGGCATAGTGCATAGGTACTCCTTATATTCCTTACAGAACATACATGCCCACGACATAGTGCATAGGTACTCCTTATATTCCTTACAGAACATACATGCCCACGGCATAGTGCATAGGTACTCCTTATATTCCTTACAGAACATACATGCCCACGACATAGTGCATAGGTACTCCTTATATTCCTTACAGAACATACATGCCCACGGCATAGTGCATAGGTACTCCTTATATTCCTTACAGAACATACATGCCCACGACATAGTGCATAGGTACTCCTTATATTCCTTACAGAACATACATGCCCACGGCATAGTGCATAGGTACTCCTTATATTCCTTACAGAACATACATGCCCACGACATAGTGCATAGGTACTCCTTATATTCCTTACAGAACATACATGCCCACGACATAGTGCATAGGTACTCCTTATATTCCTTACAGAACATACATGCCCACGACATAGTGCATAGGTACTCCTTATATTCCTTACAGAACATACATGCCCACGACATAGTGCATAGGTACTCCTTATATTCCTTACAGAACATACATGCCCACGGCATAGTGCATAGGTACTCCTTATATTCCTTACAGAACATACATGCCCACGACATAGTGCATAGGTACTCCTTATATTCCTTACAGAACATACATGCCCACGACATAGTGCATAGGTACTCCTTATATTCCTTACAGAACATACATGCCCACGACATAGTGCATAGGTACTCCTTATATTCCTTACAGAACATACATGCCCACGACATAGTGCATAGGTACTCCTTATATTCCTTACAGAACATACATGCCCACGACATAGTGCATAGGTACTCCTTATATTCCTTACAGAACGCACATGCCCACGACATAGTGCATAGGTACTCCTATTATTCCTTACAGAAAGCAGTTTTCCAATAAATATTGTTGCGTGCTTAGATTATGTTATGAATGTTGAAAATGTTCCTGAATTTAGAAAATTATGTATGTTTTATGTGTTATGTACATATCGAGAGAATGCGATATCAGTATTCCCATGCAGTAATTGTTGTATAACTTACGGTACATATTGAGAGAATGCGGTATCAATATTCCCATGCAGTAATTGTTGTATAACTTACGGTACATATTGAGAGAATGCGGTATCAGTATTCGCATGCAGTAATTGTTGTATAACTTACGGTACATATTGAGAGAATGCGGTATCAATATTCCCATGCAGTAATTGTTGTATAACTTACGGTACATATTGAGAGAATGCGGTATCAGTATTCACATGCAGTAATTGTTGTATAACTTACGGTACATATTGAGAGAATGCGGTATCAATATTCACATGCAGTAATTGTTGTATAACTTACGGTACATATTGAGAGAATGCGGTATCAATATTCACATGCAGTAATTGTTGTATAACTTACGGTACATATTGAGAGAATGTGGTACCAGTATTCACATGCAGTAATATTATACATTTAATTATAAATCATTATTTATTGTACAAGTTGCCTCGTTATATCATGATGTGTTGTTATATACTACATAGTGTCATGTTTACATGAAATGTGAGAACTAAATTGAATTGAATTGAATTGCTTTGATTGAACATTTATTAAACTCTTTGTTCTTTGATATTGTAGTTGTTGTTGTTGTTGTTAACCAACTAAACAAGGAGGAGTTCGCTGTTATGTGGCTATACATTTCTTGTGTGACTTGTAAACAAAGGAGGAGTTCGCTGTTATGTGGCTATACATTTCTTGTGTGACTGAAACAAACCACACACCAAACAAAAACCCATAGAACAAAGGAGGAGTTCGCTGTTATATGGTTATACATTCTCTTGTGTGACTTGTAGAACAAAGGAGGAGTTCGCTGTTATGTGGCTATGCATTCTCTTGTGTGACTTGTAGAACAAAGGAGGAGTACGCTGTTATGTGGCTATACATTCTCTTGTGTGACTAGCAGAACAAAGGAGGAGTTCGCTGTTATGTGGCTATACATTCTCTTGTGTGACTTGTAGAACAAAGGAGGAGTTCGCTGTTATGTGGCTATACATTCTATTGTGTTACGTGTAGAACAACGGAGGAGTTCGCTGTTATGTGGCTATACATTCTCTTGTGTGACTTGTAGAACAAAGGAGGAGTTCGCTGTTATGTGGCTATACATTCTCTTGTTTGACTAGTAGAACAAAGGAGGAGTTCGCTGTTATGTGGCTATACATTCTCGTGTGTGACTTGTAGAACAAAGGAGGAGTTCCCTGTTATGTGGCTATACATTCTCGTGTGTGAATTGTAGAACAAAGGAGGAGTTTCCTGTTATGTGGCTATACATTCTCGTGTGTGAATTGTAGAACGAAGGAGGAGTTCCCTGTTATGTGGCTATACATTCTCTTGTGTGAATTGTAGAACAACGGAGGAGTTCCCTGTTATGTGGCTATACATTCTCGTGTGTGAATTGTAGAACAAAGGAGGAGTTCCCTGTTATGTGGCTATACATTCTCTTGTGTGAATTGTAGAACAAAGGAGGAGTTCCCTGTTATGTGGCTATACATTCTCTTGTGTGAATTGTAGAACAAAGGAGGAGTTCGCTGTTATGTGGCTATGCATTCTCTTGTGTGACTTGTAGAACAAAGGAGGAGTTCGCTGTTATGTGGCTATACATTCTCTTGTGTGACTTGTAGAACAAAGGAGGAGTACGCTGTTATGTGGCTATACATTCTCTTGTGTGACTTGTAGAACAAAGGAGGAGTCGCTGTTATGTGGCTATACATTCTCTGTTGACTGTAGAACAAAGAGGAGTTCGCTGTTATGTGGCTATACATTCTCTTGTTTGACTAGTAGAACAAAGGAGGAGTTCGCTGTTATGTGGCTATACATTATATTGTGTGACTTGTAGAACAAAGGAGGAGTTCGCTGTTATGTGGCTATACATTCTCGTGTGTGACTTGTAGAACAATGGAGGAGTTCGCTGTTATGTGGCTATGCATTCTATTGTGTGACTTGTAGAACAAAGGAGGAGTTCGCTGTTATGTGGCTATACATTCTCTTGTGTGACTTGTAGAACAAAGGAGGAGTTCGCTGTTATGTGGCTATACATTCTCTTGTGTGACTTGTAGAACAAAGGAGGAGTTCGCTGTTATGTGGCTATACATTCTCTTGTGTGACTTGTAGAACAAAGGAGGAGTTCGCTGTTATGTGGCTATACATTCTCTTGTGTGACTTGTAGAACAAAGGAGGAGTTCGCTGTTATGTGGCTATACATTCTCTTGTGTGACTTGTAGAACAAAGGAGGAGTTCGCTGTTATGTGGCTATACATTCTCTTGTGTGACTTGTAGAACAAAGGAGGAGTTCGCTGTTATGTGGCTATGCATTCTCTTGTGTGACTTGTAGAACAAAGGAGGAGTTCGCTGTTATGTGGCTATACATTCTCTTGTGTGACTTGTAGAACAAAGGAGGAGTTCGCTGTTATGTGGCAATACATTCTCTTGTGTGACTAGCAGAACAAAGGAGGAGTTCGCTGTTATGTGGCTATACATTCTCTTGTGTGACTTGTAGAACAAAGGAGGAGTTCGCTGTTATGTGGCTATACATTATCTTGTTTGACTAGTAGAACAAAGGAGGAGTTCGCTGTTATGTGGCTATACATTCTCGTGTGTGACTTGTAGAACAAAGGAGGAGTTCGCTGTTATGTGGCTATACATTCTCTTGTGTGACTTGTAGAACAAAGGAGGAGTTCGCTGTTATGTGGCTATACATTCTCGTGTGTGACTTGTAGAACAATGGAGGCGTTCGCTGTTATGTGGCTATGCATTCTATTGTGTGACTTGTAGAACAAAGGAGGAGTTCGCTGTTATGTGGCTATACATTCTCTTGTGTGACTTGTAGAACAAAGGAGGAGTTCGCTGTTATGTGGCTATACATTCTCGTGTGTGACTTGTAGAACAAAGGAGGAGTTCGCTGTTATGTGGCTATACATTCTCTTGTGTGAACTTGTAGAACAAAGGAGGAGTTCGCTGTTATGTGGCTATACATTCTCTTGTGTGACTTGTAGAACAAAGGAGGAGTTCGCTGTTATGTGGCTATACATTCTCGTGTGTGACTTGTAGAACAAAGGAGGAGTTCGCTGTTATGTGGTTATACATTCTCTTGTGTGACTTGTAGAACAAAGGAGGAGTTCGCTGTTATGTGGCTATACATTCTCTTGTGTGACTTGTAGAACAAAGGAGGAGTTCGCTGTTATGTGGCTATACATTCTCTTGTGTGACTTGTAGAACAAAGGAGGAGTTCGCTGTTATGTGGCTATACATTCTCTTGTGTGACTTGTAGAACAAAGGAGGAGTTCGCTGTTATGTGGCTATACATTCTCTTGTGTGACTTGTAGAACAAAGGAGGAGTTCGCTGTTATGTGGCTATACATTCTCTTGTGTGACTTGTAGAACAAAGGAGGAGTTCGCTGTTATGTGGCTATACATTCTCTTGTGTGACTTGTAGAACAAAGGAGGAGTTCGCTGTTATGTGGCTATACATTCTCTTGTGTGACTTGTAGAACAAAGGAGGAGTTCGCTGTTATGTGGCTATACATTCTCTTGTTTGACTAGTAGAACAAAGGAGGAGTTCGCTGTTATGTGGCTATACATTCTCTTGTGTGACTTGTAGAACAAAGGAGGAGTTCGCTGTTATGTGGCTATACATTCTCGTGTGTGACTTGTAGAACAAAGGAGGAGTTCGCTGTTATGTGGCTATACATTCTCTTGTGTGACTTGTAGAACAAAGGAGGAGTTCGCTGTTATGTGGCTATACATTCTCTTGTGTGACTTGTAGAACAAAGGAGGAGTTCGCTGTTATGTGGCTATACATTCTCTTGTGTGACTTGTAGAACAAAGGAGGAGTTCGCTGTTATGTGGCTATACATTCTCTTGTGTGACTTGTAGAACAAAGGAGGAGTTCGCTGTTATGTGGCTATACATTCTCTTGTGTGACTTGTAGAACAAAGGAGGAGTTCGCTGTTATGTGGCTATACATTCTCTTGTGTGACTTGTAGAACAAAGGAGGAGTTCGCTGTTATGTGGCTATACATTCTCTTGTGTGACTTGTAGAACAAAGGAGGAGTTCGCTGTTATGTGGCAATACATTCTCTTGTGTGACTTGTAGAACAAAGGAGGAGTTCGCTGTTATGTGGCTATACATTCTCTTGTGTGACTTGTAGAACAAAGGAGGAGTTCGCTGTTATGTGGCTATGCATTCTATTGTGTGACGTGCAGAACAAAGGAGGAGTTCGCTGTTATGTGGCTATACATTATCTTGTTTGACTAGTAGAACAAAGGAGGAGTTCGCTGTTATGTGGCTATACATTCTCGTGTGTGACTTGTAGAACAAAGGAGGAGTACGCTGTTATGTGGCTATACATTCTCTTGTTTGACTGGTAGAACAAAGGAGGAGTTCGCTGTTATGTGGCTATACATTCTCGTGTGACTTGTAGAACAAAGGAGGAGTTCGCTGTTATGTGGCTATGCATTCTATGTGTGACTTGTAGAACAAAGGAGGAGTTCGCTGTTATGTGGCTATACATTCTCTTGTGTGACTTGTAGAACAAAGGAGGAGTTCGCTGTTATGTGGCTATACATTCTCTTGTGTGACTTGTAGAACAAAGGAGGAGTTCGCTGTTATGTGGCTATACATTCTCTTGTGTGACTTGTAGAACAAAGGAGGAGTTCGCTGTTATGTGGCTATACATTCTCGTGTGTGACTTGTAGAACAAAGGAGGAGTTCGCTGTTATGTGGCTATACATTCTCTTGTGTGACTTGTAGAACAAAGGAGGAGTTCGCTGTTATGTGGCTATACATTCTCTTGTGTGACTTGTAGAACAAAGGAGGAGTTCGCTGTTATGTGGCTATACATTCTCGTGTGTGACTTGTAGAACAAAGGAGGAGTTCGCTGTTATGTGGTTATACATTCTCTTGTGTGACTTGTAGAACAAAGGAGGAGTTCGCTGTTATGTGGCTATACATTCTCTTGTGTGACTTGTAGAACAAAGGAGGAGTTCGCTGTTATGTGGCTATACATTCTCTTGTGTGACTTGTAGAACAAAGGAGGAGTTCGCTGTTATGTGGTTATACATTCTCTTGTGTGACTTGTAGAACAAAGGAGGAGTTCGCTGTTATGTGGCTATGCATTCTCTTGTGTGATTTGTAGAACAAAGGAGGAGTTCGCTGTTATGTGGGTATGCATTCTCTTGTGTGATTTGTGGAACAAAGGAGGAGTTTGCTGTTATGTGGCTATACATTCTCGTGTGTGACTTGTAGAACAAAGAAGGAGTTCGCTGTTATGTGGCTATACATTCTCTTGTGTTACATGTAGAACAACGGAGGAGTTAGCAGTTATGTGGCTATACATTCTCTTGTGTGACTTGTAGAACAAAGGAGGAGTTCGCTGTTATGTGGCTATACATTCTCTTGTTTGACTAGTAGAACAAAGGAAGAGTTCGCTGTTATGTGACTATACATTCTCCTGTGTGACTTGTAGAACAAAGGAGAAGTTCGCTGTTATGTGGCTATACATTCTCTTGTGTGACTTGTAGAACAAAGGAGGAGTTCGCTGCTATGTGGCTATACATTCTCGTGTGTGACCTGTAGAACAATGGAGGCGTTCGCTGTTATGTGGCTATGCATTCTATTGTGTGACTTGTAGAACAAAGGAGGAGTTCGCTGTTATGTGGCTATACATTCTCGTGTGTAACTTGTAGAACAAAGGAGGAGTTCGCTGTTATGTGGCTATACATTATTTTGTGTGACTTGTAGAACAAAGGAGGAGTTCGCTGCAATGTGGCTATACATTCTCTTGTGTGACTTGTAGAACAAAGGAGGAGTTCGCTGTTATGTGGCTATACATTCTCTTGTGTGACTTGTAGAACAAAGGAGGAGTTCGCTGTTATGTGGCTATACATTCTCTTGTGTGACTTGTAGAACAAAGGAGGAGTTCGCTGTTATGTGGTTATACATTCTCTTGTGTGACTTGTAGAACAAAGGAGGAGTTCGCTGTTATGTGGTTATACATTCTCTTGTGTGACTTGTAGAACAAAGGAGGAGTTCGCTGTTATGTGGTTATACATTCTCTTGTGTGACGTGTAGAACAAAGGAGGAGTTCGCTGTTATGTGGCTATACATTCTCGTGTGTGACTTGTAGAACAAAGGATGAGTTCGCTGTTATGTGGTTATACATTCTCTTATGTGACTTGTAGAACAAAGGAGGAGCTCGCTGCTAAGTGGCTATACATTCTCTTGTGTGACTTGTAGAACAAAGGAGGAGTTCGCTGTTATGTGGCTATACATTCTCTTGTTTGACTAGTAGAACAAAGGAGGAGTTCGCTGTTATGTGGCTATACATTCTCGTATGTGACTTGTAGAACAAAGGAGGAGTATGCTGTTATGTGGCTATACATTCTCTTGTTTGACTAGTAGAACAAAGGAGGAGTTCGCTGTTATGTGGCTATACATTCTCGTGTGTGACTTGTAGAACAATGGAGGCGTTCGCTGTTATGTGGCTATGCATTCTATTGTGTGACTTGTAGAACAAAGGAGGATTTCGCTGTTATGTGGCTATACATTTTCTTGTGTGACTAGTAGAACAAAGGAGGAGTTCGCTGTTATGTGGCTATACATTCTCGTGTGTGACTTGTAGAACAAAGGAGGAGTTCGCTGTTATGTGGCTATACATTCTCTTGTGTGACTTGTAGAACAAACTAGGAGTTCGCTGCTATGTGGCTATACATTCTCTTGTGTGACTTGTAGAACAAAGGAGGAGTTCGCTGTTATGTGGCTATGCATTCTCTTGTGTGACTTGTAGAACAAAGGATGAGTTCGCTGTTATGTGGCTATACATTCTCTTGTGTGACGTGTAGAACAAAGGAGGAGTTCGCTGTTATGTGGCTATACATTCTCGTGTGTGACTTGTAGAACAAAGGATGCGTTCGCTGTTATGTGGTTATACATTCTCTTATGTGACTTGTAGAACAAAGGAGGAGCTCGCTGTTATGTGGCTATACATTCTCTTGTGTGACTTGTAGAACAAAGGAGGAGTTCGCTGTTATGTGGCTATACATTCTCTTGTGTGACTTGTAGAACAAAGGAGGAGTTCGCTGTTATGTGGTTATACATTCTCTTGTGTGACTTGTAGAACAAAGGAGGAGTTCGCTGTTATGTGGCTATACATTCTCGTGTGTGACTTGTAGAACAAAGGAGGAGTTCGCTGTTATGTGGTACATTCTCTTGTGTGACTTGTAGAACAAAGGAGGAGTTCGCTGTTATGTGGCTATACATTCTCTTGTGTGACTTGTAGAACAAAGGAGGAGTTCGCTGTTATGTGGCTATACATTCTTTTGTGACTTGTAGAACAAAGGAGGAGTTCGCTGTTATGTGGCTATACATTCTCTTGTGTGACTTGTAGAACAAAGGAGGAGTTCGCTGTTATGTGGTTATACATTCTCTTGTGTGACTTGTAGAACAAAGGAGGAGTTCGCTGTTATGTGGTTATACATTCTCTTGTGTGACTTGTAGAACAAAGGAGGAGTTCGCTGTTATGTGGTTATACATTCTCTTGTGTGACGTGTAGAACAAAGGAGGAGTTCGCTGTTATGTGGCTATACATTCTCGTGTGTGACTTGTAGAACAAAGGATGAGTTCGCTGTTATGTGGTTATACATTCTCTTATGTGACTTGTAGAACAAAGGAGGAGCTCGCTGCTAAATGGCTATACATTCTCTTGTTTGACTAGTAGAACAAAGGAGGAGTTCGCTGTTATGTGGCTATACATTATATTGTGTGACTTGTAGAACAAATGAGGAGTTCGCAGTTATGTGGCTATACATTCTCTTGTGTGACTTGTAGAACAAAGGAGGAG
>CM026393.1:50882472-50894972 GCA_014843695.1 Archivesica marissinica
GACCGAAATGTTTGGTTTAACAGTGCATCAAAACAATTAGTTTTTGCTATATGGCGACAACTGGGACCGAAATGTTTGGTTTAACAGTGCATCAAAACAATTAGTTTTTGCTATATGGCGCCAACTGGGACCGAAATGTTTGGTTTAACAGTGCATCAAAACAATTAGTTTTTGCTATATGGCACAAACTGGACCGAAATGTTTGGTTTAACAGTGCATCAAAACAATTAGTTTTTGCTATATGGCGACAACTGGGACCGAAATGTTTGGTTTAACAGTGCATCAAAACAATTAGTTTTTGCTATATGGCGCCAACTGGGACCGAAATGTTTGGTTTAACAGTGCATCAAAACAATTAGTTTTTGCTATATGGCGCCAACTGGGACCGAAATGTTTGGTTTAACAGTGCATCAAAACAATTAGTTTTTGCTATATGGTGCCAACTGGGACCGAAATGTTTGGTTTAACAGTGCATCAAAACAATTAGTTTTTGCTATATGGCGCCAACTGGGACCGAAATGTTTGGTTTAACAGTGCATCAAAACAATTAGTTTTTGCTATATGGCGCCAACTGGGACCGAAATGTTTGGTTTAACAGTGCATCAAAACAATTAGTTTTTGCTATATGGCGCCAACTGGGACCGAAATGTTTGGTTTAACAGTGCATCAAAACAAGTAGTTTTTGCTATATGGCACCAACTGGGACCGAAATGCTGGCGTTAACAGTGCATCAAAACAAGTAGTTTTTGCTATATGGCACCAACTGGGACCGAAATGTTGGCGTTAACAGTGCATCAGTTTAACAGTGCATCAGTACAATTCAAGTTATCGCTATATGGTGCCAACTGGGACCGAAATGTTTGGTTTAACAGTGCGTCCATACAATTCAAGTTATCACAATATGGCGCCTACATGATTGAAACATAATAATGTACAAACTTAATAAATACATTTCATAAACACACAATTACAGATTACAACATTTCTATGGCTCAACCAATCACAACATTTCTATGGCTCAACCAATCACAACATTTCTATGGCTCAACCAATCACAACATTTCTATGGCTCAACCAATCACAACATTTCTATGGCTCAACCAATCATTTTTGGTTGAAGCCTGAGTTAGAGAATTGTGAATGATATGTTAGAAGCTATTTGAAGAACCATCATGTTGATCAGGCAATAAGCAGGGTTCCCTCTGAATATTTTGTCTGCGCCAATTGAAAAAAACTGGAGCAAATTTGAAAAACTTGTAACCAACTAAGAGCCAGATAGTTCACGGATAAATGTTTGAATCCATGTAATTGAACGTATTATTTTTGTTATCGCAATTGGCGACAGACAGCACAAACCCTGTATAATGAGCAGACACACAACATTGTGCATATAACTTCGATGTCTAAATATGAACTTAACACTGAATCGGCCCGGCTCAAAGTGACGCTCTGCATATGGTAGTGATGTGGTGAACAGCTATGCCAAGCGTACATGTCAATCAATCATACCACGTTGCCTCTCCCTCGTGGCGATGGATTCCATCAGGAATGAGGTCTCGAGAGCGATTAATATAAGTTGTAAGAACTTTTTTCGCAATCGAGCTAAAATAAATTTGTATAAACTAAAATCAATCATACGGTGGTGCAGCTACAGGGCGGGCACAACATATTGTGCACATGACCTTTCACACAATGCGTGACCTTGGATATGAACTTGTATGGCTGACAGTTGCATAATGCACATAATCGTGACATGTTTAACTCTTTGCAGGCTAGCGGTGATCATATGTCGTTATATTTCGGGTTTTACGCCTGCATCAGCACCATTGTGGGCTATATCGCCGGCGGGCAGTTTACCTCAACACCTTTCCTGGGCAGGCTCCAGCGGTTAACCAGTACTTGGGTGCACCAACCTCCGTAAGAAACTGCCAAATTTTTCATATAAATGAGACACGGTCTGAGCGGGGCTCGAACCCGTGACCATCAGTGATGATAGGTTACAGTGGTATACAAGTCAGCGACCGTAACCACTCAACCACGGAGTCGGACAATCATATGTCGTGCAATTTCATTAGAATTGTGTCATAACAACAGAATTCTAATGAATTTCCAGGAAATCTATCCAGAGGTTTCAGCTACAAATAAGAAAAACACATCAATCAATTGTCGTCTGCTACAATTATTTAAACTATTTATAGCCTTTAATTTACCCAGCATGCAAAGAGCTAACAATGAGAGCAAGTTATTACAAAATCCATTATGTTGTTTTCGGCATATACAGCCGGCACATCGAGGTGTGGAACATTCAAGTCTGAGGTCTTCAAGCACTTCAACATTCTATTATTTCAATGTAGCATTTGTGGATCATTCAAGTCTGAGGTCTTCAAGCACTTCAGCATTCTATTATTTCTTGTGTTTGTGGTTTGTTGGGTTTGTTGTTTTTTTTAAAATAGCATTTGTGGATCTGGATCATTCAAGTCCAAAGCCCTCGGCATTCTGTATAGCAAGTATAAGTTTGTATCGTAGTTGCTTTTTGGTTTTGTATGCAGGCAACACCAGCTGGTTAAAACACGTGTGAGCCATCGGTAACCTATAAAGAGAATGGAACATTAACACGAGATTAACAAGGCATACAGAAAATAAATATTAATTATCATTTTTAAACAAGAGGACATTCTGACGACAGCCATATTCCCCTGCCGCTTTAAAGCGACATTACATCGCAAAAAGCAATTAAAATGCATTTGTTCACGTATAAATGCATAGCTACTACACATTCTTCTGAATACATTCGAACACTAACATTGAATCAATAAACACTTAAAATTCAAACTTTTGAAAGTGAAAGTAGGATATCATATAACGGTCATCTACGCTCCTGAATGTATTACGCATGAATGTCGACCCTGTTTACATTATTTTTTCATGTAAACAAACCGCTTATACGACGTTTGTTTATTTGTTGAAATACTCAGTTTTTGAGGCAAATACTTGGAAATAAATTGTACCATGTAATAGCCAATTACATTCTGCAGACATTTGCGTTTTCACCGATATAGTGTCGCTATCACTGTAGCCTGCTGTGCACATCGTCTCCATATGGTTAACAGTTTTACAAACATTTTGGCGGTTCAACAGTTATGGAGCGGACACATAAAATTACAAGAGGGAGAGAGAAGATGGTATGTGGAGTTGTGAGTCTTGCCCAAGGGCACCATGACGGGGTTTAAACTCAATACCTCTGGATAATGAAGCGGACACAACATTCATTACCACAACAGATGAAATCTACTCAGAAATGCTTGTTTATTCGGGTTTTACGCCAGCATCAGCACCATTTTGGGCAAAATTGCCGGTGGGCAGTTTACCTAACAACACTTATTATGCTCTTATTATGCTATTATGCTCCAGCAGTTAACCAGTATTTGGTGCACCAACCTCCGCAAGAAACTGCCATCTTGCAATGTGATAGAGACATACTGTTTATACTTGCAATGTGATAGAGACATACTGTTTATACTTGCAATGTGATAGACACATACTGTTTATACTTGCAATGTGATAGAGACATACTGTTTATACTTGCAATGTGATAGAGACATACTGTTTATACTTGCAATGTGATAGAGACATACTGTTTATTCTTGCAATGTGATAGAGACATACTGTTTATACTTGCAATGTGATAGACACATACTGTTTATACTTGCAATGTGATAGAGACATACTGTTTATATTTGCAATGTGATAGACACATACTGTTTATACTTGCAATGTGATAGAGACATACTGTTTATACTTGCAATGTGATAGAGACATACTGTTTATACTTGCAATGTGATAGAGACATACTGTTTATTCCTGCAATGTGATAGAGACATGCTGTTTATTCTTGCAATGTGATAGAGACATACTGTTTATACTTGCAATGTGATAGACACATACTGTTTATACTTGCAATGTGATAGAGACATACTGTTTATAATTGCAATGTGATAGAGACATACTGTTTATTCTTGCAATGTGATAGAGACATATTGTTTATTCTTGCAATGTGATAGAGACATACTGTTTATACTTGCAATGTGATAGAGACATACTGTTATACTTGCAATGTGATATAGACATACTGTTTATACTTGCATGTGAGAGACATACTGTTTATACTTGCAATGTGATAGAGACATACTGTTTATACTTGCAATGTGATAGAGACATACTGTTTATACTTGCAATGTGATAGAGACATACTGTTTATACTTGCAATGTGATAGAGACATACTGTTTATACTTGCAATGTGATAGAGACATACTGTTTATACATGCAATAAGATAGAGACATACTGTTTATACTTGCAATGTGATAGACACATACTGTTTATACTTGCAATGTGACAGAGACATACTGTTTATACATGCAATAAGATAGAGACATACTGTTTATACTTGCAATGTGATAGAGACATACTGTTTATACTTGCAATGTGATAGAGACATACTGTTTATACTTGCAATGGTTTTATAACGAGTAAAATTACATGATAACATTTTTAGCAATTGCTAGTTATTTTGCATTTTTTAATTGATTTTCGTGAAGTCGTGATAGCGCAGTAATAGTGGGTTCGAAAGGCCTGGAGTTTGCGCCATGCTGGAGCAGTTACGATTGTGCCCTCTTCTCTCTCCCTCGTGGCGATGGATTTCATCAGGAATGCGGTCTCGAGAGTGATTAATATAAGTGGTAAGAACTTGTTTCACAATCGAGCTCAATTAAATTTGTATAAACTAATTGATTTTATTTTTATGGATTTTATTAGATTTACTGTAGGGATGGCAACGAATATTCACTTGAACGTCTGAATATTCGAATATTATTCCAGTCATAAAATCAGATACGTTGTTTTCTTTTGAAACCATCATAAAACCTTCGAATACAAAAGAAATCACCGCAGGATGTGTGAATAATTCATGTTGTGGTTGCATCCATGACAGGTGTTAATTGACACTTTGTGCTATGTAATCGGATAATTACAGTAGATGCTAAGGTGGGTAGTATTTAATTATGTCAAAACTATATAACCTATATATACGGGCAAGAGGCAGTTTGATATGTACGGATCTGTAGTCCAGTGGTTAACACGTTGGACTGGTAATCCAGGTATCGCAGGTTCGATCCCCCGTCTGCCACTAATAAAATTAATAGCATTTCAGATGGGACTAAACCGAGGTCTCGTATCGGTGTTTTACACCATGCATGTAAAAGAACCAAAGGAGACTCTGGAATGGGTCTCTGTCTGTATCATTGCACTTTCATCCAATCATCTAAAATGACTAATCTCTTCAGGAGACGTCGCTCATATGGGCAACCGGTAGCGACGATAAATAAACGTAAAACACACACACACAATGTTTAGACGAGAACATTCCGTTAAAATATTACAGACACTGCAACAACATCCACACCCACATACATGTATCTTAAATATTTAATTAACTGCTCAATATTACCCAAAAAGTACAATTTAAAGTACAATTTTTATGATATTGTCCTCAAAAATGCCGCCCGCTCAGTCACACGTTTGGAAAGACTTCAATAGTTCTGAGAATAAGAAATCTGCTAGGTGTAAATCTATGCCAATTGGATTTAACATATTCGGGTACAATTTAAATCTGAATAATCATTTGAAAAAGAAACACCCTTCAACGGAAAGCAGTTTCATAAAGTGACAATAGCTTCATTTGTGAAAACGCCCATGAATGTACAGTGGCCGATAACAATAACTGAATGAGTCGTCGTCTTATTTGCATGGCCATACAGGAAGAAATCAGGTTAATTTGGCACATTTTATGAGAGTTGGAGTGATTTTGAGTTTTTGATAGAATTCTATATATTCGAATACCTTCTCGACCGAATATTCGAATAGCAAAATCGCTATTCATTGCCATCCCTAATTTAGGCTACTACAAATAAAATGATATTAATTAAGAAATAATAAGTATCAACCGTGGTATATCGCAGAATAACCAGTTTGAAGTATGACAAACAAGGGTTATTCTGCGATATACCACGGTTGATACTTATTATTTCGATTCTAACACGACTTACTTCTAATAAATTTAAAGGAGTATTTTCTTCAAACGCCGCTGCATTTGGCTTTCGAAATTTCCTCCCGCGTAAGGGGTGATGACGTTATTTTTTATGGAAAATATCAATCTAGTGCATAAATGAACAAAAGTTGTAACTGATCAATAATTTTATTTATTTTGTCAAATAAAACTGTACAGAATAGTAACTGAAACGTTACTTAACAGAAAAACAAGACGGACAAGAGATTATCTGATTCTAAAAATAGCTCACTTCCGTGAATTCCCACGGTATTTTTTACAAACATCACGTGACTTTCATTCATAAAACTTTATACGCATTGTATAAATGTAATAGCCAAAACACGCGCAGCATAGTTCAAGGTAGGTATATCGCAGAATAACCCGAGGTAGATTTTACTCTAAAAGTATGTATGTTATTAGCTGGGTCGTGTTAGAATAAACAATACATGGGCTTGAAGTGAGTTGTATATAGCAATAATATAGATAACTTATACGCGTACAACATACACAACTAAACTCACAGAGAAGTATCTTCTGCTCTGCAGACTTTAAATGTCATTTCGGCCATTCCTCCAATAGGGACCCGATCACTTCCAGTTGAAAAATGAAGTAAGGATTTCTGCATATGGAGTGGGAGGCTTAACACGACATCCCAGAAATATCTGAAAATTAATATAATAATATTTAAATTTAAAATCCATAAAAACGTTCATTATAACTTTATTGAGTTATACTAAAGTTTTAAACTACATTTATTTTACAACGATTGCGAAACAAGTTTTAATAACTTTAATCACTCTCGTTGGCGCGGATGAAACCGTATATGTGGTCATTCGTGTGGAGGAAACCGGAGTACCCGGAGAAAACCCACCTGTCCGATCTGGCGACCATCGTACCATCTCACATACTTCCCGGTCCGAGGATCGAACCCGGGTTATACTAGGGATGGTGATATACTCTCCAGCTATTAACGGTGGTGGAAGACCTCCTAGTAGCAGTATTGCCGGCACGGATGGGCACCCAGGTAGATGGAAGACCTCCTAGTAACAGTATTGCCGGCACGGATGGGCACCCAGGTAGATGGAAGACCTCCTAGTAGCAGTATTGCCGGCACGGATGGGCACCCAGGTAGATGGAAGACCTCCTAGTAGCAGTATTGCCGGCACGGATGGGCACCCAGGTAGAACCACATACCTACCCAAAGTTGGATAGTTTCCTCACATGAAATAATTCAACGCCCCCAGTGGGATTCGAACCTACAGCAGTGAGGGGCAAGTGATTTGAAGTCAATGACCGTAACCACTCGGCCATGGAGGCACCTCGGTTTCAGAGGAGGTGTTGTTTGAAGCATGGACACATGGACAGACAACAGAAGCAGGATGACTTTGCTATACCAACAGTACAGCTCTGGTGAGTGTGTCTGTTTTTGTGGTTTACGGTCAAACCAACAGTACAGCTCTGGTGAGTGTGTCTGTTTTTGTGGTTTACGGTCAAACCAACAGTACAGCTCTGGTGAGTGTGTCTGTTTTTGTGGTTTACGGTCAAACCAACAGTACAGCTCTGGTGAGTGTGTCTGTTTTTGTGGTTTACGGTCAAACCAACAGTACAGCTCTGGTGAGTGTGTCTGTTTTTGTGGTTTACAGTTGAACCAACAGTACAGCTCTGGTGAGTGTGTCTGTTTTTGTGGTTTACAGTTGAACCAACAGTACAGCTCTGGTGAGTGTGTCTGTTTTTGGGGTTTACGGTCGAACCAACAGTACAGCTCTGGTGAGTGTGTCTGTTTTTGGGGTTTACGGTCGAACCAACAGTACAGCTCTGGTGAGTGTGTCTGTTTTTGGGGTTTACAGTTGAACCAACAGTACAGCTCTGGTGAGTGTGTCTGTTTTTGGGGTTTACAGTCGAACCAACAGTACAGCTCTGGTGAGTGTCTGTTTTTGGGGTTTACAGTTGAACCAACAGCTCAGGTCATATGGCGACTTTCCATTGGTGGAGGAAGAGCCCGGGTGACCCTACAAGCAGGCACTCAGGTAGAACCACTAACCTTCCGCAAGCCAGCTGGATTTATTCCTCACATGAAGTAATTCAACGCCCCCATTGGGATTCGAACCTACAGCAGTGAGGGACAAGTGATTCGCAGTCAACAACCTTAACCACTTGGCCATGGAGGCCAGACACATATTTTTTGTTTTCAGCTCAGGTGAGAAATTAATGAGCGACATGGAGGCCAGACTAATTTCTTTTGTTTTCAGATCAGGTGAGAAATTAATGAGCCAGACAAATTGCACTTTACTTGATGGTAGGGTCGGAGTTGTGGTAGCCATCATACATCGTCACTTTCTTTAAATCTCTCATATCCAGTTTGGGGTTCCCGCACACTAGCATGTCTATCTCCTCTGGTCGTAACATCTGAAACAGATATAGATTATACTGCACTTTGTATTTGATTTATGCTTTTAGATGAAAAATAGAAATTTATCAGTGAAATAAAATATGTTATTTCAATGTCTGAACACAGTGAAGTAACACGTTTTATTCTCATTGCTTTACATTAACCCATTCAACACCAAGTAACTGACATGGACTGGTCCATGATATTTTTAGACCAATAAATTAATAACAAAATTACATTTGGATCGGTTCATTTATCAAAATGGGTAAACAAAATTCTAAAAATAGTTATATTACTTGAAAAATGTGCAGATCCTGACGAGACGGCTCGTTACGAGCCGGCTCATCTGGATCTACACCTTTTTGTAAGCCAATTTAGAGGTCTGTGTTGTTGAAAGGGTTAATGGCTCCCAGCCACTGTAGATTGAAATATTGTCAATGTGAACATTTTCGGACTCATTATGCCATTTGCATCGTTTTCTTTCATGAAAACACTTTTCAGACAGAAATAAAAACAAGAGGGCCGTGTACCTCTCACCTTGGTCCTGTATCTCTCACCTTGGTCCTGTATCTCTCACCTTGGCCCTGTATCTCTCACCTTGGCCCTGTATCTCTCACCTTTGCCCTGTATCTCTCACCTTGGCCCTGTATCTCTCACCTTTGCCCTGTATCTCTCACATTGGCCCTGTATCTCTCACATTTGCCCTGTATCTCTCACCTTGGCCCTGTATCTCTCACCTTGGCCCTGTATCTCTCACCTTTGCCCTGTATCTCTCACCTTTGCCCTGTATCTCTCACCTTGGCCCTGTATCTCTCACCTTGGTCCTGTATCTCTCAACTGACTCATTTGGTACCCCACGGTCACCATTTTAGCAACTTTGAAAGAGCATTGTACATTGATCATTCCTACCAACTGTTGCTAAATCATGGTTCATGAAGAGATGATTGAAGAATTTGTGTCATCTTTAGACGGTGGCCATTTTTTATTTGCGACGTCCATTTTAAGAATCAATGCTCTAATTGCGAAATTTGGCTACATTGGCCAATCGGTTTGGGTGAAGACGAATTTTGAAATTTATAATAAAAGAACAATCTTTCTACCTTTCGGCAGCCATCTTGGATGACAAAGTTATCTGATTTTCATAACAATTGTATCTGAGCGATCGCCGCATCGATACCTTCGATTTGATATACGACATGACCATATTCGCTCAAACACCATTGGATCTATGTTGCAAATTCTTTCCAATTTATTCAGCATTTTAAGGATTAAATCCCAGCTGGAGCAATAAGTTTAAACTTTATTTATTTTACAACGATTGTGAAGAAAGTTCTAATAACTTATATTAATCACTCATGTTGGCGCGTAAATGTGGTCATTCATGTGGGAGGAAACCGGAGTACCAGGAGAAAACCCACCAGCCCGATCTGGCGACCAACGTACCATCTCACTTACTTCCCAGTCCGAGGATCGAACCCGGGTTGCATTGGTGAGAAGCGAGCACGCTAACCACTGCGCTAATCGGACAGCCTGGAGCAATAGTCAGTATCCAGCATATAATGTTGTAAGGAAAATGTAGTCCAAAATAAATCTTGTTAGAATTGTTCACTTAATTTATCAATACATAAAATATTTATGTGTAGCTCATCACAATACACCTGTAACTAACAAATCGTGGGTAGAACCACCAATCTTCTGTCTGTTACATCGATATTTGCGACATCAATTAATATTCTCATTGAAAAGACAACTAATATCAGCATAGTTTATGAAAAATTATTCTAGCTCGATTGTGAAACAAGCTCTTACAACATTAGTTTAATCGCTCTCGAGACCACATTCCTGATGGAATCTATCGCCATTAGTTATGTTATGTTATATTTCGGGTTTTACGCCTGCATCAGCACCATTTTGGGCTATATCACCGGCAGGCAGTTTACCTAACAACACCTTTCCTGGGCAGGCTCCAGCGGTTAACCAGTACTGGGGTGCACCATATTATTATTATATTTCGGGTTTTATGCCTGCATCAGCACCATTTTGAGCTATATCGCCGGCAGGCAGTTTACCTAATAACACCTTTCCTGGGCAGGCTCCAGCGGTTAACCAGTACTTGGGTGCACCAACCTCCGTAAGAAACTGCCAACTTTTTCATATAAATGAGACACGGCCTGAGCGGGGCTCGAACCCGTGACCATCAGTGATGATAGGTTACAGTGGTATACAAGTCAGCAACCTTTACCACTCGACCATGGAGGCGGACCTATCGCCATTAGGGAGAGAGTATAGAAACTGTTACTTACTATGAGAGCGTTTGATGCACACACCATGTGGAAACCATGATAAAATGCCTTGAATTGGTTAAACAATGCCCTATTCAACACCCAATCAACATACAGATCCACATATTCTGCAAAACAACAATAAATATGCATCATTTATTTAAAGCGACACTACATCAGTGAAAATGAAATGAAAATGTCTGCAGAATGTAATTTGTTATTATATGGTATTATTTGTTTCCAAATATTTGCCTCAAAAACTGAGTATTTCAACAAATAAACAAACGTCGTATACGCGGTTTGTTGACATAATAAAATAATGTCAATAGGGTCGACATCCATGCGTAATACAACTCGTGTATCCTGAATAACACGATCATGGCACAGATTTACTGTTATATCTCACATTTGTGCCTATGCATATTTATTTGAAGACTAATCTTAGTTAAATTATCCATAAACGACATTATCTCGCGTTTCGTATTGACTCCGATGACAAACACACGTCAATTCAGGAGAATGGATGAACGTTATATGAAATGCTACTGTCAATTTTGAAAGTTTGTAGATCACAGAAACACTGTTTATTGATTCAATGTTAGTGTTTGGATGTATTCGGAAGAATTTGTAGTAGCAATGCATTCATTCGTGAAAAAAATGCATTGTATTGCTTTTTGTGATGTAATGTCGCTTTAACTTGGGGATAACTATAGAGGCTATGTCAAGGCTGGAGCTAGATGCTCATTTAGGAGTAATAGTCTCTCTCAGTTAAATATTGAATATTCATTTAATCATGCAATAATATCCAACTTCTATAGCTGGCTT
This sequence comes from Archivesica marissinica, assembly GCA_014843695.1. Lineage (NCBI taxonomy): Eukaryota > Metazoa > Mollusca > Bivalvia > Venerida > Vesicomyidae > Archivesica > Archivesica marissinica. The sequence goes on from CM026393.1 coordinate 50,894,074, forward strand.
CAACCCAGTGATCTATTAATATCCAACTTCTACAACTGGCTTCAATCAAGTGGTCTATTAATATCCAACTTCTATAGCTGGCTTCAACCCAGTGATCTATTAATATCCAACTTATACAGCTGGCTTCAACTCGGTGATCTATTAATATCCAACTTATATAGCTGGCTTCAACCCAGTGATCTATTAATATCCTACTTCTACAGCTGGCTTCAACTCGGTGATCTATTAATATCCTACTTCTACAGCTGGCTTCAACCCAGTGATCTATTAATATCCAACTTATACAGCTGGCTTCAACCCAGTGATCTATTAATATCCAATTTCTACAGCTGGCTTCAACCCAGTGATCTATTAATATCCAACTTCTATAGCTGGCTTCAATCAGTGGTCTATTAATATCCAATTTCTACAGCTGGCTTCAACCCAGTGGTCTATTAATATCCAATTTCTACAGCTGGCTTCAACCCAGTGATCTATTAATATCCAATTTCTACAGCTGGCTTCAACTTGGTGATCTATTAATATCCAACTTCTACAGCTGGCTTCAACCCAGTGATCTATTAATATCCAATTTCTACAGCTGGCTTCAACTTGGTGATCTATTAATATCCAACTTCTACAGCTGGCTTCAACTCGGTGATCTATTAATATCCTACTTCTACAGCTGGCTTCAACTCGGTGATCTATTAATATCCAACTTCTACAGCTGGCTTCAACTCGGTGATCTATTAATATCCTACTTCTACAGCTGGCTTCAACTCGGTGATCTATTAATATCCTACTTCTACAGCTGGCTTCAACCCAGTGATCTATTAATATCCAACTTATACAGCTGGCTTCAACTTGGTGATCTATTAATATCCAACTTCTACAGCTGGCTTCAACCCAGTGATCTATTA
>CM026393.1:50899972-50990380 GCA_014843695.1 Archivesica marissinica
AACAAGTCCTGTTTGTTTGATTTTGGGGTTTAGCGTCGCACAAACAGCTTAGGTCATATGGCGACTATCCAGCTATTATTGGTGGAGGGAAACACTGGTTGCCCCTTCATTGCAGTATCTCACTCACCGATTGGTACCTGGGTAGAACCACCGACCTTCCGCAAGTCAGCTGGATAGCTTCCTCGAATGAAATAATTCTACACCCCCAACAGAAGCGGTGAGGGGAAAGTGATAACCACAGATGCCCCCATGGCCATGTCTCGCTAGGCCACAAGCCCGATGTTTTGTAAGAACCCGCATGTGTAGGTCTTGCTAGACCAAACAGACGGATCTGTAGTCCAGTAGTAAACACGCTGGACTGGTAATCCAGGGATCGCAGGTTCGATCCCCCATCTGACACTAATAAAATTAACAGTTTTTCAGATGGGACTTCAAACCGAGGTCTCGTGTCGGTGCTTTACACTGTGCACGTAAAAGAACCAGAGGAGACTCTGGAATGGGTCTGTATCATTGCACTATCATCCAAAAATCTAAAATGACTAATCTCTTCAGGAGGCGTCGCTCATATGGGCAACCGGTAATGACGATAAATAAACGTAAAACACACATTGCTAGACCATGAGCCCACTGTTTATAAGGCCTTCAATGTGCAGGCATCAGTAGACCATGAGCCCATTGTTTTATAAGGCCTTCAATGTGCAGGCATCAGTAGACCATGAGCCCATTGTTTTGTAAGGCCTTCAATGTGCAGGCATCAGTAGATAATGAGCCCATTGTTTTTGTAAGGCCTTCAATGTGCAGGCATCAGTAGACCATGAGCCCATTGTTTTGTAAGGCCTTCAATGTGCAGGCATCAGTAGGTAATGAGCCCATTGTTTTGTAAGGCCTTCAATGTGCAGGCATCAGTAGGTAATGAGCCCATTGTTTTGTAAGGCCTTCATATGCGGCATCAGTAGGTAATGAGCCCATTGTTTTATAAGCCTTCAATGTGCAGGCATCAGTAGACCATGAGCCCATTGTTTTATAAGGCCTTCAATGTGCAGGCATCAGTAGACCATGAGCCCATTGTTTTATAAGGCCTTCAATGTGCAGGCATCAGTAGACCATGAGCCCATTGTTTTATAAGGCCTTCAATGTGCAGGCATCAGTAGACCATGAGCCCATTGTTTTATAAGGCCGTCAATGTCCAGGCATCAGTAGACCATGAGCCCATTGTTTTATAAGGCCTTCAATGTGCAGGCATCAGTAGATAATGAGCCCATTGTTTTGTAAGGCCTTCAATGTGCAGGCATCAGTAGACCATGAGCCCATTGTTTTCTGTAAGGCCTTCAATGTCCAGGCATCAGTAGACCATGAGCCCATTGTTTTATAAGGCCTTCAATGTGCAGGCATCAGTAGACCATGAGCCCATTGTTTTATAAGGCCTTCAATGTGCAGGCATCAGTAGACCATGAGCCCATTGTTTTGTAAGGCCTTCAATGTGCAGGCATCAGTAGATAATGAGCCCATTGTTTTGTAAGGCCTTCAATGTGCAGGCATCAGTAGATAATGAGCCCATTGTTTTATAAGGCCTTCAATGTGCAGGCATCAGTAGATAATGAGCCCATTGTTCTGTAAGGCCTTCAATGTGCAGGCATCAGTAGACCATGAGCCCATTGTTCTGTAAGGCCTTCAATGTCCAGGCATCAGTGAGTGAGTGAGTGATGTTTTGTTTATAGACGCCTCAACCGATAATGGTCATTAAGCGTCTGATACAGTATATTTTAATAAACCATAACAACATTTTAGTTTCATTTTTTTCATTAGAACATACAGTTTTTGTATATTACAATATAGATTTAGTACATTACAATAAAAATATATATGTTATAATTTGCTAAAAATATTTATTTCCCTTAAAAAGGATAAAATCAACATTGGTTTTACATTATTAAAAATATCTTTCATAGATTTCTCTTTATAAAAACGGGGTCTAATTTCATTTAAATCAATACATTTAGTTAAAATATGTTCGATTGTAAAATTTTCTTGGCAAGTGGATCCTCACCGGAATACCATTCATTCACAAGACATTCTCTGTGAAAGCCTGGTTCCCATGTAAAGTTCCCAATAAAATGCATAGCAAACCAAATCTAATTTACCATAATTTTCATGGAATATCTTCTTGATTAGAAGCAGGAACCATTCCTTGGTAAGACCTCCCATGTCCAAGCCTGGTTCCCCTGCAAACGTGACCTTCAACTTCTTTTTTAAATCGTGCTGCTTTTTTGCAATCTGAAAAAATATACAGAAAATCTTTCCACATGCTGGCTTTTTTCTTCTTTTCTTTTCGTTTTCATATATATGTCTACATAAAAAACAAAAAAACAATAACAATGTGAATTTTGGCATGAGCTAAAATTATACATGTATAGTTTTAGAATTGATATCATTGCCTGGTTTGTATAGCCTGGGAACAGGCGTCGATATAGTTTGCCATGTCAGTCAAATAAATATATTTTAACACCGAGACTATTAATTGGGCCGTATTGAGTTTCTGATCATATCAACGCCTGGGGAAAAGTGGGGGATTGTCTGTGTAATTATTGACTCGCATTAATCCCAGGGTTCATTTTAGGTCAGAATTTTTTGGAGAAGTGAGAAAGCGCGTGATTGCTTCCTTAAATGATGTTCTTTAATATACTTCTGCAAAATAGGGTTAAAATGCACAGTACAACCATTAAATACAACATTTGAATAGACGGAGTGCTTTATAATGGGCCAGTGTATCTTACTAGACAAATTTTGTTTGAAAATCGTAAAAACCAAAAAATATTTTTTAAATTTTTTTTAGGGAGAAGTGGGGCCCCCAGAGGGCAAAGTCAGGGTCCCTAGGGCGACAATTTCGCCCACATCGCCCTTTAAAACTGATCCCTGATATTAGCATGTGACTTTAATTAATGACGTACTTGAATCGAAAGCAAGGCACTGCAATGTTGATATAAGTTTTATAATTGGCCGCCATTGTTTACTGGGCAACGGAACGATAAATAGTTTTAAAAAGTACAATGTGTGTCTGATTTGATATATTTTCTCAATATTTAAGTTGTCCTTTGTCCAATTACGCCGAATCGATCCATTACCATCTAAATGTAATATTTAAAATCTGCCATCTCGTCGATATAACACAGAAACGGGACATTATATGTTTGCAATGTAAATGAGTCTACGGGAACATTCGTGTATATTCGGAAATGATCGTGTATAATCGAGCCTGTTCGGCGATTTCCGATAGAAATCCGTTTCTATATTTAGCGATATTATCTTGTAGAGAAGAGTTGTCGTTCTTCAAATCTACACCCTCATAAACGAGGGTGTAAGTACATGTAGATGGCACTACGATCGGAAATCCAGTTTCCCCAGGCTGTCATTTTGCCAGAAGTTAAAAAGTGAAAAATCGACCCAGGCTATGGTTTGTATGGTATTTAGGTATTTAAATGAAACACAAATACAGTATTTTGCAAGATATATCTGAAAATATTTGGTCGCTGGTACCGGTGGTTATCACCTAAATACAGCTACAGTGCTCTCCATATGAAGCTCGGTCCACTACAGTGTATTACCCCCATTTGATTCTGGATACCGTTCAAACAGTATTTGCAAAGAACATAGAGCCAGATCAGCCACCATGGAACGTGCCGTCTGATCAGGCTCTATGCTGTTTGCTATTCAGATGATCTTGCTAAGACACTTGGCTATGTAGCAAACAACATAGATCCTGATCAGCATGCAGCGTCACGCTGTGGCTGATCTGGATCTATGTTGTTTGCAGAAGCATTTAAATGTATCCAGAATGAAATGGGTTAAAAATGTCATTATTATTACATCTGCAATCGCTCATGAAGTAACATTTATAAATAGTATATCCAACGAGACTAAAAACAAAGTTAACATCATGGTATTCTGTGTATGAGCCTATTACAATATATCGTAATGTAAGAGATTTTACATTGAAAAAAGCAATGCAATTTAAATTCAGTTTTGAAATCCGGTGTTGCTGTATGGCGACTACAAGACAGACCACCGGTGTTGCTGTATGGCGACTACAAGACAGACCACCGGTGTTGCTGTATGGCGACAAGACAAAGCGCCAGTGTCGCTTTACGGCGACTACAAGACAAAGCGCCGGTGTCGATTTACGGCGATTACAAGACAAAGCGCCGGTGTTGCTTTACGGCGACTACAAGACAAAGCGTCGGTGTCGCTTTATGTCGACTACAAAACAGACCGCCGGTGTCGCTGTATGGTGATTACAAGACGGAGCGCCGGTGTCGCTGTATGGTGATTACAAGACAGAGCGTCTTGAACTCGTAAGTATGTGAAAATTTGAGCATATGCAGCAATGAATCGGATAATGCATGATTTAGATGTCGCAGTTGGGAATATCAGACAAGGTAGGTGACCTATTTACATGTTATTTAGTTATTTACCTGTAGCACAGGTGAAATACAGGTAAATATAGAATCAGTATCACCTGTGTGTCAGGTAAATTGGTCTAAATGACTATAAATAACTTCAATGGCATGTGCTGGGCTGTGGGCTGTTTACGGACAAATATATAAATATTATGGTAGTCATAGTAGTCAATATAAATATATAAATATATTTGATGCCGAAAGAAGCTTTTTGTGAGATATAAAGTTCATTCATTTCTAAGCATATTCTATATTTACCCCATTTAAGGAATCGGAGACTAGATATTCACGTCTAACTGTGAGATTAAAGAACAGCATTCCAACATCTGGTAACTGCCGTCTCTGCACCTTGGCAACCAGACTTCGCTGAAACAGTACCAAAAACATTATATTTTAATTTGAAAACAATTGAATAAACTTTCATTATTTCATCTGTTATATTTCGGGTTTTACGCCTGCATCAGCACCATTTCGGGCTATATCGCCGGCGGGCAGTTTACTTTACAACACTTTTCCTGGGCAGGCTCCAGCGGTTAACCAGTACTTGGGTGCACCAACCTCCGTAAGAAACTGCCAATTTTTTCATATAAATGAGACACGGCCTGAGCGGGGCTCGAACCCGTGACCATCAGTGATGATAGGTTACAGTGGTATACAAGTCAACGACCTTAACCACTCGATCACATGGCGACTCTCCAGCTATTATTGGTGGAGGAAGAACCCCGGGAGCAGTATTTCACGAACCGACCCTGGTAGAACCACTGACCTACAGCAAGCCAGTTGGATAGCTTCCTCACTTGGAAGAATTCAACACCCCCAGTGAGATTCGAACCTACAGCAGTGAGTGATTTGAAGTCAGCGACAGTAACCACTCGCCACGTCACTACGGAGACCCCAAAATAAATGCCTGTTTACTCAATTTCTGCAATGTTTGTCATAGCTATCATTGGTATCATATCTTTATGTGACACCAAGTGCAGACGGATCTGTAGTCTAGTGGTAGCACGCTGGACTGGTAATCCAGGGATCACAGGTTCGATCCCCCGTCTGACCCTAATTAAATTAACAGTCTTTCAGATGGGACGTTAAACCGAGGCCTTGTGTCGGTGCTGTACACCGTGCACGTAAAAGAACCAGAGGAGACTCTGTAATGGGTCTCTGTCTGTATCATTGCACTATCCTCCAAAATCTAAAATGACTAAATTTCTTCAGGAGGCGTCGCTCATATGGGCAACCGGTAGCGACGATAAATAAACCTAAAACACACACACACCAAGTACACATGCTAAAAACATCAATAAATGGGGTTACTCCCCTTTGGGGGTCATGATAAAATAGAATAATAAAAGTGAATTTTCTCGCCCATATGGTTTACCGGCGGCGAGGGTAAATAAACGGAATCATCATCGAATTTTTTCAAAAGAGTTATATACCCTTGCCATGAGAATCATCTGCTGCTCGGAATCTCGTTGTAATATCGTTCTCTTTGCCATAATACTTAGAATGAAAGGATACTGACAGAACGAAAATCTAAAAATAGAAAAACACCATAATACTTAGAATGAAAGGATACTGACAGAACGAAAATCTAAAAATAGAAAAACGCATCATACATGTACAATATGAATCTGACAAGCAGACAAGAGTTAACGCATAGACACTGCCAGAAGTCGATCTTGGCCATAAGTCGAGGGTCAAGAAGTCGATCTCGGCCATAAGTCGAGGGTCAAGTTTTGGCTTGAGAATGCTGATTTGAAGCTGGATTCTTTCATATAGATTAGTTCATACAAATTTATTTTAGCTCGATTGAGAAACAAGTTCTTACAACTTATATTAATCACTCTCGAGACCTCATTCCTGATGGAATCCATCGCCACAAGGGAGAAAGAGGCATGTGGAATTTAAATGCCTTGCCTAAGGGCACAGTCGTAACAGCTCCAGTGGGGCTCGAACTCCGGGCCTTTCGCACCTGAAGCGTACGAGCTACCACTGAGCTATCACGACTTCCGCTATCACGACTAGGTTTACTCACCCGCCACTAGAGTTGGGGTCCTGCCATGCCAAGTACTCTTGCATAAGGTCCAGGTTGTCCAGGGCCATGTTGTAAAAATCCATGTGTGAGACTAGCGAAGGTTGGCACAAACTGTTGGCAGCATCTAACATATACACAAATTACTAGATCAATGTCCATATATACTAGATCAATGCCCATATATACTAGATCAATGCCCATATATACTAGATCAATGCCCATATATACTAGATCAATGTCCATATATACTAGATCAATGCCCATATATACTAGATCAATGTCCATATATACTAGATCAATGCCCATATATACTAGATCAATGCCCATTTGTTGTTTGTTGTTTTTGTTGTTGTTTTGTTGTTTTGTTGTTTTTTGTTTGTTGTTTTTGTTGTTTTTTGTTTGTTCATATATACTAATCAAGCCCATATATACTAGATCAATGCCCATATATACTAGATCAATGTCCATATATACTAGATCAATGTCCATATATACTAGATCAATGCCCATATATACTAGATCAATGCCCATATATACTAGATCAATGCCCATATATACTAGATCAATGCCCATTCAACATCCAAATATATTGACTCACTATTACAATAACTTCTGAAATTCTTTAGCATATACCTAGAATAGATTTCACATATTTTCATTGTTATATATATTATTCTCCTGCCTATTGTATATCAACAAATTGATAGGGACAAAAACTATATAAGTTTTCTTTCGTTCTAATCCCTTTCAGTCTACTGTTGTTAAATTATATGTAAAATGTTCATTTCTTGATTACATGTAAAAATACTGAAATAAATAATGCTTAAACTACTTAAACGACAGACAATCCAGTTCTTTATACATTATATATATATTATAACTACCTGATGTATTATAAATATATTTTGTTTGTGTGTTTGTTTTACGATTATTTATCGTCGCTACCAGTTTGTCCATATGAGTGACACCACCTGAAGAGATTAGTCATTTTAGATTTTTGGAGGATAGTGCAATGATAGACAGAGACCCATTCCAGAGTCTCCTCTGGTTCTTTTACGTGCACGGTGTACGGCACCGACACGAGACCTCGGTTTAAAGTCCCAACTGAAAGACTGTTAATTTTATTAGGGTCAGACGGGGGATCGAACATGCGATCCCTGGATAACCACTGGACTACAGATCCGTCTATTGTTTATTTATTCACTCATTTATAAGACGGGAAGCCACTTGAGACAATAATTTGATAATAAAATTCCTGTCTTATATGCAAGTAAGTACGGTACATTTTATTAATATTGCTGGCATAAAACAGGGACACTTGCAAACAGAAGAGGCCATTTACTACATACTCAATAATCAATATCTATGGAAATAGATAACAGCGTGGGAGTATAGAGTTAGAGTAATGTACGCCGATGAAAGGAACAGTATATACACTACTTATGATTGCTTTCCTCATGCTGCATAAACTCACTTGTAACTGCTCTAACTGGCTACAATATTTACAGTGTATATTTTGAGGCCCCAGCATAACCTTAATGGGGGTTTATATACAGTCAAACCTGTGTTAGTGGTGACCTCCATTAAGCAGCCAGTTTCCAGATTCCCAATCAGTTTTTTAATTATACATTTGACCTCTATTGAGCAGCCACCTGTGCTAAGCAGCCACTTTTTCTGACTCCCTTGACTGGCTGCTTAAGACAGGTTAGATTGTATACCATATTGATCTTAACAATTAAATGATTATTGATAACGCAATTTGCTACTAGTATTGACAGGTAATATAACAGTAAAACCCATGCATTGTTGTAAGTTCACCTGCCAGACTTGTCCGTAATCTAGGTCGGACCAATGTCTTTAACCGTTTTATGTATTTTAAACAACATAAAAGATATATAGATCTGACCCATGTTGATAGCTGAATTTGTAAGATATTTCTTAATAGTACATTAGTGCTTGCTTTTCAATTCAGTGTTATATACCATTTTTGTTTTAAATAGTATTTAAATCGAAATTAGCAACTGCTTCCTGGCTTTAGAATGCAAAATAAAAATATTTATAATTTATATAATAAACATATTATGTTATATTTCGGGTTTTACGCCTGCATCAGCACCATTTTGGGCTATATCGCCGGCGGCAGTTTACCTAACAACACCTTTCCTGGGCAGGCTCCAACGGTTAACCAGTACTTGGGTGCACCAACCTCTGTAAGAAACTGCCAACATTTTCATATAAATGAGACACGGTCTGAGCGGCGCTCGAACCCGTGACCATCAGTGATGATAGGTTACAGTGGTATACAACTCAGCGACCGTAACGTGGATACCAAGAAAGACAACACACTCACTTAGTAAGGCCATGACCTTGATGCTGCTTGGGATCCACCAACTACATTTAACCATCGGTGGCAGGTCCTGGGGCTTCGGAGGAAACAAGCGTATCGATATGAACGAGTTCAACCTCTCTAATAGCGCTTGCACTCTCTCTCTCGATAATCTGAAATTATATATATATATTATAATAATAGTAGGAAGAAATCCAGCTTACTTACAGAAGGTTGGTGGTTCTACACAGTTTAGTTTATTCATGTTTTTACATATATATAATACAAGACCTGACAATTTCAAGAAAAACAAACGGGTCGGGCCACAAGTTCTAGCAACATTATTTACTACCGTTCTCGACACAGTTGCCTGCCCATGCCTCAAACAATGCACGGATGGGCACACAAGGTCTTCATCCATCACAAGAAGCCGACAGGTTCGATCTGTATGGTGCCTTTCGGCATATTATCCCTTATAAATGATGCAATTTCCAGTTACCCTTGTGAGGTAAGAAGGAACTACAGGTAAATATATATTTTAGTTGATAATAACATAATAAACAATTTGCTAAATTAATAATACAACTCTTTTATATGTTTTTGCTCGAATTAAATAAGGGGTCCTAGGGGATGACAAACTAGTAATTAATTTATGGCCTTACATATTTGAAGGCCTCATTGTTTATATGCATTATCTACGTAACCCTTTACCTGCTGAGTAAATAAAATCACTGCTGTAACAATACATCAAAAACCATATTGCATTGCAATACACCAGAAGCGTCTTGTAATATTAGTTTATACAAATTTATTTTAGCTCGCTTGCGAAACAAGTTCTTTCAACTTATATTAATCATTCTCGAGACCTCATTCCTGATGGAATCCATTGCCATGAAGGAGAGAGAAGAGGCAATGTGGAATTTTAAATGCCTTGCCTAAGGGCACAATCAAAATGGCTACAGCGGGACTCGAACTCCGGACCTTTCGCACCTGAAGCAAACGTGCATCCACTGCGCTATCACGATTTCCACAAGTAATTGTAATATATTACAAAAGTATTGTTTGAGGCAAAGAGTAATGAAAGAGATGTTTTAAGCTTAAACTAAGTTACACTACTAGTCCTGTCTGATCTGTGAACGTGCCGTCTGATCTGGTGCTATGATTTTTGCAAAGTGCTTATATTTGCCACTAGCGTGCAAAGGGTTAAATAAATTAATTTTATTATTATTTCCTATGCCATTAGGCTATGTTTCCCCTGTGGTTTATTGTTTGTTTGTTTGTTTGTTTGTTTGTTAGCTAGATTATGCAAAAAAACTTACGACTGGATGTTCATGAATATATTTGGGGAAGGTTTGCTATGGGCCAGGAACACTCCAATAAATTCTGGTGATAATAAGATTCAGGGATGCTTTATCATTGTGAGATAAGGCAAGCATGAGATTTAGTAATTGGTGAACAGTGCAGCGCGATTGTTTGTTTGTTTATTTGGGTTTTACGCCTTCATCAGCACCATTTTGGGCTAAATCACTGGAATTAATAAAATAACGTAACTAACTAAAGGAATTAATAAAAGCAATGACAAGTTCCGTGTCCAAGGACCACTTTTTGGAGGCTGGAGAAAGTGAGATGGAGGCGGGAAATTAATTTTTCATTTGATAAATTATGCGAAAAAGTGGAGAATGATGTAATTTAATTAACATGGCATTTGATTGGATTATTTTTCTAAAATATCCTTACGGCACTCGTCATTGGCCGATTTATAATAGACATCCACCAATTATCTTTAACGAAAAAGTAGTAATATTAAAATTTAAGCGAAAATAAAAAACAATCCCAGGATATCGCAATGAATTTATGATGTAAATATAAAATATACTTATGCGATGTACGGAGTGCCCTCTAGTTATAAATGCGATGTACGGAGTGCCCTCTAGTTATAAATGCGATGTACAGAGTGCCCTCTAGTTACAAATGCGATGTACGGAGTGCCCTCTAGTTATAAATGCGATCTACGGAGTGCCCTCTAGTTATAAATGCGATGTACGGAGTGCCCTCTAGTTTATAAATGCGATGTACGGAGTGCCCTCTAGTTATAAATGCGATCTACAGAGTGCCCTCTAGCTACAAATGCAATGTACGGAGTGCCCTCTAGTTATAAATGCGATGTACGGAGTGCCCTCTAGTTACAAATGCGATGTATGGAGTGCCCTCTAGTTATAAATGCGATCTACGGAGTGCCCTCTAGCTACAAATGCAATGTACGGAGTGCCCTCTAGTTATAAATGCGATGTACGGAGTGCCCTCTAGTTATAAATGCGATCTACGGAGTGCCCTCTAGGTATAAATGCGATGTACGGAGTGCCCTCTAGTTATAAATGCGATGTACGGAGTGCCCTCTAGGTATAAATGCGATCTACGGAGTGCCCTCTAGGTATAAATGCGATCTACGGAGTGCCCTCTAGTTATAAATGCGATCTATGGAGTGCCCTCTAGTTATAAATGCGATCTACGGAGTGCCCTCTAGGTATAAATGCGATGTACGGAGTGCCCTCTAGTTATAAATGCGATGTACAGAGTGCCCTCTAGTTATAAATGCGATCTATGGAGTGCCCTCTAGTTATAAATGCGATGTACGGAGTGCCCTCTAGTTATAAATGCGATCTACGGAGTGCCCTCTAGGTATAAATGCGATGTACGGAGTGCCCTCTAGTTATAAATGCGATCTACGGAGTGCCCTCTAGTTATAAATGCGATCTATGGAGTGCTCTCTAGTTATAAATGCACTAACCTTTTCATCCAGTACACAAGGTAGTGATGATCGTGGTCCGTTAAAGCTGCAATCTGCCGCAGCAAGTGCGCAAATATAACATACGTCGACGAGTTTCCAAACTGAGGATTCTGGGAAAAAAACAATAGTATAGTATTTACTCATCTATAAGGCAGGCTGGCTGCACATAAAGACTGGTTCCCAACTTCCTCAAATTGTAGGATTTTACTGTGATTCACAGTCACTACCGTTATATACATTGTAGACGGGGCAAACAATCAAGTTGGTCTCGACAACACTTAATAACATCAAATAATTTATATTAATCTCTCTCGTTGGCGCGGATGAAAGCGTATATGTGGTCATTCATGTGGGAGGAAACCGGAGTACCCGGAGAAAACCCACCTGTCCGATCTGGCGACAACCGTACCATCTCACATGAACCCGGGTTGCACTGGTGAGAAACGAGCGCGCTAACCACTGCGCTAATCGGACAGCCATCTGATCTGGCTATATGCTATTTGCAAAAAGGAATGTACTTGTTTCCAGCACAGTAAGGGTTAGTTTATACAAATTTATTTTAGCTCGATTGCGAAACAAGTTCTTTCAACTTATATTAATCACTCTCGAGACCTCATTCCTGATGGAATCCATCGCCACGAGGGAGAGAGAGAAGAGGCAACGTGGAATTTAAATGCCTTGCCTAAGGGCACAATCGTAACGGCTCCAGCAGGGCTCAAACTCCGGACCTTTCGCACCTGAAGCGAACGCGCATCCACTGCGCTATCACGACCTCCACAGTAAGGGTTAACATGATCACAAGTGTAACACTGCTCCAGTAACACTGTATTTACGTTTCCCCAACACACTTGGTATTAACGTAAATATTAAGTTACCTGTAACAGCACTAGATATGCCCGTAGGTCATCCTTCGTATGAGGCCTGTAAACAGAAAATATTCACATTTAGTGATTTCCGTGGCAACATGCAAAATTATTATCGAAATATTTTTGTATGTTTTGTTAATTGGGTATATATTCAAACCTGTCTTAAGCAGCCAGCCAAGGGAGTCAGAGAAAGTGGCTGCAAGGGAGTCAGAGAAAGTGGCTGCTTATTATTGCAGAGGTGTCGCTCATATGGGCAACCGGTAGCGACGATAAATAAACGTAAAACACACACAGAATAAATATGTACATTTGTATGATGCATGTTACATTGAAAAACACAACTAATTTGAGGCTTTGATGATGAGCATCAATGTTATCTTGTCTGCTACGGGACAGTTGCAACACAGATACATATAACAATAATAGAATCAATCAGCCATTCAATCTTCGACGTAAAACTTTCCTAACTTACTTTTGTAAAACCCGCTGGAGCCGTTATAATTGTGCCCTTAGGTCCGGAGTTCGAGCCCCGCTGGAGCCGTTACGATTGTGCCCTTAGGTCCGGAGTTCGAGTCCCGCTGGAGCCATTATGATTGTGCCCTTAGGTCTGGAGTTCGAGCCCCATTGGAGCCGTTATGATTGTGCCCTTAGGTCATGAGTTCGAGCCCCGCTGGAGCCGTTACTATTGTGCCCTTAGGTCCGGAGTTCGAGCCCCGCTGGAGCCGTTACGATTGTGCCCTTTGGCAAGGCATTTAAATTCCACATTGCCTCTTCGCTCTCCCTCATGGCGATGGATTCCATCAGGAATGAGGTCTTGAGAGTGATTAATATAAGTTGTAAGAACTTCACAAATGAGCTAAAATAAATTTGTATAAACTAAACTAATGTAAAACTTGAGCTCACTTGCCGTCATTTTACATGGAGACAATAGCTGACGTCAGCATCTGATCATCATGTCAATAAATTTTGTTATATCACTGCAATGTCAACTGTTTCAACAAAGCCACAGCCCCAAGGTGTCTGTCTCGCCATGAGTGACTGACTCTTCAGGATTGCTTCAGCGAAATAAAAAATGTCTTTTGTGCTTTCCAACAAAGTTCAAATGCAAGGTCAGTGGTATAGAGCGGGGACTGACTGTCGGTGTTCAGAATTAGTCCGCAAATGTATAGTTTCAAGGCAATACATTCATCGTTTTTTGAGAAATTATGTTTGATTGCTTTTTGATGCATAACTAATTTCTGAAATCGGATTAGTTTTGGCAAAAATTCGGGTTCAATGTCACTCTTAGGGGTGTGACTTGCTATGGGGCAGTGAACAGCCCCTAGAAACAGTATGCAAGTTATCAAAGCATACTCTTTAACGGTTTTTTAGTTACATGCAAATGTGTATTTATTAGTGATGTGCATTGGTTTCAAAATCCATAATCGATTAATCGGAATAATCGGACGGGTAAACCGATTAGATAATCAATTATTAATCGGGCAATTGATATAGGGATAAATCAAAATCATTCCATCTAATTTGTGAGTTTAACAATCTATTTAGTACTAATAAATTACTTACAAGTTACTAGTTTCGACAAATTAGTTACTCAGTTACATCTGAGTACTAGACTTTAAGTTACTGGACTGCCACCTGATATAAAATTAGTTTTTAAGTTAATAGAGGACAGAACGCTTAGTGACATACTAGTGAAAAGTCTAGTACTAGATACAGTTAGAATTGTTGTTGCAAAAGTGCAATGCTAATAAAATACAGCCAATAGTAAATCGTGGTTTTATTTGAGGTATAAACAAACATAAAAGTAAGAGACAAAAATAAAGACATAAAACCATCCGTTCAACATCTGATGTGTCGATTAAAACTATTATATGATACTGAACTTGAGACAGCTTCAATACAGAACAAATTATTTGAATTTGACGAAATATGGAAGCAATATGCTAAAAAGTTTTAATTTAAAATTATATTGAAAATAATTGTCATCAATCACTTAGTAGAATGTAGGCTGCAGACCACTTTTCACTTCTTCTTTTTTCTAAGTGTAACTGAACATTTTTTCACAACTTTAAGGCCAACATGATAATGACTTGATATATTTATATACACTATTATTCATGCCGTTTGTTTATTCTACTCGTTAAAAAATGTACATTATTGTAAGGTGCTTGTGGGATGCCCTCGACCCACAGGTCACCTATGACGAGGAAAATAAATGGGCCTTAAACGTGGTTCCAAAAAACAACAAAAACAACAAAAACAACAAAAAGCCTCGTTGATTATAATCGATTACACATTTTCACAATCGATTATCGCCGATGTCCATGCCGGCGAACGATTGTCGGCGACTTAGCGATAATCGGTTTATCACTAGTATTTATTGACGGGTGCTATTGCCGCCGGATAGGTTACTGCTTAGTCACGCTTTCCACTAAAGTGGGAGAGACCAAAATTTGTTTGTTCAGGTTTTACACCTGCATCAGCACCATTTTGGGCTATATTGCAGGAGGGCAGTTTACCTAACATCACCTTTCCTGGGCAGGCTCCAGCGGTTAACCAGTACTTGGTGCACAAACCTTGTTAAGGAATTGAGACAGGGCCTGAGTGGGGCTCGAACCCATGACCATCAGTGATGATAGGTTCAGGGTTCATTCTAGGTCAGAATTTTTGGGAGAAGTGAGAAAGCGCATGATCGCTTCCTTAAATGGTGTTCTTTAATATACTTCTGCAAAATAGGGTTAAAATTCACAGTACAACCATTAAATACAACATTTGAATAGAAGGAGTGCTTTATAATGAAAATCATAAAAACCAAAAATTATTATTATTTTTTTTTTTTAGGGAGAAGTGGGGCCCACAGAGCGAAGTCAGGGTCCCTAGGGCGACAATTTCGCCCACATCGCCCTCTAGAATGATCCCTGTAGGTTACAGTGGTAAACAAGTCAGCAACCGTAGCCACTCGACCACGGAGGCGGACTGAGACATAAATTATGTACCATAAGTTTACATTCCTAGTTGCACCATCATCAATTAGCTGACCTTGGTAGAAGATTAGTTGACCTTGGTGGAATAGTAGTTGACCTTAGTGGAATAGTAGACCTTGATAGAAGATTAGTTGACCTTGGTGGAATAGTAGTTGACCTTAGTGGAATAGTAGACCTTGATAGAAGATTAGTTGACCTTGGTAGAAGATTAGCTGACCTTGGTAGAAGATTAGTTGACCTTGGTGGAATAGTAGTTGACCTTAGTGGAATAGTAGACCTTGATAGAAGATTAGTTGACCTTGGTAGAAGATTAGTTGACCTTGGTAGAAGATTCAAATATATGAATTCATACACTTTGCTATATCACTTAAGAAATTAACAACACAGTTAGCATGCACAGTATTTTGACATATATTTATACAACATTCAATCTTACCATTGCATGTGGGCATTGTGCCTTTGGAAGCATGAAAGAAAAGCAAAAATTCACATAAAGGTCAATATATCAGGGGGCACGTTTCACAAATCTGTGGCAGGTTTCACAAATCTGTCACAGCAAGGACATCTCACAAGTCATAAGTCGGTTGAATCGATAGATATGATTGAGGTATGACCTTTTACATATGTATATAAGCCATGCCCTATGACATTGAGGTTGACCTTTTAATGTCAAATCATAGTTATGTGCATATATATTATATGCTAATATTCCCTATAGGAATGCCCGACTGTTTCATCCTTAAAGCGACACTACATCGGTGAAACCTTAAAGCGACATTACATCAGTGAAACCTTAAAGCAACATTATATC
The DNA here is from genome assembly GCA_014843695.1 of Archivesica marissinica. Lineage (NCBI taxonomy): Eukaryota > Metazoa > Mollusca > Bivalvia > Venerida > Vesicomyidae > Archivesica > Archivesica marissinica. The sequence continues at coordinate 50,916,234 of CM026393.1, forward strand.
GGTGAAACCTTAAAGCGACACTACATCGGACAACCTTAAAGCGACATTACATCAGTGAAACCTTAAAGCAACATTACATCGGTGAAACCTTAAAGCGATATTACATCGGTGAAACCTTAAAGCGACATTACATCGGTGAAACCTTAAAGAGACACTACATCGGACAACCTTAAAGCGACATTACATCAGTGAAACCTTAAAGCAACATTACATCGGTGAAACCTTAAAGCGACACTACATCGGACAACCTTAAAGCGACATTACATCAGTGAAACCTTAAAGCGACATTACATCGGTGAAACCTTAAAGCGACATTACATCGGTGAAACCTTAAAGCGACACTACATCGGTGAAACCTTAAAGCGACATTACATCAGTGAAACCTTAAAGCAACATTACATCGGTGAAACCTTAAAGCAACATTACATCGGTGAAACCTTAATGCAACATTACATCGGTGAAACCTTAAAGCGACACTACATCGGTGAAACCTTAAAGCGACATTACATCGGTGAAACCTTAAAGCGACATTACATCGGTGAAACCTTAAAGCGACATTACATCGGTGAAACCTTAAAGCGACACTACATCAGTGAAACCTTAAAGCGACACTACATCGGTGAAACCTTAAAGCAACATTACATCGTGAAACCTTAAAGCGACACTACATCGGTGAAACCTTAAAACGACATTTCATCAGTGAAAACAGAAATAACTACAGAACATTTAGCCAGGAGGGCAGGCATTTAGCCGGGAGGGCAGGCATTTAGCCAGGAGGGCAAGCATTTAGCCAGGAGGGCAAGCATTTAGCCAAGGAGGGCAGGCATTTAGCCAGGAGGGCAGGCATTTAGCCGGGAGGGCAAGCATTTAGCCGGGAGGGCAGGCATTTAGCTGGGAGGCCAGGCATTTAGCCGGGAGGGCTGGTATTTAGCCGGGAGGGCAGGCATTTAGCCAGGTCAGGTAGGATTTAGCCGGGAGGGCAGGCATTTAGCCGGGAGGGCAGGCATTTAGCCGGGAGGGCAAGCATTTAGCTGGGAGGGCAGGCATTTAGCCGGGAGGGCAGGCATTTAGCCGGGAGGGCAGGTATTTAGCCGGGAGGGCAGGCATTTAGCCGGGAGGCCAGGCATTTAGCCGGGAGGGCAGGCATTTAGCGGGAGGGCAGGCATTTAGCCAGGAGGGCAGGCATTTAGCCAAGGAGGGCAGGCATTTAGCCAGGAGGGCAGGCATTTAGCCGGGAGGGCAAGCATTTAGCCGGGAGGGCAGGCATTTAGCCGGGAGGCCAGGCATTTAGCCGGGAGGGCAAGCATTTAGCCAGGAGGGCAGGCATTTAGCCGGGAGGGCAGGCATTTAGCCAGGAGGTCAGGCATTTAGCCGAGAGGGCAGGCATTTAGCCAGGAGGGCAGGCATTTAGCCGGGAGGCTAGGAGGGCAGGCAGCATTTAGCTGGGAGGGCAGGCATTTATCCAGGAGGGCAGGCATTTATCCGGGAGGACAGGCATTTAGTCGCTACATTACAAAAACGTCGTAAGATCACAGATCTGTTGTTGCAGCAGCAGCGGTCAAATCAATAAAAGTTTTAAAATATTTTTATCTATGTGATCACCCTGAACACGTGTAAAATAGAATTTTAGTGAATGTATAAAACATTAATACGCCAAATGTGATAAGATATTTAGAAGTTTATGCAGAAATCTAAGATCTTTCGTGCCCCGATTTGTAAAATATTAATCACTTTTCTCTTTGGGCGGGAGAAGTACGAGACTTTATTTCGTATTAACGAGGATAGTGTATATCAGCAATCGCAGATCTCCCAACAAATTACGCTCAAACCGCGAAGAAGATAAAGATCGACTTTTCAAAATGTCTCAGAAAGTTATCCATCAAAACACTCGTTTGTCATTTGATTTGTTTTTGTTGACTTAATCTTTGTTTACCGTACCAACACAAAATATAGATTGTGCACATAATGCTGATAATGATAAAACTGTTCTTCAATGTAGTCAAACAATTTTGTATGCTGCAGCATGACTCCATATATATATTGTATAGATAGTGTATATATAGTGTATAGATAGCGTATAGATAGTGCATAAATAGTGCATAGATAGTGTATAGATAGTGTATAGATAGTGTATAGATAGTGTATAGATAGTGCATATATAGTGCATACATAGTGTATATATAGTGTATAGATAGTGTATATATAGTGTATAGATAGTGTATAGATAGTGTATAGATAATGCATAGATAGTGTATTGATAGTGTGTATATAGTGTATAGATAGTGTATATATAGTGTATAGATAGTGTATATATAGTGTATAGATAGTGTATAGATAGTGTATAGATAGTGCATAGATAGTGTATTGATAGTGTGTATATAGTGTATAGATAGTGTATATATAGAGTATAGATAGTGTATATATAGTGTATAGATAGTGTATAGATAGTGTATAGATAGTGCATAGATATTGTATAGATAGTGTATATATAGTGTATAGATAGTGTATATATATAGTGTATAGATAGTGCATAGATAGTGCAGATAGTGTATATATAGTGCATAGATAGTACATAGATAGTGCATATATAGTGTATAGATAGTGCATAGATAGTGCATAGATAGTGCATAGATAGTGTATAGATAGTGTATAGATAGTGCATAGATAGTACATATATAGTGCATAGATAGTGCATAGATAGTGCATAGATAGTGTATAGATAGTGCATAGATAGTGCATAGATAGTGTATATATAGTGCATAGATAGTGCATAGATAGTGTATAGATAGTGCATAGATAGTGCATAGATAGTGCATAGATAGTGCATATATAGTGTATAGATAGTGTGATAGTGTATAGATAGTGCATAGATAGTGTATAGATAGTGTATAGATAGTGAATAGATAGTGTATATGTGTATAGTGTATAGATAGTGCATAGATAGTGCATAGATAGTGTATATATAGTGTATATATAGTGTATAGATAGTGTATAGATAGTGTATAGATAGTGCATAGATAGTGCATAGATAGTGCATAGATAGTGCATATATAGTGTATAGATAGTGTATAGATAGTGTATAGATAGTGCATAGATAGTGCATATATAGTGTATAGATAGTGTATAGATAGTGCATATATAGTGTATAGATAGTGCATAGATAGTGTATAGATAGTGTATATATAGTGTATATATAGTGTATATATAGTGTATAGATAGTGCATAGATAGTGCATAGATAGTGTATAGATAGTGTATAGATAGTGCATATATAGTGTATAGATAGTGCATAGATAGTGCATATATAGTGTATAGATAGTGTATAGATAGTGTATAGATAGTGCATATATAGTGTATAGATAGTGTATAGATAGTGCATAGATAGTGCATGTATAGTGTATAGATAGTGCATAGATAGTGCATATATAGTGTATAGATAGTGTATATATAGTGTATAGATAGTGTATAGATAGTGCATAGATAGTGCATATATAGTGTATAGATAGTGCATATATAGTGCATAGATAGTGTATAGATAGTGCATATATAGTGTATATATAGTGTATATATAGTGTATAGATAGTGCATATATAGTGCATATATAGTGCATAAATAGTGCATATATAGTGTATAGATAGTGTATAGATAGTGTATATATAGTGTATAGATAGTGCATAGATAGTGCATAGATAGTGCATAGATAGTGTGTATATAGTGTATAGATAGTGTATGTATAGTGTATAGATAGTGCATAGATAGTGTATAGATAGTGCATAGATAGTGTATAGATAGTGTATAGATAGTGCATAGATAGTGTATAGATAGTGCATAAATAGTGTATAGATAGTGTATAGATAGTGCATAGATAGTGCATATATAGTGTATAGATAGTGCATAGATAGTGTATATATAGTGTATAGATAGTGTATAGATAGTGCATATATAGTGCATAGATAGTGTATAGATAGTGCATATATAGTGTATATATAGTGTATAGATAGTGCATATATAGTGTATAGATAGTGCATATATAGTGCATAGATAGTGCATATATAGTGTATAGATAGTGTATAGATAGTGTATATATAATGTATAGATAGTGTATATATAGTGTATAGATAGTGTATATATAGTGTATAGATAGTGTATAGATAGTGCATATATAGTGCATAGATAGTGCATAGGATAGTGTATAGATAGTGCATCCTGACTACCACTAGTGAAATATGTAATCACTGACTACAGCTAGGAGTATATAATCACCGTCCTGACTACCACTAGGAGTATATAATCTCCGTCCTGACTACAACTAGGAGTATATAATCACCGTCCTGACTACAACTAGGAGTATATAATCACCGTCCTGACTACAACTAGGAGTATATAATCACCGTCCTGACTACCACTAGGAGTATATAATCACTGTCCTGACTACAACTAGGAGTATATAATCACTGTCCTGACTACCACTAGGAGTATATAATCACTGTCCTGACTACAACTAGGAGTATATAATCTCCGTCCTGACTACAACTAGGAGTATATAATCACCGTCCTGACTACAACTAGGAGTATATAATCACTGTCCTGACTACAGCTAGGAGTATATAATCTCCGTCCTGACTACAACTAGGAGTATATAATCACCATCCTGACTACAACTAGGAGTATATAATCACCGTCCTGACTACAACTAGGAGTATATAATCACTGTCCTGACTACAACTAGGAGTATATAATCACTGTCCTGACTACAACTAGGAGTATATAATCACCGTCCTGACTACAACTAGGAGTATATAATCACCGTCCTGACTACAACTAGGAGTATATAATCACCGTCCTGACTACAACTAGGAGTATATAATCACCGTCCTGACTACAACTAGGAGTATATAATCATCGTCCTGACTACCACTAGGAGTATATAATCACTGTCCTGACTACAACTAGGAGTATATAATCACCGTCCTGACTACCACTAGGAGTATATAATCACCGTCCTGACTACTTACTTTTTGTCTTTCAGTAGACTGTTTATAATACTTTTCAAAACATTTTTCTGTATTTCGTGCGGCTGAAACAAAAACAATATATATTACATTTAACCCATTCAACACCAAGTAACTCACATGGACTGGTCCATGATATTCATAAACCAATAAATGAATCAGAAAATCACATTTGGACAAGTTCATTTATCAAAATGGGTAATTATGTCTAAAAATAGTCATATCACTGGCAAAAAGTGCAGATCCTGATGAGACGGCTCGTCACGAGCCGGCTCATCTGGATCTACACTTTTTGTAAGCCTATTTAGAGGTCTGTGGTATTGAAAGGGTTAAGCATCTTTTAGAAAGACAGATTTGAGGGATTTCCCAATAAGCAAAGTCTTATTTCCAAACTGTGGAGATTTTGAGAGATTACTAATGAAGCAAAGATTGATTCCGATATGCGGGGAATTTTACGTCCGTTTCACCGAAACAAAATAATAAAAGCAATGAATTTAACTTGCATTCATCATTTTTAGCATGTTTGGTGACATACGAAACACTGCCACACGCTGCAATTTCATCTTCTGAATGTGAATATGCATCGTTCCCGCTGTCGGTCGCCAAATGCGTCAAAAAACAAATACTGGCACTAAATTTTGTTAATTGGCAAAAATATATTGTTTTTTGTTTGTTTTTTTTTATTTTTGTTTTTTTTGGCACAACATGTTTTGTGAACTAAATATGTGAACTAAATGGCTCTTAGTTGGCTCCAAGTTTTTCAAATTGGCTCCAGTTTTTTCAATTGGCGATAGAAGTGGCGCAGACATAAATTCATACAGAGGGAACCCTGAATTATATGACTTTAAATGACTGGTTATTGAGATCTGAACCATTACCGTACATACTCGCATATAAGACGACCTCCTAACTTTGGTTTTAAATAATTGGTATTTTGCATAGACCCGCGTATAAGTCGGGTTGAGAAAATGGAAACCACTCCGAAGTAAAGATCAAACAAATTAATTAAAACTACTATTTATCCACAGTGATCCACAGTAAATAATGTCAAGTTGAAATGCTATTGAAAAGTGCAGTATACAGACAGATCTATGAAAGCCATTTGTTACACCGTTATTTCAGTATAAGATCATCATTTTTAATTTGTTTTTTTATGACTCGCTTATAAGACTGGAAGCCACTTTGAGGCCATAATCTGGTGATAAAAACCTTGTCTTATAGGCGAGTATATACAGTAACCAATGGTTATGCGGTTGCAAATGTTTAAAAAAAATGTTTTTTATGACTTGCTTATAAGACGGGAAGCCATCTTGAGGCCAAATCTGGTGATAAAAACCTTGTCTTATAGGCGAGTATATACAGTAACCAATGGTTATGCGGTTGCAAATGTTTAAAAAAAATGTTTTCATGACTTGCTTATAAGACGGGAAGCCATCTTGAGGCCATAATCTGGTGATAAAAACCTTGTCTTATAGGCGAGTATATACAGTAACCAATGGCTATGCGGTTGCAAATGTTTAAAAAAAATGTTTTTATGACTTGCTTATAAGACGGGAAGCCATCTTGAGGCCATAATCTGGTGATAAAAACCTTGTCTTATAGGCGAGTATATACAGTAACCAATGGTTATGCGGTTGCAAATGTTTAAAAAAAATGTTTTCATGACTTGCTTATAAGACGGGAAGCCATCTTGAGGCCATAATCTGGTGATAAAAACCTTGTCTTATAGGCGAGTATATACAGTAACCAATGGCTATGCGGTTGTAAATGTTTAAAAAAAATGTTTTTATGACTTGCTTATAAGACGGGAAGCCATCTTGAGGCCATAATCTGGTGATAAAAACCTTGTCTTATAGGCGAGTATATTACAGTAACCAATGGTTATGCGGTTGCAAATGTTTAAAAAAAAATGTTTTTATGACTTGCTTATAAGACGGGAAGCCATCTTGAAGCCATAATCTGGTGATAAAAACCTTGTCTTATAGGCAAGTATATACAGTAACCAATGGTTATGCGGTTGAAAATGTTTTAAAAAAATGTTTTTATGACTTGCTTATAAGACGGGAAGCCATCTTGAGGCCATAATCTGGTGATAAAAACCTTGTCTTATAGGCGAGTATATACAGTAACCAATGGCTATGCGGTTGCAAATGTTTAAATAAATGTTTTTATGACTTGCTTATAAGACGGGAAGCCATCTTGAAGCCATATCGGTGATAAAAACCTTCTTATAGGCAAGTATATACAGTAACCAATGGTTATGCGGCTGAAAATGTTTTAAAAAAATGTTTTTATGACTTGCTTATAAGACGGGAAGCCATCTTGAGCCATAATCTGGTGATAAAAACCTGTCTTATAGGAGTATATACAGTAACCAATGGCTATGCGGTTGCAAATGTTTAAAAAAAAGTTTTTATGACTTGCTTATAAGAGGGAAGCCATCTGAGGCCATAATCTGGTGATAAAACTTGTCTATAGGCAGTATATTACAGTAACCAATGTATGCGGTTGCAAATGTTTAAAAAATGTTTTATGACTGCTTAAGACGGAAGCCATCTGAAGCCATAATCTGGTGATAAACCTGTCTTAGCAAGTATATCAGTACCAATGGTTATGCGGTTGAAAATGTTTAAAAATGTTTTTATGACTTGCTTATAGACGGGAAGCCATCTTGAGGCCTAATCTGGTGATAAAACCTTGTCTTATAGGCGATATATAGTAACAAGGCTATGCGGTTGCAAATGTTTAAATAAATGTTTTTATGACTTGCTTATAAGACGGGAAGCCATCTTGAAGCCATAATCTGGTGATAAAAACCTTGTCTTATAGGCAAGTATATACAGTAACCAATGGTTATGCGGCTGAAAATGTTTTAAAAAAATGTTTTTATGACTTGCTTATAAGACGGGAAGCCATCTTGAGGCCATAATCTGGTGATAAAAACCTTGTCTTGAGTATACAAGTATACGGTAACCAATGGTGTTATGCGGTTGCCAATACAGACACCGGGGGCGAGTACAATAATATTACTTCCAATGCTTTGAATATAGCCCAGCTGAAAGCCTACATACATGCATCTCATGGATCAGCAATCAAACAATCTCTCGAGATACCATTCCCGTTAAAACGGTACGAAATATGCAAACCAATCGCTAGATACAATCATAATTATCTATCATAATTATCTGACTTCAGGCAACATTTGTACTTATTATCACCAAGTAATTGTATGCATCAATACAGGCATTCAACCATGTGGCATTGCAATACTCCGGAGACGAGCTCTATTGTCGTATTTCTGAACATCTGAATCGTATTTGTAACATCAACGATCAAGTCCAAGAACTTTGCAAGCATGTAATTCCGCATGAATTATGAAAATTAATAAGTATTAATTGAAAAAAAGTATTAATTGATAATTAATAAGTAACAATTTACAGCCTGGAACTAGAATGATGGTAGTGGAAGTCGTGATAGCGCAGTGGATGCGCATTCGCTTCAGGTGCAAAAGGCCCGGAGTTGGATCCCCGCTGGAGCTGTTACGATTGTGCCCTTAGGCAAGGGCATTTAAATTCCACATTGCCTCTTCTCTCTCCCTCGTGGCGATGGATTTCATCGAGAATGAGGTCTCGAGAGTGATTAATATAAGATATAAGAACTTTGGGCTAAAATAAATTTGTATAAACTAGACTGAGGGTGAGTAGCTTCCACTAATTTCAGACATTAGCTATGTGATTAGCACAGTGGCTAGCCTGCTCTCATCTCACAAATACATCCTGGGTTCGATTCTGTATCTGTGAGATGGTACTGTGGCGGTCACATCGGACAGGTGGGTTTTCTTCACATACTCAGGTTTCCTCCCACACGAATGACCACAAATACGCTTTAACCCGGCGCCAATGAGAGTGTTTAATATAAGTTGTTAAAGCTTGTTTTGCAATCGTTGTAGAATAAATCAAGCACACACCCTTTTTTTTAGTTTCAAACATATGACGAAAAGTTTAATTTAAAGAAGATATATCAGAACTTCATTTTTGATACTCTTATTTGTGATAGTACGGTAGTTGTCATAACGCATTACATTCCGGTAGTTGTCATATCGCACTATATTATGGTAGTTGTCATAACGCATTAAGTTTAAATATTTATACAATGGCTCGAAAAAACATGTTTAATAGTCCGTCTCCGTGGTCGAGTGGTTACGGTCGCTGACTTGTATACCACTGTAACCTATCATCACTGATGGTCACGCGTTCGTGCCCCACTCGGACCGTGTCGAGTGGTTCGGTCGTGACTTGTATACCACTGTAACCTATCATCACTGATGGTCCGCGTTCTGCCCCCAGACCGTGTCTCATTTATATGAAAATGTTGGCAGTTTCTTACGGAGGTTGGTGCACCCAAGTACTGGTTAACCGCTGGAGCCTGCCCAGGAAAGCTGATGTTAGGTAAACTGCCCGTCGCTCAGCAGGGCCAGTAGAGACGTTAAATAAACTTAAATAAATAAACAAATAAAAAAGTGTATGTCAATGGTTCTTAACAGGGAACTAGTAATATATATATATATGTGGTCCTCTCTACATCCTAACAGGGAACTAGTAATATATATATATATGTGGTAAATTCGGATGTAGAGAGAACCATATATAAAAAAAACATAGCCGGATCAGGCCCGTCGCTGGGCATACGCAAGTACGCACGTGCGTATCATTGGTCTCAGAAAATGAAAAAAAATGAACTCCAAAAATGCATTAAAACCCCAGGGGGAGAGGTAGTAGGGATACATACGTGATGTGTGGACTAGTGGAATAATTGAGTCCATTGCAAATATGGTGCATCTCGAAATTTAGTTTCTGCTATTTTACATGCTTGTTTAATTGATAAGGGCGATGGATCATGTATATTATACATCTAGCGTTAATTTATACCTTTATACGGATTGTCGTAAGAACTTTAGTCCTGCAATTGTATGTTACAAAATGCATTGAAATGCAGGAAATTGCTTCCTCATTTCCAAAAATCTCCTGGGGGCATGCCCCCGGACCTCCTAGCGTACTCGCTCGCTATGCTCACTCGACAAACATGCATATTTGGCCGTGCGTATCATCGAACTAGCTCGCTATGCTCACTCGACAAACATGCATATTTGGCCGTGCGTATCATCGAACTAGCTCCAGCGACGGCCCTGCGGATGATATTTGTTTTCCTTGAAAAAGTCTTTTTAGTAAGTTTAACCCTTTCAACCCCAAGTAACTGACATGGACTGGTCCATGATATTTTTAGACCAATAAATTAATAACAAAATTACATTTGGATCAGTTCATTTATCAAAATGGGTAATTTTATCTAAAAATGGTAATAATTATTACTGGCAAAAAAGTGCAGATCCTGATGAGACGGCTCGTTACGAGCCGGCTCATCTGGATCTACACTTTTCATAAGCCTATTTAGAGGCCTGTGGGGTTGAAAGGGTTAAACTTTATTTATTCTACAACGAAGCAAGTTCTAACAACTTATATTAATCACTCTCGTTGGCTCGGATGAAAGGGTAAATATGGTCATTCGTGTGGGAGTCCAGGGTCAGATGTTATATAATTGTTCTCAAATCTCAAACTCCAGCTCAAGTGATAACATTGGTTGCATTTGAGATTTGCTCTTGGTTCAACCAATCAGAAGCAAGAGACTGAACTTGACATTTGAGGAAAGTTTTACAACCTCGGGGCCCAGGAGGTATTGCCCAGATTTACAAGGAGCATTGCAATATTAACCCTTTAAACACTACATGCCTCTAAATAGCCTCTCGTGACAAGCCGTCTCATCAGGATCTGCACTTTTTGCTAAGTAATAATTATTACTATTTTTAGATAAAATTACCCATTTTGATAAATGAACTTGAGTTACTTGGAGTTGAATAACCTGGGTTAAGCACTGCATGCTAGTGGCAGATAAAATCACCTTTGCAAACAACATAGAGCCAGATCAGACGGCACAGGACATCTGATCAAGCTCTATTGTGTTTGCTATTCGGATAATGGAGCTAAAACACTTGGCTTAATAGCAAACAACATAGATCCTTATCAGACGTGGCGCTATGACACGGCTGATCTGGATCTATGTTGTTTGCATATGTGATTTTATTTACTCAGCAGACAAAGGGACACTGCACAATTTTTTTTAAAAATAATTTAGGGTTCTTAGAAGAATTGGTCTGCAAGTTTGTTTCATTGTATTTTAATATCCTTAGAATGACATAAATCGAGTATTGATCTATGGTCCAGTTCAGCGAATTCATTAGCGTAAAATGACAGAACTTGGCAGGTATCAATAGACCTTTGTTTCATGATAAATTGATTCCAGAAGAGCAAATAGCCTTTATTTAACTAGAACTAAAATCAAACAAAATTTTAAATGTTATTCGTATTGAATGATTCAACGGTTATGGCACAATATTGGTTTGCCATTAAATTTACCAGAACAGTTCCTATATTGTTACTACAGGTTTTTAATAAAGGCCTATATTTAATGGCATACTCAACACAGTATGCAACCCAATACAACCTTTATTTGCATACCCAATTTGCAGGGCTCGTTCTAGATCCGAATTTTAGGGAGAAGTGAGAAAGTGCGTGATCGCATCCTTAAATATTTTAATGGTGTTATTTAACCCTTTCCCCCATAGAGATGTAGTTTTATTTCATACATTTGGCTGTAATTTACCAATCGTACGCAATGGATAAGTTGTGAACTTGTTACATTTTAACCCTTTCCCCCATAGAGATGTAGTTTTATTTCATACATGTAGCTGTAATTTACCAATCGTATGCAATGGATAAGCTGTGAACTTGTTGTATACACTATGTTGTTCCGATCTTTATTATAGCTTGTTGACTACTAATGTGTTGATCTATGTCAATAGGCATTGGCGTCGAGAGGCGCTTCTGAGGGGGAAAGAGTTAATAAATTTCAACAAAAATATGGTTAAAATGCACAGTATGACCATTAAATACAACATTTGAATAGAAGGAATGCTCTACAATATATTAGACACTGGACACAATTTTGTGTGAAAATTGTTTTGGAGGGTCCCTAGGGCGACTATTTTGCCCAAATAGCCCCTCTAGAATATTTTGGAGAACAACTATAATTTGAAGCTCAGTGTTGATATATGTACATGCTTGATTGCTTCCTAGTCATTTTTCACAATTAATGTATACAAATTTATTTTAGCTCGATTGCGAAACAAGTTCTTTCAACTTATATTAACAATGTCAAGACCTCATTCCATGATGGAATCCATCGCCACGAGAGAGAAGAGGCATGTGGAATTTAAATGCCTTGCCTAAGGACACAATTGTAACGGCTACAGCTAGGCGAGAACTCTGGGGCTTTCTCACCTGAAGCGAACGCGCTACAATTCACAATTCTCACAACTTCCAAAATTCTATTATATATTTTCGGGTTTTACGCCTGCATCAGCACCATTTCGGGCTATATCACCGGCGGGCAGTTTACCTAACAACACCTTTCCTGGGCAGGCTCCAGGGGTTAACCAGTACTTGGGTGCACCAACCTCCCTAAGAAACTGCCAACTTTTTCATATAAATGAGACACTCCATAATTCTACTTTTCACAGCTCTGAGTAATGAGTAACAATTCTATGGCATCTGGTGGGGGCTGTCGGTCACTGTGCACTCACTGGTGTGCAGTGAAACCCCGATAAACCGAATGGCCAGAATTAAAGTTCGTTTTGGAGGGGTTTAGATGATTTTCATAGTGGGGTAAATTTCTCCGGAATTAACAATTCTGAAATGCTTAAAAGTAGGCTGAGAAGACATGCAGGGTTCATTCAAGGTCAGAATTTTTGGGAGAAGTGAGAAAGCGCGTGATCGCTACCTTAATTTGTTTTTTTTTAGGGAGAAGTGGGGCTCCCAGAGGGCGAAGTCAGGGTCCCTAGGGCGACAATTTCGCCCACATCGCCCTCTAAAATGATCCCTGGACATGTTTATAGTTTGGCAGTTAGTAAAGAATTGATCATCATCTATAGTGATTGCGTCACTCTGCATAGAGTATATTTGCAATGTCGTCAAAAAGTCAACACCTACAGTCAGGGTAGGCGTTTCTCAAAATAAAAAATGTCCATATTTACAAGAAGTTCTTATAAACAGATAAAAGGGTCCATGTGTGTTTAGTGGCAATTGATTTATTTTAAGTTTACAATTTACAATTGAAACAAAAATAGCTGAACGCTGTTTGTTTAAAAGAATAATCTGTTTCATATTCGATCAAGACAAGTTGCTGTTTGGTTTACAGGGGCATATTACAGTTGAAAATGCACATATTTTTAAAATAGGTAATCTGTTTGGTATTCGGAAAATAGGGGTTCGGGTTTTCTTGAAATAAACAAAGTTCTAAGGGACCAAGAAATTTGTTTGGTTTGGAGGGAATTCCAGTTTAGAGGGGTTCCGGATTTGAGAGGTTTCACTGTTCACGTAGATGTATGCAGATTAGTAAATGATGGCGGCCATCTTGGAAATAGCATCAGCAATATAGTACCGGTAGATATTTCTCAGTTACTCTCAACGATTCAAGATTTCTCCTATATTGTATGTTCACACCGAGGATATAATGGAGGATATACACTGAGGATATAAAGGAGGATATATATGGAGGATATATACAGATGATCAGCACTGAGGATATAATGGAGGATATATACTGAGGATATATTGGAGGATATACACCGATGATATAATGGAGATATGCATCGAGGATATAATGGAGGATATACACTGGTGATATACTGGAGGATATACATTGATGATTTAATGGAGGATATACACTGATGATATAATGGAGGACATACACTGAGGATATAATGGAGGACATACACTGATGATATAATGGAGGATATACACTGAGGATTTAATGGAGGATATATACTGAGGATATATTGGAGGATATACACCGATGATATACTGGAGGATATACATTGAGGATATAATGGAGGACATACACTGATGATATAATGGAGGATATACACTGAGGATATAATGGAGGACATATACTGATGATATAATGGAGGATATACACTGAGGATATAATGGAGGACATACACTGATGATATAATGGAGGATATACACTGAGGATATAATGGAGGACATACACTGATGATATAATGGAGGATATACACTGATGATATAATGGAGGACATACACTGATGATATAATGGAGGATATACACTGAGGATATAATGGAGGACATACACTGATGATATAATGGAGGATATACACTGAGGATATAATGGAGGACATACACTGATGATATAATGGAGGATATACACTGAGGATTTAATGGAGTACATACACTGAGGATATAATAGAGTAAGCTAAGAAAGCACTATACTTACGAGGCCTAGGATCAAGTCAAACACGGTGTACACAAAGTCGTATTTCAAACCAGGATCATCGGTACTTTTGTAATCTTTGTTTGGATCTCTCTGCAATAATAAAGTAGAACATGACAGATCAGACAGGTGCAATAATAAAGTAGATCATGACAGATCAGACAGGTGCAATAATAAAGTAGATCGTGACAGATCAGACAGGTGCAATAATAAAGTAGATTGTGACAGATCAGACAGGTGCAATAATAAAGTAATCATGACAGATCAGACAGGTGCAATAATAAAGTAGATCATGACAGATCAGAAACAGGTGCAATAATAAAGTAGATTGTGACAGATCAGACAGGTGCACCTTCTCCTGGTATTCTGGGTCCTCTCACACCATTGTCCATGTATGATATAAGCTTTCATCTTAGTCAACGACAGTGTGATAGATGTAAGTTGTTAAAGCTTGCTTCACAATCGTTCAAGAGTTGTCGTTGCTGGGTTGCCCCAGTAAAAAAGCTTAAACTTAATTTAATATACAACGATTGCGAAACAAGCTTATATTAATAACTCTCGTTGGCGCGGATGAAAGCGTAAATGAGGTCATTCGTGTGATAGGAAACCGGTGTACCCACCTGTCCGATCTGGCGATGACTGTACCATCTCACATACTTCCCGATCCGAGGATTGAACCTAATCAATTTATATTAGCTCGATTGCGAAACAAATTCTTACACCTTATATTAATCACTCTTGAGACCTCATTCCTGATGGAATCCATCGCCACGAGGGAGAGAGAAGAGGCAACGTGGAATTTAAATGCCTTGCCAAAGGGCACAATCGCAACGGCTCCAGAGGCGTGCAAACTCCTGAAGCAAACACGCTACCACTGCGCTATCATGACGTCCACACCTTCATAGATATCACTTGGGACTACATGAGATTCTGGTCTATTATGAATGTCTGGTTTGGCTACTACATTGTCAGTGTATGTACGTAGGTAATGGTGTCAACATTGCCAGTGTATGTACGTAGGTAATGGTGTCAACATTGTCAGTGTATGTACGTAGGTAATGGTGTCAACATTGCCAGTGTATGTACGTAGGTAATGGTGTCGACATTGTCAGTGTATGTACGTAGGTAATGGTGTCGACATTGCCAGTGTATGTCCGTAGGTAATGGTGTTGACATTGTCAGTGTATGTACGTAGGTAATGGTGTCGACATTGTCAGTGTATGTACGTAGGTAATGGTGTCGACATTGTCAGTGTATGTACGTAGGTAATGGTGTCGACATTGTCAGTGTATGTACGTAGGTAATGGTGTCGACATTGTCAGTGTATGTACATAGGTAATGGTGTCGACATTGCCAGTGTATGTACGTAGGTAATGGTGTCGACATTGTCAGTGTATGTACGTAGGTAATGGTGTCGACATTGTCAGTGTATGTACGTAGGTAATGGTGTCAACATTGTCAGTGTATGTATGTAGGTAATGGTGTCGACATGTCACTTGGGACTACATGAGATTCTGGTCTATTATGAATGTCGGGTTTGGCTACTACTACATTGTCAGTGTATGTACGTAGGTAATGGTGTCGACAGATGCAATACAATGTAGCTTGAAAATAAAACTGGGTTTACTACTTTCAAAGAATCAACAGCAAAGCTAAATTTCTTCTCAAGGAGAATTCCAAATTACAGAGCTCAAGTTATTGGTTCATAAATAGATCGTAATCTGTGACGAGGTCGCTAATGTTTGTTTGGCTGTGCCGTGCCAACAGCTTAGATCATGTGGCGACTACCCAGCTATTGTCGGTCGAGGTAGACACAGAGTGCCCCTCTGAGCAGTACTGCAGGAACGGAGAGGCACCCAGGTAGAACCACTGACCTTTCTCGAGCTGGCTCGATAGCAGTTTCCTCACTTGAAATAATTTGACACTCGCAGTTGGAGGGATTCGAACCTAAAGTGGTGAGGGGCAATGCTTGGAAATCGAAAGTAACCACTCGGCCATGGAGGCACATTGGGTTATAGGCTAATGTGCACATATACCTTTGCCCATTTGCTACATATATACCGGGTATACAACAGGGTTCATTCTAGGTCAGAATTTTTGGGAGAAGTGAGAAAGCACGTGATCGCTTCCTTAAATGGTGTTCTTTAATATACTTCTGCAAAATAGGGTTAAAATGCACAGTACAACCATTAGATACAACATTTGAATAGAAGGAGTGCTTTATAATTGGCCAGTGTATCTTACTAGACCAAATTTTGTTTGAAAATCGTAAAAACCAAATTGTTGTTTTTTTTTTTTTAGGGAGAAGTGGGGCCCCTAGAGGGCGAAGTCAGGGTCCCTAGGGCGACAATTTTGCCCACATCGCCCTCTAGAATGATCCCTGATACAAGATCTCACACATATTAAGCGAGCCGTTTTGGCAAGCTTAACCCATTCAACCCCAAGTAAGTGACATGGACTGATGCATGATATTTTTAGACCAATAAATTAATAAGAAAATTACCTTAGCAAAATTATAAAACGAGTTTCATTTATTATGGTGTGAAATCACCAGGAGTGTAAGATTCTTTTTAATAGAGTGGTGGAACCTATGCTCGGCATATTTTTTCCATTTACATCCATATTTAAAATATTTAAATAGTTTTAACCTATTTTCGCTGACACAGGTGAAGCATGGTTCAATAGCATTCCGTTGTGCGTTAATGCAACTGTCACCTGACTGGTTCAATAGCAGAATATAAACAGACAACTCGTTGGGAGAATTTTTTCCACCGAAATAATGCGGTTTATGAGCATTTCAGGTAGCTAACCGGATTGGGAAAAAATGTACAAATAACCAGAAAAAGTTTCTTACGAGTTGTAATATTGTTAGTTATTGATGTTACTAAGTCAAAATAATATATTCAACATTTATCCGTGCATAAATATAAAAATTCAAGTACGCCGTGCATAGGTGCCCTAAAGTATCTAGTTCCCCATGGAAACAGATGCCGTTGCGATAGCTGTATTGAGGTGTATGGTCATGTAATGAAGCTAAAATTTTCAACAACAATTTTTTGAAAGTTGTGTTCATGATCCAAGAAAATAATAATATACGGCAATTACAATTAACTTTTTTTATAGGCATTTACGCCTAGCATAGGTTCCACCACTCTACATTACCATATTGGGTTGTAATAATAATTTTTCACAAAATAACGCTGCTACTTCATAATAAGTCAATTTGGCGCCAACTGTCAGCACAAATTGTCATGGCGCCAACTGTCAGCGCAAATTATCATGACACCAACTGTCAGCGCAAATTGTCATGACGCCAACTGTCAGCGCAAATTGTCATGACGCCAACTGTCAGCGCAAATTGTCATGGCGCCAACTGTCAGCACAAATTGTCATGACGCCAACTGTCAGCGCAAATTGTCATGATGCCAACTGTCAGCGCAAATTGTCATGACGCCAACTGTCAGTGCAAATTGTCATGATGCCAACTGTCAGCGCAAATTGTCATGATGCCAACTGTCAGCGCAAATTGTCATGGTGCCAACTGTCAGCACAAATTGTCATGACGCCAACTGTCAGCGCAAATTGTCATGATGCCAACTGTCAGCGCAAATTGTCATGATGCCAACTGTCAGCGCAAATTGTCATGATGCCAACTGTCAGCACAAATTGTCACGACGCCAACTGTCAGCGCAAATTGTCATGACGCCACGACGCAAAGCAGCGTTATCTTTATGTTTTCAACAGCGCTATCATCGAGTCAAGCCTTCTTTTAAATCATAGTTTGTCTAACCATTAACGTTGTGCCCCAATTCAAATAGAAATACTGGTATGCATACTTTAAAGCTTAATTTACAAATTATAAGGATTGTTCTCTCAACCAATCAGAATCCTTCCAGGTGTTATTACACGTGTGTACATATAAGAAATTATCATACGACTGTATTACACAGGATACAAGCAAAGTTAAGTGATCTTAGACAACGACTAAGTCACATTTCTCGCTTCTAAATCTAGGGATCATTCTAGAGGGCTATGTGGGCAAAATAGTCGCCCTAGGGACCCTGACTTCGCCCTCTGAGCGCCCCACTTCTCCCTAAAAAAAAAAAAATTAAGGAAGCGATCATGCGCTTTCTCACTTCTCCCAAAAATTCTGACCTTGAATGTTTTTTGTGGTTTTACGATTTTCAGATTTTTAGACTAATGTACTTATGTACATTGTACAACTATTTGTGATCTATCCTATACCTAGTTCTTAGACAACGACTAAATCACATTTCTTGCTTCTAGATCGCATAGACGCGACCTACTTATGTACATTGTACAACAATTCGTGATCTATCCTATACCTATCTATGTACATGACCAAATAATCTATACAACTTCTGACTTCAAGCCCGCAGGTATCTTAGAATTGCAATAAATATTGACTTGCCTTCATCTATAATTCATGGGACAGGTAAAGAAAGTCGTACAGATCACGAAGTAGACAAATGAAAAGATTTATGGTTTAATTCAGAGGTTGGCTGGTTATTGATTCGCAAGAAATGTTCAATATATTCGTGCGGGACAAGCATATGAGGACCTAATGAGGTTTTACTGAGACTAAAACAGTTTGTGATACCAAGATTCGTGCTATGACAAAACTCAATCATAAAACAAGAAATATCACACTAGGTGAGGAATGACCATGACCTGGTGACCTGGGTCATCATGTGTACGATACATCACTTCTATATGGCGAACATTTTGACGCAGATTAGTTTTGAAATCCCTCCATAACTGAAGAAGTTACAGCCCGGACAGGAAATATTAACTCGGACTTTTGTTACCCCAAATTGAATATTAACCCTTTCAACACCACAGACCTCTATATAGGCTTACAAAAAGTGTAGATTCAGATGAGCCGGGTCGTGACGAGCCGTCTCATCAGGATCTGCACTTTTTGCCAGTGATAGGACTATTTTTAGACATAATTACCCATTTTGATAAATGAACTTGTCCAAATGTGATTTTCTGATTCATTTATTGGTTTATGAATATCATGGACCAGTCCATGTGAGTTACTTGGTGTTGAATGGGTTAAGAGGCTATTCTATTTTTTCTCTATTAGCCACATAAACGGAATTCGTATCCACATAGAAAATTATATTGCCACATAACCACATCTTTTACTGTATAAGTTTAAACTTTATTTATTTTACAATGATTGCGAAACAAGTTCTAACAACTTATATTAATCACTCTCGTTGGCGCGGATGAAAGCGTATATGTGGTCATTCGTGTGGGAGGATACGGGAGTACCCGGAGTAAACCCACCTGTCCGATCTGACGACCATTGTAACATCTCACATACTTCTCGGTCCGAGGATTACTGTATACACATTTCCATTAGCACGATTGCGAAACTAGTTCTTACACCATTAGTTTAATCACTCTTGGTTACTCATTACATTAAATGCTGCGGCTTACGGCAGTGCATGGCGGTTGACAGCGAATACCTTCACAATGTCCACACAGTGTCCAGGGTTCATTCTAGGTCAGAATTTTTGGGAGAAGTGAGAAAGCATGTGATCGCGTCCTTAAATAGTGTTCTTTAATATACGTCTGCAAAATAGGGTTAAAATGCACAGTACAACCATTAAATACAACATTTGAATAGAAGGAGTGCTTTATAATGGGCCAGTGTATCTTACTAGACACAATTTTGTTTGAAAATCGTAAAAATCAAAACATTTTTTTTTTTTTAGGGAGAAGTGACGCCAACAGAGGGCGAAGTCAGGGTCCCTAGGGCGACAATTTCGTCCACATCGCCCTCTAGAATGATCCCTGGTGTCTAAGCAGTTCTAAACAAAGCTCAACCGCCGTCAGAACCGGCGTCATGTAAGACGTGCTTTAGATCCATATTGCCTCTTCTCTCTCCCGCCTGCCAATGGATTACATCAGGAATGAAGAATCGAGAGCGATTAATCTAACGTTGTAAAAACATTGCAATCAAATTAAAATAAACTTAGTCACCTGCTCTCTGATTGGTAACAGCTAATCATATACAATGTAACAATATTCAAACTTTGTCACCTGCTCTTTGATTGGTAACAGCTAAGCACAGTTCTAAATGACAGCCAATCATATACAATGTAACATACTCAAACTTAGTCACCTGCTCTTTGATTGGTAACAGCTAAGCACAGTTCTGCATGACAGCCAATCATATACAATGTAATACATGTATACTCAACATAAGTCACCTGCTCTCTGATTTGCGACATCCTACATGTATTACAGTTCTGAAAGGCAGTCAATCACAGTTCTGAAAGGCAGCCAATCACAGTTCTGAAAGGCAGCCAATCACAGTTCTGAAAGGCAGCCAATCACAGTTCTGAAAGGCAGTCAATCACAGTTCTGAAAGGCAGCCAATCACAGTTCTGAAAGGCAGTCAATCACAGTTCTGAAAGGCAGCCAATCACAGTTCTGAAAGGCAGTCAATCACAGTTCTGAAAGGCAGCCAATCACAGTTCTGAAAGGCAGCCAATCACAGTTCTGAAAGGCAGCCAATCACAGTTCTGAAAGGCAGCCAATCACAGTTCTGAATGGCAGCCAATCACAGTTCTGAATGGCAGCCAATCACAGTTCTGAATGGCAGCCAATCACAGTTCTGAATGGCAGCCAATCACAGTTCTGAAAGGTGATTGGTGATAGCCGAGTACAGTTCTGAACAGCAGTCAATCATATACAATGTGCCATTCTCAAACTTAGTCAAAAGCTCTCTAATTGGTGATAGCCAAGTACAGTTCTGAACAGCGGTCAATCATATACAATATGCCATTCTCAAACTTAGTCAAAAGCTCTCTGATTGGTGACAGCCAAGTACAGTTCTGAACAGCAGTCAATCATATGCATTGTGCTCACATTACAGATCTATGCAAAATGTTACATCTGACACATGTCTACGGGAAAAATAAATAAATCAATAAAAATCAATGCAATTAACGTGAAACCAATGATTACATATTGATAACCAAGTTACCATAGATAAACATTACGGATAAATAATAATCGCAGATATATAATCTATAGTGATATTGAAATTCACCTGTGACAGGTCTTAAATAACGCTACGGAAGCGCCAGTCAATATATATCGATTGGGCAGGTAAATTCAATATTGTATAACAGGAATCGAGACATATATAGCTCATCAAAGCATAACTGACATCAATCAGTTCAGTTACGAGATATACTGTATATTCTCGGCCATAAGTCGATCTCAGCGTTAAGTCGATCTCGGCGTTAAGTCGATCTCAGCGTTAAGTCGATCTCGGCGTTAAGTCGATCTCGACGTTAAGTCGATCTCGGCGTTAAATCGGTCTCGGCGTTAAGTCAGTGTCGGCGTTAAGTCGGTCTCGGCGTTAAGTCGGTCTCAGCGTTAAGTCGGTCTCGGCGTTAAGTCGGTCTCGGCGTTAAGTCGACGGTCAAAACGTTTTTATATATAGATTTTATTCAGTTCATTATTTACAAAATATTTACAAGACAATACATAGTCAAAAGACAGCCAAGGGAATCTCACAAAGTGGCTGCTTAGCACAGGTGGCTGCTTAATAGAGGTCAACTGTATAATAAAACAACATATTTGGAATCTGGAAACTGGCTGCTTAATGCATGTTGGCTGCTTAATAGAGGTGACCACTAACACAGGTTTGACTGTATTGGGAATCTGGAAACTGGCTGCTAAATGCATGTTGGCTGCTTAATAGAGGTGACTGCTAACACAGATTTGACTGTATTGGGAATCTGGAAACTGGCTGCTAAATGCATGTTGGCTGCTTAATAGAGGTGACCACTAACACAGATTTGACTGTATTGGGAATCTGGAAACTGGCTGCTAAATGCATGTTGGCTGCTTAATAGATGTGACCACTAACACAGATTTGACTGTATTGGTAATCTGGAAACTGGCTGCTAAATGCATGTTGGCTGCTTAATAGAGGTGACCACTAACACAGGTTTGACTGTATTGGGAATCTGGAAACTGGCTGCTAAATGCATGTTGGCTGCTTAATAGAGGTGACCACTTTTTACATATTGGATCGTTTTCGGCTTATATCCTATACATAATACTATTATTAGACAAAATTACCCATTTTGATAAATGAACTGGTCCAAATGTAATTTTCTTATTAATTTACTGGTCTAAAAATATCATGCACCAGTCCAGTTCATTTACTTGGCGTTGAATGGGTTAAGCATAAAATCTTATCTTTATTGAATTACCAGTTTTATCAGACGGATCTGTAGTCCAGCTGGACTGGTAATCCAGGGATCGCAGGTTCGATCCCCCGTCTGACCCTAATAAAATTAACAGTCTTTCAGATGGGACGTTAACCCGAGGTCTCGTGTCGGTGCTTTACACCGTGCACGTAAAAGAACCAGAGGAGATTCTGGAATGGGTCTCTGTCTGTATCATGCACTATCCTCCAAAATCTAAAATGACTAATCTCTTCAGGAGGCGTCGCTCATATGGGCCACCGGTAGCGACGATAAATAAACGTAATAAAAAAAAGTGAGGTTCATAAGGTTCCATTATGGAGTTTCTTACCTCTAACAAGGGCCAGGTTAAGTTGTGTTTCAATGGATTTATGTATACAAAGAAGAAGGAGTCTAAATCATCCATACGTTGGGAATGTTCGAAACGTAAGAGTCTAATGTGCTTGTTTAATTCATGTTTTGAATTGATTTGAGTCACATCACATCAGTCACATGAGATTGTTCAGACCATAAATAGCCATCATATAGAAAGTACATGTGCTTTGGTTAATAGTGTGCTGAAATATTAATGTGCTTGTTTCATGTTTCATTCATGTTGTTCATGTTTGTTTTGCCAATATAAAAGGTACACGTCACTCAATGTCTTACTTGCCAATACTTAGGAAACAATGTCAGTGATAGGGGGGCTTTTGTCCTACCCTGAATGTGAATAGGGGGGCTTTTGTCCACCCTTGGGTTTTCTATGAGGGGGCTTTTGTCCTACCATGAATTTG
Source organism: Archivesica marissinica (assembly GCA_014843695.1). Taxonomy (NCBI): domain Eukaryota; kingdom Metazoa; phylum Mollusca; class Bivalvia; order Venerida; family Vesicomyidae; genus Archivesica; species Archivesica marissinica. Next base: position 50,939,682 of record CM026393.1, read on the forward strand.
AATGGGGGGGCTTTTGTCCTCCCTTGGTTTTTCTATGGGGGGCTTTTGTCCGCCCGTGTCAAAAATCATGGGAGGGCTTTTGTCCGGGGTGGCTTATGTCCTACACTCCTACTTATCCACTGCATGATAGCTAAATGTTTGTATGGAGATATAATAGTATATTAACAAGGGATGGCAACGAATAGCGATTTAACTATCCGAATATTCGAATATTTGGTTTGTTTCTATTAAAAACTCAAACTCTTATAAGAAATGCCAAATTAAGCTACTTTTAAATTACTAAAGGTCATCTTCTTCCTGTAAGGCCATGCAAATATGACGACGATTCATTCAATTATTGTTATCGGCCACTGTACATTTATGGGCGTTTTCACAAATGAAGCCGATGTCACTTGAACTGCTTTCAGGTGAAGTGTGTTTGTTTTTCAAATGATTATTCAGATTGATCTTATACCCGAATCTGTTGAATCCAATTTGCACCTAGCAGTTTTCTTATTCCCTGCACGATTGTAGTCTTTCCAAACGTATGACTGAGTGGGCGGCATTTTTTTGAGGACAACATCATAAAGATCGTATTTTACTTTTGGGTAATATTGAGCAGTTAATTATAAATTTAAGAAACACTGGGTGGATGTTGCAGTCTGTAATATTTCAAAGGAATTTTCTCGTCGAAACAGTTTTGACATCATAATTAAACACCTTAGCACCTACCGTAATTATCCAATTACATGGCAGAGTGTCAATTAGCACTTGCCATAGATGCGACCACAACATTGTTTATTCAAACATCCTGGGGCAATTGACCTTTCTGCCGATTTTGATTGACAGCTGGCGTTAGCCAATCGCATCGCACCATTCGCGCACACCCCCGGCAACGGTTTATCGCCGCCATCTTGTTAGACAAACAATGCATATTAGACAACTAGTAACGAGTAGACAAATTTGAAAAGGCGTGAATTTGATCGAAAATACGGGTTTAAAATTGTTTTAATGATGTTGAAAATGTGTAGCTTTGGTGTGTGGGTTAGTTATAGTACAAAATTAGTCGATATCCTGGTGATCGACGTTAAATTCAACCCATTTCAAAATCCTTGGACAAATCTAAGTGTGTATATGAACCACAAAATACCAGACAGCTGCTTTAAAAACAATGCATCTATAAAAACACCGACTGACCCCATATGTCATTCTTTTCTCACAAACACAGCAATCAAATTTAAGCCTGTCACACTGTTTATTGGGAGCAATCAACAACTTACCCACTAACGGTACATCACAGAGACCGCCGAGTTATAATACCCGATAGGGGCCACTGCTATCAAGATCAAAGTATTTCACATCGGAATTTAGCACTGATTGTGCTAATTGGTCAATTATAAAATGTGTGCACATAATTATATAATTGATTACTACACCGAGTCATTGTTTTATCGTTCTGTTAGATAAACGAGTTATGTAGTAAAATTTTAATCAAATTTGATAATGAGTGATCGTGATCTGAAATTATTTTTTGAAAAATATTTAAAATTAATTAATGCTGTCTGTCATTGACAATGGTGAAAAGATGTAGTTACGGGCTGTGTGACAGTGATGTAGATATCCAGTCGATTGATAGGTGACGTTAAATTCGTGCCATTTTCAAAACCTAAGACAAATCTTGAAAACATGTCTAAGGTGGATTAAGTTGTGTGAACGACCAAACGACCAAACGACCAGTTGAATACATCCACAATTAATGCAAACAGATATATTTGCACAAAAGTAAGTTGAAATTAATTTATTTATGCATAATAAAATATTTCGAAAATATATATTCTGCATTTATAGATCTACTGTTCACAAGAGATATGTGAGTATAATGGTGATTACAATTATACATGTGGTTCATACATATTGTCGTGGATGGTGTACTAGGGATCAGATAGTAGTAATAGTACCCATGCATGTGCAGAGCTGTGGGATTCCCATATTAGCTCAGTGAACGTACTAATGGGCCTGTATAGTGCAGTACTATATATATATAAAATACGAACCTGTGATTATACGAATGCACTAGTATACGAAACTACCATTAGACGAACAAGGGATTATACGAAATCACCTGAATTCACCTAAAACCATTGCCTTCTTGCTTTCAACGAGATATTCTTATCTGGGTGAAATAAAACCGAGAAATTCGACGGAATTTTATCTAGATTAACTCGATGCAGGTCTGCGTTAGACGCCATTTTGTTAGATAGCTTGTCTCGCGTGGTTACAGCGAGCACCTGTAACTATGGGGGGCGTGCCTAAGTAGCGTTTGCAGAAAGGTCAATTTCTTGTGTATTGGAAGGTTTTATGATGGCTTCAAATTGTAAAAGAAAGCAATGCATCAGATTTATGACAGTTTATATCATTTTTGCAAATAGTATATATTTTTTCCCGAATGTTCGAATACTAGAATAGTATTCGGATATTTGGACGTTTGAGCGAATATTCGAATAGTCAGTTATTCATTGCCATATTAATCTAAATCTCTATGAAGAAAAGGGTTAATAAAAAAAAAGAATTTTAATTATGTTTTTCCTCGTTTCTCAGCCATAAGACAACTTATATTTCTGGATGAAAAGAGTCAACTTATGGACAGGAAACTATGGTAGTAGATGCTTTACACCTGATCTAAGGCAAACCAATAGTCAATAACATAAGCCAAACAAACTCCAGTCTGTGCAGTATTTTATGGTTTCCAACGAAATATCGAATTTAATTAGTGAAATGAAATGAGTTATTCCACAGATTGAATGCAGTGGAATAATGCATTATATTATCTCTGCTTTTAAGGTTTCCAGACATTGCAGTTTGAAATATTGTCAATGTGAATGTTTTCCGACTCGAGCTATCCGTGACGTTATGTTATATTTATATGTTATATTTCGGGTTTTACGCCTGCATCAGCACCATTTTGGGCTATATCGCCGGCGGGCAGTTTACCTAACAACACCTCTCCTGGGCAGGCTCCAGCGGTTAACCAGTACTTGGGTGCACCAACCTCCGTAAGAAAGTGTCAACTTTTTCATATAAATGAGACACGGCCTGAGCAGGGCTATACCCGTGACCATCAGTGATGATAGGTTACAGTGGTATACAAGTCAGCGACCTTAACCACTCGACCACGGAGGCGCCCTATCCGTGATATATTTATGACGTCGTTCTAGTGGCATTTAGAGCATGGTTGCATCGTTTTCTGGGATACGGACATGTGCCCCCCAGGACATCTGCCCCCCAGTGCAAAAATGGATAGGTGGACATCTGCCCCCCAAGTGAAATGGAAGGTAGGACATTAGCCCCCCAGTAGAAATGTTGGCTAGGACATCTGCCCCCCAGTAGAAATGTTGGCTAGGACATTAGCCCCCCAGTAGAAATGACAGCTAGGACATCTGCCCCCCAGTAAAAAGTGCATGGTAGGACATATGCCCCCCATTCCCCCACAAAAACATTCTTTTTTTAATAAAAATGCCAATATAAATGATTAAACTTTGAATAAAAGTATGGCCAAGTTTATTTATTGATCCTATTATAAAACAACAATAAGACCAATCAGCTGAACAAAAGGTTTGAGTTGCTAAGTTTGTATTGATCATAAGTATTAAGATGAGCAGACATGGATGGTTGCATGAATGCTTCCATTAATAGCGTCCTTTAATAGTTTGATTTAATTATCTACTAAATTAACTCTCCTTAATGGCATAAATACATTTCTCTAAAGAAGAATTTATAGCACATTTTGAAAGATGACTGATCTTATTATCGCATATTATCACCTATTTTGTATACATCTAGTTTGCAATTATGATAAAATGAAACAAAAATACTAAATATTGTAAACAACTTTATTTTCAATAAAGACAAATACTATGAAAACACACTTACATTTACTTAAATAAATGTTTATATGATATCATATTTAAGATTGAGCACATGTTTAAAAAGCACATTAAAAAGCACATGAAAGATAGGAAACTATATATTTTTGTCAGGACTATCACTGGGGGGCTAATGTCCTAGCCAACATTTCTACTGGGGGGCAGATGTCCTAGCCAACATTTCTTCTGGGGGGCTAATGTCCTAGCCAACATTTCACTTGGGGGGCAGATGTCCACCTATCCATTTTTGCACTGGGGGGCAGATGTCCTGGGGGGCAAATGTCCCGGATTCTCGTTTTCTATATTAAAAACACTTCACCCCTGAACTAAACAGTATAAGTGTTCGCTTAACCCTTTCAACACCACAGACCTCTAAATAGGCTTACAAAAAAGTGTAGATCCAGATGAGCCGGCTCGTGATGAGCTGTCTCATCAGGATCTGCACTTTTTGCCAGTGATATGACTATTTTTAGACATAATTACCCATTTTGATAAATGAACTTGTCCAAATGTGATTTTCTGATTCATTTATTGGTTTATGAATATCATGGATCAGTCCATGTGAGTTACTTGGTGTTGAAAGGGTTAAAGTGATGTACGCGGATGAAAGGAACAGTATATACTAATTATGATTGCTTTCCTCATGCTACATAAACTCACTTCTAACTGGCTACAATATTTGCAGTGTATATTTTGAGTCCCCGACAGGGATGTACGCGGATGAAAGGAACAGTATATGTACTACTTATGTTTGCTTTCCTCATGCTGCATAAACTCACTTGTAACTGCTCTAACTGGCTACAATATTTGCAGTGTATATTTTGAGTCCCCGACAGATGAACACGGATGAAAGGAACAGTATATGTACTACTTATGATTGCTTTCCTCATGCTACATAAACTCACGTGTAACTGTTCTAACTGGCTATACTATATGCAGTGTATATTTTGAGGCCACGCCAGATTCATTTTATACCATAACTTCATGTGGGTTTATATATAGCATATTGATCTTAACAATTAATTGATTATGGATAACTCTGCCTGGGCCTCAATTTGTTACTAGTATTGACAGGTAATATAACAGTAAAAACCCATGCATTGCTGTAAGTTCACCTGCAAGACTTGTCCGCAATCTAGGTCCGCCCAATGTGTTTAAAGGCCTGCAGTTTGACCCCGTCCAATTGTAAAGATTTATACTTTACTACCTGTTCCATGTGATTAGTGGCTTGTATCAACAATGTAGCAGTACATTCAGTATAATTTGGCGTATGTAGGTATTTTCTAACGGTTAATATGCACGATCACTCTGTGAGCTGAGAATTAGTCAAAATGAGGCCCTGACAATTTAAGTAAACGTATATTATTGATTGTAAAGAAAATTGATAGTTATGGAGTATTCAAACTACATAATCCAGATCAGCCCAGGGACATAGATTACATGTTATGTAGGTGCCTCATCAGCCGTAGCGTAATCACTGAGACTGATAATTTGTATGCATGTATATAATATATGTGTATGGGCCGGAGGCCTTGAATTACGAATAAACTGTTAAACTGATCAGGATCTATGTTGTTTGTAAGGTCGGAGTTTCGTCACTTTCATATTCTGTTCTGTCACTTTCATGTATCATCTGGTTTAAAAAGGCCGCCAGATTAAGTGTGAAAATAATGCCTGTTTATACCTTGCCCAAATGTTGGATTTGAACTGGAGCGTACAACGGAGTCTTGTATTATTCTTGACTTGCACTGTCTCATTCCATTGACAGGAACTGGCTGCCTAACCCGCGCAACCAGCCTTATTTGGGCCATAAGTGGAGTTGAATTGTTTATACCAGTTGTAAGTACTATAAAAATACAGAACTTCAATTTCAGCAATTTATAACCTCTGATATGTACGTGGGTCATAATAGATATAAGTGGTGCTTATGTATTAGATGTATACCATGCAGGGCCTCGCATGTGGCAAATACGATGTGCGTCGACCGTCAGATTTGTACCGCTATTCCTCGTGTGTTTAGTGCGTCGACCATCAGATTTGTACCGCTATTCCTTGTGTGTTTAAGGTCAAATATAGGTCAACCTGCAGGCCTTGAAGTGACAAATGAAATTATATTTCACTCACATGCTTATTCACTGAAGCAGACAAAAATACCGTATACTTAATTTATAAGACACTGTCCACAGTTTTGATAGTTTTATTAGTAGTCCAAACTTTGAACAGATCAGTGGTAACTGTGCTGCACTTGTAATACGGGGTCGCAGGTCTGATGATTAAAGTTTAAACGTTATTTATTTTACAACGATTGCGAAACAAGTTTTAACAACTTATATTAATCACTCTCGTTGGCGAGTGTAACATAGTTACCTTTTGCCGTACGCCTATATACATGTGTAGTGATTAATTACCTTATGTTTTGATGACTCTCTTAATTTAATTATTTAAACATGTATGATTATATTATAGGACAACAGTCTTTTCAGTGTGTACGGTATGTCCTTTGTTGGGGACATATGATATACATGTCAGCACTTGATAAAATGGATGGCGGAATTCCATTGTTTGGATCACGCAACCATCATATGGGATTTCACCAGACATGTGGTGGTAGAGTGCTTACTAAGCAGCGTACACACAATGAATTGACTGGTGCAAGCCGGAATTAATGCGTGGTTTGCAGAGGTGTTGCACTATCTCTGGCAGTAGACACGGACGGGGTCACAGGGTCATGGAAACGCATGATCGTGTGATCAAATCTATTTGATATTCCATGCCAAATTGTCAACAATTGTCTATATAACCATCTCGGACAGCTTAGAGAGGGAGAGAGCCTGGTTGGTTACTATTGAGACTAGCATCTCTGTGTTGGTTATATTGTCGGCTCTTAGATGTAATTAAATATTATTAAGACTTTGTTGTTGCGGTGATTACGTCCGGAGAGCCTCGCCGAGTCCACATCGTAACACGAGGATGAAAGTGTGAGAGGAAACCGGAGTACCTGGAGAAAACCCACCTGTCCAATCTGGCGACCACCGTACCATCTCACATACCTCCCGGTCCGAGGATAGAACCCGGGTTGCAATGGTGAGAAGCAATTAGCTGTCTGATTAGCACAGTGATTATCGCAGTGATTAGCGCGCTTGCAGGTGTATTTTTGGGTCAGACTCTAAACGAAGGTATTGTCAGGGCTCATATTCTAGGTCAGAATTTTTGGGAGAAGTGAGAAATGGTGTTATTTGATAAATTTCAACAAAATAAGGTTAAAATGCACAGCACGACCATTAAATACAACATCTGAATAGAAGGAGTGCTTTATAATGAATGGGCTTGTGTACTGGACAAAATTGTATGAAAATAGTAAAAAAAGAAAAATTAATATTTAAATAAAAACAATTTTTTTAGGGAGAACTGGGGCCCGAGGGCAGTCAGGGTCCCTACGGCGACTATTTCACCAACATCGCCCTCTAGAATGATCCCTGATTGTGTCTGTGCTTTACATATAGGCAGCTGCATATATGAAAAAAGGCCACTATACCCTAAAGAAATTACTACAAAAGGTTTCTCAACGACAGATGAGATGGGTGTGGACATAGTCCTCCACAATGTGCGCATTTCTTCAGTCATTCCACTTCCATGAGTCAGGCCTACACTACTCTTCAAGGACCGCATCAATGTCTGCTCGATGACAAGGTCAGAGCTAAGACAAGCCCAGGTTACTGCGGCGGATCTCATGTAAACCCCTGGAATATTTGACATATACATCGGGATGTCTAGTCTCAAGTTGGCACATTTCTTGGATATAAAATATGCAGATTTCAGATGGTTGAGATGCCAAGCGGTGGCAAACATTGACAGGCAGTCCGACACAGCACGCAAGTGCAGTATCCAAGATCCTGCTAGATCCTCTTTGGTCAATGTTCGGACAGTCTGCAACTTTCTCTGATAGTTTATCCACAGCAGACTGGTTTTTGACCCGATTATTAAGTTCTGCCTTCTTTGTGTCAATCTGTTCTTTGATTTGGATAAACATATCTGATGCAATAGCACTCTCCAAAGTAGTTGATTTTGCCACCAAGGATGAGTACGTTTCTGCCGCCTGGCCCACCAATGACTCAAACTGTGGGTTATCCTCCAGGAGATCCGCAACAATCAGGTGACTGAGACACCTATCAACCAGCAGATGTCCACGGAAAGCTCTTCATACTGATTTCCCCGTCATTATATACTGAAAGGCATTTTCACCATAGACAACTTACATAACGTTCCTGAGTCCTGTGCCTTCCATCAGCGTGCATATTGCACCCAGTAGGTTCATGAATCTGTGAAAACATCCATACATCAATACAATGCTTTTCAAGTCTAACTCGAGACTAACTACTCTGTGGTGAATCCATCATGATCTCTGCAGCTTTCCAATACAGGGGTTAATCGAATGTAATAATGGATGGAACATGGTGTTTGATAGCGAGATTGCAAACGAAATCCAGCGTAGACAGAATGCATGTCCCGTCCCCGGGGTACAAATCAATCAGAGGCAAGAACACAATTGATGATTGGCTTGGGTGTTTTTGTCTAATTTGGATCCTGATCAACCGATATATGCATACAAACAAAATTAACATTCGATACCCACGGAATTACACAGGCCCCCACACTACAAGGAGACATTGTAATAGTTTTGGCGGCCATATTCGCCGCCATCTTGAATTTCACATTATGTAATCACTTCACTATAATTTAAATATGCTAAGTGGATTCCTAGATCCCCAAAACCTGGGGTTAGACACCAAAATTACTCATCTAGGATAAATAGTGAAGACGTAATTGAGATTTTACGGATTTGGCAGCCATCTTGGAAGCCATCTTGAAAATTATACCTTTTCAGTGGTCAGATTTTGGTAGACTTTTAGTATGTAATTAAGCACACCTGATACTATAGAAAACCGTTGAGAAACCTTTTGTAGCAAATTTGTTGGGGTCAAACTATATTTGCAGCCGCCTAATATAACATATAACAATGGAAAATTGTGAAAAAAGAGGAAATCTGCAAAAATACTGGGAAAAAAGAGGAACAACCCAACCTAAAAAATGAAATATTATCTTTTCTGAACAGCTTAACTAACTTGCCTATAACACTAGTTTTATCAACAGTGGGTTCTAAACGTTCATACTCGCCTATATCACTAGTTTTATCAACAGTGGGTTCTAAACGTTCATACTCGCCTATATCACTAGTTTCATCAACAGTAGGTTTTAAATGTTCATACTCGCCTATAACACTAGTTTTATCAACAGTGGGGTCTAAACGTTCATACTCACCTATATCACTAGTTTTATCAACAGTGGGTTCTAAATGTTCATACTCGCCTATATCACTAGTTTCATCAACAGTGGGTTCTAAATGTTCATACTCGCCTATCTGTGATTGAATACCTTATTGCTTAACCATTTCCCTCATAGAAGCACCTCTTGACCAATACAACATACATTGACAATGTTCATAATAAAGGCCAGAATCTCATGTAGTCCCGGTAATATCTATGGATGTGGGATAGATATGGCAACTATTTACCCACTGCATGATAGCTAAATGGCTGTCGTTTGTATGGAGATATAATAGTATATTAACCTAAATCTCTATGAAGGAAAGGGTTAACTCTTCATGTGCTGTAAACGAGTATATTCGTTTTTGCAAACAGCATAGAGTCATATCAGATGGCACAGAATGTGCCATTTGATCAGGTACTATGCTGATTGCTGTACGGATAGTGGAGCTAAAACTACTTGCAAGCAACATAGATCCTGACAAGATGTGGCGTTACGCGAAGGATGATCCAGATCTATGTTGTTTGCACATTCTTTTTGCACATTCAATTGATTCAGTTCAGTATTTTAACCCTTTCAACACCACAGACCTCTAAATTGGCTTACAAAAAAGTGTAGATCCAGATGAGCCGGCTCGTGACGAGCCGTCTCATCAGGATCTGCACTTTTTTCAAGTAATATAACTATTTTTAGAAAAACAATTACCCATTTTGATAAATGAACTGATCCAAATGTAATTTTGTTATTAATTTATTGGTCTAAAATATCATGGACCAGTCCATGTCAGTTACTTGGGGTTGAATGGGTTAAGGATTAACTCACCTTAAATGCAGCGTTTATTTCAAGGAATGAATCAAAGGTAGTAGAATAGAACTCCTGAACGTGCCTCCACTTGCCCGTCTCTCTGGCAGAACGTACATCTTCCCTGTAATAACACAATGACACATTTCACATGCAAGTTCCAGAAAGCCACTGGTTGAAAGTTAATAACACATTTCAGAGGGGTCCAGTGGTAACATGCTGGACTGATAATCCAGGGATCGCAGGTTCGATCCCCCCGTCTGACCCTAATAAAATTAACAGTCTTTCAGATGGGACGTTAAACCGAGATCTCGTGTCGGTGCTTTACACCGTGCACGTAAAATAACCAGAGGAGATTCTGGAATGAGTCTCTGTCTGTATCATGCACTATCCTCCAAAAATCTAAAATGACTAAACTCTTCAGGAGGCGTCGCTCATATGGGCAACTGGGAGCGACGATAAATAAACGTAAAAACACAGTAGCTATTTGATTTCTCACTGCTTTTGGTTCATAGCCGCTGCATGTTGAAATGTTGTCAACTCGAACCATCAGCGCTGTCATTTATAACGTTATGTAAACGTAACATTCTAGTGCCATACATAAAAATACTGTTCAGTCTAAAATAAAAAGAAAATTTACTTAAGTGACTGATCAAAATCGACTACACTCATGGATCATAGAAAGCTATTATTATCGAAAATGGTGCTTTCAATGTTTATTCGGTGAATTAAAATTTGATCGAATTTGAGAGAAAGGTCCGGAGTTCGAGTCCCGCTGGAGCCGTTACGATTGTGCCCTTAGGCAAGGCATTTAAATTCCACATTGCCTCTTCTGTCTCCCTCGTGGTGATGGATTCCATCAGGAATGAGGTCTCGAGAGTGATTAATATAATTGTAAGAACTTGTTTCGCAATCAAGCTAAAATAAATTTGTATAAACTAAACTACAATTTGATCATACACTGAAACAAACAAATCTCTTCTATATACCGTATAGGTAATGTTCACGGACGACGAAGTACGGACACTGTAACAATAGCTCACATGAGCTTTGCTCCGGTGAACTACATGTAAACACGCGAAGGGTACATGTTGGGGGTCAAGTCTCAAAGAGTGAGGGACTGTTACAGTGCGGGCAGACCTCAGGGTTCATTCTAGGTCACAATTTTTGGGAGATGTGAGAAAGCGCGTGATCACACCCTTAAATGGTGTTATTTAATAAAAAAATAAATACAACATTTGAATAGGAGTGCTTTATAATGGGCCAGTGTATTGTACTGGACAACATTTTGTATGAAATTTGTAAAATATTTTTATGGAGAAGTGGTGCCCCCAGAGGGCGAAGTCAGGGTCCCTAGGGAGAAGTGGTGCCCCCAGAGGGCGAAGTCAGGGTCCATAGGGAGAAGTGGTGCCCCCAGAGGGCGAAGTCAGGGTCCCTAGGGAGAAGTGGTGCCCCCAGAGGGCGAAGTCAGGGTCCCTAGGGAGAAGTGGTGCCCCCAGAGGGCGAAGTCAGGGTCCATAGGGAGAAGTGGTGCCCCCAGAGGGCGAAGTCAGGGTCCCTAGGGAGAAGTGGTGCCCCCAGAGGGCGAAGTCAGGGTCCCTAGGGAGAAGTGGTGCCCCCAGAGGGCGAAGTCAGGGTCCCTAGGGAGAAGTGGTGCCCCCAGAGGGCGAAGTCAGGGTCCCTAGGGAGAAGTGGTGCCCCCAGAGGGCGAAGTCAGGGTCCCTAGGGAGAAGTGGTCCCCAGAGGGCGAAGTCAGGGTCCCTAGGGAGAAGTGGTGCCCCCAGAGGGCGAAGTCAGGGTCCCTAGGGAGAAGTGGTGCCCCCAGAGGGCGAAGTCAGGTCCCTAGGGAGAAGTGGTGCCCCCAGAGGGCGAAGTCAGGGTCCCTAGGGAGAAGTGGTGCCCCCAGAGGGCGAAGTCAGGGTCCATAGGGAGAGTGGTGCCCCCAGAGGGCGAAGTCAGGGTCCATAGGGAGAAGTGGTGCCCCCAGAGGGCGAAGTCAGGGTCCCTAGGGAGAAGTGGTGCCCCCAGAGGGCGAAGTCAGGGTCCCTAGGGAGAAGTGGTGCCCCCAGAGGGCGAAGTCAGGGTCCCTAGGGAGAAGTGGTGCCCCAGAGGGCGAAGTCAGGGTCCCTAGGGAGAAGTGGTGCCCCCAGAGGGCGAAGTCAGGGTCCATAGGGAGAAGTGGTGCCCCCAGAGGGCGAAGTCAGGGTCCCTAGGGAGAAGTGGTGCCCCCAGAGGGCGAAGTCAGGGTCCCTAGGGAGAAGTGGTGCCCCCAGAGGGCGAAGTCAGGGTCCATAGGGAGAAGTGGTGCGCCAGAGGGCGAAGTCAGGGTCCCTAGGGAGAAGTGGTGCCCCCAGAGGGCGAAGTCAGGGTCCCTAGGGAGAAGTGGTGCCCCCAGAGGGCGAAGTCAGGGTCCATAGGGAGAAGTGGTGCCCCCAGAGGGCGAAGTCAGGGTCCCTAGGGAGAAGTGGTGCCCCCAGAGGGCGAAGTCAGGGTCCCTAGGGAGAAGTGGTGCCCCCAGAGGGCGAAGTCAGGGTCCCTAGGGAGAAGTGGTGCCCCCAGAGGGCGAAGTCAGGGTCCCTAGGGAGAAGTGGTGCCCCCAGAGGGCGAAGTCAGGGTCCCTAGGGAGAAGTGGTGCCCCCAGAGGGCGAAGTCAGGGTCCCTAGGGAGAAGTGGTGCCCCCAGAGGGCGAAGTCAGGGTCCCTAGGGAGAAGTGGTGCCCCAGAGGGCGAAGAGGTCCCTAGGGAGAGTGGTGCCCCCAGAGGTCAGGGTCCCTAGGGAGAAGTGGTGCCCCCAGAGGGCGAAGTCAGGGTCCCTAGGGAGAAGTGGTGCCCCCAGAGGGCGAAGTCAGGGTCCCTAGGGAGAAGTGGTGCCCCCAGAGGGCGAAGTCAGGGTCCATAGGGAGAAGGTGCCCCCAGAGGGCGAAGTCAGGGTCCTAGGGAGAAGTGGTGCCCCCAGAGGGCGAAGTCAGGGTCCTAGGGAGAAGTGGTGCCCCCAGAGGGCGAAGTCAGGGTCCCTAGGGAGAAGTGGTGCCCCCCAGAGGGCGAAGTCAGGGTCCATAGGGAGAAGTGGTGCCCCCAGAGGGCGAAGTCAGGGTCCCTAGGGAGAAGTGGTGCCCCCAGAGGGCGAAGTCAGGGTCCATAGGGAGAAGTGGTGCGCCCAGAGGGCGAAGTCAGGGTCCCTAGGGAGAAGTGGTGCCCCCAGAGGGCGAAGTCAGGGTCCATAGGGAGAAGATTTCGCCCACATCACCCTCTAGAATGATCCCTGCTTTGGTAGTTTATAACCAGCGTACTTGAACTGCACTTATTATCCTGCAGGGATAGATGAAACCATTGGCTTTCAATCTTTTATATTTCCATGGTCCTGCTGTCTGTTGCCAATGGCAACAAATGCGACAAAAAACTAAATAAAAATATTTTATAATTTAACTTATTGTTGTTTTTTATTTTAGCACATGTTTTGTCAAATACATATCTTCACATATTTATCTGTGGACTAGTTGGCTCCAAGTTCATTTATGCGGTGGCGACTTATAATAAACTTATTAGTCGGTCCAAGATTTTTTCAATTGGCGACAGAAGTAGAGCAGGCAAAAATTCTGACAGACCAGTGTTCAGACAGAGGGAACCAGTGTTCAGACAGAGGGAACCAGTGTTCAGACAGAGGGAACCAGTGTTCAGACAGCGGTTCTGAGGGAACCAGTGTTCAGACAGCGGTTCTGAGGGAACCAGTGTTCAGACAGAGGGAACCAGTGTTAAGACAGAGGGAACCAGTGTTCAGACAGAGGTTCTGAGGGAACCAGTGTTCAGACAGAGGGAACCAGTGTTCAGATAGAGGGAACCAGGAACCAGTGTTCAGACAGAGGGAACCAGTGTTCAGACAGAGGGAACCAGTGTTCAGACAGAGGGAACCAGTGTTCAAACAGAGGGAACCAGTGTTTATTCTAGGTCAGAATTTTTGGGAGAAGTGAGAAAGCACACGATCACGTCCTTAAATGGTGTTATTTAATAAATTTCAGGGCGAAGTCAGGGTCCCTAGGGCGACTATTTCGCCAACATCGCCCTTTAGAATGATCCCTGGGGAACCCTGTGTTTCATTCTAATAAACAGTTGATAATAAACATTTCAACACCGAATCTGTTTTAATAGAATACTAGTATTAAGCAAAGCATGGTGTAAAGCACCGACACAAGACCTCGGTTTAACGTCCCATCTGAAAGACTGTTAATTTTATTAGGGTCAGACGGGGGGATCGAACTTCAACTTCGGGAGTGCAAAAGATTCTATAACTGTGACTTTGCCAAGAAGTGTTAGTTTCCGATGCTGCCATTGTTTCAAGCAACTTTTAAAAGATTTAATTTGTGTGTCCAGATTACGTTGATACGATAAACAAGTGTCAGTGTATATATTCGGATGTCCAATTAAAGTATTTGTTTGAACAAAATGTTATGTTTGAATTGTTTAATGAACTAGCTCTTAACACACAGGGATCATTCTAGAGGGCGATGTGGGCGAAATAGTCACCCTAGGGACCCTGACTCCGCCCTCTGGGGGCCCCATTTCTCCCTAAATTTTTTTTTTAAATATTTGGTTTTACGATTTTAAAACAAAATGTTGTCTAATAAGATACACTGGCCCATTATATACCACTCCTTCTATTCAAATGTTGTATTTAATGGTTGTGCATTTTAACCCTATTTTGCAGAAGTATATTAAAGAACACCATTTAAGGAAGCGATCACTGCTTTCTCACTTCTCCCAAAAAATTCTGACCTAGAATGAACCCTGGGTCACATGACATTTATTTTCATTAAGCTTTAATCCTGAAACATGACTGAAATTATCAAGAACTTTTATTAATGTTTCAAAAGATTTCTTTGACCCATCTATCTTCAGCGAAGAGGAAAATTTTAATTTCTATATGATTAATTTCAATTCCCTTGATGCAAACACTAGGCATACCGTAGTTGATCCAAATGTTTTAGTTCTCACAGGGTAGGAAACTCTATCAAACACTAGGCATACCGTAGTTGATCCAATGTTTTAGTTCTCACAGGGTAGGAAACTCTATCAAACACTAAACATACCGTAGTTGATCTAATGTTTTAGTTCTCATAGGGTAGGAAACTCTATCAAACACTAAACATACCGTAGTTGATCCAAATGTTTTAGTTCTCACAGGGTAGGAAACTCTATCAAACACTAAACATACCGTAGTTGATCCAAATGTTTTAGTTCTCATAGGGTAGGAAACTCTATCAAACACTAGGCATACCCCATAGTTCTCACAGGGTAGGAAACTCTATCAAACACTAAACATACCGTAGTTGATCCAAATGTTTTAGTTCTCACAGGGTAGGAAACTCTATCAAACACTAAACATACCGTAGTTGATCCAAATGTTTTAGTTCTCACAGGGTAGGAAACTCTATCAAACACTAAACATACCGTAGTTGATCCAAATTTTAGTTCTCACAGGGTAGGAAACTCTATCAAACACTAAACACCGTAGTTGATCCAAATGTTTTAGTTCTCACAGGGTAGGAAACTCTATCAAACACTAAACATACCGTAGTTGATCCAAATGTTTTAGTTCTCACAGGGTAGGAAACTCTATCAAACACTGTAGTTGATCCAAATGTTTTAGTTCTCACAGGGTAGGAAACTCTATCAAACACTAAACATACCATAAGTTGATCCAAATGTTTTAGTTCTCACAGGGTAGGAAACTCTATCAAACACTAAACATACCGTAGTTGATCCAAATGTTTTAGTTCTCACAGGGTAGGAAACTCTATCAAACACTAAACATACCGTAGTTGATCCAAATGTTTTAGTTCTCACAGGGTAGGAACTCTATCAAACACTAAACATACCGTAGTTGATCCAAATGTTTTAGTTCTCACAGGGTAGGAAACTCTATCAAACACTAAACATACCGTAGTTGATCCAAATGTTTTAGTTCTCACAGGGTAGGAAACTCTATCAAACACTAAACATACCATACCATAGTTGATCCAAATGTTTTAGTTCTCACAGGGTAGGAAACTCTATCAAACACTAAACATACCGTAGTTGATCCAAATGTTTTAGTTCTCACAGGGTAGGAAACTCTATCAAACACTAAACATACCATAGTTGATCCAAATGTTTTAGTTCTCACAGGGTAGGAAACTCTATCAAACACTAAACATACCATACCATAGTTGATCCAAATGTTTTAGTTCTCACAGGGTAGGAAACTCTATCAAACACTAAATATACCGTAGTTGATCCAAATGTTTTAGTTCTCACAGGGTAGGAAACTCTATCAAACACTAAACATACCGTAGTTGATCCAAATGTTTTAGTTCTCACAGGGTAGGAAACTCTATCAAACACTAAACATACCGTAGTTGATCCAAATGTTTTAGTTCTCACAGGGTAGGAAACTCTATCAAACACTAAACATACCGTACCATAGTTGATCCAAATGTTTTAGTTCTCACAGGGTAGGAAACTCTATCAAACACTAAACATACCGTAGTTGATCCAAATGTTTTAGTTCTCACAGGGTAGGAAACTCTATCAAACACTAAACATACCGTAGTTGATCCAAATGTTTTAGTTCTCACAGGGTAGGAAACTCTATCAAACACTAAACATACCGTAGTTGATCCAAATGTTTTAGTTCTCACAGGGTAGGAAACTCTATCAAACACTAAACATACCGTAGTTGATCCAAATGTTTTAGTTCTCACAGGGTAGGAAACTCTATCAAACACTAAACATACCATACCATAGTTGATCCAAATGTTTTAGTTCTCACAGGGTAGGAAACTCTATCAAACACTAAACATACCGTAGTTGATCCAAATGTTTTAGTTCTCACAGGGTAGGAAACTCTATCAAACACTAAACATACCGTAGTTGATCCAAATGTTTTAGTTCTCACAGGGTAGGAAACTCTATCAAACACTAAACATACCGTAGTTGATCCAAATGTTTTAGTTCTCATAGGGTAGGAAACTCTATCAAACACTAGGCATACCGTAGTTGATCCAATGTTTTAGTTCTCAGAGGGTAGGAAACTTTATCAAACACTAAACATACCGTAGTTGATCCAAATGTTTTAGTTCTCACAGGGTAGGAAACTCTATCAAACACTAAACATACCATACCATAGTTGATCCAAATGTTTTAGTTCTCACAGGGTAGGAAACTCTATCAAACACTAAACATACCGTAGTTGATCCAAATGTTTTAGTTCTCACAGGGTAGGAAACTCTATCAAACACTAAACATACTGTAGTTGATCCAATGCTTTAGTTCTCACAGGGTAGGAAACTCTATCAAACACTAAACATACCGTAGTTGATCCAATGTTTTAGTTCTCATATGGTAGGAAACTCTATCAAACACTAAACATACCGTAGTTGATCCAAATGTTTTAGTTCTCACAGGGTAGGAAACTCTATCAAACACTAAACATACCGTAGTTGATCCAATGTTTTAGTTCTCACAGGGTAGGAAACTCTATCAGCGTGGTGGTGAGAAGAAGAAGAGCCAGCGCCTGCACCAGCACCATCAGATCCCTTTGACTGACCCGACACGTGTATATGAATGTCCTGTCCAGAGACCGCCGACTGTTTCGTGGATCTAGAACCCGAAGTTGTCATTGTACTCCTACTAGAATCTCGCGATTCCTGGGCGTAGGACGGAGTCGTACTCCTGGACGTATTATTCGGCACCGTTAGCCTCCCTTTATTATCAATGGGGGGTAACTCAGTGTTTGACATATCTGATGAACTGCTCGTCTCAGAGCCGGGGACGTTGACACCATTATTAAATGACTTTTTATTGGAGTTGTTGTTTGGTGTTAGATTATTGAAGAAGTTGGCGATAGAGTTAAGTCCCCTTCTTCCATTCCTTCCTTTCTCTTTCTGCTCCTGGAATGAATGAAAACAAAAGTCAGCTAGAAATACGGTGCTTTGTGAAACACAAACTGAGACCACTTTGAAGTTGTAAAAGTGCTCACTTTTTATTATTTTTTTATTATTTGTGTAAAACTAAGTTCTCAACTGGAAAAGAATTATATATAAATTAATTTACAGCAAAAGTTGTTGACTAGATGTCGAATAAAAAATAATAATATTATTGCTTGCCTGAAATCGAAACACAAGCAGTTAATAGTAGCTAAAACTAAGAAAAATATACATGTATGACAGTTATTGTATGTGTAAAATCACAGGAACTTGAAATTTTATCCTTTGGTGGCTTATGGATAAAATTTCAAGTTCCTGTGGTAAAATTTAATGCAACATAGTTATTTTAGTTCATACAAACTAAACAAGTTATTACAACTTATATTAATCACTCTCGAGACCTCGTTCCTGATGGAATCCATCACCACGAGGGAGAGGAGAGGCAATGTGGAATTTAAATGCCTTGCCTACGGACACAATCGTAACGGCTCCAGCAGGGCTTGAACTTTGGACATTTCGCACCTGCAGCGACCGCGCTACCACCGCGCTATGACGACTTCAACATAATTATCCATTATGAATGAGAAAATTACAAGAATATATGTCGTATAAGTCCAATGGCAGCCTCCACATGAATACACACCGTACTTACTCGTGTATAACACGGGATTTTTATCACCAGATCATTGTCTCAAAGTTGATTTCCGTCTTATACAGGAGTAATAAAAATCAGTTTGTTCCAACTCAATAATTGATGACCTTTTAAATAACTGAAAGGGTGTAACAAAAGCATAGACTTTCACAGCTCTGTCTGTAAACTGAACTTGTCAATAGCATAGACTTTCACAGCTCTATCTGTAAACTGAACTTGTCAATAGCATTTTAGCAAATCTAATTTATTGTTGTGCATCAGTGCATTTCTTTATGATTTGACATAATTTACAGTGATTTTACAGTACAATTTGTTTGATCTTTACATCAGTGTTTTCCATTTTTTCAACCCATCTTATACGCAGGTCTATGTAAAATACCACTGATTTAATACCCAAATCGTCTTATAGTCACTATCGTATTATAGGCGAGTATGTATGGTATTGCTATCGTATTATAGGCGAGTATGTACGGTATCGCTATCGTATTATAGGCGAGTATGTACGGTATTGCTATCGTATTATAGGCGAGTATGTACGGTATCGCTATCGTATTATAGGCGAGTATGTACGGTATCGCTATCGTATTATAGGTGAGTATGTACGGTATCGCTATCGTATTATAGGCGAGTATGTACGGTATTGCTATCGTATTATAGACGAGTATGTACGGTATCGCTATCGTATTATAGGCGAGTATATATGGTATTGCTATCGTATTATAGGCGAGTATGTACGGTATTGCTATCGTATTATAGGCGAGTATGTACGGTATTGCTATCATATTATAGGCGAGTATGTACGGTATTGCTATCGTATTATAGGCGAGTATGTACGGTATCGCTAGCGTATTATAGGCGAGTATGTACGGTATCGCTAGCGTATTATAGGCGAGTATGTACGGTATCGCTTATAGGCGAGTATGTACGGTATCGCTATCGTATTATAGGCGAGTATGTACGGTATCGCTATCGTATTATAGGCGAGTATGTACGGTATCGCTATCGTATTATAGGTGAGTATGTACGGTATCGCTATCGTATTATAGGCGAGTATGTACGGTATCGCTATCGTATTATAGGCGAGTATGTACGGTATCGCTATCGTATTATAGGCGAGTATGTATGGTATTGCTATCGTATTATAGACGAGTATGTACGGTATCGCTATCGTATTATAGGCGAGTATGTACGGTATCGCTATCGTATTATAGGCGAGTATGTACGGTATCGCTATCGTATTATAGCGAGTATGTACGGTATTGCTATCGTATTATAGGCGAGTATGTACGGTATCGCTATCGTATTATAGGCGAGTATGTACGGTATCGCTATCGTATTATAGGCGAGTATGTACGGTATCGCTATCGTATTATAGGCGAGTATGTACGGTATCGCTATCGTATTATAGGCGAGTATGTACGGTATCGCTATCGTATTATAGGCGAGTATGTACGGTATCGCTATCGTATTATAGGCGAGTATGTACGGTATCGCTATCGTATTATAGGCGAGTATGTACGGTATCGCTATCGTATTATAGGCGAGTATGTACGGTATCGCTATCGTATTATAGGCGAGTATGTACGGTATCGCTATCGTATTATAGGCGAGTATGTACGGTATCGCTATCGTATTATAGGCGAGTATGTACGGTATCGCTATCGTATTATAGGCGAGTATGTACGGTATCGCTATCGTATTATAGGCGAGTATGTACGGTATCGCTATCGTATTATAGGCGAGTATGTACGGTATCGCTATCGTATTATAGGCGAGTATGTACGGTATCGCTATCGTATTATAGGCGAGTATGTACGGTATCGCTATCGTATTATAGGCGAGTATGTACGGTATCGCTATCATGTACGGTATTGCTATCATATTATAGGCGAGTATGTACGGTATTGCTATCGTATTATAGGCGAGTATGTACGGTATCGCTAGCGTATTATAGGCGAGTATGTACGGTATCGCTAGCGTATTATAGGCGAGTATGTACGGTATCGCTATCGTATTATAGGCGAGTATGTACGGTATCGCTAGCGTATTATAGGCGAGTATGTACGGTATCGCTATCGTATTATAGGCGAGTATGTACGGTATCGCTATCGTATTATAGGCGAGTATGTACGGTATCGCTATCGTATTATAGGCGAGTATGTACGGTATCGCTATCGTATTATAGGTGAGTATGTACGGTATCGCTATCGTATTATAGGCGAGTATGTACGGTATCGCTATCGTATTATAGGCGAGTATGTAGTATGCTATCGTATTATAGCGAGTATGTACGGTATGTTGTTTTGGGGTTGTGGTATCGCTATCGTATTATAGGCGAGTATGTACGGTATCGCTATCGTATTATAGGCGAGTATGTACGGTCGCTATCGTATTATAGGCGAGTATGTACGGTATCGCTATCGTATTATAGGCGAGTATGTACGGTATCGCTATCGTATTATAGGCGAGTATGTACGGTATCGCTATCGTATTATAGGCGAGTATGTACGGTATCGCTATCGTATTATAGGCGAGTATGTACGGTATCGCTATCGTATTATAGGCGAGTATGTACGGTATCGCTATCGTATTATAGCGAGTATGTACGGTATCGTATCGTATTGGGGTTTGGTTTTATAGGCGGTATGTACGGTATCGCTATCGTATTATAGGCGAGTATGTACGGTATCGCTATCGTATTATAGGCGAGTATGTACGGTATCGCTATCGTATTATAGGCGAGTATGTACGGTATCGCTATCGTATTATAGGCGAGTATGTACGGTATCGCTATCGTATTATAGGCGAGTATGTACGGTATCGCTATCGTATTATAGGCGAGTATGTACGGTATCGCTATCGTATTATAGGCGAGTATGTACGGTATCACTATCGTATTATAGGCGAGTATGTACGGTATCGCATTATAGGCGAGTATGTACGGTATCGCTATCGTATTATAGGCGAGTATGTACGGTAATTAGTAAATAAGAAATTGTTGTATAAGACTATGATAAGATTATTTTATTTGAGAGACACATGCCAAAAGGAGAAACAGATCACTCTTCAATGCTCCTAATAAGCGGGAGGGGAAAATCAATTTTAACTGCTTTTTTCGACCTGTCGTAGGACTGGTAATCCAGGAATCGCAAGGTTCGATCCCCCGTCTGACCCTAATAAAACTCTGTCTGTATCATTGCACTATCCCCCAAACATCTAAAATGACTAATATCTTCAGGAGGCGTCGCTCATATGGGCTTATGCGGTAGCGACGATAAATAAACGTAAAAACACACACAAGTAGACTCATTATTTCCATGTGGTCAATGATCTGGCCCAAGGTAGCAACTAGTCGCAACCATGGGTGTACCAGTGTTCAGCCGTCTACGGTTTTTCTGTGAATAGCTTTGTAGCTTGACAAAATATTACTACCGGTATGCAATGTGATATGGATTTTCATTTTTGCATTTAATGCAATTGTCTAAACTGAGATTGCATAACATATTTTAAAATAAAATACCTTGCATACATGTGATTTCAACATGGCGTGGAAAAAAGGACCTAGTTTCAGCCGACTTAATTAACATTGGGTATAGTAATAATTGTTACTTGCAATGGAGGAATTGAACATTATGATTACTCTTCAATATGAGGTAAGTCGGGACATGAAGAGGAATGTCACTTAATGTAGAAGGTGGCACCCCGCACTCTCTGGCGGCTGTTTTTACTGGCAGACTTGTGTCTCTAACAGCATGATATACATTTGTTATTGCACTTGGTGAATAGACGACAGGTCGGGAGTTAAAAAAAGAGGAAACTGAATAGAATAAGAGGGGCACCCAGAGGGCGAAGTCGGGGTCCCTAGGGTGACTATTTCGCCCACATCGCCCTGTACAATGATTCCTGGAAACAACATATTTCACTGGCTGTCCGATTGGCGCGTTTGCTTCTCACCAATGCAACCCGGGTTTGATCCTCGGACCGGGAAGTATGTGAGATGATACGATGGTCGCCAGATCGGACAGGTGGGTTTTCTCCGAGTATTCCGGTTTCCTCACACATGAAGATCCACATTTACGCTTTCATCCGCGCCAACAAGAGTGATTAATATATGTTGCTAAAACGTTAAATGCTTGTCTTTACAAGGTCATGTGTCAATCATGTGACAATACCAGAATATAGATTTCTGGTATGTACATGAAATTTGATTGGTGTCTGAAACATTTGTTGACGCCATGTTGAATATTATTTCATCTCCTATAAAAGAAAACTGACTAGAAGCTATTCATGTTAAAACCATATGTGACCGAATACCAATACGCCCCAGATACATATTTCAAAATAAAATGTGAAGATACCTGCTTTTTGCACCCCTTAATTAAAAGCACATGTTACAGAGAGTGGTGACGTCATTCACATTCCAGAAGTAAACAGAATCATGTGAATAAACAAAGGCCGAAAAAGAGGCGCAGGATCAATTCAGGCTGATTCTATCTATCTATCTTCCGCTAATGTCGAACCCCTCGCGGGGACGTAGACATGATTGACGATACATAGGTTTAATTTTCTACGTACCACTATATTCTATGCATAAATTAAAATACCAGAGTATCTACAAACTGCATATTCTTAGAAAATCAATAAATATGTAGAGTGGTGGAACCTATGCTCAGCGTAAATTCTACATATCATGGCCTATAAAAAAAGTTAAATGCACTTGCCGTATATTATTATTTTCTTAAGTCGTGAACACAACTTTCATAAAATTGTTGTTGACAATTTTAGCTTCATTACTTGACCATGCGCCTCAATACAGCTATCGCAACGGCACCTGTTTCCATGGGGAACTAGATACTTTAGGGCACCTATGCACGGCGTACATGAATTTTTTTATTTATGCATGGGTAAATACTGAATATATTATTTTGACTTTAGTAACATCAACAACTAACAATATTACAACTCATAAGAAACTTTTTTATGGTTATTTGTACATTTTCCCCCCAATCCGGATAGCCACCTGAAATGCTCATATTCATAAACCGCACATTTCTGTGGAAAAAAGTTCCCAACAAGTTGTCTGTTTATATTCGGCTACTGAACCAGTCAGGTGACAGTTGTATTAGGCTACCGGTACACACAACGGAATGTTATTGAACCATGCTTCACCTCTGTCAGCGAAAATAGGTTAAAACTATTTAAATACCGATGTAAATGTAAAAAATACGCCGAGCATAGGAATACGCTGAGCATAGGTTCCACCATTCAGGCACTCTAATTGATTCAGCAGAGTACAGATTAGAAAACGGCATGCACCACAAGTCACATCCATAAAATAAATGAATGGTATAATTTATTGAAATATCTCACATTTCTCCTCGCCAGCCGCCGCGGTTCTCTATGCTCAGCAGCCTCTTTGCTGTAAAATCCACCACATTTTGGACAAATTGTTCTGTGAGAACCCACAGGCACAGATGATGTAAAATCACATGTTGGACAAGTTATTTCGTATCTATCCGCGTCCATTGAGCTACCAGCCATAAGAGTGGAACCCGACATCAGAAAGAGCTTTAATGCAATGAAAACATCTTTATTCTCTAATAAATATTAATTTTTCATAAGCAATCACTTTTCTTTCGCACTGCGTCCGCCATGTTTTGTAAACAAACATTTGGTTCTTATGAAAGTACGAAACAAGTAATAAATATTTGGACGAAAACATATACACATATTTACGCAAGGATTACTTCCCATACAGAAGGTATGACGTCAATAAATTTATGCGACAATAACACAATCGAGTCAGTATTCCAGTGGATCCACTGACCATACTAATATTAAATACTGCCACTAGGTAGAACACAATCATAGGTCACCGTGAACACAATCATAGGTCACCGTGAACACAATCATAGGTCACCGTGAACACAATCAAATATCACTGTACAGTAGTCTGTACTACCACTAGGTAGAACACAATCATAGGTCATATATCACTGTGTACAGTAGTCTGTACTATCCCTAGGTAGTACACAATCATATATCATTGTGTACAGTAGTATGCACTACCCCTAGGTATAACACAATCATATATCACTGTGTACAGTAGTCTGCACTACCCCTAGGTAGAACACAATCATATATCACTGTGTACAGTAGTCTGTACTATCCCTAGGTAGAACACAATCATAGATCACTGTGCACAGTAGTCTGTACTACCCCTAGGTAGAACACAATCATATATCACTGTGTACAACAGTCTGTACTACTCCTAGGTAGAACACAATCATATATCACTGTGTATAGTAGTCTGTACTATCCCTAGGTAGAACACAATCATATATCACTGTGTATAGTAGTCTGTACTATCCCTAGGTAGAACACAATCATATATCACTGTGTAGTGTTGTTTGGTGTTTTGTGTCAGTAGTCTGTACTACCCCTAGGTAGTACACAATCATATATCACTGTGTACAGTAGTCTGTACTACCCCTAGGTAGAACACAATCATATATCACTGTGTACAGTAGTCTGTACTACATATATCACTGTGTACAGTAGTCTGTACTACCCCTAGGTAGTACACAATCATATATAACTATGTACAGTAGTCTGCTCTACCCATAAGTAGCAGTTGAACACACGAAATGCATACACACTATGTAAATTTGTGATCTGACATGGCAATTGTATCTTAGTGGAAGTCATAATAGCGCAGTGGATGCGCGTTCGCTTCAGGTGCGAAAGGTCCGGAGTTCGAGCCCCGATGGAGCCGTTACGATTGTGCCCTTAGGCAAGGTATTTAAATTCTACATTGCCTCGTCTCTCTCCCTCGTGGTGATGGATTCCATCAGAATGACGTCTCGAGAGTGATTAATATAAGTTGTAAGAACTTGTTTCGCAATGGAGCTAAAATAAATTTGTATAAACTATAATTATATCTACAGCTGGATGCATGTTTTAATGCATAGACTGTGAATTATATTAAACACAAGTAATTATTTGGTTTTATATGTTTTATCGTCATACATGAAGTCAGCACTAACCGTTGTGGAATATTGAGTACTATTGTAGAGACTGAAACTGGGAAAGGTTTCAGGGGAAAGTGGGACACATACTTAAAAGCGACATTACATCGCAAAAAGCAAATAAAATGCAATTTTTCACGTATAAATGCATTGCTACTACACATTCTTCTTAATAAATTTGAACACTAACATTGACTCAAACAACAGTGTGTTTGTGGTATACAAACTTTCAAACGTGAAAGTAGGATTTCATATAACGGTTATCCAGGCTCCTGAATTGACGTTTGTTGTCAATGAAGTCAATAGTAAACACGCGATACTTTCGCTTAGAGATACTTTAATTAAGATTAGTCTACACATAAATATGCATAGGCACACATGTGAGATATCACGGTAAATATGTAGCATAACCCGTGTTATTCAGGATAAATGTCGACCCTATTTACATTATTTTGTTATGTCAACAAACCGCGTATACTTCTTCTTCTTTTTTTGAAATACCCAGTTTTTAAGTCAAATATTTGGAACAAAATTATACCATACACTGAGCAAAATTTCTAATTGGTCACCTAGGTTTTATTCATATTTCTGGAAAACGGATAAGACAACAATATAAATCATTATGATATTTTATAAAGCATTTCATTATGCACGTTTTCTGAAAAAATTATAACAATCTAAAAAATGGTTCAAACATAACAACGATTTAAATGTAGTCACCATCCAATCAAAAAGTCACACAATGTTAATATCTGGTGTGGCCTCCTTGTGCATGAATTACAGCGCGATAACGAGCTCGCATCGAAATGATGTATCACTGTAAATATCGCTGTGGGATGGCCTGCAATGCCTGTTGGATAATTATACCCAATCCACGAAGATGTGGCAACTTACGTATGCGACGTTTGAGAAGATCCCACACGTTCCCCATAAAGGTTCAGGTCAGGACTTTTCGATGGCCACGGAATTACTCTAACCTGGTTGAGTTTCAACATTCCTTGGGTTGCTCTTGCAGTATGGCAATGCGCATTGTCCTGTACTAGCATCATGCCACGATTAGCTCTAAAATGCGGCAGAAGTACAGGGGTGATAATTTGATCCTGGTAACGTCTGGATGTGAGGTTACCATCAACTGACACTGCCGGTGTTTTCGTGTACATGGACGTCGGTAGATACGCGTACGGCCGTCGGCACCTCTCAATTTGACGAACAAAACATTGGCCCAGTCTGCCGAAA
Source organism: Archivesica marissinica (assembly GCA_014843695.1). NCBI lineage: Eukaryota > Metazoa > Mollusca > Bivalvia > Venerida > Vesicomyidae > Archivesica > Archivesica marissinica. The sequence goes on from CM026393.1 coordinate 50,966,586, forward strand.
ATGCTGTCTAGCCCAGCGTAGGCGTGCATAGCGGTATCTTAGGGTAAGAGTTACACCCTTTATTGGTCGTCGGCACCTCAAACCTACCTCGCGCAGTCGATTACCTACTGTCTGTGGGGCGATATTACGTCCATGTGAGCCCATGATTTGCCTTGTAGTCCCGGTGGAGGAGGTAAAACGATCTCGTAAATGACTGAGAGTTATGTACTTGTCCTGTCGCCTTGTTGTTACCCTGCGTTTTGGGTGCCGTCGGCGGTCATTCACACTTCCGGTAGCGGTAAATTTCCCACATAGGCTCTGTATGGTAAACATTCGTCTGTTGAACATCCGTGCCACCTGAAATAATAATGAATCATGTTAGTTTTGTTATGAAAACATGTTTTTAGATAGATATAATGTGTTTTTATGCAAATAAGTCATTAATTACATGTTCGGTATCTTACCCGCCGAATACTGGTGCCTGCTGCAATCATCCCAACAGCGCGGCCACGCTCTTCTATGGTCATTCTGGCCATTTTATGTGTTTTTCAAGTTGTAAAAACGTTATCGAACATATTCATGTACATATGCACAGTTTTCGACTTTTTCACGTGCGCCACGTGCTTGAATCATGAAAATGACCTATCCGTTCCGCGTGGGTGATTTTGGCCATAATGTTTTTATTTTAATTGTGTCGATCGATAATATCGACTTATAATGTAATATACAAAGATTTATATCATTCCGAAATTCAGTTGTTATGGTATTAAATTTCATAAAGTGACTAATTAGAATTTTGTTTAAGTGTATACTAGCAAATTACATTCTGCAGACATTTGCGTTTTCATCGATGTAGTGTCGCTTTAACAACATATAACTATATTGGTACATGTCTAGATTTGACTTATTTTATGTTTTTAATTTAGAACTAGTATACGTTACAGTGGTGAGTTGGAGGGAAATAACTAGGAGTAAATTCAGAAGAGGCAGAACTCAAAGAAGATGGTGATACGGTAGTCATATACTATATCTGACATGTAACCCATGCCAGACGTTTTAATCATAAAATCAGATCAAAATAACCAGAAAAACGTATATATATATATATATATATATATAGAGAGAGAGAGAGAGAGAGAGAGGGGAGGTAATATGGTAAAAATAAAAAAAGCTTCTATGAAAACTGTGTCTCTGAATTGTCTTTCTTTGCAAAAACTGACGATAAGGAGCCACAGAGTAAGGAAGTGCAGAAAAGTATCAATTGACCCAAATATAATTAAATAGTAACATAGTCCCCATTTAATAATTAATTAATTTAATTAACACATAGCCCCCTTCCTCCTAATAAAATAATATGTAAGCAAATATAAACTATTTTATCTCATTGCTTTCAATAAAATGTTGTTATATAGATGTTGGTGTTAGTGAAGTATGTGAATGTTACACGAACAGTGAACAGCCTAACAAGTAATAATAGGACGAGCAGTAGGAATAGAGACCCTTGGGTTTTCTAACTGATTAATTCAGAAGGCTAACACACGTTCCATACAATGATCACGACAAGCCACTACGCTACTCATCTACTAAATCTACTAATGGACCCAGGTCAGCTCAGCGGCTATCCGGGTCCAGAGTGTTAAGCACACCAGATACCAATGGTAGGCTATAAAGGAGAACTAGAATATGACACTAGCAATTGTAATGATGTATTAACTGAAACAGACAATAGAACATGCTGGGTCATACTATTTGTTACTTTTGTATGCTTGCACTGTAAATATGTTTAACAAATAATAAGTATCAACCTCGTTTGTCGTTCTTATGCGTATAAATATATCACCCAGGCCTTCGGCCTTTGTGATATATTTCTACGCATAAGAACTTCAAACTCGGGTTATTCTGCGATATACCACGGTTGATACTTATTATTTCGATTCTAACACGACTTACTTCTAATAATGTTAGACGAGAATCAAAGGAGTATTTTCTTCAAACGCGGTGCTACTCCGCTGGATGTGGCTTTCGAAATGTCCTCCCGCGTAAGGGGTGCTGACGATATTTTAATGGAAAATATCAATCTAGTGCATACATGAACACAAGTTGTAACTGATCAATAATTTTATTTATTTTGTCAAATAAAACTGTACAGAATAGTAACTGAAACGTTACTTAACAGAAACACAAGACGATTATCTGATTCTAAAAATAGCACACTTCCGCGAATTCCCATGGTAGTATTTACAAACATCACGTGACTTTCATTCATAAAACTTTACACGCATTGTATAAATGGAATAGCCAAAACACGGTGCGCGCGCAGAATATTTCAAGGTAGTTATATCGCAGAATAACCCGAGGTAGATTTTACTCTATAAGTATGTATGTTATTAGCTGGGTCGTGTTAGAATAAATAATACCACAACTGCGTTAAAGTTAACGTTAAAGTTAACTTAAAAGTCATTGAAAAAGACTAAAAGGGCAGTTTATGGAAAACTTGTAGAATTATGTGTAGAATACTTGGAGAATAATTATGAAGCGAACAAAATAATAGATGTTGGAAAATAATAGTCGTCAATTTTTGTGTCAAGTGTTGGAAGTAAAACATACACATTGCTGTGTAATTTATTGTCGCCTACAAAGCAAGGAGAGAAGAGATTTGAGGACCTTACAACACGCATACATGGCGAACGTGTGACAGAGTTTGTTGCAGAATTTAGAAATATTTCAGAAACAGTGACCTTAAGGATACTTTAGAAGTAATGATAAGAGACAGATTAATTAGTGGAATTAACACTGACATAATTCAGAAGGGTAGTGCCGGTGCAACGTTTATTTGTAATCCCCATCGGAAAGTGACCCCCGGTCATTATTCGCTGTACAAAAGTGACTCCCCTTTGTAAAACATAGACCTCCTCGTAAAATGTTGACTCCTCTCGTAGGAAAGTTACCCCCCCCCCCACTGCAAGGTCATATCTTGACATTCTTTAAGTTCATTGGTGACCACATATTCAAACTTGGTGTATTTTATGACCATCCTTGGTCAGCTGCATGCAGTCAGTGGCGTAGCTACCGTTAGGCCATTAGGCATGGGCACATCATTTCCACAAGCATTTTGTCTCACAATATATGCCCAAATATACGTACCAAAACGCACCACAGGCATTCTATAGCTTAAACATTTTCAGGGAGACCATGTCCCCGGACCCAGAGCCCCACTCCAGATACTCCTCTGGTTTTAAAACGTGATATTAGTCATTTTAGTATGGTGTAGCGGGGGATCGAACCTACGATCCCTAGATTACGAATCCAGCGGACCACTGATCCGCTAGTGGGGAAGGGTATGGTGGGTACCCAGTGCTTTATAGGCTGGAGAAGGGTGATGTGGGTCAACAGTATCAGGGGGGGGGGGGTCACGTGATACATTACACTGATCCTATTTTTCCTGAATTGATTCAGTCAACCAGTCAGCTGCAGCAGAGTATCGATTGGTTTGTTGGTTAGTTTGTTGGTTGATTTTTTGGTTTGTTGGTTAGTTTGTTGGTTGGTTGGTTTGTTTGTTGGTTGGTTGGTTGGTTGATTGAATGATTGAATGATTGAATGATTGATTGATTAGGCCTACTACAATCATTTCCCGATGTTCACTACCTGACAGACGGATATGTAGTCCAGTGGTTAACACGCTGGACTGGTAATCCAGGGATCGCAGGTTCGATCCCCCGTCTGACCCTAATAAAATTAACAGTCTTTCAGATGGGACGTTAAACCGAGGTCTCGTGTCGGTGCTTTACACCGTGCACGTAAAAGAACCAGAGGAGATTCTGGAATTAGTCTCTGTCTGTATCATGCACTATCCTCCAAAATCTAAAATAACTAATCTCTTCAGGAGGCGTCGCTCATATGGGCAACCGGTAGCGACGATAAATAAACGTAAAAACACACATTTCACTACCTGCCCATTGTAGTAATATTGTAGATTCCATCCACATAGTTCCAATAAAATACTTCATGGTATCTAGTCGTTACCTGGTGAGGACAACAATAGTTTATCCAGCTGGCTTGCGGAAGGTCGGCGGTTCTACGCGGGCACATGAGATCTTCTTAAAACGGAAAGTCGCTGAATTGAATAACCTTAGCTGTTGCCGAGACTCTAAATACAAATACAAACTACAAACAAACAAACGTCTATTTAAGCAATGGGCTATCAAACCAGGCCATTCCGTAATCTATTTAAGCACCGGTGCAACCCAATCGGGATCTTCCCTAGTACAGTCATACAAGTGTTAGTGGTCACCTCTATTAAGCAGCCAACCTGTATTAAGCAGTCGGCATCCAGATTCCCATACTGGCATCTTATTATATATTTGACCTCTATTAAATAGTCACCTGTGCCAAGCAGCCACTTTAACTACTTCGTTTCGTCTTCGCCTTCCAAGAACTGGTCAGGAGTCTTGTCGGGCTGTATTGTTGACCAGACTGGCTGCTTAAGACAGGTTTAACTGTATATTTAAGCAGGTTGGTCCCAACCAGGTCATCACCTAGTCTGTTTAAGCATTGGGGTACCACCAGGCCCTCCCTATTCTATTTGTATACTCGTATAACGCAAAAATCATCCCCCTAGTCTATTTAAGTACTGAGATGTCACATAGAGGCATTCCGTAGAGTATTTAAGTACCGGGGTGTCCATCCAGTCTCTTCTCTAATACAACAAGAGATTGTAACACAGTTACTGATGTACCACACCAAAGTTTGGTCACAGAACGGTAATAACTACTCGATGGCCATCACTGAGGTGTTAATGATACAATCAGACTGTTTATCGAACTTGCCTAACAGTCTTTCAGATGGGACTTTAAACCGAGGTATCATGTCGGTGCTGTACATAGTGCTCGTAAAAGAACCAGAGGAGACTCTGGAATGGGTCTCTGACTTTATCATTGCACTATCATCCAAACATCTAAAATGACTAATCTCTTCAGGAGGCGTCGCTCATATGAGCAACCGGTAGCGACGATAAATAAACGTAAAACACATCGATAAGAAATTGATATAGAATAGTGTTTACCTCCAATATACTCTCCCTCTTTCACTTTCTCCCACAAAACATTCCCACTTACACAGATACACATTCATACACCACACACGGGTCACTTTCTAACACCAAACATTCCCACTTACACAGATACACATTCATACACCATACACGGGTCACTTTCTAACACCAAACATTCACACTTACACAGATACACATTCATACACCATACACGGGTCACTTTCTAACACCAAACATTCCCACTTACACAGATACACATGCATACACCATACACGGGTCACTTTCTAACACCAAACATTCCCACTTACACAGATACACATGCATACACCATACACGGGTCACTTTCTAACACCAAACATTCCCACTTACACAGATACACATGCATACACCATGCACGGGTCACTTTCTAACACCAAACATTCACACTTACACAGATACACATGCATACACCATACACGGGTCACTTTCTAACACCAAACATTCACACTTACACAGATACACATTCATACACCATACACGGGTCACTTTCTAACACCAAACATTCCCACTTACACAGATACACATTCATACACCATACACGGGTCACTTTCTAACACCAAACATTCCCACTTACACAGATACACATGCATACACCATACACGAGTCACTTTCTAACACCAAACATTCCCACTTACACAGATACACATTCATACACCATGCACGGGTCACTTTCTAACACCAAACATTCCCACTTCAACAGATACACATTCATACACCATACACGGGTCACTTTCTAACACCAAACATTCCCACTTCAACAGATACACATTCATACACCATACACGGGTCACTTTCTAACACCAAACATTCCCACTTACACAGATACACATTCATACACCATACACGGGTCACTTTCTAACACCAAACATTCACACTTCAACAGATACACATTCATACACCATACACGGGTCACTTTCTAACACCAACATTCCCACTTCAACAGATACACATTCATACACCATACACGGGTCACTTTCTAACACCAACATTCCCACTTCAACAGATACACATTCATACACCATACACGGGTCACTTTCTAACACCAAACATTCACACTTCAACAGATACACATTCATACACCATACACGGGTCACTTTCTAACACCAACATTCCCACTTCTACAGATACACATTCATACACCATACACGGTCACTTTCTAACACCAAACATTCCCACTTACACAGATACACATTCATACACCATACACGGGTCACTTTCTAACACCAAACATTCCCACTTACACAGATACACATGCATACACCATACACGGGTCACTTTCTAACACCAAACATTCCCACTTCAACAGATACACATTCATACACCATACACGGGTCACTTTCTAACACCAAACATTCCCACTTACACAGATATACATTCATACACCATACACGGGTCACTTTCTAACACCAAACATTCCCACTTACACAGATATACATTCATACACCATACACGGGTCACTTTCTAACACCAAACATTCACACTTACACAGATACACATTCATACACCATACACGGGTCACTTTCTAACACCAAACATTCCCACTTACACAGATACACATGCATACACCATGCACGGGTCACTTTCTAACACCAAACATTCCCACTTCAACATATACACATTCATACACCATACATGGGTCACTTTCTAACACCAAACATTCCCACTTCAACAGATACACATTCATACACGGGTCACTTTCTAACACCACACATTCCCACTTCAACAGATACACATTCATACACCATACACGGGTCACTTTCTAACACCAAACATTCACACTTACACAGATACACATTCATACACCATACACGGGTCACTTTCTAACACCAAACATTCCCACTTAAACAGATACACATTCATACACCATACACGGGTCACTTTCTAACACCAAACATTCACACTTACACAGATACACATTCATACACCATACACGGGTCACTTTCTAACACCAAACATTCACACTTCAACAGATACACATTCATACACCATACACGGGTCACTTTCTAACACCAAACATTCCCACTTACACAGATACACATTCATACACCATACACGGGTCACTTTCTAACACCAAACATTCCCACTTACACAGATACACATTCATACACCATACACGGGTCACTTTCTAACACCAAACATTCACACTTACACAGATACACATTCATACACCATACACGGGTCACTTTCTAACACCAACATTCCCACTTCAACAGATACACATTCATACACCATACACGGGTCACTTTCTAACACCAAACATTCCCACTTCAACAGATACACATTCATACACCATACACGGGTCACTTTCTAACACCAAACATTCCCACTTACACAGATACACATTCATACACCATACACGGGTCACTTTCTAACACCAAACATTCACACTTACACAGATACACATTCATACACCATACACGGGTCACTTTCTAACACCAACATTCCCACTTCAACAGATACACATTCATACACCATACACGGGTCACTTTCTAACACCAACATTCCCACTTCAACAGATACACATTCATACACCATACACGGGTCACTTTCTAACACCAAACATTCACACTTCAACAGATACACATTCATACACCATACACGGGTCACTTTCTAACACCAACATTCCCACTTCCACAGATACACATTCATACACCATACACGGGTCACTTTCTAACACCAAACATTCCCACTTACACAGATACACATTCATACACCATACACGGGTCACTTTCTAACACCAAACATTCACACTTACACAGATACACATTCATACACCATACACGGGTCACTTTCTAACACCAAACATTCCCACTTACACAGATACACATTCATACACCATACACGGGTCACTTTCTAACACCAAACATTCCCACTTACACAGATACACATTCATACACCATACACGGGTCACTTTCTAACACCAAACATTCCCACTTACACAGATACACATTCATACACCATACACGGGTCACTTTCTAACACCAAACATTCCCACTTACACAGATACACATTCATACACCATACACGGGTCACTTTCTAACACCAAACATTCACACTTACACAGATACACATTCATACACCATACACGGGTCACTTTCTAACACCAAACATTCCCACTTACACAGATACACATGCATACACCATACACGGGTCACTTTCTAACACCAAACATTCCCACTTCAACAGATACACATTCATACACCATACACGGGTCACTTTCTAACACCAAACATTCCCACTTCAACAGATACACATTCATACACCATACACGGGTCACTTTCTAACACCAAACATTCCCACTTCAACAGATACACATTCATACACCATACACGGGTCACTTTCTAACACCAAACATTCCCACTTAAACAGATACACATTCATACACCATACACGGGTCACTTTCTAACACCAAACATTCCACTTACACAGATACACATTCATACACCATACACGGGTCACTTTCTAACACCAAACATTCCCACTTACACAGATACACATTCATACACCATACACGGGTCACTTTCTAACACCAAACATTCCCACTTACACAGATACACATTCATACACCATACACGGGTCACTTTCTAACACCAAACATTCACACTTACACAGATACACATTCATACACCATACACGGGTCACTTTCTAACACCAAACATTCCCACTTACACAGATACACATGCATACACCATACACGGGTCACTTTCTAACACCAAACATTCCCACTTACACAGATACACATTCATACACCATGCACGGGTCACTTTCTAACACCAAACATTCCCACTTCAACAGATACACATTCATACACCATACACGGGTCACTTTCTAACACCAAACATTCCCACTTCAACAGATACACATTCATACACCATACACGGGTCACTTTCTAACACCAAACATTCCCACTTCAACAGATACACATTCATACACCATACACGGGTCACTTTCTAACACCAAACATTCCCACTTACACAGATACACATTCATACACCATACACGGGTCACTTTCTAACACCAAACATTCCCACTTCAACAGATACACATTCATACACCATACACGGGTCACTTTCTAACACCAAACATTCCCACTTACACAGATACACATTCATACACCATACACGGGTCACTTTCTAACACCAAACATTCACACTTACACAGATACACATTCATACACCATACACGGGTCACTTTCTAACACCAAACATTCCCACTTACACAGATACACATTCATACACCATACACGGGTCACTTTCTAACACCAAACATTCCCACTTCACCAGATACACATTCATACACCATACACGGGTCACTTTCTAACACCAAACATTCCCACTTACACAGATACACATTCATACACCATACACGGGTCACTTTCTAACACCAAACATTCACACTTACACAGATACACATTCATACACCATACACGGGTCACTTTCTAACACCAAACATTCCCACTTACACAGATACACATTCATACACCATACACGGGTCACTTTCTAACACCAAACATTCCCACTTACACAGATACACATTCATACACCATACACGGGTCACTTTCTAACACCAAACATTCCCACTTACAGATACACATTCATACACCATACACGGGTCACTTTCTAACACCAAACATTCCCACTTACACAGATACACATTCATACACCATACACGGGTCACTTTCTAACACCAAACATTCACACTTACACAGATACACATTCATACACCATACACGGGTCACTTTCTAACACCAAACATTCACACTTACACAGATACACATTCATACACCATACACGGGTCACTTTCTAACACCAAACATTCCCACTTACACAGATACACATTCATACACCATACACGGGTCACTTTCTAACACCAAACATTCCCACTTACACAGATACACATTCATACACCATACACGGGTCACTTTCTAACACCAAACATTCCCACTTACACAGATACACATTCATACACCATACACGGGTCACTTTCTAACACCAAACATTCCCACTTCAACAGATACACATTCATACACCATACACGGGTCACTTTCTAACACCAAACATTCCCACTTACACAGATACACATTCATACACCATACACGGGTCACTTTCTAACACCAAACATTCACACTCACACAGATACACATTCATACACCATACACGGGTCACTTTCTAACACCAAACATTCACACTTACACAGATACACATTCATACACCATACACGGGTCACTTTCTAACACCAAACATTCCCACTTACACAGATACACATTCATACACCATACACGGGTCACTTTCTAACACCAAACATTCCCACTTACACAGATACACATGCATACACCATACACGGGTCACTTTCTAACACCAAACATTCCCACTTACACAGATACACATTCATACACCATACACGGGTCACTTTCTAACACCAAACATTCCCACTTCAACAGATACACATTCATACACCATACACGGGTCACTTTCTAACACCAAACATTCCCACTTCAACAGATACACATTCATACACCATACACGGGTCACTTTCTAACACCAAACATTCCCACTTCAACAGATACACATTCATACACCATACACGGGTCACTTTCTAACACCAAACATTCCCACTTACACAGATACACATTCATACACCATACACGGGTCACTTTCTAACACCAAACATTCCCACTTACACAGATACACATTCATACACCATACACGGGTCACTTTCTAACACCAAACATTCCCACTTCACAGATACACATTCATACACCATACACGGGTCACTTTCTAACACCAAACATTCCCACTTCAACAGATACACATTCATACACCATACACGGGTCACTTTCTAACACCAAACATTCCCACTTACACAGATACACATTCATACACCATACACGGGTCACTTTCTAACACCAAACATTCACACTTCAACAGATACACATTCATACACCATACACGGGTCACTTTCTAACACCAACATTCCCACTTCAACAGATACACATTCATACACCATACACGGGTCACTTTCTAACACCAACATTCCCACTTCAACAGATACACATTCATACACCATACACGGGTCACTTTCTAACACCAAACATTCCCACTTCAACAGATACACATTCATACACCATACACGGGTCACTTTCTAACACCAAACATTCCCACTTCAACAGATACACATTCATACACCATACACGGGTCACTTTCTAACACCAAACATTCCCACTTACACAGATACACATTCATACACCATACACGGGTCACTTTCTAACACCAAACATTCCCACTTACACAGATACACATTCATACACCATACACGGGTCACTTTCTAACACCAAACATTCCCACTTACACAGATACACATTCATACACCATACACGGGTCACTTTCTAACACCAAACATTCCCACTTACACAGATACACATTCATACACCATACACGGGTCACTTTCTAACACCAAACATTCCCACTTACACAGATACACATTCATACACCATACACGGGTCACTTTCTAACACCAAACATTCCCACTTACACAGATACACATTCATACACCATACACGGGTCACTTTCTAACACCAAACATTCCCACTTACACAGATACACATTCATACACCATACACGGGTCACTTTCTACCAAACATTCACTTAAACAGATACACATTCATACACCATACACGGGTCACTTTCTAACACCAACATTCCCACTTCACAGATACACATTCATACACGGGTCACTTTCTAACACCAAACATTCCCACTTCAACAGATACACATTCATACACCATACACGGGTCACTTTCTAACACCAAACATTCCCACTTACACAGATACACATTCATACACCATACACGGGTCACTTTCTAACACCAAACATTCCCACTTAAACAGATACACATTCATACACCATACACGGGTCACTTTCTAACACCAAACATTCCCACTTACACAGATACACATTCATACACCATACACGGGTCACTTTCTAACACCAAACATTCACACTTACACAGATACACATTCATACACCATACACGGGTCACTTTCTAACACCAAACATTCCCACTTACACAGATACACATTCATACACCATACACGGGTCACTTTCTAACACCAAACATTCCCACTTCAACAGATACACATTCATACACCATACACGGGTCACTTTCTAACACCAAACATTCCCACTTACACAGATACACATTCATACACCATACACGGGTCACTTTCTAACACCAAACATTCACACTTACACAGATACACATTCATACACCATACACGGGTCACTTTCTAACACCAAACATTCCCACTTCAACAGATACACATTCATACACCATACACGGGTCACTTTCTAACACCAAACATTCACACTTACACAGATACACATTCATACACCATACACGGGTCACTTTCTAACACCAAACATTCACACTTACACAGATACACATTCATACACCATACACGGGTCACTTTCTAACACCAAACATTCACACTTACACAGATACACATTCATACACCATACACGGGTCACTTTCTAACACCAAACATTCCCACTTACACAGATACACATTCATACACCATACACGGGTCACTTTCTAACACCAACATTCCCACTTACACAGATACACATGCATACACCATACACGGGTCACTTTCTAACACCAAACATTCCCACTTCAACAGATACACATTCATACACCATACACGGGTCACTTTCTAACACCAAACATTCCCACTTCAACAGATACACATTCATACACCATACACGGGTCACTTTCTAACACCAAACATTCCCACTTCAACAGATACACATTCATACACCATACACGGGTCACTTTCTAACACCAAACATTCACACTTACACAGATACACATTCATACACCATACACGGGTCACTTTCTAACACCAAACATTCCCACTTACACAGATACACATTCATACACCATACACGGGTCACTTTCTAACACCAAACATTCCCACTTACACAGATACACATTCATACACCATACACGGGTCACTTTCTAACACCAAACATTCACACTTCAACAGATACACATTCATACACCATACACGGGTCACTTTCTAACACCAAACATTCCCACTTACACAGATACACATTCATACACCATACACGGGTCACTTTCTAACACCAAACATTCCCACTTCAACAGATACACATTCATACACCATACACGGGTCACTTTCTAACACCAAACATTCACACTTCAACAGATACACATGCATACACCATACACGGGTCACTTTCTAACACCAAACATTCACACTTACACAGATACACATTCATACACCATACACGGGTCACTTTCTAACACCAAACATTCCCACTTACACAGATACACATTCATACACCATACACGGGTCACTTTCTAACACCAAACATTCCCACTTCAACAGATACACATTCATACACCATACACGGGTCACTTTCTAACACCAAACATTCCCACTTACACAGATACACATTCATACACCATACACGGGTCACTTTCTAACACCAAACATTCACACTTACACAGATACACATTCATACACCATACACGGGTTACTTTCTAACACCAAACATTCCCACTTACACAGATACACATTCATACACCATACACGGGTCACTTTCTAACACCAAACATTCACACTTCAACAGATACACATTCATACACCATACACGGGTCACTTTCTAACACCAAGCATTCACACTTACACAGATACACATGCATATACCATACACGGGTCAGTAGCCCAGTATTAACATGGCTGTCCGATTAGCGCAGTGATTAACGCGCTCTCTTCTCACCAATGCAACCCTGGTTCGATCCTTGGACTGGGAAGTATGCGAGCTGGTACGGTGGTCGCCGGATAGGTGGGTCTTCTCCGGGTACTCCGGTTTCCTCCCACGTGAATGACCACGCTTACGCTTTCATCCGCGCCAACGAGAGTGATTAATATCAATTGTGTTAAAACTTGCTTCGCAATCGTTGTAAAATAAATAACGTTTAAACTGTTGGACTGCGAGTCCAGGGATCGCAGGTTCGATCACCCATCTTCTTCATACTTGCTCATCAATGTTTATTGGCATAGCGTTTTGATACAGTTCGATAACCAGTCTGATCGTCTCAGTAACACTTGGGTTTAAGCCCCTTGGATGGCTAAATGTTCCCCGATGTCTGCTCTCTGACTGAAGTAAGTATTATCCAATCGTCTTCAAACATGGTCACACTATTTAGTAACCCTTTTATTAGGGTATCGCACCTTCTTATTGATAATTAAACGTTTAGATTATGTACTTGTACATGTATACTAACACCAAAAAGAAACTGTGCACCTGAACCGTTTTCTTTACTGAAGAATGGTGTTCCGGTTATAAACACTGTAACATCTTTTGTGTGCGCTACCATCATCTCTTTCCCTTGCATTTCGTTTCGGCAAGTAATGATGATCGGTATACACTTATTAATAGCTGCATGGTTATGTCAGTTCTTATGACCGTTATTGTACACTTGTACTACTTTGTATATATGTATGTTTATATGTGTCCATGTAAAACGTGTAATTGTATATTATGTATGTTCACTTGTGCTCTTCATGTATATGGAGGTAATAAAAGGATTAACCCTTAGGGGTAACATTTACATTATTTTAGAACATATTATTTAGAAAATATAGGCACATTTGATATCAAAATGTGCGAAAGTTGGGTAAATTAGTGCAATGTGTGAATGGTTATTTTGTTCACTCATGATAGTAAAATCCATAATTCTAAAATGTGTAACGAAAAAGTAACGCTAAATATAAAAGTCCACAGTTTTAATATGTCAGTATCGAAAGAAAATAAATAAAAAAATATAAAAAAAATACCATACCTTTCTTCTTGTTTACTTGAACATGAATAGAACTTTAAGACTAAATAAACACAGGCCCGTAGCCACACTGAGGCACACCGAGGCACACCGAAGCGCACCTCGGCACACCTCGGTTAAAATGTCCAAAGTCAAAAATATCCCTTTGCTGTATAAAATGTTGAATGCTAGAAAGCTGAAAGGCCAGTACTTAATTATACGTCTAAAATCAGAAAACGTAGGAACTCTCTTATATACCCCAACAATTATAAGGGGGACCATGCACCGGACCTCCGTAGATTGTCTCGGTCAACATTTGCCTTTGGCTACGGTACTGAAACGTAATTGTAGCAACACCTGGACCTATTGACATTTGGTGCATGCTTGTATCTGATTGTATCAGCTAAGCCGGCGAGTTCTCCGAACTTATCTTGTATTAGTAATATCACAGTTACTGTAAATATTCACGGAAACCTATTCACTCGATACCATACTGGCTCCCCGCTGCCGCCAATATTTACAACTCTCTGACAACACTTTATATTACAGCATGTTTTCCAGCCGACCACTCTGCTTCCGTATCTCTCTGCTAGTGAATGATCAGACGGTGCTCTTGGGGAATATTTATGATTCATATTAGTGAATGTATATTTTGCAAGATGTAGGCGTATATTTGTTTTGTTAACGCCGTGCTCTCTGGAAGGAGTTGAAGGAATTATAACTGTAATTAGTCGGAAGTGGGAAATACAAAACAAGCACCTACTGAAAGGTACATATGTATTTATAATAATTCGTATTATATACAACAATATAAATAACGATTATTGAATTTAAACTATACATATAGTGGAGACCATACGTGCGTATCGATTTCACTCATACTTTGTACATGTATGCATTCCATTTATGTATTTACTGTTCATTAGCCAATGGCATGTTCTATGTTGCTATATAAACGTCGTCGTCACCAAGTCGTCGTCGTCATCGAGTCGTTGTTGTTGTTGTTCTAATATATCAATCGACGTCATTGGAATATACCATAATTTATCATATATGTCATAGTACAATGCATGCTCGACACGTATGTACATGTATTACACTATACCCACGTTAAACTCGTCTAACATACGTTTTCTATAATCAAACATCCCAGTTATAGACATATACATTGAGCTGTTATTGTTTACTTTACGGTATTAGTTTATACAAATGTATCTTATCTCGATTGCGAAACAAGTTCTTACAACTTATATTAATCCTTCTCGAGACCTCATTCATGGTGGAACCCATCGACACGAGAGAGAGAAGAGAGAGAGAGAGATAGAGTGAGAGAGAAGAGAGAGAAGATAGAGAGAGAGAGTGAGAGAGGAGAGAGTGAGAGAGGAGAGAGAGAAGAGAGAGAGAATGAGAGAGGAGAGAGAGAGAGAAAGAGAGTGAGAGAAAGAAGATAGAGATAGAGAGAGGAGAGTGAGAGAGGAGAGAGAGGCAACGTGGAATTTACTGTATTATGATATATGTACTACAAGTATAGTAGGTGCGGATTGAACTGTCTCTGTGACCTATTATTTGAACCCAACTATAGATAGTGCACTTTAATGATACGGGTATTATTGGATTATGGACACTGTATAGGTACCCGAACTCAATTGAATACATTTACCTTAATCAAGAGTTACTGTTATTCGATGATGATGATGATGATGATGATTGAGCTTATTTACCCTCGACTCCGCCGAACCATGTGTGTTCTATTCAACAATAGGCTATGCCTTGTGAACATTCGTACGACCTCTGAAACAAACAGGTCAGACAGGTAGGCCAACCTGTCTGAACTAACAATACATATTGCTGTAATATAGCAATATCTTTACATAAGGATCGTAACTATATATATGATCGGAAATGAATGCATACAACATTTCACTTCACACCATTACATGTGTCATACAATTTCGCGCATACATACTTTGACTAGAATATTTTGTATTGATAATATTGATATTGGACATGATTAATAATGTACACAGTGGATTCGGATGGATCAATGTTAATATAACGAGGTATGTCTGTGGGATGGAGCTTGGTGTGCAGGATATTATATCAGTTTGGAATTCTTGTGGGGAGTATATATTTTCAGCTTAGAATTCTTAACATACATGTATATTTGAAATGCAACACTATTTCTCCTATATTACGGTATACACATATAGCATATATTTCTCCCACCCTATGAATACATACATACCTACCAGGTCCTTATATAACAATGAATACATATATACCTATCAGGTCCTTATATAACAATGAATACATACATACCTACCTACCAGGTCCTTATATAACAATGAATACATATATACCTACCAGGTCCTTATATATACAATGAATACATATATACCTACCAGGTCCTTATATAACAATGAATACATATATACCTACCAGGTCCTTATATAACAATGGATACATATATACCTACCAGGTCCTTATATATACAATGAATACATATATACCTATCAGGTCCTTATATAACAATGGATACATATATACCTACCAGGTCCTTATATAACAATGAATACATATATACCTATCAGGTCCTTATATAACAATGGATACATATATACCTACCAGGTCCTTATATATACAATGAATACATATATACCTACCAGGTCCTTATATATACAATGCATACATACATACCTACCAGGTCCCTATATATCCAATGAATACATATATACCTACCAGGTCCTTATATATACAATGAATACATACATACCTACCAGGTCCTTATATATACAATGAATACATATATACCTACCAGGTCCTTATATATACAATGAATACATACATACCTACCAGGTCCTTATATATACAATGAATACATACATACCTACCATGTCCTTATATAACAATGAATACATATATACCTACCAGGTCCTTATATAACAATGAATACATATATACCTACCAGGTCCTTATATAACAATGAATACATATATACCTACCAGGTCCTTATATATACAATGAATACATATATACCTACCAGGTCCTTATATATACAATGAATACATATATACCTACCATGTCCTTATATAACAATGGATACATATATACCTACCATGTCCTTATATATACAATGAATACATATATACCTACCAGGTCCTTATATATACAATGAATACATATATACCTACCAGGTCCTTATATAACAATGAATACATACATATCCTAGTATCTTGGATACGGAGAGAGGCTAATCGATCGGATTGGCCTGCCTGAATTAGATTATTATTGAACATAAAATACAGCTACGGAATCTGCATAATCTGTAACAATGCAGTGAATGTCACGCTGGCGCGCGATCGATTGTTACGTGAACATGTAATTGTCGTCGTGCATTATATTAGCAGTAATGCGATGTTTATGTGGGGTATCAGATCGGTATAAAATATCTGCATGCATGTTCGTCTACATGCATGTTTCTGCATTGTCAGGAAGCGAAATGCTTTCAGTTTGATCCAGGAGTCGGTCACATGATCTTTAAGACTGTGGTGGTGTGTGTATACTATTGGTATACATGTATCAGCATACAGCACACTGTGGCCTCTTAACCATTTCCTTCATAGAGATTTAGGTTAATATACTATTATAACTCCATACAAACGACAGCCATTTAACCATTTCCTTCATTGAGATTTAGATTAATATACTATTATATCTCCATACAAACGACAGCCATTTAACCCTTTCCTTCATTGAGATTTAGATTAATATACTATTATATCTCCATACAAACGACAGCCATTTAACCCTTTCCTTCATAGAGATTTAGGTTAATATACTATTATATCTCCATGCAAACGACAGACATTTAACCCTTTCCTTCATAGATATTCAGGTTAATATACTATTATATCTCCATACAAACGAAAGCCATTTAACCCTTTCCTTCATAGAGATTTAGGTTAATATACTATTATATCTCCATACAAACGACAGCCATTTAACCCTTTCCTTCATAGAGATTAGGTTAATATACTATTATATCTCCATACAAACGACAGCCATTTAACCCTTTCCTTCATAGAGATTAGGTTAATATACTATTATATCTCCATACAAACGACAGCAATTTAACCCTTTCCTTCATAGATATTTAGGTTAATATCCTATTATATCTCCATACAAACGATATCCATTTAGCTATCATGCAGTGGATAGGTAGTCGCCATATCTATCACACCTCCATAGATATTACTGGGACTTCATAGAGATTTAGGTTAATATGCTATTATATCTCCATACAAATGACAGCCATTTAGCTATCACGCAGTGGATAAATAGTCGCCATATCTATCCCACCCCCATAGATATTACTGGGACTACATGAGATTCTGGACTTTATTATGAACATTGGTTTGGCTACTACAATGTTAATGTATGTCGTATTGGTAATGGCGTCAAGAGGTGCTTATATGGGGGAAAGGGTTTATGAACATTGGTTTGGCTACTACATTGTCAATGTATGTTGTATTAGTAATGGAGTCAAGAGGTGCTTCTATGAGGGAAAGGGTTAATGAACATTGGTTTGGCTACTACATTGTCAATGTATGTCGTATTGGTAATGGCGTCAAGAGGTGCTTCTATGAGGGAAAGGGTTAATGAACATTGGTTTGGCTACTACATTGTCAATGTATGTCGTATTGGTAATGGCGTCAAGAGGTGCTTATATGGGGGAAAGGGTTTATGAACATTGGTTTGGCTACTACATTGTCAATGTATGTCGTATTGGTAATGGCGTCAAGAGGTGCTTATATGGGGGAAAGGGTTTATGAACATTGGTTTGGCTACTACATTGCCAATGTATGTCGTATTAGTAATGGAGTCAAGAGGTGCTTCTATGAAGGAAAGGGTTAACGACATTGGGCTGACCTAGATTATGGACAAATCTTGCAGGTGAACTTACAGCAATGCATGGGTTTTACTGTTATATTGCCTGTCAATACTAGTAGCAAATTGAGGCCCAGGCAGAGGTATCGATAATCAATTAATTGTTAAGATCAATATGGTATATATACACCCCCATAAAGTTATGTTATAAAATTAATCTATCGAGCCCTCAAAAATATGCACTGCAAATAGTATTGCCAGTGAATGAGTGAGTGCGTGAGAGAGAGAGAGAGAGAGAGAGAGAGAGAGAGAGAATGTGTCCATTTACATCCGTATTTAAACGATTTATACAGTTCCAGGCTAATTTCGCTGACAGTGCTGAAGCATTGTTCAATAGCATTCCGTTATGTGTATCGGTAGCCTTATGCAACTGTCACGTAACTGGTACAGCAGACGAATATAAACAAACAAATCATTGGGAGAATATTTCCACCGAAACTGATACGGTGTATGTGGAATTCAGGTCGAACAGTGTTGTTATTCAATGCTGTTACTATCTAAAATAAGATTATGAACAAGTTATGGTGGATAAATAAAACATAACAAGTACGCCGTGCATATGTGCCCTGAAGTCTCGAGTTCCTCATATAAACGGGTGCCGTTGCGATAGCTGAATTGAACAGCAAGGTAAAACTGTCAACAAGAGTTTTTTGAAAGTTGTTTTCACGACTTAAGAAAATAATAATATACGGCAAGTGCAAATAACATTTGTTTCGGGCCATTATTGGGATTTATGCCGAGCATAGGTTCCACCACTCAGTTAAAGCGACATTACGAGGACTATCTATTAAAGCGGAATTACATCGCAAAAAGCCCCACAAAATGCATTTGTTCACGTATATATGCATTGTTACTACACATTCTTCCGAAAACATTTAAACACTCGATTCAATAAACAGTGCTGTTGTGGTCCACAAACTTTCAAAAATGAAAGTAGGATGTCATATAACTGTCATCCATGCTCCTGAATTGACGTTTGTTTGTCATTGGAGTCATATCGCGTGATACTGTCGTCTAGAGATAATTCAACTAAGATTAGTCTACACATAAATATGCATAGGCACACGTGTCAGATATATCGGTAAATCTGTACTATAAATCGAGTTATTCAAGATACACACGTTGTATTAGGCATGGATGTTGACACTATTTACATTAGTTTGTTATGTCAACAAATCGCGTATTCGACGTTTCTTTATTAATTGAAATACTCGGTTTTTGAGGCAAATATTTTGAAAAAATTTATACCATTTAATAAGAAATTACATTCTGTAGAAATTTGCGTTTTCACTGATGTAGTGTCGCTATAATTCTATTATGTACATGTGAAATACTGAAATAAATAATGTTAAAGCGAATTGCACGTGCACTTTGTACAATTGTTTCTCACCAATGTAACCCGGGTTCGATGCTCGGACCGGGAAGTATGCGAGATGGTACGGTGATCGCCAGATCGGATATGTGAGTTTTCTCAGGGTACTCCGGTTCCCTCCCACACGAATGACCGCATATACGCTTTCATCCGCGCCAACGAGAGTGATTAATATAAGTTGTTAAAACTTGCTTCACAATCGTTGTAAAATAAATAACGTCTAAACTTGAATGATGTGCTCAGTGCCTAGTAATTATTAAGTCACCACAGAGTCCGCCTCCGTGGTCGAGTGGCTAAGGTCGCTGACTTGTATACCACTGTAACCTATCATCACTGATGGTCACGGGTTCGAGCCCCGCTCAGACCGTGTCTCATTTATATGAACAAGTTGGCAGTTTCTTACGGAGGTTGGTGCACCCAAGTACTGGTTAACCGCTGGAGCCTGCCCAGGAAAGGTGTTGTTAGGTAAACTGCGCGCCGGCGATATAGCCCAAAATGGTGCTGATGCAGGCGTAAAACCCGAAATATAACATATAACATATAACAAGTCACCACAGATATGGGAAGGAGTAGAGGAGGGGTGGGGTAATTTTGTACTTTATGTCGATCACAAAGTTTGTCCGGACAAGACATTTCTAAATCCTTGTATCCGGAATACCACGAAGCTACACAGGAATGACCAGTGGCACGCCTAGTTGTGCATACCACCTTCGCGTTTCACTCGGTGGGTGTTTTACGTTTATTTATCGTCGCTACTGGTTGCCCATATGAGCGACGCCTCCTGAAGAGATTAGTTATTTTAGATTTTGGAGGATAGTGCAATGATACAGACAGAGACCCATTCCAGAGTATCCTCTAGTTCTTTTTCGTGCACGGTGTACAGCACCGACACGATACCTCGGTTTAAAGTCCCCTTCTGAAAGACCATTAATATATTTTTTAGGTCAGACGGGAAATCGAACCTGCGATCCCTGGATTCGCAGTCCAACGTATTAACCACTGGATTGAACAAGTCTATATTTGTGAATAATAGAGTTTGTCCAGATTGCGTATTATGCTAAATCCGTAACTAGCTTCAAGGTTATTTAGTATAATATTAAATAATATTTACACATATTGGTTCAGTATCAAACCGAGTTCTGCATGTCACGGATCCTGCATGTCACGTATTCTGCATGTCACGGATACTGCATGTCACGGATAATGCATGTCACGGATGTTGCATGTCACGGATACTGCATGTCACGGAACCTGCATGTCACGGATGCTGCATGTCACGGATGCTGCATGTCACGGAACATGCATGTCACGGATTATGCATGTCACATATTATGCATGTCACGGATCCTGCATGTCACGTATTCTGCATGTCACGTATTCTGCATGTCATGGATTCTGCATGTCACGTATTCTGCATGTCACGTATTATGCATGTCAGGGATCATGCATGTCACGTATTCTGCATGTCATGTATTATGCATGTCATGGATTCTGCATGTCACGGATTCTGCATGTCATGTATTATGCATGTCACATATTCTGCATGTCATGTATTATGCATGTCATGTATTATGCATGTCACGGAATCTGAATGTCACGGATGCTGCATGTGATGTATTATGCATGTCATGTATGCATGTCATGTATTATGCATGTCATGTATTATGCATGCCACGTATTATGCATGTCACGGAATCTGCATGTCACGGATGCTGCATGTCACGGATTATGCATGTCACGGAATCTGCATGTCACATATTCTGCATGTCATGTATTATGCATGTCACGGAATCTGCATGTCATGTATTATGCATGCCACGTATTATGCATGTCACGGAATCTGCATGTCACGGATGCTGCATGTCACGTATTATGCATGTCACGGAATATGCATGTCACGGAATCTGCATGTCACATATTCTGCATGTCATGTATTATGCATGTCATGTATTATGCATGCCACGTATTATGCATGTCACGGAATCTGCATATCACGGATCCTGCATGTCATGTATTATGCATGCCACGTATTATGCATGTCACGGAATCTGCATGTCACATATTATGCATGTCATGTATTATGCATGTCATGTATTATGCATGCCACGTATTATGCATGTCACGGAATCTGCATGTCACGGATGCTGCATGTCACGTATTATGCATGTCACGGATTATGCATGTCACGGATTCTGCATGTCATGTATTATGCATGTCACGGAATCTGCATGTCACGGATTATGCATGTCACGGAATCTGCATGTCACGGATTCTGCATGTCACGGATTCTGCATGTCACGGATTCTGCATGTCACGGTTTCTGCATGTCACGGATTCTGCATGTCATGTATAATGCATGTCACGGATTCTGCATGTCATGTATTATGCATGTCACGGATTATGCATGTCACGGATTCTGCATGTCACGGATTCTGCATGTCATGTATAATGCATGTCACGGATTCTGCATGTCATGTATTATGCATGTCACGGATTATGCATGTCATGTATTATGCATGTCACGGATTATGCATGTCACGGATTCTGCATGTCAAGGATTC
>CM026393.1:50991380-51040025 GCA_014843695.1 Archivesica marissinica
ACCACACACATACAACACACACATCACACACACATCACATACACACATACATACACACACAACACACATACAACACACAAACACACACCACACACACAACACACACAACAAACACGCATCTACACACGCACATACAACACGCACACACCACACGCACACACCACGCTCACACACAATGCGCACACATACAACACACACACAACACACACCACACAACACACACACCACACACGCACACACCAAACGCACATATCACACACATACACCACACGCACACACCACACGCACACACCACGCGTACACACCACGCGCACACATCACACGCACACACCACAGGCTCACACACAAACCACACACACATCACATACACATACTACACACACACTGCACCACACACACATACACACATCACACATACACACACACCACACACACACAACCCACACACACCACACACGCATATACTACACGCACATACCACACACACACACCACACGCACACACCACGCGCACACACCACGCGCACACATACCACACACACACACCACACACACCACACAACACACACACACCACACACGCACACACCAAACGCACATATCACATGCATACACCACACGGACACACCACACGCACACACCACGCGTACACACCATGCGCACACATCACACGCACACACCACAGGCTCACACACAAACCACACACACATCACATACACATACCACACACACACTGCACCACACACACATACACACATCACACATACACACACATACATCACACAAACCACACACACACACACACACTACACCACACAAACACACCACACGCACACAGAATACACATATACCACAAACACACCACACACACCACACACACACACCACACACGCACATACCACACGCACACATACCACACACACACCACACACGCACATACCACACGCACATATCACACGCACATACCACACGCACAAACCACACCACACACCACATACACACCATACAACACACACATACACACACTCACATACCACATGCACATACCACACGCACATACCACACACACACCACACACACACACACAACACACAATACCACACACACACACATACACACACCACACACACACAAACACCACACACACACACACACACACCACACACCACACACTCACACACACACACACACACATAGGAAAACATGCATTACTTAATAGTTAATACAAATTTAGTTTAGCTCTGTTGCGAAACAAGTTCTTACAACTTATATTAATCATTCTCAAGACCTCATTCCTGGTGGTATCCATCGCCACGAGGGAGAGGGGAGAAGATGCAATTTGGAATTTAAATGCATTGCCTAAGGGCACAATCGTAACGGCTACAGCTGGGCCACTCTATAAGGGCACAATCATAGCGGATCCAGTGGGGCTCGAACTCCGGGCCTTTCGCACCTGAAGCGACGCGTTCCCACTGTGCTATCACGACTACCGGCATCACTAATGCTTTGAAGTCGAGCTCCTTTAAAAAAAGAATTCAAGAACAATGTCAGTGGTCGATCATATAGAATAGACCGCCTCCGTGGTCGAGTGGTTAGGGTCGTGATTTGAATACCACTGTAAGCTATCATCACTGATGACGGGACGGTTCAGACCGTGTCTCATTTATATGAAAAAGTTGGCAGTTTCTTACAAAGATTGGTGCATCAAGTACTGGTAAACCACTGGAGCCTGCCAATGAAAGGTAAACTGCCCGTCGTCGGCGATATAGCTCAAAATGGTGCTGATGCAGGCGTAAAACCCGAACAAGCAAGCGCGCACGCACGCACGCACGCGCGCGCACGCACAAACAACAAACACATAAATAAACAAACACACTACACGTCAGCATACTATCCATAGGCAGTTGTTTCGCAATGGAGCTAAAATAAATGTATATAAACTAATGCCGATAAGCATGGTGTAGTTTATGATGTACCCACAATTATAATACATGTGCACACTATCACCTCATAATAAAGACTAGAGTGGTGGAACCTATGCTCGGCGTAAATCCTACATATCATGGCCTATAAAAAAAAGTTAACTGCACTTGCCGTATATTATTATTTTCTTAAGTCGTGAACACAACTTTCATAAAATTGTTGTTGAAAAGTTTAGCTTCATTACGTAACCATGCGCCTAAATACAGCTATCGCAACGGCACCTGTTTTCATGGGGAACTAGACACTTTAGGGCACCTATGCACGGCGTACATGAATTTTTTTATTTATGCATGGGTAAATGTTGAATATATTATTACTTAGTAACATCAATAACTAACAATATTACAACTCATTATTTGTACATTTATTTCCCAGTCCGGATAGCCACCTGAAATGCTCATAAACCGCACATTTCGGTGGAAAAAAAAGTTCCCAACAAGTTGTCTGTTTATATTCGGCTACTGAACCAGTCAGGTGACAGTTGCATTAGGCTACCGGTACGCACAACGGAATGTTATTGAACCATGCTTCACCTCTGTCAGCGAAAATAGGTTAAAACTATTTAAATATTTAAAATACGGATGTAAATGGAAAAAATACGCTGAGCATAGGAATACGCTGAGCATAGGTTCCACCACTCTATATATTCCATGTCTTCTCTTATAATTTGCATAATACTATAAACATTGTAATAATGTTCTGTGTGGAATAAAATGTTTGGTATTAGTATTTGGTATAATAATGTCTCTAAACACCACATTTTCTGATCTCATATGAAACAGTTATCAATGCATTTTAGCCTATTGATAAATGACAATCTGTCAGAAAAAGCGATGTTTTATCAAAAACCATGTCAATTAATTGATTTTTACAGTAAAATATCGATGGACATCTGTCGTTATATAATAATTATAAGATTAGAACCCGGATGAAAATCGATAGCATGTGATGTAACCAATACAACGCTATAAACAAAGGATGTCAATTAATTTGTGTTTTACGTTTATTTATCGTCGCTACCGGTTGCCCATATGAGCGACGCCTCCTGAAGAGATTAGTCAATTAACATGGCCTATCCTCATTATATAGCAGTAACTTATCAATGTTTTCTCACCCTCCCTCTCCCTCCCCCTCTCCCTCCCCTCTCTCCATCTCCCCATCTCTCTCTCTCTCTCTCTCTCTCTCTTCTCTCTTCTCTCTCTCATCTCCCCCTCTCTCTCTCCATCTATCTGTCCACCTCTCTCCATCTCTCTCTTCATCTCTCTCCACCTCTCTCTCTCCATCTATCTTTCCACCTCTCTCCATCTCTCTCTCTCTCTCTCTCTCTCCCCATCTCTCTTCATCTCTCCTTCATCTCTCTCTCTCTCCCAGCTCTCTCCATCTCTCTCCACCCATCTCTCTCCATCCATTTGGGAAGGGTCGAATCTAATGTTTTGAGAACTTGTGACCCGACCCACTTGCCATTATTTATGCTGTAGTTTGCTATGATGTATTATATTGTATATGCATTTTAATATTGGCTATAAAATATGCTTAAACTATCTCTCTCTCCATCCACCTCTCTCTCTCTCCATCTCTCTCCATCTCTCTCCATATCTCTCTCCATCTCTCGCTCTCCATCTCTCCCCATCTCTCTCTCTCCATATCTCTCTCTCCATCTCTCTCCCCATCTCTCTGTCCACCTCTCTCTCCACCCCTCTCCATATCTCCCCCCTCTCTCTCCATCCATCTCTCTCTCTCTCTCCATCCATCTCTCTTTCTCTCCGTCCATGTCTATCTCCATCCATCTCTCTATCACTCTCTCCATCCAACTCTCCTTCTCCATCTCTCTCTCTCTCCATCCATCTCTCTCTCTCTCTCTCTCTCCATCCATCTCTTCTCTTCTCTCTCTCCATGGCGAGGATGAAATCGTAAATGTGGTCATTCATGTGGGAGCAAAATGTGTATATCGCCAATACAGTTATATCCCCAGTAACCCTAATATCGGTGAATACTAATTAGCGATGGTACCAGAATAAAACAAAATGAACCTCACATACCTCATTTTGTATTTACTATTGACAATTTCCATCGGATGTCCGCAGCTGTCCATAGCAAAAACAAGCTGTCATTTTTACGGGCAAATTCACCTTCATTTATTCAAAACCTTTTTTCATTACACTCGAATTTTCGTTAATGTAGTCAATATTTTGGTGAATTTCAATGAATTTGTTATTTATCGGCAGTATTTGACATTTGTAAAGGTGCCCACCACTCATGTGACGTCACATGGTTGCCTTATATGGCAGGTATAAACTTATGAGGCGACATTTACATCGTCACCGATCACGCGCAGATACAAGATGGCGATGTATGCACTGTTACCTTCACGTCGTTATTATTTGAGTTATGATTTATTTCTTACTAACTGATATTGCATACAATAAAATAAATATCATTAGGTTTAATTGAGAATGAACATTATTTTCACCACCTCTTTCTGAAACACAAACACACAGGTTATTGCTTACGTCACCGGTAATCTGTATGCCTAGGATAACCGATGATGAACATTGACCTTTGACCTTCAAATAACTAAATAAATAATTACAGTGTAGAACATTTAGACGGTAAGATCCTCCAGGAGACATGACTGTAAACCTTGCAAACGGCATATTTTCCTCGCTTGAACATTCTCTTAATTGCAATTAAATGCCCTTAATTATTGGTTAGTGCTTGACCTGTGACCTTCAACTATCTCCGGTTGTTACAGCGTAGAACATTTGGACGTTCGCGAGCTCGGTAAGATTCTCCAGGAGACATGCCTGTAAACCTTGCAAACGCCATATTTTCCTCACTTGAACATTCTCTTAATTGCAATTAAATGCTCTTAATTATTGATTAGTGCTTGACCTGTGACCTTCAAATATCTCCGGTTGTTACTGCGTAGAACATTTGGACGTTCGCGAGCTCGGTAAGATTCTCCAGGAGACATGACTGTAAACCTTGCACACGGCATATTTTCCTCGCTTGAACATTCTCTTAATTGCACCACGATAATTTGTGTAATTGATTTGGATCTGAGGAAGAGGAGTAATCCTAATGGCAACATATATGATTTATTTTTCTTGAACACCTGGCAACGAGGTATGTTCCTCTCTTAAAGCGACATTACATCACAAAAAGCCAAACACATACATTTGTTCACGTATAAATGCATTGCTACTACAAATTCTTCCGAATACACTCGAACACTAACATTGAATCAATAAACAGTGTGTGTGTGGTCTACAAGTAGGATTTCATATAACGGCCATCCACACTCCTGAATTGACCTTTGTTTATCATCGGAGTCAATACTAAACGCGTGATATTGTCGTTTAAAGATAATTTAACTAAGATTAGTCTACCAATAAATATGCATAGGCACACATGTGAACTATAACGGTAAATATGTATCATAAATCTTGTTCCTCAGGATACTCGCTTTGTATTACGCATGGATGTCGACACTATTTACATTATTTTGTTATGTCAACAAACAGCGTATACGACGTATGTTTATTAGTTGAAATACTCGATGTTTGAGGCAAGTATTTGGAACGAAATTATACCATATTATAGGAAATTATATTCTGCAGAAATTTGTGTTTTCACTGATGTAGTGTCGCTTTAAACAAATGTGTAACTATTGTAAACAATTATGGATAATTCCTCAAGGTATAAAACCATCATTATGTTTGCGTAATGAATTTTACAGACGGATCTGTAGTCCAGTGGTAACACGCTGGACTGGTAATACAGGGATCGCAGGTTCGATCCCCCGTCTGACCCTAATAAAATTAACAGTCTTTCAGATGGGACATTAAACCGAGGTCTCGTGTCGGTGCTTTACACCGTGCACGTAAAAGAACCAGAGGAGACTCTGGAATGGGTCTCTGTCTGTATCATGCACTATCCTCCAAAATCTAAAATAACTAATCTCTTCAGGAGGCGTCGCTCATATGGGCAACCGGTAGCGACGATAAATAAACGTAAAACACACACACGTAATGAATTTCGTAAAAACAATTATGCCGCATGATTCACTTAACAGATATTTTATGAGAGAAAAAAAGTTCTGTTATCGAGAACCCCGACATGGTATGTACCATATGGTATCGATTACTGTTGTGTTGTTGTATTTTTCAGAATAAAAATATGTATGCTCGCAAAACCTGTGTGCTCTATATGCTTTTATTTAATAATATTTTATTGCATATCAATAGTACATATGTCATACACATAAAGATACAATACATGGCATGAAAATACAAATGGTTTGGGCCACACGTTTGAACAACATTAGACAACGGCCTGCACCAGGAAGGCAACGGCCCACACCAGAGGCAATATATATAGTTTGCCTGAATATTTTGTGTGACGGTCGATAAAATTATTATATTAAGTAAACGCACACGTATATGCATTCCATTTAGACACACACTAAAGGTGTGGTCTCGTGTCGGTACTTTACACCGTGCACGTAAAAGAACCAGAGGAGACTCTGGAATGGGTCTCTCTCTGTATCATTGCACTATCCTCCAACAATCTAAAATGACTAATCTCTTCAGGAGGCGTCGTTCATATGGGCAACCGGTAGCGACGATAAATAAACGTAAAACACACACATACATCGCCATGAGGGAGAGAGAAGAGGACATGTGGAATTTAAGTGCCTTGCCTAAGGACACAATCGGAATGGCTACATCTGGGCACGCATTCCGGTCCTTTCGCACTTGAAGCGAACGTGCTACCACCGCGCCATCCGACATTTGTAAAGTATGGTTACGAGTTCTGTTAAACATCCAGGTGACCGATTAGGAATTATGTTCAGGGTATAACTGTATACTTATATCTGGACAGATTGTAGCAAAACGTTATATTGAGAATCTTGACCACCACACGACTCGTTCCTTCAAATATCGATCAAAGCTCGATCCTTCATAAGTCTGACCATAATAACAGTGTTTCAGGTGGGACGTTAAACCGAGGTCTCGTGTCGGTTCTTTACACCGTGCACGTACAAGAACCAGAGGAGACTCTGGAATGGGTCTCTGTCTATATCATTGCACTATCCTCCAAAAATCTAAAATGACCAATCTCTTCAGGAGGCGTCGCTCATATGGGCAACCGGTAGCAACGATAAATAAACGTAAAACCACCACAATCCTTCATAATTGACTTTCAGCATATGAAATGAAAACACAATATGCTCCTAACCTTTGACTTCTACATATATTGAGTTGAAGTTACATGGCCCATC
Source organism: Archivesica marissinica (assembly GCA_014843695.1). Classification (NCBI taxonomy): domain Eukaryota; kingdom Metazoa; phylum Mollusca; class Bivalvia; order Venerida; family Vesicomyidae; genus Archivesica; species Archivesica marissinica. The sequence continues at coordinate 50,998,646 of CM026393.1, forward strand.
GAGAATAGTGGAGATTGTTGTGGTTTATTGGACACAGTATTTAGTTCGAGCCCCGTCAGACCCGCGGTGGTGGTGTCCTAAGTGGTGTTAATTCCACAATGCCTCTTCTCTCTCCCTCATTGCGATGAATTCCATCAGTAATGAGATCTCGAGAGCGATTAATCTAATGGTTGAAACCCCTGCTGTGTAATCGAGCTAAGATAACCTTGTATATACAGTGAAACCTGTCTTAAGCAGCCAGCCAAGGGAATCACAGAAAGTAAAGTAGCTGCTTAGCGCAGGTGGCTGCTTACCAGAGGTGAAATGTGTAATGTGTAAAACAGCATATTGGGAATTTAGACACTGGCTGCTTAATACAGGTTTGCTGCTAAATGGAGGTGACCACTATGTTATGTTATATTTCGGGTTTTACGCCTGCATCAGCACCATTTTGGGCTATATCGCTAGCGGGCAGTTTACTTAACAACACCTTTCCTGGGCAGGCTCCAGTGGTTAACCAGTACTTGGGTGCACCAACCTCCGTAAGAAACTGCCAACTTTTTCATATAAATGAGACACGGCCTGAGCGGGGCTCGAACCCGTGACCATCAGTGATGATAGGTTACAGTGGTATACAAGTCAGCGACCTTAACCACTGAGACACGGCCTGAGCGGGAGGTGACCACTAACACTGTGAAAAGAAAACAGAGAATATACGAATAATAATTCTTCAAACGGTTTCTTACATGCATTTACTTCTTGTTCAAATACAAAACTTTGTTTACAGGATTAGAAATGAAAAGCATTCTTATATAAAAGCTTAATTGTTCATTAAATGGTGTACGCTGCTGGGAATTAGATTAGTCTATAGAAATAGCAATTAACTGGAAAGGTCTCACGTGCATGTTATAGATAATTAGACAATAATGAAACGGTTTCTAATTTCTGAGTGTACTATGCTAATGCAGGATAAGTTTTAATTGCTTGGCAGGATGCATTGGTATTCAGAGAATGTGATGACCCATGTGTTGGTTTAAACAGTATTTATTGCAAAACATTAATCACATATAACATACAACGACATACATAATATATGAATCAAACAGGAACTGTTATAAAGGAAGATCCCTGGTGTATCTCCGAGCAGTATTTCAGACCCAGACGGGCACCCAGGGTAGAATCACAGACCTTCCATAAACCAGCTGGATAGCTTCCTCACGTCAACCAATTCGACACCCTCATAGAGATCCGAACGTACAGCAGTGATGGACAGGTTATTTTATGTGAGATGGTACGGTGATCGCCAGATCGGACAGGTGGGTTTTCTCCGGGTACGATAAGAGTGCTGTGTTTTGGGTTTTTTTTTCTAAAAATATGTAATTGTTCATATTACTTTTCAGGATGTGTCAATCCATTATCATAAATGTACGGAACTAGGGTCAGTCTGTTACCATGGGTCGGGAGAAGACAAAAAAGTGCAAGGTCAAGGTCACTATTGAGGACACAGACGCTCCTAGTAAAGCCTCGGACGATGATACTGCAAGTAGGGTATGTATACATGTTAAAGCTTATGATTTATGATTTATATACAATGAGTTTATGTGTTTATGTTATATATTATATTTCGGGTTTTACGCCTGCATCAGCACCATTTTGGGCTATATCGCCGGCGGGCAGTTTACTTAACAACACATTTCCTGGGCAGGCTTCAGCGGTTAACCAGTACTTGGGTGCACCAACCTCTGTAAGAAACTGCCAACTTTTTCATATAAAGTATGTGTTTATGTCCATCGTGTAGCATTTGTTTAGTTTACAGTCAAACCTGTGTTAGTGGTCACCTCCATTAAGCAGCCAACCTGTATTAAGCAACCAGTTTCCAGATTCCCAATACGTTATTTTACTATACATTTGACCTCTATTAAGCAGCCACCTATGCTAAGCAGCCACTTTCTGTGATTCCCTTGGCTGGCTGCTTAAGACAGGTTTGACTGTATACAAATTTATTTTAGCTCGATTGCGAAACAAGTTCTTACAACTTATATTAATCACTCTCGCGACCTCGTTCCTGATGGAATCCATCAGCGGGGCTCGAACTCGCATTTGTTTGTTTGTATTTGGGGGTTTAAATCGCACCAACAATCTTAATTCCGATTCTCCAACTATTGTTGGTGGAGGAAGACCCCCCCTGGGTGAACCCCCGAGCAGTATGTCCAGATACTGACGGGTACCGAGTATAAACACCGACTGTCCGCAAACCAGCTGGATAGCTTCCTCGTATGAACGCTTGGAACAACAAAAAACAAGAGCTGTCGGAAGGACAGTGCGCTCGTTGTTTTGCAAGTTTATATTGATGTTGGTGAGTTCAGCGTTGTTTAAAACAATATTATATTGTTAATGTCACAAAATGCTTACCAAAGCATACAACATTTTCTAAGTGTAAAAAGGGAGCTAATTCTATTAAATTACGAGACACTTCTATATGAATTTTCATAAACATTGAATGGTTGAGGACAAAACCGAAGCTGCTAAGAAAAACTTTAACCACATTTTGTAAGAGATGGAGATGGAGATTATTCTGTTAAATTACGTGACAGAGTTACGAAAGTTGACTCTTAAAAGTTAACTAGATTTTATTCTAAGTGTAAGAAGGGACATAATTCTGTTTAAATTACGTGACAGAGTTATGGAACTTGACTGATACAGCTTATATTCAACAACATACAATTGTCTAAGTGTGCAAGGGAGATTATTCTGTTACATTACGCGACAGAGTTATGGAACTTGACTGATACAGCTTATATTTTCATATACCTGTGAAAATTCAACAACATACAATTGTCTGAGTGTACAAAGGGAGATTATTCTGTTACACTACGCGACAGAGTTATGTAACTTGACTAGTACAGCATATATTTTCATATACCTGTGAAAATTCAACAACATACAATTGTCTGAGTGTACAAAGGGAGATTATTCTGTTACACTAGTAACTAGTAACAAGATTTTCTAAGTGTAAAAGAGGCATACTTGTTAAATTATGAGGCAGATATATGGAACTTCACTGAAACATGTCACAGTTTGATAGCGAACAATTGTGTGAAGTTTCAAAGGTATGTAGTAGATGGTTCAGATAGAGATAGCAACCTTGCTAAAACGCTTTAACCAAATGGCAACGCCGACGACGCCATGGCGAGTACAATAGTCCTCTGTATTCTTCGAATAGTCGAGCTAAAAACAACAGGATACGAGTTCGATCTATGCATGTATAAATTGTTACAACCCGAAACTCGATGATTGTGAAATAAACGAGTTTACTTAGAATTGGCTGAACACCGAGTGAACACGTAGATGATATGCACCACTAGGCTTTACTACTCGTCGTTTATGATATATTTCCTGGAAATACCACCATGGATTTGGAATATCCTGTCCGGACAAATTGTGTGGCAGACGGACGGCCAGACGGACAGAATGTACACAATAAATATTTGAATAATTTGTTAGATCTTCGTGTGCATCTGACAACAAGTTTCCGTAAGATAAAGAGAGGGTGGGTGTATAAACTTAAACACGGTGTACATCTGACAACAAGCTCCTTTAAGATAAAGAGAGGGTGGGTGTATAAACTTAAACACGGTGTACATCTGACAACAAGTTCCTTTAAGATAAAGAGAGGGGATGAGAACTTAAACACGGTGTACATCTGATAACAAGCACCTTTAAGATAAAGAGAGGGTATGCGAACTTAAACACGGTGTACATCTGACAACAAGCTCCTTTAAGATAAAGGGAGGGCGTGAGAACTTAAACATGGTGTACATCTGACAACAAACTCCTTTAAGATAAAGAGAGGGTATGATAACTTAAACACGGTGTACATTTGACAACACACTCCTTTAAGATAAAGAGAGGGTATGATAACTTAAACACGGTGTACATCTGACAACACACTCCTTTAAGATAAAGAGAGGGTATGAGAACTTAAACACGGTGTACATTTGACAACAAACTCCTTTAAGATAAAGAGAGGGTATGAGAACTTAAACACGGTGTACATTTGACAACACACTCCTTTAAGATAAAGAGAGGGTATGATAACTTAAACACGGTGTACATCTGACAACAAGCTCCTTTAAGATAAAGAGAGGGTATGCGAACTTAAACACGGTGTACATCTGACAACAAACTCCTTTAAGATAAAGAGAGGGTATGAAAACTTAAACACGGTGTACATCTGACAACACACTCCTTTAAGATAAAGAGAGGGTATGAGAACTTAAACACGGTGTACATTTGACAACAAACTCCTTTAAGATAAAGAGAGGGTATGAGAACTTAAACACGGTGTACATCTGACAACAAGCTCCTTTAAGGTCAAGAGAGGGTGTGAGAACCTAAACACGGTGTACATCTGACAACAAACTCCTTTAAGGTAAAGAGAGGGTATGAGAACCTAAACACGGTGTACATCTGACAACAAACTCCTTTGAGGTAAAGAGATGGTGTGAGAACCTAAACACGATGTACATCTGACAACAAGCTCCTTTAAGATAAAGAGAGGGTGTGAGAACCTAAACACGGTATACATCTGACAACAAGCTCCTTTAAGATAAAGAGAGGGTGTGAGAACCTAAACACGGTGTACATCTGGCAACAAGCTCCTTTAAGATAAAGAAACAATGTTAGAACTCTAAACACGGTGTACATCTTGCAACAAGCTCCTTTAAGATAAAGAGAGGGTATGATAACTTAAGCACGGTGTACATCTGACAACAAGCTCCTTTAAGATAAAGAGAGGGTATGCGAACTTAAACACGGTGTACATCTGACAACAAACTCCTGTAAGGTAAAGAGAGGGTGTGAGAACCTAAACACGGTGTACATCTGGCGACAAGCTCCTTTAAGATAAAGAGAGGGTGTGAGAACTCTAAAAAGGTGTACATCTGGCAACACGCTCCTTTAAGATAAAGAAACCATGTTAGAACTCTAAACACGGTGTACATCTGGCAACAAGCTCCTTTAAGATAACGAAACAATGTTAGAACTCTGAACACGGTGTATATCTGACAACAAGCTCCTTTAAGATAAAGAAACAATGTTAGAACTCTAAACACGGTGTACATCTGGCAACAAGCTCCTTTAAGATAAAGAAACAGTGTTAGAACTCTAAACACGGTGTACATCTGGCAACAAGCTCCTTTAAGATAACGAAACAATGTTAGAACTCTGAACACGGTGTGCATCTGGCAACAAGCTCCTTTAAGATAAAGAAACAATGTTAGAACTCTAAACACGGTGTACATCTGGCAACAAGCTCCTTTAAGATAAAGAAACAGTGTTAGAACTCTAAACACGGTGTACATCTGGCAACAAGCTCCTTTAAGATAAAGAAACCGTGTTAGAACTCTAAACACGGTGTACATCTGGCAACAAGCTCCTTTAAGATAACGAAACAATGTTAGAACTCTGAACACGGTGTGCATCTGGCAACAAGCTCCTTTAAGATAAAGAAACAATGTTAGAACTCTAAACACGGTGTACATCTGGCAACAAGCTCCTTTAATACATTCCGGTTTTATGTGTCAGCTTTCGTTACTCACTTTCAAAATGTTGTATACATTGATGTAGTTTTGTACCAACATAAACTATCTCACATAAAAACTCGAGGACTTGATGCATTCAATGTAAAGTTTTTTCAATTACTTGCCAACTTCTTTTGCCAAGATATGTCTTGTTGTGCAAACTAACTTCCCAGCTCATTGACGTAGACACGATCTCAATGAAGGTTACGACAATGTTGCTTAATACCAGGAATGTGTGTGTTTGTTTTTGCGGGTTAAAATCGCATCAATAGCACAGGCTATAGAGTCCAGCTATTATTGGTGGAGGAAGACCCTGGGTGCAGGAAGTCATGATAGCACAGTGGATATGCGTTCGCTTCAGGTGCGAAAGGTCCGGAGTTCGAGCCCCGCTGGAGCCGTTACGATTGTGCCCTTAGGCAAGGCATTTAAATTCCACGTTGCCTTTTCTCTCTCCCTCGTGGCGATGGATTCCATCAGGAATGAGGTCTCGAGAGTGATTAATATAAGTTGAAAGAACTTGTTTCGCAATCGAGTTAAAATAAATTTGTATAATCTAACCGTGCAGGTGCCTAGTTTTCATATACGCAAGTACGCAGCTGCGGAACGATTGAGATTGCAATTTGTTTTTGAGGGGAACATGTTCAAAATCTGGAAACAGACAATGATCTCGTTCCTTAGGGATGCATGTGGCATGTGTGTGTGTTTTACGTTTATTTATCGTCGCTACTGGTTGCCCATATGAGCGACGCCTCCTGAAGAGATTAGTCATTTTAGATTTTTGGAGGATAGTGCAATGATACAGACAGAGACCCATTCCAGAGTCTCCTCTGGTTCTTTTACGTGCACGGTGTAAAGCACCGACACGAGACCTCGATTTAACGTCCCATCTGAAAGACTGTTACTTTTATTAGGGTCAGACGGGGGATCGAACCTGCGATCCCTGGATTACCAGTCCAGCGTGTTACCACTGGACTACAGATCCGTCAGCATGTGGCATGTCCTAATATTAGTGTGATAATAAAAATATTAAACACGACTTTATTTAACGAGAACGCTCATTTGAACAACCAAGTCGGTATACCATGAGGCCCTAAGCGAATTAAAACATGGTATAGCACAATGAAACACATGCAAACAATGACCAATACTACAGAGTGCTATGGGAAATGAGAGATAAGCTGCAAGAACTACATGCAACTGTATACGTGTATACTTATAATTCAAGTAATATGTTATTAGGTTAACGGTCTGGTCGTTGCACCACCGGGTATATAAAGCTTTGAAATGTGGAACAGAATGTGGTAATCCAGGGATCGCAGATTCGATCCATCGTCTGACCTTAATAAAATTAACAGTTTTTCAGATGAGACTTTAAACCGAGGTCTCGTGTCGGTGCTTTACACCGTGCACGTAAAAGAACCAGAGGAGACTCTGGAATGGGTCTCTGTCTGTATCATTGCACTATCCTCCAAATACCTAAAATTACTAATCTCTTCAGGAGGCGTCGCTCATATGGGCAACTGGTAGCGACGATAAATAAACGTAAAACACACAGAGACAGAATGTGATGTTTAGATGTTATAATGGCGAGAAGTGTGACCCTGAATATAAGAGATTGTCTGAACAGTTTACTACATTGTATTGGCTTGGGCAAAGTTGGAGATTGGAGAATGATCGCAAGTTTTGAATTCGAACATCGGAAGTAAATCTGTTGAATATTGACGATAGCATGAGCTTGCTGGGCCATTGAGTGTGTTTTAAACATTACGACTGCTGTTTGATAGCTAACCCTGATCCCGTATTCGAAGATTTGCCCGAATGTGTTTGCAACGTATTATTGTGGGCCCATAACTCGTGTCAGGTAATTTCAAAAATAGACCATGTCATTCTAAAAATATTATGTTAATGCACATGCGCAGTCTTGTGACATACTTTGTAGCACATGTCATTCTATTTTTAGAATTCAAAATGGCATCCGATTTCTTATGGTTCGAGATGCCCAACTACTGCTTTGAAAAATACATATAGCTCTGACATTCTTATGTTTTCTTACAGGTGCCACTGACGCAAGGCCTCAAAAACACAGGAGCCAGTCATAGGCCCGATAGGTCTAGTCCGAGCCCCGCTCGGTCGAGTGAGACGTCATGCCAGTCTAATGAGACGCTTGAGGAGTCTAGCGAGGGCTCTGATGGGTCTAGTAAGAAGTCTGATGTGTCTAGTGAGAGGCCCGATCAGACTCTCTTTATACTCAAGGTTGCCACCATCAGCAGTGTCTTCCTGTCTGTGATACTTCTAACTATTGTGATCATTCTGGCCGTCCACATCGGCGCTGTACAGTACTGCTTTCCTGGTACGACTAGCATTCCGAGGGATTTGGAAAACCCTGGAGTGTTCGAGAGCATGAGCCCAGACGAATATAGATCGGTATTGGATTATATGATGCACAAGTCGAAGATAGGTTTAACGCCGTTTAACAAAGCGACCGTGAACAGTAGTTATATTTATATGATAGATCTCCACATTCCATTGAAATCAGCCGTGTTGCAATACCTAGATATAGGTAATGTTAGACTGAAAAGGGCCGCCAAAGTTGTTGTTGTCCGTGGCAATCTGGCGACTCCGAAGATAGAAGAATATTTAGTGTCGCCCATTCCTAATCCACGAACACATAGACTGGCCAGGAATCCGTCTTATGCCCGGTTTCCAATACCGTACACCAGCAGACCAGTAGACCAGGTCGATTATAGAGAATTATATGCGATAGTTAGAGAATTCACGGAGTCAATTCATCATATACTCATTGAAAGCTTCGGTCTATGCTATCACAATTGCACAAAGGGAGTTAACTGTATGATATTTCATGACGTCGCACCACGTGGTCACAAAAGTGGAGATAGAAACACGTGGTTTTGGTCGTTCCGTGACGTCGAGGGTTACTATCTACACCCTCTTGGTGTTGAAGTGCAAATTAATCACAAATCTAACGATATCTCTAAGTGGGCGATTGACAGAGTTGTTTATAATGGACAGCTCGTCTACACCGTGAAAGATTTAATTGAAAGATATGAAACAAATCGGTTACGGAAAGTGAAGTTCGAAAGACCCATTGGACGACACCAAGAGTTGTATTCGTCATACCATAGACGTGGCAGCTCCGAAATGCCACATCCTTTACACGGACCAAGGTTTACCGAACCAGTCGGACATCGATATAAAATTACCGGTGAACACGTAAAATATATGCATTGGGACTTTGACGTCAGGATGAGACCATCGACTGGTTTACAAATATTTGACACCCGGTTCCAGAGCGAGCGTATCGCGTATGAAATCAGTCTACAAGATGCGGTGGTGTTTCACACCGGATACGGTCCATCGCAGACAATCAGCAATCTATACCTTACCTCTTGGATGATAGGAGCTTCTTCATTTGAACTTGTTCGCGGTGTAGATTGTCCCGACACAGCATCGTTTCTCGACACCTTTCATTTCGTAAACACAGGGGAACCATTGCATTATAGAAATTGTATATGTGTATTTGAGCATAACCCGGGTATACCCTTACGGAGGCACTATACAGACAATTACGCGGGTGGCTACACAAGTTACGGCGGATTAATCGATTACCAACTAGTAGTGCGCCATATAGCAACAATCTGGAATAGTGATTACATATTTGATTACATATTCCACTTGAGCGGCGAGATCGAAATCAGGGTCTCTACAACAGGCTATGTTCAAACTACGTACCAACTCCCATTTGAGCAGCCGTATGGTGTTCCTATTTATCATGACGTCAGTGCAAATGTTCACCAACATTTGTTTCACTTCAAAGTAGATTTAGATATTGGTCGGCTTGAAAATGGATACTCTGTGTTAGATGTTAACACGGAGACGATTCGACATCCGTGGTATTCTAATGTAAATAAAACGCAGTTCATTCTAACGGAGAAAAAGATGGAGAGGGAGATGGATAGTGTTATAGATGATATGGAGAAGGATAGATACCATACTATTTATAATGAATACCCCCTGAATAAGTATAGAACAAAACGAGCGTACCGTATTCTAAACAAAAGTAATTCCAAATATTTACTTGACGCTATACCTGTTACGAACGCTGCTAAATGGGCAAAGTATCCGCTAGTTGTAACGAAGTATGACGACACCGAGGACCAGTCTAGCTCCATTTATGCGCAAAACGATCCCTGGTACCCGGTTGTAGATTTTGAGCGCTTTGTGACTGACAATGACACAATTGTGAACGAGGATCTCGTAGCCTGGGCAACTCTTGGAGCGTATCATATTCCCAGTACCGAGGATGTTCCTTCCACCTCTACGTCGTGGAGTAAACTCGCTCTGCATATAATTCCGTTTAATTTCTTCACTGAGTGTCCGAGCGTATCGTCACCAAGCGTGGTACACATCACACCAGCACTCGAGTACGATAAAATCTATGTGAACACGTTCGGGACCGTTTACGATTCCACCTGTGTACCACCCACCTACGGACCAAACACTTTCTACGGGTATCGAGAAAGGGAATAGAACGGCGAACATATCATATAGTGCGTGTCGCTAAGATGGCTGCCATTAATGTAATAATGCAGGGTACAAGTGTAAATATGAAATAACTTCCGTAGTTGTGTAATGGTTATACCCCGGTGTTGTTTATACAAATTTAATTTAGCCTAGCTCGATTGCGATACAAGTTCTTACAACGTATATTAATCACCCGTAACGGCTCCATTGGGGCGCGAACTCCGGCGGTCAATTCGCGCCTGAAGCGAACGTGCTACCGCTGCGCTATCACAACCCCGGTGTGAATAGTGTTTCATGTTCCGCTTGGTCACATTTCACAGTAACGACGATTGGTTGTATCCGGCCACATAAGATTGCCATGATACATGTGTCGGACACAACTCACATTGTCAAATCACTAATGTGGACTATCCATTCGTTCAATAATTTCATGCAATACATATAGCTTTATATTTTATGAAAATGGGATAGTCTTCACAGTTTTAATCTATTTTAAAATCTCATCTATCTAAATGACATAAACTATATATACACACATGCTTAAAGCGACACTACATCAGTGAAACGCAAATTTATACAGAATGTAATTTATATGGTATAATTTCCCCCCAAATATTTGCCTCAAAAACTGAGTATTTCAACTAATAAACAAGCGTCGTATACGCAGTTTGTTGACATAACAAAAATAATATAAACAGGGTCGACATACATGCATAATACAACCTGTGTATCCCGAATAACGAAATTTATGGTTCAGATTTACCGTTATATCTCACATTTGTGCCTAGTTGTGCCTGCATATTTATATGTAGACTACTCTTAGTTAAATTTATTATCTCTAAGCAACAGTATCACGCGTTTAGTATTGACTCCAATGACAAAGGAATGTCAATTCAGGAGCGTGGATGACCTGTATATGAAATCCTACATTCACTTTTGAAAGTTTGTAGACCACAACACACTGTTTATTGATTCAATGTGTGTGTTCGAATGTATTCGGAAGAATTTGTAGTAGCAATTCATTTATACGTAAACAATGCATTTGTTTGGCTTTTTGCGATGTAATGTCGCTTTAAATAACAGTACAAACATAGCCATTCATATGAGAATTACAAGAGACTATCCCATAGTAAAGCGTGACATGATGGCATTACAATTCATCAGGGTATATATATTTAAAACATAAAACCATGAAAACCTTGTTAATTCTCTTATTAAAAGTTTTCAAAATATTGTAAATATGTACAAAATATTAGACACACTGCTAAGATACGTGCATTACAATGCCTCTCTCCTCAGCCACGAAATACTAGTCGTGACGTCACATTTCACCAATCTAATCCTGGAATCATGATTGTTCACATCTGATTGCTCACATCCCACGAGATCTTGCGATATTGTAAAAGCGTGAAATTTCGTACTTCACAATTTACGATCAGTTCACAATTTGATTACATTAGTATTATACATTATGTTATATTTCGGGTTTTACGCCTGCATCAGCACCATTTCGGGCTATATCGCCGGCGGGCAGTTTACCTAACAACACCTTTCCTGGGCAGGCTCCAGCGGTTATCCAGTACTTGGGTGCACCAACCTCCGTAAGAAACTGCCAACTTTTTCATGTAAATGAGACGCGGTCTGAGCGGGGCTCGAACCCGTGACCATCAGTGATGATAGGTTACAGTGGTATACAAGCCAGCGACCTTAACCACTCGACCACGGAGGCGCCTTTATTACATTAGTAATCATATAACTTTTATGCGTTGGTGGGGGGGGGGGGAAGGGGCTAAAGCCACATTAATATCTTTGGTCATATGACGACTCTCCAGGAATTACTGAAGGAGGAAAACCCCAGGCTACGAGATTATAAAACTTTTATCCAATCTCAAACTCGAGTCTCAAGCTTCTGATTGGTTCAGCTGAGTGTAAATCTCAGACTCGACCAATCAAATCACTTGAACTCGAGTTTGAGATCTGAGAAAAGTTTTATAACCTCCGAGCCAGGTGTTCCATCGAGCAGTATTTCCGGTGCATACCCGAACCCAGGTAGAACCAGCGAACTTCCGGAAGCCAACTATCTAGCTTCCTCACATGAATTAATTGAACCCCACTATGGGATTCGAACATACAGCAGTGATGGGCAAGTGATTTGACGTCAACAGTCTAACCAGAACGGAGGCCACATTCATAGATATGGCATCTGTTTCACAAACATATATTAACCCATTCAACACCAAGTAACTGACATGGACTGGTCCATGATATTTTTAGACCAATAATTTAATAACAAAATTACATTTGGATCAGTTCATTTATCAAAATGGGTAATTTTTTTCTAAAAATAGTTATATTACTTGAAAAAAATGCAGATCCTGATGAGACGAGCCGGCTCATCTGGATCTACACTTTTTTGTAAGCCAATTTAGAGGCCTGTGGTGTTGAAAGGGTTAAGGACCCGATTAAAATCCAAGTAAGCCGTGTAGAGCGTGGATTGGAGAGTTGCCATGTGACCTATATAATATGGTGTCGTTGCGACTTAAAGCAGCATTACATCGTATGAGATAAAAGATATTTGAAACATTCAAAATTTACGTATGGGTAGCAATGCTGCTGCTACACATTCTAACATTATACTTTGTATGCTTATGTTCATTTGGTAAACAGTGTTTTTTTGCGATAAAACAAACTCGAAACCGAAAGTAGGACTTTCCGAGTCGATCGGTCACGCACTTGTTTACAACCGGAATGTATCTACATCCTCTGTTGTTTCACGCATGCGCGCTGTGCGTGTTTACATTTCGTGTGTTGATAAACAAATTCGCGTATACGACGGTTTAAATTAATTTTTATTTTTGTAAACACACACACACACATTAGTATTTATATTTTACACAAAACATCCTTTATTACGATGTAATGCTGCTTTAAAATAAACAAAATAAACAAAAACTATCGCTACTTCAGAAGCTCCACCATGCAATATCGTACATACACATGCAATGAAGCAACAGTTGATTTTAATACCTGTTTAACAACCATAGCGTGTGCACCATCAAAGGGAAGTGCAGCCATTAAGCGCCATCTAGCGGACAGTTGGCGTGTTCAATAACTTCAATTAACATTTAATTGTTCTTCTGCGTTTCGCCGAGGTATGAACTATCAGGATTTATGAACATATTAGATGTGAAATACTGACATTTCATACCTGGATGAATCGCACACTTTTAGTTGTGATTATAAATATTGAATGTTCCTTTTCTGTGCTGCATTGACGGTTTGGAATGTCAGTTGTTTACAACGAATATGTTCATAAAAGCATGACATTAATTGCATATGTAATGCAGAAAAGCAACATTTAAATATTGAACAAATACAACTTCTTGTAACTTCGTGATTCTGATTGGCTGAATCAACCCATGTGATCGACGTTCATAACCCAATGAACCGCAACAGTATTATGTTCTCAAAGTATCCAATGTGATTATTAATGCGAGACTGAGCAAAAATATAGTCCAACACTATAGTAACATTTTGCTTAGCGGGAATAATTACTTGCATCCCACCAACTTGTTCTAGTGTCTACATTTGTCTTATTTTCGTATGCATATTAATTTATACTTAGCAACTTGAGCCCTGTTCTGTGATACACCATGTGTCTCTTTCACATTAGTGGTACCAAGCCTGGGTACCAGTTCATCATAATGCCTCAATGTTAGTCATGTATTGACCTCAATGTTAGTCATGTATTGACCTCAATGTTAGTCCTGTATTGACCTCAACGTTAGTCATGTATTGACACCTCAATGTTAGTCCTGTATTGACCTCAATGTTAGTCATGTATTGACCTCAATGTTAGTCATGTATTGACCTCAATGTTAGTCATGTATTGACCTCAATGTTAGTCATATATTGACCTCAATGTTAGTCATGTATTGACACCTCAATGTTAGTCATGTATTGACACCTCAATGTTAGTCATGTATTGACCTCAATGTTAGTCATGTATTGACCTCAATGTTAGTCATGTATTGACCTCAATGTTAGTCATGTATTGACCTCAACGTTAGTCATGTATTGACCTCAATGTTAGTCATGTATTGACCTCAATGTTAGTCATGTATTGACCTCAATGTTAGTCATGTATTGACACCTCAATGTTAGTCATGTATTGACACCTCAATGTTAGTCATGTATTGACACCTCAATGTTAGTCATGTATTGACCTCAATGTTAGTCATGTATTGACCTCAATGTTAGTCATGTATTGACCTCAATGTTAGTCATGTATTGACCTCAACGTTAGTCATGTATTGACCTCAATGTTAGTCATGTATTGACCTCAATGTTAGTCATGTATTGACCTCAATGTTAGTCATGTATTGACACCTCAATGTTAGTCATGTATTGACACCTCAATGTTAGTCATGTATTGACACCTCAATGTTAGTCATGTATTGACCTCAATGTTAGTCATGTTTACGTATGTCCTTACACTAAAAGCAAGTATAAACGCACATATTTGTCACTGTGAACCTCAACGTTAGTCATGTATTGACCTCAATGTTAGTCATGTATTGACCTCAACGTTAGTCATGTATTGACCTCAATGTTAGTCATGTATTGACCTCAACGTTAGTCATGTATTGACTATTTCATTGTTCGTATGTAAATGATTTGCGACGTTTTATATTATTTCAATAAACATAATTATACATGTCTTTTCCTTTTCGTAAGGCACGCTGTGAAACCCTGCCAGTTACACATGAGCCACAATAACCAGCTGTCCGATTAGCGTAGTGGTCAACGCGCTCGCTTCTCACCAGTGCAAGCCGGGTTCGATCCTCGGACCGGGAAGTATGTGAGATAGTACGGTGGTCGCCAGATCGGACAGGTGGGTTTTCTCCGGGTACTCCGGTTTCCTCCAATGAATGAGGATGACCACATATATGCTTTCATCCGCGCCAACTACAGTGATTAATATAAGTTGTTGAAATTTGCTTCGCAATCGTTGTAAAATAAATAAAGTTTGAAGTAGATATGGAACGTAGTTTGTGACGTCATCATTCAAGCACGTGTTATTTAGAGAGTCGAACCATCAGGTTAGGTCTCTCTATATATTATTTATGGAAGACGACACCGGATGCCCTTCCGGGCAGTATTTCAGACAAGGACGAACACCAGGGTAGAGCCACTAACCTTTCGCAATATTATATGTTATTTGGTTTCTTGACCGGGTATGTGGTGTATATAGTGCCGACCAGGTGTGAAATTCACATCGCCGCAAACCAAAGAAGAATTTATAGCGCTGAAAAAGTTATAAGAACTTGTTTCGCAATCGAGCTAAAATTAATTTGTATAAACTAACGCTGAAAAACAAGATTTACAACTTAAAACAACAATCACTTGATTGGATTTTCATCCATTTTATTTTATCATTGTTACCTCGTCGAATACCTCAAGTGAGTAATTTCACGATGGGTGATATTAGCTTAACACCGGCACGTCCAGTGTTGGGATTTCATAGATGTTCAATAGCTTTTCATATCATATTTCAAAGCGCTGTTAGTTTTACCGTGTCGTAACAAATTCAACATAGTTAAATATGTCGACATATTAGATTCATATTGATGTCCGCGTCTTGTTGTGATCCAATGCGCATTATCGTAGCGAATGCGCAGCTGAGCGCATTATCGTAGCGGCTGAGCGCATTATCGTAGCGAATGCGCTGCTTGCGCATTATCGTAGCGAATGCGCAGCTTCCGGTTTTATTTTAGTAATCGTGAGTCACACGTAGAGTATGGATTTTAACACGAATATTCACTGTCTAACCCCGAGCTATCGCAATGTATTTACTGCACCGTTATTCAATCACAATACTGGGAACTGCATTGCCATTAAAGAATTGGACACACACAGGGAGATTCAAACCTAGGGTGATGAGTGGCAAATGATCTGAAGTAAACGACCTTAACCACCCGGTCGTGGGGGTTTAAGCATTGCAATAAGATATGTTGGATACAAATATGTTTTACAGACATCCTCAGGTAACCTCAGACCCGTACAGTAAAGACACCTCAACAGTAAGTTAGTTTGCCTTTTACTGTAATGAAAGAGCCTCATAAAATATTTACACACATGTATTAATATCGACACTGATTGTGAAATTGCAAATCTGCATGTGTCCATGCGTGCACATTAATGTAGCTTGCAAAATCATTATCATATATACTTTTCAGATAGAACATTATTTATTACACCTCAACTTTGTTTGGGATAGTCACAATGGAAAATACTGACATTGATAATACGGCGTTGGTTAATTCTCTGATTAGGAATGTAACGCATGCTGAAATGTCGGTGGAAAACTCGCAGACTGGTTACAATGAATTGGCGGAATCATAAGAGAAAGTATATCTATTTCATTTCATTCACTTGTCTCCAATCTCAAACTCGATAAAATCACACGCTCAACCTTCACATCACTTGATCACAAGTTTGAGATCAGGTTTATATCCCCCGACACAGTCTCGCCCATTTCAGTTGACGTTGCCCTAATGGTGTTTATTCTTGCTGGAATGATTAGTCGCTATAAATAGGTGAACAGATGCTTATTGTTGACGATTGGTCTTCTAATGCGCATACGTTCCAAGCTGATTATGTTCCAAGATTAGTTTCCAGAATTGTTGTAGTCCAAATGGATTAATGTCTGTAGATGTGTAGAAGTCCAATGCGGTTACGTAAATCAGTCCATTTGAGGGACATACTCCTCACTCATGCATCCAAACAACCGGAACCGTTCTTGCTGATGTGAGCTGACAAATAACTTGTTGTGATCCAGTGCGCAGTATCGTAGCGAATGCGCAGCTTCCGGTTTAATTTAGTAATCGTGAGTCACACGTAGGGTATGGATTTTAACACGAATATTCACTGTCTAACCACGAGCTATCGCAATATATTTACTGCAACGTTATTCTGAACGGGACCGTTAACAGAAAGAAGCACTACACAGGGCGGGGATGGAGAAAGAAGCCGCCTCAGTTTGTCTACCAGACCCACAACCGACGTAGGATGTGCAGATAGTTTAAATGATTATTTTTTATATACATGTATCCCTAATTGTAAGATATGATAACATAGAGCTACCATACTTAAAAACCAATGCAAAACTTGAAGCTATTGATGTATCTGAAAATGAAATTATTAATACATGTATTCTACAAGTCCGCCTCCGTGGTCGAGTGGTTAAGGTCGCTGACTTGTATACCACTGTAACCTATCATCACTGATGGTCACGGATTCGAGTCCCGCTCAGACCGTGTCTCATTTATATGAAAAAGTGGGCAGTTTCTTTCGGAGGTTGGCGCACAAGTACTGCTTAACCGGTGGAGCCTGCCCAGGAAAGGTGTTGTTAGGTAAAACTGCCCGCCGGCGATATAGCCCAAAATGGTGCTGATGGTGACGTAAAACCCGAAATATAACATAATAATGTATTCTACAAAATTTGGACAAAAAGAAAGCAAGCGGAGAGGATGGGATAAGTCATATTATGCTGAAGGAAACTACTGCCTTATTGCATTGCATTGGCAAAGTGATGAGAATGTTAGTGTATAAATACATTTACAACCACTTACACTTTAATACAGACGGATCTGTAGCCCAGTGGTAAAACACTGGACTGGTAATCCAGGGATCGCAGGTTCGATCCCCCGTCTGACCCTAATAAAATTAACAGTCATTCAGATGGGACGTTAAACCGATGTCTCGTGTCGGTGCTTTACACCGTGCACGTAAAATAACCAGAGGAGACTCTGGAATGGGTCTCTGTCTGTATCATTGCACTATCCGCCAAAATCTAAAATGACGAATCTCTTCAGGAGGCGTCGCTCATATGGGCAACCGGTAGCGAAGATAAATAAACGTAAAACACACACATTCATTGAAAACATAATAGACAACGAATTTGCAAAGACGCCTAAGCATTGTAAATTGTGGTACTTCAAAATTGACCTGGCGGTTTCAAGGAATTGAAGTAATTGCGTACATGTGCACGGACATACACTGGATTTGGTTTGTTTTGGGGGTTTAAACTTTAAAGTCGCAAGGCGGCTTACGTCATATAACGGCTCTCTTAGAGTCTAGCTATTGGAGTAATATTGCAAGTAGGATGGGCACATGTACAACCACCGAACTTCTGCAAGCCAGCTGGATAGCTTCCTCACTTGGAATACTTTGACACCCGCAGTGGGATTCGAACCTACAGCGGTGAGACGCTAGCAATAATAATAAGAAGAAGAATAATGACTTTATTTAACGAGATAACTCATTTAGCAAAAGTTAATCTATAGTCCAAGCAAATTGGTTTTTCACTTGGAAAAAAAGCAACATCAATTCTTTTACCACAGTGAATTTCTATGATGTCTGCATAACACTATGCTAAATGTCCCAAATAATCCCATCATGCAAATGTGCTACCACGAGACCCTCACCATAATATACAAATTAAATGCAATCACAATATAGGACTATAAGTGAGATCTGCGCATTGGATTAATATAATAATATAGGACTATAAGTGAGATATGCGCATTGGATTTATATAATAATATAGGACTATAAGTGAGATCTGCGCATTGGATTATTTTTAATAATATAGGACTATAAGTGAGATCTACGCATTGGATTATATTTAATAATATAGGACTATAAGTGAGATCTGCGCATTGGATTTATATAATAATATAGGACTATAGCTGAGATCTGCGCATTGGATTTATATAATAATATAAGACTATACGTGAGATCTGTGCATTGGATGTATATAATAATATAGGTTTATAAGTGAGATCTTCGCATTGGATTTATATAATAATATAGGACTATACGTGATATCTGCGCATTGGATTTATATAATAATATAGGACTATAGCTGAGATCTGCGCATTGGATTTATATAATAATATAGGTTTATAAGTGAGATCTTCGCATTGGATTTATATAATAATATAGGACTATACGTGAGATCTGCGCATTGGATTTATATAATAATATAGGACTATACGTGAGATCTGCGCATTGGATTTATATAATAATATAGGACTATACGTGAGATCTGTGCATTGGATTTATATAATAATATAGGACTATAGGTGAGATCTGCGCATTGGATTTATATAATAATATAGGACTATAGGTGAGATCTGCGCATTGGATTTATATAATAATATAGGACTATAGGTGAGATCTGCGCATTGGATTTATATAATAATATAGGACTATAGGTGAGATCTGCGCATTGGATTTATATAATAATATAGGACTATAGGTGAGATCTGCGCATTGGATTTATATAATAATATAGGACTATAGGTGAGATCTGCGCATTGGATTTATATAATAATATAGGACTATAGGTGAGATCTGCGCATTGGATTTATATAATAATATAATAAAAGCTGAACAGTAGAAACACAGACGGATCTGTAGTCCAGTGGTTAACACGCTGGACTGATAATCCAGAGATCGCAGGTTCGATCCCCCGTCCGACCCTAATACAATTAACAGTATTTCAGTTGGGACTTTAAACCGAGGTCTCGTGGCGGTGCTTTACACCGTGCAGGTAAAAGAACCAGAGGAGACTCTGGAATGGTTCTCTGTCTGCATCATTGCACTATCCTCCACAAATCTAAAATGACTAAGCTCTTCAGGAGGCGTCGCTCATATGGTCAACCGGTAGCGACGATAAATATATAAATAAACGTAAACACACTCACAAGTAAAGAAACTATATATAATATGTACTAGAATATGATGATATACAGTCATTGGGAATCTGGAAACTGGTTGCTTAATACAGGTTGTCTGCTAACTAGAGGTGGCCACAAACACAGGTTTAACTGTATGAATTGGCAAGTGCCTGGATGTCAACGATCGTAACCACGCGGCCGCGAAGTCACCTCACACAAGTGATGTATGATTATATATATTCCAACGGATTGTTCAATTGTTCCCTTTCAGGTGGTTATATATTTCTAACAGAACGTGTATCGGCCTTCGAGACTGGTGGTGAATATAATAAACATGACTTACTGATGGATAGGTTAGAATCGGAAGGGAATTGGAAGAAAATAGCCCGCGATATGTTGCCATATTACTCCAAGGATGTTCCAACAGCTGGAATATTTTGGAAATATCAAATACTATAAGGAGAGGACAACCATAAGCTGTATAGCTTTCTGTCCAATTATTATAGTTATATTTCTAGTTATATTTCGGGTTTTACGCCTGCATCAGCACTATTTTGGGCTATATCGCCGGCGGGCAGATTACTTAACAACACCTTTCCTGGGCAGGCTCCAGCGGTTAACCAGTACTTGGGTGCACCAACCTCCGTAAGAAACTGCCAACTTTTTCATATAAATGAGGCACCGCCTGAGCGAGGCTCGATCCCGTGACCATCAGTGATGATAGGTTACAGTGGTATACAAGTCAGCGACCTTCACCACTCGACCACGGAGGCGGACTAGGCCTACATATACGTGTACACACGGATGCAAATATAGCATACATATTATTATTTTCTCATCCACGAAACGTTGCTTGGGCAGCGATAATGAAATGGTTTTGTCTGTACAATGGATTTTAGAGTTTTACCAACATAAAAAACAACATATATTAACAAGTCATGTTTACTAGGGTACCGTAGCTCTATAAGTTCCAATGAATGCTATGCCATATATAAACACTTTTGAAAATAAACTATCATGACGCTTTTTAAAATTCTTATTCTTGTTATCGTAGCTCTATTGGTTCCAATAAATGCTGTGATATATATAAACACTTTTGAAAATAAATATGACGCTTTTTTAAATTCTTATTCTTGTTGAGAAAGACAAACGTGTGTGTTATGCTACTGTTTCTTGATTGTTTACATTTTCGTATGAGGGATCCCAACTAATGCTATGCAGCTGACATGCGCACTCGACGTTATGGGCATGCGCATTCGCTTTGTTAGGCAGCGTTCGTCGCGAGAAAAGGAATGCCTTACAGATCACGCTGTTCCAAGGATGATCTATTTACCTGTTCTGGCACACGGTAAATTGCAAATCTGAACTAAAACCATTTTAAATGCAAAGTGTGCTACATTTTCTTTATTTCATTGAAACGAATAATTAATGTAAATATAAGTAATGAATCGTGGGTTAATAGTTTCCATTGGGGTATGAACTACATTGGGCGTGTTTAACGTTAGGTTGATTGCCTTCGGTCTCCACACACTTTTATAATGCCCAATGTAGTTCATACCCTGATGGAAACTATTAACCCACGATTCATTACTTATATTTACATTATAAGTATTGATAGACACATTCATAGAGATCTTTTAATAATCTTACCATTCAATTTCTGAGAGTGATACACATTAAATTATAAAGAAAAATACACGTTCATTTGATTCAATGTATAATTATGTTTAAATGCTTAAAGTGATGAGTTTAAACAACATTTTATTCAGGAAGAACATAAGAATAGTTGCAACAGCATAGTTAGTATTGGGGAAATAGTTACATAGTAACTTATTCGAATCCCTTTCCTTAAAAATGTTTCATTGATATTGTCCGTTGTTTTCACGAACGTGTGCTCTCCTATAATTGGAGGAAATAAAAGTTATTATTATTATTGTAAATATGTACATACATATTATGTAAATGTTGATATCATTTAAATAAAGGAGAGAGAAAACAAAAAAACATGCCAAACATTGTATTCGCACATTAACAGACAACTGAATCACATTAACGTCATTGTGCGCTATGTTACGTAAGAATGGAGGTACCCAGACAACTGAATCACATTAACGTCATTGTACGCTATGTTACGTAAGAATGGAGGTACCCAGACATCTGAATCACATTAACGTCATTGTACGCTATGTTACGTAATAATGGAGGTACCCAGACATCTGAATCACATTAACGTCATTGTACGCTATGTTACGTAAGAATGGAGGTACCCAGACATCTGAATCACATTAACGTCATTGTGCGCTATGTTACATAAGAATGGAGGTACCCAGACAACTGAATCACATTAACGTCATTGTACGCTATGTTACGTAAGAATGGAGGTACCCAGACAACTGAATCACATTAACGTCATTGTACGCTATGTTACGTAAGAATGGAGGTACCCAGACAACTGAATCACAATAACGTCATTGTACGCTATGTTACGTAAGAATGGAGGTACCCAGACATCTGAATCACATTAACGTCATTGTGCGCTATGTTACATAAGAATGGAGGTACCCAGACAACTGAATCACATTAACGTCATTGTACGCTATGTTACGTAAGAATGGAGGTACCCAGACAACTGAATCACATTAACGTCATTGTACGCTATGTTACGTAAGAATGGAGGTACCCAGACATCTGAATCACATTAACGTCATTGTACGCTATGTTACGTAAGAATGGAGGTACCCAGACATCTGAATCACATTAACGTCATTGTACGCTATGTTACGTAAGAATGGAGGTACCCAGACAACTGAATCACATTAACGTCATTGTACGCTATGTTACGTAAGAATGGAGGTACCCAGACAACTGAATCACATTAACGTCATTGTACGCTATGTTACGTAAGAATGGAGGTACCCAGACAACTGAATCACATTAACGTCATTGTACGCTATGTTACGTAAGAATGGAGGTACCCAGACAACTGAATCACATTAACGTCATTGTACGCTATGTTACGTAAGAATGGAGGTACCCAGACAACTGAATCACATTAACGTCATTGTACGCTATGTTACGTAAGAATGGAGGTACCCAGACAACTGAATCACATTAACGTCATTGTACGCTATGTTACGTAAGAATGGAGGTACCCAGACAACTGAATCACATTAACGTCATTGTGCGCTATGTTACGTAAGAATGGAGGTACCCAGACATCTGAATCACATTAACAGCTTGGTCACATGGTGACTCTCTAGCTGCTATTGATGGATGGTGGAAGAGGACCCTGGGTGCGTCCAAGTAGTATTTCTGGCAGGAAAGGAGATCAGAGTAGAGCCACCTGACCGTCCGCAATGTAGCTGGATAGCTTCCTCACATGAAATATAGAATGGGAATATAGTGTTTGATCCGCGGATAATTGTCGTCGTATGGTGTGTTGAGTAGTTGGTCATGGTTGCCAGAGATGCAATTATTTCAATGGCTTTGTTGCAAAGGGGCAATTGACAAGTAGGGTCCGTATTTGGTATCTCCTAAAATAGATTTGTTGTTTCACATAAAGTTTCATGCATTTAATATGACCTAAAATAAATTATTGTTGTTTTAACATAAAGTTTCATGCATTTAATATGATCTAAAATAAACTATTGTTCTTTAGCATAAATTTCATGCATTTAATATGACATAAAATAAATTATTGTTGTTTAACATAAAGTTTCATGCATTTAATATGATCTAAAATAAACTATTGTTGTTTAACATAAAGTTTCATGCATTTAATATGATGAAACTGTTGTCGTTTCACATAACAGTTCGTATATTTGGTTTAAGCATATTTTATTTATCAAGGTAAACATGACATATAAAATATGTACATATAACATCCATACAATACAACTATCAAGTGTATTGAATTGAAAGCTACAGGAGCTTATAGTAATTCTCTCCACATGAAATAATTCGATACCCACCGTGCGATTCAAACATATAGTGGTGAGTGGCAAGTCATTTGAAGTCAACGATCTTAACCACTCGCCACGGAGGCCCAGTTTAGGCAGTGCAATTAGATATATCGGCTATATATCTTACAAGAGTGATTATTTCAAACCATTATTATGAAACGCTTAATAAAATATGGTATGAAACCACCACGAGTGTAATATCCTTTTTATCACATTACCACAGGAACAACAACCATACATTTGAAGAATAAATACGTCTCAGTCCCTGATAATCGAACAACTTCACAATATTATAATCACTGTACTCGCTAGTGCATATTGAGCATTTTATTGAACTAATCAGTTGATTTTCAACAAATACTGCATGGACATAAACAACATGTATTGCAAGCTGTCAATGTCATGCTGTACTTCACTGAAGTTGTGTGATACATATGTTTTTACAGACTCAGATGACCCAGACTCCGCAACAGCCAATTACCTCAATAGCTTCATAAAATATGTTTTATGGGTTTTTTATACACGTATGAATTAATATCTACAGGGATGGTAATATTACTGTCAGCATTTATCATGCGTGCAAATAACTGTCGCGTACAATATTTGCCATTCAACAAAATACTCAATCACTATCGTCAATATGTGTCAGGTAGAACATTAGTTATTTCTCCTATACATTTCAAGATACAGTCAGAATGGAAAATAGTAATCATAATGTGGCATTAATTAATTCCATGATTAGGAAGACTACGCATGCTGAATTATCGATGGAAGAAACACAAAGTGCTTACAATGAATATGCGAAATCATACGAAAAGGTATACATGTTTTATTTCAAAATATAGTGTCTAGCCTACTAGTCTTACGATAATGTTAGTGTTGCTATACATTTACTATTATCACGGATGTTACATTCTTACAGTACAAATGCACACATGTTCTACTTGCCGCAAAAATAAAGCTAACTGTGTTTGTGTTCATTACGTCCTAGAACGCAACAGAAATCGTCACTTTTTTCAATCTCAACCTTTCTGATTGGTGGAGCGAAGAGCAACTCTCATATTTAACCAATCATATGATTTATTGTGAGGTTAGGTATATTACATCCGGCAGTGTCAGGCTCGCCCATTTCAGCCAGGTCAACTCGACAAAGTACACGTCGTGACATAGGCACGTCCCGCAGCAGCAGCCCGGTGCCTCAGGCCATCCGTTCTACATAGTTTTAATAGTAAAGTCTGGTTGATGGAACATTAGTCAACCGGGGATGCAGAGATGTTTCGAAGATACTTAACCAGAATTGCAGCCAGCGGTCTCTGTTGCTGCGTGCGGGGTGACACATTTATGTGACGGATGAGGTCCTGAAATTGACCGTTATTCAATACAAGTAACTTGATAGGACTGGCTGGCTTGAATGAAGACGCCGCCTCTGGATGTCAGCTAGACCAGGAATCGAAGGAGACCAGTAATCAACTTAGAAGCATTCAGTCGCCCATATATACACCATCGGCGATGCTTCTCATCGTGTATTCTTGTTGGGGTGATTTTTCGATGTAAATAGGTCAAGAGATGCAAATAGTTGGCCGTTGATCTCCCTTTTCGCTTAGGTTCTAAGATGATTATTTTCCAAGATGATTATTTTCCAAAGTTGTTGTAGTTCACAGCAACGGTCTAGAGACACTAAATAGCAAAGTAGATTACCACAAAACCGCTATAAACAAGCTTACTGAAACTAGCGCAAGGCTACAAGCGGAACTAAATGAAGCTGATGATAGGATCGATTCATTAGAAAATCGGTTAGATGACATGGAACAATATGGGAGAAGATATTCACCCCGCTTCCACAGATTCAACATTAATTCATCCAAACTTCCATTCCAGTCCAAGCCATCAGTTACTACAAGTCCGGATATACGTCCAAATTATGACCAACTAATCGTTAATATCTGCAACAATAAGCTCGAACTAACATCAAACGAGCACATCCTATTGGAACCGTCAGGGACGGTCAGGTGCAGATCCTATGTAATTTTAAAGGATGGAAGTTGAAATATCGAGTATACATGAATAAGAATAACCTTAAAAAACACAAATATGGTCAGTTGAAAGTGTTCGTGGCGGAAGATCTGACAAGAAAAGCCAGTTACTTGTTCAACAGTTGTAATAAGTCAGGCGGGAGAACAAATTGGACAGTTTCTGGACCAACGACGCTCGAATTTTCTATAAACGCTCACCGACTGGTAAAGTGAGATTTATTCAGCGTGTTAGTGATATAGACTATATGTTGCCTGAGTCTAAGTGCATCTTATGCACTTTGATCAGCCATTTCATTGCCACGAATACCAATATGACTTGGTATCCAGCAATATACGCTTTCATCCGAGCTAACGAGAGTGATTAATATAAGTTGTGAAAACTTGCTTCGCAATCGTTGTAAAATAAATAAAGTATAAAAAAAATATATAACATGTTTAGTCGATGTAATATATGAGTGCTTAATACGTAATTTGTGAAAATACGGGTTTTTTAACGTTAATGTTGTCTACTCGGATTGTAGTACAGATAAAGAATCTGAAAGGATCATAAATTTTCTACCACGTGATGCAGCAGCAAAATTCAAAGCTAAATCAATAGCCTCTACTTCTGCTGAAAATATAGACGCATGATCAGGTAGTCGTAATTTAGAATTATGTATATTACTGACAGCAGCACAGCCAACTTTGTTGCCGGCTTTAGATCCATCTGTGTATATTGGTGTATAATCTGAAAACATGGTTCTGATTTCATTTAATTTTGATCTAAACATTAGCGGGTTAGTATATGATTTCAGGTTATCATGAAGTTGTAAAATAACGTTGGGTTTAATCAGGTCAAAAGGAGCTATATCTGATATAAACGTTTCATGAACATTGTCAATGTTAAAATCTACGTTATGAATAGCTTCCTCGATGCGAAGCGCAAGAGGACGTATCGCCTCATAGGATGTTTTATTATCTAGATCAAACACGACTTTGTACGATGGATTTCTTGGGTTTGATTTAAGCTTACAGGCATATTGTAGAGATAATTGTTCACGTCTGAGGTAAAGGGATGGTTCATTTGCTTCTACATATAAATTAACTATTGGTGATGTTCTGAAAGCTCCGAGTGCAAGTCGTAAGCCTTGGTGATGTATTGGGTCAAGTGATATATGATGGTCTGGCTGATCCATACACAATTGATCCATAATCAAGTTTGGAACGAACTAGCACTCTATACAGTCTAAGGAGGACCTTTTGATCAGCTCCCCAGTCCGTATGAGCTACTACTTTGATGAGGTTCATTGACAGTGGGTTTGGTATCAGAAGAAATGATAGATTGGAAATATAAATGAACAGACTGTATTATTTTACTTTTTACTATGTATTTAATAGGCAATTTATTTGTTATTTTACAACCTCAAGAATTACATTGTAGATCCTGGTGAGGGTTGGCCGCGTAGCTCACGCGCTCACGGCGGATAATGTTGCAAAATGCTTCCAGCCCAAAGACCGCGAAACCATGAAGTTGCTGGATGTAGGGGCTGGTACTGGGCTGGTTGGACACGAGGTAAGGTATTAGGCTTCCTCTTTAGTCGCCAACCATACAGTCGGCGACTATATTTGATATGCACTAGGAAATGTCAGAAGGAAGGAGCAACGTCAAAATTGACAAATGTCGAAAACAGTTTTGAAAATGTAAAACGAAGCATTTACATTACAAATGTGAAGAATTATTATTATTATTATATTTCGGGTTTTACGCCTGCATCAGCACCATTTTGGGCTATATCGCCGGCGGGCAGTTTACCTAACAACACCTTTCCTGGGCAGGCTCCAGCGGTTAACCAGTACTTGGGTGCACCAACCTCCGTAAGAAACTGCCAACCTTTTCATATAAATGCAACACGGTCTGAGTGGGGCTCGAACCCGTGACCATCAGTGATGATAGGTTACAATGGTATACAAGTCAGCGACCTTAACCACTCGACCACGGAGGCGGACGAATGTGAAGAAAGCATACTTTTAAATCGAATGGCTGTTTAGAACAGAACTGTGTGTGATGCACGCGAATACAAATAATTATATGAAACTCTAATAATAGGTGATCCCAATGACAAGGCATTAAAAACCGAAACGATCCGAAATGCGATTAAATGGAACCTTTGTCATACATGAAGCATTTAAATGTGTCTTTCTACATACGGGTAATTTTGTGTCTATGTTTTTTGATATATTTCTTATTTTTAGTTATAACAGAAATGTGTTTCTTTAAATAACAACGTATCCCCGTACGTGCAAATAGCTTCATATAACCGCATGTGTGATGTGCTAGTGGATCGGTTAGCTCAGTTGGTTGAGCGTTTTCCTTGTAGGCGCAAGGTCCCGAGTTCGAACCCAGGGTTGTTACTAAAGTTTTCTCACTCTGTAACAGTTACATTTAACTGTTTCATTTTTGCTTCTTTTTTTCATAATAAACATTCGACATAAATAATCCTAAAATACAATGTTTGCAATACTATACTGACATGCTTTACGGTTAGCGCGCTCGCTTCTCACCAATGCATCCCGGGTTCGATCCTAGGACCGGCAAGTATATGAGATGGTACGATGTTCGCCAGATCGGACAGGTGGGTTTTCTCCGGGTACTCCGGCGGACCGGGAAGTATGTGAGATGGTACGATGGTCGCCAGATCGGACAGGTGGGTTTTCTCCGGGTACTCCGGCGGACCGGGAAGTATGTGAGATGGTACGATGGTCGCCAGATCGGACAGGTGGGTTTTCTCCTGGCGGACCGGGAAGTATGTGAGATGGTACGATGTCGCCAGATCGGACAGGTGGGTTTTCTCCGGGTACTCGGGGACCGGGAAGTATGTGAGATGGTACGATGGTCGCCAGATCGGACAGGTGGGTTTTCTCCGGTACTCGCGGACCGGGAAGTATGTGAGATGGTACGATGGTCGCCAGATCGGACAGGTGGGTTTTCTCCTGGTACTCCGGTTTCCTCCAACATGAATGACCACATTTACGCTTGCAACAGAGCCCACGAGGTGATTAATATAAGTTGCTAAAACTTGCTTCGCAATCTTGTAAAATGTTTAAAAATAAAGACACGTTTTAAAAACACAACACCGTGGCATTATAAAATAAACATATGTTACTGCTTTTAATATGTGTGTTATATTTTACGTTTATTTATCGTCGCTACCGTTCTAGTTGTGCATAGCAGTTTTTGGTGCCGGTCGCTTAATTATTAACACAGTTATGGCCTTTTGAAGATTTGTGAAATGTGTTTTTAAGTTTATTTAACGTCGCTACCGGTTGCCCATATAAGCGACGCCTCCTGGGGAGATTAGTCATTTTATATTTGCGGATAGTGCAATGATACAGACAGAGAACCATTCCAGAGTATCCTCTGGTTCTTTTACGTGCACGGTGTACAGCACCGACATGATACCTCGGTTTAAAGACTCATCTGAAAATTTGATTATGGTCAGACGGGGGATCGAACATGCGATCCCTGGATTACCAGTCCAGCGTGTTACCACTGGACTACAGATCTGTCTTTTAATACCTCTAGTTGTCTCTTTATATGTTTCAACTTCCCACCTCAACAGTGTATAACCACCGCATCAACCTTTTACTTATAGCAGACACCCGATAATTTACAAAATCATTCGGTTTCGACTTGCAAACGTTTAGTGAAGAGAAACGGCCCGATTAGCTCAGTGGTTAAATGCTTGCTACTCACAGTCCAATGCAGCCCATGTTCGATCCTCGGACCGGGAGGAATATAGCATTTGGTACGGTGGTTGCCAGATCGGACGGTGGGTTTTCTCCGGGTACTCCGTTTACCTCCCACACGAAGGGCCACATATACACGCTTTCTTCCGCGTCAATATAAGTTTTTAAAGCTTGTTTCGCAATACCTGTAAACAAATTAAAGTGCAATGAAGAGAATACAGGACGACACCTTTTTGCTATAGACGGATGCAAGTCGAAACTTGTAAAGAAGACTTGAATTATTGTTCAAAGTGTAACACTAAACAGTATCTACGCACACTTATAGTTGCTATTAAACGGATAAATGGAGATGGTTGATTGATAAAAAAAAAGGACACTCGTAGAGTAAATTAAGATCTTAAGTACATTAAACAGGTCTTAAATTTCTCACTGGAACACTTTGGTTTCAGTTTATAGTCACAATATGGAAATACTCCATGACGATATATGGACTACAATCAATTACATGTAACTACCATGACGATGTATGGACTACAATTACATGTAACTACCATGACGATGTATGGATTACAATTACATGTAACTACCATGACGATGTATGGACTACAATTACATGGTAACTACCATGACGATGTATGAACTACAATTACATGTAACTACCATGACGATATATGGACTACAATTACATGTAACTACCATGACGATATATGAACTACAATTACATGTAACTACCATGACGATATATGGACTACAATTAAATGTAACTACCATGACGATATATGAACTACAATTACGTGTAACTACCATGACGATGTATGAACTATAATTACGTGTAACTACCATGACGATGTATGAACTACAATTACGTGTAACTACCATGACGATATATGGACTACAATTACATGTAACTACCATGACGATATATGAACTACAATTACATGTAACTACCATGACGATATATGAACTACAATTACATGTAACTACCATGACGATATATGAACTACAATTACATGTAACTACCATGACGATATATGAACTACAATTACATGTAACTACCATGACGATATATGAACTACAATTACGTGTAACTACCATGACGATATATGGACTACAATTACATGTAACTACCATGACGATGTATGAACTACAATTACGTGTAACTACCATGACGATATATGGACTACAATTACATGTAACTACCATGACGATGTATGAACTACAATTACATGGTAACTACCATGACGATATATAGACTACAATTACATGTAACTACGATGGCGATATATGAACTACAATTACATGGTAACTACCATGACGATATATAAACTACAATTACATGGTAACTACCATGACGATATATGAACTACAATTACATGGTAACTACCATGACGATGTATTAACTACAATTACATGGTAACTACCATGACGATATATAGACTACAATTACATGTAACTACCATGACGATATATGGACTACAATTACATGGTAACTACCATGACGATATATGAACTACAATTACATGTAACTACCATGACGATATATGGACTACAATTACATGTAGTAACTACCATGACGATATATGGACTACAATTACATGTAACTACCATGACGATATATGGACTACAATTACATGTAGTAACTACCATGACGATATATGGACTACAATTACATGTAACTACCATGACGATATATGGACTACAATTACATGTACATGTAACTACCATGACGATATATGGACTACAATTACATGTAACTACCATGACGATATATGGACTACAATTACATGTACATGTAACTACCATGACGATATATGGACTACAATTACATGTAACTACCATGACGATATATGGACTACAATTACATGTAACTACCATGACGATGTATGGACTACAATTACATGGTAACTACCATGACGATATATGGACTACAATTACATGTAACTACCATGACGATATATGGACTACAATTACATGTAACTACCATGACGATATATAGACTACAATTACATGTAACTACCATGACGATGTATGGACTACAATTACATGGTAACTACCATGACGATATATGGACTACAATTACATGTAACTACTATGACGATATATGGACTACAATTACATGTAACTACCATGACGATATATAGACTACAATTACATGTAACTACCATGACGATATATGAACTACAATTGCATGTAACTACCACGACGATATATGGGCTACAATTACATGTAACTACAATGACGATGTAAGGATTACAATTACATGGTAACTACCACGACCATGCACATAGTTGGGATGATGTACACTATCAGAAGAAGAACCTCCCTACAAATTGATCATAATGTTTTGAAAAAGAATATGTTATGTTATACCTTTTATATTTCAGGTTTTACGCCTGCATCAGCACCATTTTGGGCTATATCGCCGGCGGGCAGTTTACCTAACAACACCTTTCATGGGCAGGCTCCAGCGGTTAACCAGTACTTGGGTGCACCAACCTCCGTAAGAAACTGCCTGAGCGGGGCTCGAACCCGTGACCATCAGAGATGATAGGTTACAGTGGTATAAACGTCAGCGACCTT
This sequence comes from Archivesica marissinica, assembly GCA_014843695.1. NCBI lineage: Eukaryota > Metazoa > Mollusca > Bivalvia > Venerida > Vesicomyidae > Archivesica > Archivesica marissinica. The sequence continues at coordinate 51,030,796 of CM026393.1, forward strand.
AACCACTCGACCACGGAGGCGGAGGAAAGGAATATGACTTTGGTACATTGCATATCTAAAATGCAATAAAATATGATGAAACTAAGCTAAGCTAACAATTGGTTTTGTGCATATGTATTTTCGCAGCTGAAGCTTCGTGGGTTTGTTCACATCGATGCTCTTGATCCAAATGAAGCAATGCTAAGTGAAGCCAGGAACAGGAAAGTGTATGAACGTTACATTGTAGATTACATAACTGAACAACCATCGGATATTCCGCAAGGTATACCTATATTGAACAACCATCTGATATTCCGCAAGGTATACCTATACTGAACAACCATCTGATATTCCGCAAGGTATACCTATATTGAACAACCATCTGATATTCCGCAAGGTATGTCTACACTGAACAACCATCTGATATTCCGCAAGGTATACCTATATTGAACAACCATCTGATATTCCGCAAGGTATGTCTACACTGAACAACCATCTGATATTCCGCAAGGTATACCTATACTGAACAACCATCTGATATTCCGCAAGGTATACCTATATTGAACAACCATCTGATATTCCGCAAGGTATACCTATATTGAACAACCATCTGATATTCCGCAAGGTATACCTATATTGAACAACCATCTGATATTCCGCAAGGTATACCTATATTGAACAACCATCTGATATTCCGCAAGGTATACCTATATTGAACAACTATCTGATATTCCGCAAGGTATACCTATATTGAACAACCATCTGATATTCCGCAAGGTATACCTATACTGAACAACCATCTGATATTCCGCAAGGTATACCTATATTGAACAACCATCTGATATTCCGCAAGGTATACCTATACTGAACAACCATCTGATATTCCGCAAGGTATACCTATATTGAACAACCATCTGATATTCCGCAAGGTATACCTATATTGAACAACCATCTGATATTCCGCAAGGTATACCTATATTGAACAACCATCTGATAGTCCGCATGGTATATCTATACTGAACAACCATCTGATAGTCCGCAAGGTATAAAACAGTATACTTGTTAGACTAAGCACGCAATATGTTAGCATAGTATATAAAAACATGCTACTTTTTTTTTTTATCAAATTGCTATTGGATGATGATAGCAACGATTTAAATGTGTTCATATTTGGCCATCTACAATGATATTTAGGTAAATATTGAAACTAGCTTTTCATCATGTTTAAACAAATCGCCATTGATCCATGCAACAAAATTCCCACGACGTTTCATACAATTCCACGATGTTCTCATGTTTTCAGATTCGTATGACGTCATAACAGGATGTGGAATATTTGCATCAACACATGTTCCAGTAGATGCACTTCGCGAGATGATTCGTATAGTAAAACAAGGTCTGTACGCTGTATTTATAGGAATAACCATCAATAAAACGTATTTAGGATCAGTGGTTAACACACTGGACTTGCAATCCAGGGATCGCAGGTTCGAACCCCCGCTATACCACACTAAAATGACTCATATCATAGTCGTTCGGGATAACACTTTAAACCGATGTCTCGCGTCCTGGTTTACACAGTACACGTAAACGAACCAGAGATGGCCCTGGAATGGATCTATGTCTGTATCATTGCACTATCCTCCAAATTCTAAAATGACTAATCTCTTCAGGATTCGCTCATATGGGTGACCGGTAGCGACGATAAATAAACGTAAGCACACACACATGAATTAGTTTGGGCTATATCGCCTACTGGCAAGTATATGAATACCGTTATCACATAATACTGTTTGTATTCTGTGTAATACAATCATCTCATATTTTATTATATGTACACACGTGTAATATCATCTGGAAGGATTCTGATTGTATGAGAGAATAATCCTTATAATTTGCAAATTAAACTTTAATTATGCATATTTCTATTTGAATTGGTACATAACGCTAACGATAAGACAAACTACGATTTAAAAGATGTCTTGACGCAATAATAGCGCTGTTTACGACATAAATATAATGCTGCTTTGTGTAGTGACGTCATGACAATTTGCGATGACAGTTTGAGCCAAAACGAAAGTAGCAGTGTTAGTTTGTGCAAAATGTAACCAATGTCCGACGATATTGCAATGGAATAATGTTCCCTTTCAGGCGGGTATATATTTCTAACATACCGTATATCGGCCCTTAATACACGTGTAAGATCCTATTTATATATATAACCAATGTCCGACGATATTGCAATGGAATAATGTTCCCTTTCAGGCGGGTATATATTTCTAACAGACCGTCGTATATCGGCCCTTAAAACTCGTGTATTATCCTATTTATATATATAACCAATGTCCGACGATATTGCAATGGAATAATGTTCCCTTTCAGGCGGGTATATATTTCTAACAGACCGTATATCGGCCCTTAATACTCGTGTAAGATCCTATTTATATATATAACCAATGTCCAACTATATTGCTATGGAATATTGTTCCCTTTCAGGCGGGTATATATTTCTAACATACCGTATATCGGCCCTTAATACACGTGTAAGATCCTATTTATATATATATAACCAATGTCCGACGATATTGCAATGGGATATTGTTCCCTTTCAGGCGGGTATATATTTCTAACAGACCGTATATCGGTTGATGCTGATGGAGAGTACGATAAACTGGAGTCACTGATGGATCAGTTAGAATCGGAAGGGAAGTGGAAGAAAATAGCTCGCGATGTGTTGCCATACTATACTACAGATCTTCCAGCAGTCGGCTTCTTTTGGAAGTATCAAATTATATAAGAAAACAAAGGCAACGAATCTAACCAATCCACATTGCATTGGTTGTGTATATATTCGTACACAGACGGATGCAAATATAACATATACTGACACGAAAACGAAACTGTGCACTTGCTTTAGAGGTAAAATTGACATCCTTTTAGAAAATAATTAGGCAAATTTGGTATAAAAATGTGCGAACTATTGGGTAAATTAGTGCAATGTGTGAAGGATCATGTCCTTCACTCATGATACAGATAGTAATTTGGTTTAAACATATTTTATTGCTTTCAAATAACATACTGCATAATAATTGTTCAAAAAATGAAATGTAACGAATATTATGCGAGTGAAACTGTTATCATTTAGAAGCAAATGGGTTGGGTCACAAGTTTTACCAACATTAGTGACGACTGACGACCCTCCCCTTATAGCATGAAGATGTAACAGAATGAGCAGACTTTTTCTATGATTCTTTATAAGTAGCGTACATAGTTATTGGACAAATGATTTATTGATAGCTATGTAAAAATGTAAAGACAAATAGGATAGACAAAAACTCTATTTTTTAACAATTATAATATTATGTTATATTTCTGGTTTTACCCCTGCATCAGCATCATTCTTGGGCTATATCGACGGCGGGTAGTTTACCTAACAACACCTTTCCTGGGCAGGCTCCAGCGGTTAACCAGTACTTGGGTGCACCAACCTTCGTAAGAAACTGCCAACTTTTTCATATTAATGAACACGGTCTGAGCGGGGCTCGAACCCGTGACCATCAGTGCTGATAGGTTACAGTGGTATACACGTCAGCGACCTTAACCACACGACTACGAAGGCGGATATTTTTTAACAAATATTTTGTAGTAGTTGCTCGCATTTCCACGCCCTCATCGTAACTAAAATATACGTATATATATAGTAAAATTCACAATTCCATAATTTGCAACGAAAAAGTAACACTCAATCTAAAAGTGCACAGTTGTATGGTGTTGCTAGTAGTTTCTAATACATGCTGTGCCATAGAAATAGTTTAGTTTAGTCATATTTTATTGCAATTGGCATCCTGTAACATAGACTTTTGGTTGGTATATTAAGGTCTGTCCTGCTATGCTTTGCTATGAAAGAAAGTAGATGTAGATGTGTTTTATGCAATCAATATATTGTTGTAGATACTGAGTAAGCTGCATTTGTTTGTTTGTGTGTGTGTTTGTTTGTGTGTTTGCTTGTGTGTTTGTTTGTGTGTTTGTTTGTTTGTGTGCTTGTTTGTTTATGTGCTTGTTTGTTCGTGTGTTTGTTTGTGTGTTTGTGTGTTTGTCTGTGTGTTTGTTTGTTTGAACAGAACAGAACAGAACATCTCTTTTATTTCACTCAATACATGTACATAACATGCAAATATGAGGTATTTACAATAAACAAGACATACAAACGAGGCTACAAAACAAAAGCACAACACAGAATATATCAATTGTCAAGGTGAATAAATATTTCCAATAGTATTCTTAGTTATAGACACAAATATCACAAATTTTGAAAAAGAGTATACCTGTTACATTCTTGTATGTAACTTTATTATCATAATAAACTTACATAATTTCTGAAATTCTGAACTATTTTTGGTGCAAATTAATTTCTCTAATTTAAACATACTTGGGCGTCGAAAATACATCGGATTAATATATTGTGTTCTTTAATTTGTAAATTGTTCACATTCAAACAAATAGTGAAATTCATCCCCAATTCTGTTCTACAAGAGTTACATGTTCTTTCATTTATTGGTGTTCTTGATCAGTTTCCTGTTTCTATTGGTAATCGATGGTTTCTTGTTCAAAATTTAATTAGGTTATACAGCGTGGAGTTTTGTAATTTTGATAAGTAAGGTTCAATTCCAAAAGATCTTTTAAACACTCGATAAAACGTACTATTACTAGAGTTGTCTACCATGGTGTACCAATTATTTAAATATAAATCATGTAGTTTTTGTTTTACCGCTAGTTTTAACCATTTTGCATTAGGAAAACTATGTTCAGTCCATACATTTATGAAACCACATTTTATTAGAATTGTTTTAACATTATATAGCCATGGAAGTTTTACCTTAAGCAATTCTTCGGGTAAATTTTGTGATGTTTGTAACATATTTTTATATACTAGATGAGACAATTTCTTTGGTATATCACCTTCTTCCGTAATACATAGTTTTGACCAGAACGAAATAATTTTTTCCTCAATAGCTATCGATAGCGGCATACATCCAGTTTCGCCATAAATAAAATAATTTGGGGTGGACCGTTTTAATTTCAATATATGTTTTAAAAATTTAAGTTGAACCCTTTCTATTACATCTAATTTCCCAAACCCCCAAATTTCAGCTCCATATAGTAGAATCGGTTTGATGGTTTTATTAAATAGGTCTATTTGTAGATCTATTGGTAGGTTAAGTCGATTTGAATTTCTTATTAGGCTATACATTGCCCTAGTTGCTTGATTTGAAATTTAAAAAATTACAATTAAAGAAAGAACCGCTTCTATTGAAGAAGATACCAAGGTATTTATACTCTTTTACGACTTCTATATGTTTCCGTTTTATATATGAAATTATACATAGGTTGTCTACCTTTTGAAAACACGATTAGTTTAGTTTTTGTGATATTAACCTTGAGCTTCCATTTATCACAGTATTGTTCGTAAGTATTTAGGGCATTTTGTAAATCACTTGCAGTTTCTGCCAGTATTACTGTATCGTCTGCATAAAGTAAAAAATATATTTTTAAAACATTAAAGAGCTCGTTTGTGTTTTGTTCATTCTATAATAATATTCCTTGCGCATTACTATTGTTTTGGAAAAAATCTCTTAAGTCATTTAAAAATAAAGAAAATAGCAAAGGAGACAAATTTTCACCTTGACGAACTCCGATGTTGCATGTGAAGAAGTTCGAAAATTTTGAATTAACTTTTACACACGACTTTAGTCCATTATACATGTTTCTTATAACCTGTAGACATTTACCATTGATTTTAGCATTTATTAATTTCTCCCATAAGCCATTTCTCCAGATGGTATCGAACGCTTGTTTTAAATCGATAAATGAGCAAAATAATTTTTTTCTGTTGTTGTTAAGATATTGAATGATATGTTGTAAAATAAATAAATTGTCTGCTGTTGAAAATCCTTTTCTGAATCCCGCTTGTGTGTTGTTTAAATATCATTAGTTTCAACATAATCGGTTATTCTTTTATTCAAAATACTAGTAAATACTTTGCCTAGACAACTTAACAATGTTATTGGGCGATAGTGTTCTGGTTTTGTTATGTCTCCTTTATTTTTATATATTGGGTTAATAATACCAACTGTCTATCGGTAAAGTTTACATTTTTAAAGAAATTATAAAGATCTGTTAAATCAGCTTCAGTTTTATTTAATAGCTCTTCCATTTAATATTTTCCAGTATTTTCTCGTGTCTTTACTTTTAACATCTCTTAATTTCCTTATATTTGAATGCTTATGTTTATTGTAATACTGTTTCATAGTATTTTTATAAATAGTAGCAGTTCGTTTTAGGCTTTCTTTTGTTTCGTTATTCTTTCTTAGTTTATAGAGATATTTTGCGGAGTGGAAATTGTTTCTTGCCTTTTTACACTTTGGACCAAACCACGGGGATGTCTCCTGTACATTGTTTATTTTGGTATAGCCAAAGGCTTCAGTAGACGTGTTTATAAATAGTGACGACATATCGTTGGTTGATTTACGTTTGTTGGTTAAAATTTGTATCCACACTAAAATTTTCTAGCGTATCTTGTAAAGTTTGTATTTTATGACGATCTAGTTTATTAATAAATTCATTTTAGAGGGCCCTAAGGAGGATTAGTTCAAAACTAATTAGGTCACCCTCTATAAATAAAGAAATCTATCATTTGCTTTATTTCTATCCCATAATTTAACTGACGGCTTCTCATCAGGCTGATAATCAATCGTTTTGCGTAACTTAAATTGTAGGTTAAGTTCAATTTGGTTATGAACATCTGAAAATAATGGGCAGAAGTCTATTACCTGTAGAGATAAAACATTATTAAAAAGATTCGAGTTACAAACAAAATAATCAACCGCACTTGTTCCTTTACATGTGGCCTTACCAGGGATATCCATTGTAGTTCTTCCGTTTAAAATATACAAGTAAAAAGTGTGTAAAGTGTTTGTTTTATTATAGTGTCACCCCTATTTAAAGGGCCAGTCATTTCTGACTTATGAGACACCTCTTTTTATGAACATCAGTACTTCCCGAATCCTATGCTTGTATGCCAGGCGCCAGGCTGGTAGGCAATCGGTAACCATTATTTATCTAGCTGGCGGCTCACCAACCGGCCATATCAGAACGAACCCCTGACGAGATTCGAACCTTCGACCTCCCGCTCCGTAGGCGCCTAGGACGCCTTAACCACTGGACCACGGAGACGGTATCAAGTAATTAAGTTTTAAAAAATCAACAAATTGGTTTCCATAATTATTAGAAATTCTATCGCTATTAAAACGTTGTCTATTTACATTTAGAGACCTGTCAAACATACACATTTCGAGATTGTATTCTAAACAAAGTTCATCCAAATGTTGGCTTTCGAAAAATTCAGTGTCAAGTATTATGTAATCCTGTAAGCCTTTTGATCTAGAGTTGAAATCTCCAAATAAGCATATTGTATCAGATGTTCGTGAAAACGTGCTTAAGTCGTCCTGGATTTCTAGAAACGGGTCCTCTACAGAAAAATCGGAGTATTCCGGAGGAATATATATAATAGTAATAGTTTGTTTGTTTGTTTGCTTGCGTGCGTGCGTGCGTGCGTGCGTGCGTGCGTGCGTGCGTGTTTGTTTGTGTGTTTGTTTGTTTAATTATTTGTTTGGTTTGGGAGTTCAATGGCGCACCAACAGCTCAGGTCATATGGCGACTCTCCAGTTATTATTGGTAGAGGAAGACCAATGGTGCCTCTTGATCAGTAATCAGGCACTGACACTCTGGCACAATGGTATAACACTTTGGGTCTACAGCGGTGAGGGGCTTGCGATTTGAAGTCGACGGTCTTAACTACCACGGAGCGGAACCTGAATTAAGGAAATAATTGGATTGGATTTCTTTACTACTACAGACGGATCAGTAGTCCAGTTGTTAACGCAATGGTCTGGGAATCCAGGGAACGTAGGTTCGATCCCCCATCTGACACTAATAAAAATAACAGTCTTTCAAATGGGATTTTAAACCGTGGTCTCGTATCGGTGCTATACACTGTGCCAGAGGAAATTCTGGAATGGGCCTCTGTCTGTATCATTGCACTATCCTCCAGCAATCTAAACTTACTAATCTCTTCATGAGGCGTCGCTCATATGGGTAACCGGTAGCGACGACAAATAACGTAAAACCAAAACAACAGAGCACAACAAGCTGAATGCACAAGCAACACTGTCTAGTACGATCACCAACCTGGCAGTGCGCCTACGAGGATCACACTAGGGAGCATGGTCTCCGCATAAATAACAGGCACAATCGGGTGCGAAAAGAACAAAGGCAGCCAACCACTTCATTCCTCCACAAACTTCATGGGAGTGTTGAAGATATTGTGGAGGATTACGATTACCTGCCTGATAATGTAGGGGCGATCGAAACGAAGAAAAATTATGTATTATAACTAGTTATTTTAATTTTAGAATATATTAAGCTACTAGACATAATTGTTCCGTGTGTTTTTGTAGTATGCATGTGGTGTATGTATGCCTATTTGGGGAACTGGCTTGAGGTACCTGGCGGGTCTAGTTATAATGAAAAGATCCAATTCAACATTTGAATTTACTTATGCATGTACATATCTAGTTGTGTCAGCATTCTGGAGCTAAGTGACAACATAAGCTAAAAGGTTCCAGCCCAAAGATCGCGAAACAGTGAAGTTACTGTATGTAGGGGCTGGTACTGGTCTTGTTGGACAAGAGGTAAGGATGTTTGCTTCTTCATTTATATTACAGATCTCCGATAATTTAAGTCAATCCGTTTCGTTTTGCAGACGTTTAGTGAAGAGAATGTAGGACAGCTTTTTGCTATAACAAACGTAGGTCCACATGGAAATGAGACTAGTTCAATTCTTCAAAGTGTCAAGTTCACTAAAAATGATGTACGCACATTTTTAATTGGCTATTATGATTTATCACGTAGCTGTCCGATTAGCGAGTGGTTAGCGCGCTCGCTTCTCACCAATGCGACCCGGGTTCGATCCTCGGACAGGGAAGTATATGAGATGGTACGATGGTCGCCAGATCGGACAGGTGGGATTTCTACGGGTATTCCGGTTTCCTCCCACATGAATGACCACATATACGCTTTCATCCGAGCCAACGAGAATGATTAATATAAGTTGTTGTAAGATAAATAAAGTATAACAAAATATCAGGTAGAAACGCAGGTACGGTGAAAGTCGATTGAAAGAATGTCCATGC
>CM026393.1:51041025-51134959 GCA_014843695.1 Archivesica marissinica
ACATAATGTAGATGAGGTGTGGTATATGTTCGCCACTATTGTCCACTGGGACGGTCACATAATGCAGATGAGGTGTGGTATATGTTCGCCACTATTGTCCACTGGGATGGTCACATAATGTAGATGAGGTGTGGTATATGTTCGCCACTATTGTCCACTGGGATGGTCACATAATGTAGACGAGGTGTGGTATATGTTCGCCACTATTGTCCACTGGGATGGTCACATAATGTAGATGAGGTGTGGTATATGTGTAACAGTGTGAACTCCGTTTGTTAATTAAACAGAGTTATCAGTTATGCCCCTTTGACTGAAATGTACATAATTCAGGGATATTGGATATATTTAGAATATATCCCATGTCACACATGGAAGGTCATGTGACCAAACAGCTGTTCAGAGCCACAAGATATTAGTCACTGAGAAGAACACATGTTTATTTGTGTGGGACAGTTTTTATATTTTTAACAAGGTAAATATGCTTTCAAATGTTTTGGGAGTTATTGCACTCAGTGCACAAAGATAATATACAGGTTTAAAGTGAACTTGTTTTGTGTTGGCATTACATATTTTGGCAGTAAATAAGTAAAACATTTACATTGAATGTTCTTCTGGTAAAGGTCAAGCTAGCAGCATTGCATTGTCTGGTAAAGGTCAAGCTAGCAGCATTGAATTCTGTTTCTAATATTTCTAATAGTTATTAATAATAATATGACATTCACAATTGCATCTCGTCTCTTACACACACGTAATACTTATTTACAGGTTTATTGCTTGTCTAACAACCACGTTAAACGTTGAGGGCGAATGCATTGGGAGAAAGGAAACACTCGTTCCACAAATGGTAAGCTTTAGAAAGAGTGTAATTAAATGTACATTGAAGAAGTAAATTGTTGAATGCTACATATATATTTATTTGATTGAATATGTGATGTTTATTGAATATGTTGATGTCTGTTGGATATCTCGTTATAGAAGATTATAGTCATGCTTCCGAGTCTTTGACGACACTGGACTCGTTGATTGGTTGAGAAATGATTATGCCAGAATTAACAATTGCCACTGTGACATATGATGTATGAATTGAATATATAGATAATATGTCTTTCAGGAGGATTGATGGATAAGACATATTATTCATTGCTGTTGATAGTGCAATGATACAGACATAGACCCATTCCAGAGTCTCCTCTGGTTCTTTTACGTGCACAGTGTAAAGCACCGACACGAGACCTCGGTTTAACGTCCCATCTGAAAGACTGTTAATTTTATTATGGTCAGACGGGGGATCGAACCTGTGATCCATGGATTACCAGTCGAGCGTGTTACCACTGGACTACAGATCCACCTAAATGGTGTCCACACGTTGGTTGTTTTATATGCCTGTTGTATAGCAACGAGGCGAGTCTCTCGTTTATAGTCCCATCTGAAAGATTTGATATTGAGAGGGTCAGGCTCATCACTTTTAGATGATGTTTATTTTAAACGTTTTAGAAAACTTAGTCGCCCAAATGCGATGGCGATTTTTAAATATGGGGGGTTGAGATGTCTTGCTAATATATACATCCATTCTCTAACCCCTACATTGTTATTTATAGCAGATGAGTATTGCTATGGCAACAATTGTTGTCATAGCTTTTCTTGTTATATATATATATTTCAGAGTGTTATTAAACATTCCAACCACGATTACAGATGTGTGTTGTCTCCAAATTATTATTCTGTAGTGAATCCACCCCCCTCAGAACATATACGAACAAGAGCTAGTCGGAAGGGGTACCTGTCCAAGATTAAAGGATAGGGAAAACGCGAGATGCTACAGTGGCGCCCGAAGGAATACAGTTTTAATTTGGACTATGTAGAGTGTTTTGGAATGTATACCATTAAATTAGTTTATATTGGACTATGTACGATGTTCTGGAACGTACAATTCTCAGCGTTGCGTCTTTTCGTGTGTTTCGTGGATTGCGAAACAGATTACAGAAGTATTGGATTATTCGTGCAAAGTAACCAAGAAGACGTGGAGTGCGGAAACAGAAGTGTTGGACAGTAACTATGTATATGCCATTTCCTTGAGAATGTTATCAGTGCAATTTTTATATAAATGTGTTAATATTGACGTTAATTGACGAGTCAAGTTCAGTGTCAGGTCACAGAGTACAGATACATGAAGAGAGCGTGAGTACATTGTAGAAAGAAAGAATAGTTATTCACTATTGCATGCTAACTGTTACTAACTATATAATGTAAGGTGATGGTTCTTATTTAACAAAGTCTGCACAGTTTTGTTAACTCCTGTGGTTCTGATGATAGATCTAACATAAACTCTGCATAGTTTTAACTCCTCTGATCTTTAATTAATAATCATGCTGCTAAATTGGTTTTTAAGGATATCTGGAATTTTAGTAACACGTGGAGTGCAAACACAGTCTGTTTAAATTAATAGTACCATGATGCATTTCCCAAATGTTTGTAAACATTGCCAGGCTATATGTAATCTAAGTTAACACATTGACCTACTTAGGTAACATGTGCTCATGTTTTGACGAAGACGGGACTATTTTATTCCTGTAAAAATCTAAGGTCACTGACAACGCTCACGATTGGTTCAAATTGTCTGGTCCAGTGACGTATTGGGTTTGCTAGAGTACAGTGTATAGTAGCGTAACCATATTTGGTAGTTAACACATATTATTGCGCAGTTAGAATTTGTAGTTTTGACTCGGGTACAGGTCAACATACAGAACGATATAACTTGTAAACAAACCATCTTGGATGTGTTAGGTAAGAATTGATTGACAATTTATTATTATCTGGATACAAGGTTTATTAGTTTATGCATAGTGGTAATAATTTACTAGAGATAATTGTTGGTCAATACTTGTAAACTTTTATCAAATAAGTTTTTGAAAGTGAAATTTTAAGTAATGTATATTGTGATTAATTGTACATGTGTCTTGTATTTGATGAAATACAGACATCCGTTGTACTTAGTGATTGATCACATTGTTGTATTTGGTTAAATACAAAAAAATTTATACAGTGAATTTCTATTTTTACATAGTGCATTTTTTGTGAGTTTGTGCTTAAATTGATTTGGATTTGTTGACTGTGGAGTTTGTACAAATAGTGATTTGTGTTAAAATCAATAATTAAATTCATTGATATTGGAGTTAGTGAAAAAAAGGAATTAAATTAATTTACACTTTGAGTTGGTGTTATAGTGAATTAACTTTGAATTACTTTGAGTTGGGTTATAGAATTACTTTGAGTTGGAGTCATAGTGAATTAACTTTGAATTATTTTGAGTTGGTGTTATAGTGAATTAACTTCGAATTATTTTGAGTTAGTGCGAAAGTGAATTAACTTATTGATTCTTGGACTTAATGCACTATTGACTTGAGTGAAGATTCTGGAGTAAGATAGAACGATTGTGACTTATGTATTTTATTCTAAGTTTTATTTAAAACAAAACATTGTTGATACGTAGTTGGTATTTTATTTGTATCAAAAGTATTTTTGAGACGAGCCTATTAGAAATATGAGCTCGGACGAGGAAAAAGGAGCTACTGGAGGCATGGACAAAACGGAAGAGGCAGATAGGAAATTGTTAGATGCCTTCCACAGTTTACATGTGTTGCCGGAGATCAACAACACAGAGGATTTGGTTCGTTTTATGCGAAAGTTTGGGAGTTTGAAGACTGAACCGGGTGATGGACATGGACTACCAACCATGCGCAGACCTGATGGGCATGACACACATACAGTTACACGTGCCAACTATACATACCCCAAAATATCAAGTTTTGGAGGAGAGAGTAGTAAAGGAGAAGTGACTTGGGAATGTTTTAAGTTCGAAATTGAGTCATTGAATACAGATGCCATATTTACGGATGAGCAGATCAAGCATGGTATAAGGAAAGCTGCAAAAGGAGAAGTTGCAGAAATCCTTAGGAGACTTGAAACAGGAGTAACTGTACAACAAATATTGGATAAACTAGATAGTACTTATGGAAATATAGAGACCAGAGAAACCATAATGAGGAAATTTTACAATTGTACACAGAAACCTCAGGAGTCTGTTACAAGTTTTACAGCGAGATTAGAGGATTACTTTGATAAGGCCATATTGTTGAGAGGAATAAGGAGGACTGACACCACTACCTTGAAAGGTGTATTATATCAGGGTCTTAGGAGAGAGTTGAAACATCTTGCAACTTATAAATGTGAGACGATACTGGATTACGACCGCTTTAAGATTGAACTTAGAAAAATTGAAGCTGAGAACAAGGATGAGATAGATGACAAAAGGAAACTACCGGTATGCAAGCCTGCAGTAGTTGCACCGGAGAAGAACGATATCTTATCAGAACTAACAGGATTAGTTAAACAATTATCTGATAGGATACAGAAGCTAGAGGAACTTAAGACTGATGGTGGCAGTAGCGAACACCAATACACGCCATACGTTAGTAGGGGTGCACGGCGTGGTCATATAGGGTTTAGGGGATCAAGTAATAGAGGGTTTGGAGGTAATAGAGGCAGTAGAGGGAATGATTTTAAACCAACCAGACCTATAGGTACAAATACTTTCATGCCCACTTGTTTTAATTGCAGTGGGAGGGGACACTACAAAGCTGATTTTCCGCCACTTACTAGTACCGGTACCTATATACCCACTTGTTTCAATTGAATACAGATGCCATATTTACGGTCTATTTTGTTAACTTTGGTCATTACAAATCGAATTGTCCAAAAAAGTGTGCCCTTGTAGCGGGATCGAACCGGGGTACTCCAGATTTAAAGGATCCCAAATTAGTTGGAGATATTTGTGAAGTGAATATTAAAATTAACATGTGTACTACAACAGCCCTACTAGATACAGGGTCTTGTGTAAGTATTGTTTCAGAGTCATTTTATAGAGAGCAATTATCTGATTTGACTATGGAACCACTTATGGATTTTATTTCTGTTGAATGTGCTGATGGTCAGCAACTGCCATATTTAGGTTGTATAGAGGCCGAGGTTGTGATTGATGAAGGTCTAGAGAAAGCTCGACCACAGTCATGTATATTTTTAGTGGCACCTGATACTAGGTATTCTACACGCACACCAATTATATTGGGGACAAATATTTTATACGTTAGTAGGGGTGCACGGCGTGGTCATATAGGGTTTAGGGGATCAAGTAATAGAGGGTTTGGAGGTAATAGAGGCAGTAGAGGGAATGATTTTAAACCAACCAGACCTATAGGTACAAATACTTTCATGCCCACTTGTTTTAATTGCAGTGGGAGGGGACACTACAAAGCTGATTTTCCGCCACTTACTAGTACCGGTACCTATATACCCACTTGTTTCAATTGAATACAGATGCCATATTTACGGTCTATTTTGTTCACTTTGGTCATTACAAATCGAATTGTCCAAAAAAGTGTGCCCTTGTAGCGGGATCGAACCGGGGTACTCCAGATTTAAAGGATCCCAAATTAGTTGGAGATATTTGTGAAGTGAATATTAATTTAGAGCCATTGTGATAAAAGAACAGTCGTTGAGGAAAAACAAGGATAGACTAGCAATAGTCAAAAGTGCATTGTCTAATAGGGTTATTCTTGGACCTAATGAAGTCAAGAACATACAGGTCTATGCTGATAGGAAATTGAAATATCACAACTAATGCCATTGTTTTGGAAACAGAAGATGCAAGTATACCACCATTTATTGATGTGACACCAGCATTAGTCGATTATGACTATGAGAATAATAATAATTTTATTGTTACACTATCAAATGTCACAACTAATACTGCTGTCATTCAACCGGGTGCCATACTGTGCGAGTTGCAACCAGTAACCATTACTGAGAATGCGATACAGAAAGACGATATAGACAGGAAACAAACGAAGATAGTGGAGGAATTAGATTTAGACAATGATAACCTATTAGATGAGGAACAAAAATTAAGCTGAGACTACTTCTTATGCAACACAAGGATATATTTTCAACTTCTGATATAGATATTGGTCAATGTGACAAGGTTAGACATCGGATATACTTACTTGATGATACACCGTTTAAGCTGAGACACAGGCGAATACCCCCAAACATGGTTGATGAAGTAAGACAGCACTTAGAGCTGCTACTTGCAGGTGGAATCATTAGACCATCAAGGTCGCCATGGGCATCTCCTGTGGTCTTAGTTCGCAAGAAAAATGGTAATCTTAGAATGTGCATTGATTATCGCATGCTAAATTCTAAATCAGTGCGAGACTCTTACGCACTTCCCAGGATAGATGATGTACTGGATTGTCTACATGGTGCAAAATATTTTAGTACTTTGGACATGAAGTCAAGTTATCATCAAATGGAAATTGAAGAGGACCACAAACAACGCACTGGGTTTACAGTTGGAGCACTAGGTCTTTGGGAATTCAACAAACTACCATTTGGACTAACCAATGCACCTGCAAGCTTTGAACGCTTGATGGAAGATTGTCTACAGGGTCTTAACATGAAGATATGCATCATTTACTTAGACGATGTTATTATATTTAGTAAGACATTTGAAGAACATTTAGAGAACATAGAGAAAGTTTTCAATAGGTTGAAAGAGTATGGACTCAAGCTTGCATCGGAGAAATGTTGTTTCTTCCGAAAGAAAGTTGGATTTCTTGGACACATCGTTGGTAGTGATGGAGTCGAACAAGATCCAGCCAAAACAGATAAGGTACGAAATTAGCCGACACCAGCTAATGCAGATGAGCTGAGGAGTTTCTTACAATTTGCAGGTTATTATAGGCGTTTTGTAAAAGACTATAGTAAGATTACTAGGCCATTGGCTGATTTGTTACCACCTACAACGTTAAAGAAAGGATCAAAGAAAAACACAAAAGAATGGAAATGGACACAGACAGAGCAGGATATATTTGATGATTTAAAAATTGTTTTATCATCTCCGCCAATATTGGCATATCCCAACTTTGAATTACCGTTTGAATTGCACACAGATGCGTCATCCAAAGGTCTGGGAGCTGTTTTATGTCAGAAACAGGGGGATTACAAACGTGTCATAGCTTATGCAAGTCGTTCTCTTAGTAAATCAGAGAAAAATTATGCTGCATTTAAGCTAGAGTTCCTTGCTCTAAAATGGTCCATAACAGAGAAGTTCTCTGATTATTTGATAAACGGCAAGTTTCTAGTTTTAACTGATAATAACCCGTTGACGTACATACTTACGACTGCAAAGTTAGATGCAACCGGTCAGAGATGGGTATCTGCATTGGGAAATTACTCGTTTGAAATTGCTTACCG
The DNA here is from genome assembly GCA_014843695.1 of Archivesica marissinica. Lineage (NCBI taxonomy): Eukaryota > Metazoa > Mollusca > Bivalvia > Venerida > Vesicomyidae > Archivesica > Archivesica marissinica. The sequence goes on from CM026393.1 coordinate 51,048,337, forward strand.
AAGTGGTCGCAATAATGCTGATACTGATGCGTTAAGTCGCTATCCGCATGAAAGAGTAACCAATGGCGAAGATACAGTTAAGATTGACTGCGATACAGTCAAAGCTATATGTGGATGTATTAACTCCATACAATTAATAGAGACTCTACCTACTTTGAGTATGAACATTATGGATGCTACAGAAGATCCAGGACAACCTATGGCTCAGATAGACATGAGAGAGGTCAGAAGAGCACAGCGACAGGATAGTTTGGTAGACAGATGGAGAATTGCTGCCATCGACCAAACTATACCAAAACATATATTGAGTAAAGATGATAATATGATGAAAAGACAATTCAGAAACTTTGTCATCAAAAGGGGCATTCTTTTCAGAAAGCTACACGAAAATGATGAAGATATTGAACAGTTAGTTCTGCCGGAACGTTACAGAGAAGAAGTCCTGAAAGGGTTACACAATGAGGTGGGTCATCCTGGCCGAGATAGAACCATGCGACTACTTCGTGGTAGGTTATATTGGCCAGGGATGTCGTCGGATGTCGATAGTTGGATAAGGAACTGCGAACGTTGTTTACGCAGAAAGAGTTCAGTTCACACTAGAGCACCTTTAGTGAACGTGCACACTACTTATCCACTTGAATTGGTTTGTTTTGATTTTTTAACACTTGAACCTGCTAAAGGAGGGATTTGTAACATCTTAGTAATTACAGACCATTATACCAAATTTGCAATGGCAATTCCAACGAAAAACCAGACTGCTAGAACAACTGCAGAAACATTTTACCAACATTTTATTGTACATTATGGAATTCCATCTAGGTTACACTCCGATCAAGGCGCTAACTTTGAAAGTGATATTATTAAGGAATTGTGCAAATTGACTAATATGGAGAAAAGTCATACTTCCGTGTACCACCCGCAAGGGAATGCCGGTCCGGAAAGGTTTAATCGCACATTGTTGGATATGCTAGGTACATTGGAAGAAGAACAGAAAGTTGATTGGAAGAAATATGTGCATCATTTGGTGTATGCGTATAATTGCACGCCACATGAAAGCACCAGGGTATCGCCCTTCGAGTTAATGTTTGGTCGCAAACCAAAACTACCAATTGATGCCGTATTTCAGCAAACTAATGAAAATTCGCACAATAGGACGACAACTGAGTATATTGAAGACATGAAAGAAAGAATGAGAAATACTAGAAGGATTGAAGATGAACATATTTCAAAGGCGAAGGATAGACAGAAAACATACTATGATAAGAAGGCAAGAGCAGCGAAAATAGATATTGGCGACAGAGTCTTAGTGAGAATCTTAGCATTTACAGGGAAACATAAGATAGCTGACAAGTTTGAGAAGGATATGTATACGGTAACGGAACAAGTGAATGAAAACACTCCAGTCTATAGAGTCAAATCAACAGTCTCAGGGAGGATTAAAACCCTGCACAGGAATCATTTATATCTGATAGAACATCAGGATTTGATAAATGAGGAAATACAACCGGAAGTATATGACGGTTTAGCTGAAGATTCTTCTAGTGTTAGAGAAGAAGTTGAAGGTAAAGGTGAAGAAATTAGTGACGTCACAGATACAGAAAATTCAGATGATGAAACAGGAGACGATTTTGTAATATATACACAACATCCGGGGACGCCCAAGAACCTGTAGTAATTACTGATGTAGAGGATGTGGAAATTGACATGGCTGAGGTTATAGATCTATTACCCAGAAATAATGTCGAGGAAGATGTTAATGAAGATGTCATAGGAGTAACAGAAGACAGCGTATCTGAGGTAATAAACGTTGATAATTCAATAGGTGCAGAGGTTGATGTTGACACAGTTGAGCGTGACAAAGAGACACATATAACCAGAGAGACTGACAGGATAGAAGGTGCGAGAGATATTAGTGATAGAACTCACAACGAGATAGAGACCGGAACTATAGAGAAATCACCGATACCATTACCTAGACGATCAATACGTGAGAGTAAACTACCAAAGAGATACGAAGATTTTCAGATGTTAAGTGTTGTACCAAGGCCACAAGATCCAAGATTCCAAGCTTTGAAACAAGTTATGGAATCTGGAGTCTTGGACACCTTAGACAGTGAAATATGTATGCTATAAGTATTATTTTTTATATGAAAATATATATGTAAGTTATACTCACTTAAACTGGAATTGATATTTGTGAGGACACAATTTCAAGCAGGGGAGATCAGAAGCCAGTATACATATATATAATTATATTGATAGGTGAGCTAGTGTAGACATATGGGTAGATACATACATTTGGTCTTGTATGAAGTAGTGTAATAGTCACATAGATTATTGAGTAGTTATGTATATATTATAGTGGTTGTAGTAAATAGAGGACCAACCATTTGACGCGTTAACATCGACGATGTTGACAGCTGAGAAATTGGACCGATTGTTTTTATAGTAATTAATTGTTTTTAACGTATAATGACGAGGACGTAATTTCTCAGACCAGGGAAATGTGTAACAGTGTGAACTCCGTTTGTTAATTAAACAGAGTTATCACTTATGTCCCTTTGACTGAAATGTACATAATTCAGGGATATTGGATATATTATATTTAGAATATATCCCATGTCACACATGGAAGGTCATGTGACCAAACAGCTGTTCAGAGCCACAAGATATTAGTCACTGAGAAGAAAACATGTTTATTTGTGTGGGACAGTTTTTATATTTTTAACAAGGTAAATATGCTTTCAAATGTTTTGGGAGTTATTGCACTCAGTGCACAAAGATAATATACAGGTTTAAAGTGAACTTGTTTTGTGTTGGCATTACATATTTTGGCAGTAAATAAGTAAAACATTTACATTGAATGTTCTTCTGGTAAAGGTCAAGCTAGCAGCATTGCATTGTCTGGTAAAGGTCAAGCTAGCAGCATTATTAAACATTCCAACCACGATTACAGATGTGTGTTGTCTCCAAATTATTATTCTGTAGTGAATCCACCCCCCTCAGAACATATACGAACAAGAGCTAGTCGGAAGGGGTACCTGTCCAAGATTAAAGGATAGGGAAAATGCGAGATGCTACATATATATAGTATCTTACAAGAGTGATTATTTCAAACCATATATTATGAAACGCTTAATAAACTTATAGCATGAAATCACCACGAGTGTAATATCCTTTTTATCACATTACCATAGTAACAACAACCATATATTTGAAGAATAAAGACGTCTCAGTCCCTGATAATCGAACAACTTCACAATATTATAATCACTGTATATTTCGCTAGTGCATATTGAGCATTTTATCGAACTAAGCAGTTGATTTTCAACAAATACTGCATAAACAAAAACATGTCTAGTTTTCGAATGTGTATTACAAGCTGTCAATGTCATGCTGTACTTCACTGAAGTTGTGTGATAAATATGTTTACAGACTTCCTCAGATGAACCAGATATCGCAACAGTCAATGTCCTTGTTAGTTTCATCAACAGCTTCATAAAATATGTGTTATGGGTTTTTTTTATACGCGTATTATTTACACTGCTGTCATGCATTTGTCATGCGTGTCGCGCACAACATTTGCCATTCAATAAAATACTTCATCACTATCATCAATTTGTGTTAGGTTGAACATTAGTTATTTCTCCTATACATTTCGAGATACAGTCAGAATGGAAAATAGTAATCATAATGTGGCATTAATTAATTCCATGATTAGAAAGACTACGCATGCTGAATTATCGATGGAAGAAACACAAAGTGCTTACAATGAATATGCGAAATCATACGAAAAGGTATACATGTTTTATTTCAAAATATAGTGTCTAGCCTACTAGTCTTACGATAATGTTAGTGTTGCTATACCTTTACTATTATCACGGATGTTACATTCTTACAATACCGGTGCAAATTCACACATGTTCTACTTGCCGCACTAACTGTGTTTGTATTCATTACGTCCTAGAACGCAACAGAAATCGTCACTTTTTTTCAATCTCAGTCTCAACCTTTCTGATTGGTGGAGCGAAGAGCAACTCTCATATTCAACCAATCATATTATTTATTGTGAAGTTAGGTATATTACATCCGGCAGTGTCAGGCCTGCCCATTTCAGCCAGGACAACTTGCACGTCGTGACATAGGCACGTCCCGCAGCAGCAGCCCGGTGCCTCAGGTCCTCCGTTCTACATACATGTAGTTTTAATAGTAAAGTCGGGTTGATGGAACATGAGTCAACCGGGGATGCAGAGCTTTTTCGAAGATACTTAACCAGAATGGCAGCCAGCGGTCTCTGTTTCTGCGTGCGGGGCGACACATTTATGTGACGGATGAGGTCCTGAAATTGACCGTTATTCAATACAAGTAACTTGATAGGACTGGCTGGCTGGAATGAAGACGCCGTCTCTGGATGTCAGCTAGACCAGGAATCGAAGGAGACCAGTAATCAACTTAGAAGCATTCAGTCGCCCATATATACACCATCGGCGATGCTTCTCATCGTTTATTCTTGTTGGGGTAATGTTTTTCGATGTAAATAGGTCAAGAGATGCAAATAGTTGGCCGTTGATCTCCCTTTTCGCTTAGGTTCCAAGATGATTATTTTCCAAGATGATTATTTTCCAAAGTTGTTTTAGTCCACAGCAACGGTCTAGAGACACTAAATAGCAAAGTAGATTGCCACAAATTCAACAAATACTGCATGAACACAAACAACATGTATAGCTTTCGAATGTGTATTGCAAGCTGTCAAGGTCATGCTGTACTTCACTGAAGTTGTGTGATACATATGTTTTACAGACTTCCTCAGATGACCCAGACACCGCAACAGTCAATTACCGTGTTAGTTTCATCAATAGCTTCATAACATATGTTTTATGGTTTTTTTTATACACGTATGAAATATTATTTACACTGATTGTGATATTACTGTCAGCATTTGTCATGCGTGCAAATAACTGTCGCGTACACTATTTGCATATCATGATGATGCACTATCGTCAATATGTGTCAGGTAGAACATTAGTTATTTTTCCTATACATTTCGAGAGAATGGAAAATAGTAATCATAATGTGGCATTAATTCATTCCCTGATTAGGAAGGTGACGCATGTTGAATTATCAGTGGAAGAATCGCAAATTGCTTACAATGAATTGGCGGAATCATACGAAAAGGTATACATGTTTTATTTCAAAATATAGTGTCTAGCCTACTAGTCATACGATAATGTTAGTGTTGCTATACCGTTACTATTATCACGGATGTTACATTCTTACAGTGCCGGTGCAAATTCACACATGGTCTACTTGCCGCACTAACTGTGTTTGTGCTCATTAAGTCCTATAAAGTAACAGAAATCATCACTTTTTTTCAATCTCAAACTCAGTCTCAACCTTTCTGATTGGTGGAGCGAAGAGCAACTCTCATATTCAACCAATCATATGATATATTGTGAGGTTAAGTATATTACATCCAGTAGTGTCAGGCTCGCCCATTTCAGCCATGACAACGTGCACGTCGTGACATGGCACGTCCCGCAGCAGCAGCCCGGTGCCTCAGGCCCTCCGTTCTACATACATGTAGTTTTAATCGTAAAGTCGGGTTGATGGAACATGAGTCAACCGGGGATGCAAGAGATGTTTCGAAATGGCAGCCAGCGGTCCCTGTTGCTGTGCGGGTTGACACTTATGTGGCTGGCGGATGTGGCCCTGAAATGGACAGCAATAACTTGACAGCACTGGCTGGCTGGAAAGAAGACGCTGCCTCGGGATGCCAGCTAGACCAGGAATCGAAGTAGACCAGTACTCAACTTAAAACATTCAGTCGCGGTGCTGCCCGTCGTTTGTTCTTGTTGGGATTGTTTTTCGCTTAGGTCCCAAGATGATTATTTTCCAAGATGATTATTTTCCAACGTTGTTGTAGTCCAAAGCAAAGGTCTATAGACACTAAATAGCAAAGTAGATTGCCACAAAACTGCTATAAACAAACCTACTGGAACTAGCACAAGGCTACAAGCGGAACTAAATGAAGCTGATGATAGGATCGATTCATTAGAAAATCGGTTAGATATAATTAATGTTTGGACAGGCTTCGCAAACAGATAGGTAAAACATCCTGATAACTTTTCTGAAATATGAAAAGAACTTATATGGGGCAATAAATTGGTTATTTTTCATGGAAAACATATTTTGTTCAATAGTTGGATTGATTCAAATATATTATTTATTAATGACTTGATTGATAAACATGGTCACATTAGAGGAGACAATTTTACAAAAATTAAAAAATAAAAAGAATTGGATTTCAGAAGTACAAATACTAATGAAATCGATACCATGCTCTTGGAAAAAACACATTAAAAACTAATGAATCCGTTCAAACAAACGTTAAAACAAATCTTAAAATAAATATCGACAATAATATGAAGTTTGCCATAATGACAAATAAAGATTTCTGCAAAATCCTAATTCAAAAGAAGTTCGAAAAACCATATGTACATAGATACTGGGAATATACTTTAAATTGTAACATAAACTGGAATGTCTTTTATACAGTTCTAAATAAAATAATTGATAACAGGATCAAACAAATCAAATACAAGACTATTCACAGAATTATTCCTACTATGCAAAACCTATTTAAATGGAAAGTGTCTACTGCTCCAGAATGTGCAGTATGTAAGCAGTTAGAAACAACTGAACATATGTTAGTTGCTTGCAAAAGTCTCGACAATTTCTGGTCTGAGATTAATAACAAATTCAAACTTTGTGGAATCTCCAGAAACATGAGAAATGTAAAGTTTATTATTATTGGATATAAAATTGAACATAAACAATACCTAGACGTAAATTTAATCCTGAATCTCGTTGCATTTCTATCTACATGTATATATCTTGTTTTTTGAGTAACAAGAGAACTATCTCTTAATCTTGTTTTTTGAGTAACAAGAGAACTATCTCTTACCCTATCTCATTACTTTTTTATAATGAACTAAAGATATTATTTACATACCTAAGCAGTCGCACTATTGTATCTGCATTTATGAAACGTTTTATGTCACAAGTAGAGCACATATTTGCTCATGTTTGACATTATCAAATATGATATTTCTGTAATTAGGATGTTTGTTAAGTTATCAAAACTACTTTGTTACCAAGATATACTACATTTTGTCAATTGTAGAATGTCGATCATTATGTAAATATTGTATGAAATGAAAATAAACGAAGCCGTAAGGTTTCACCAAAACAAAAAATCGGTTAGACGACATGGAACACTATGGGAGAAGAAATTCACCCCGCTTCCACAGAGTCAACATTAATTTATCCAAACTTCCATTAGTCTAACCCATCAATTGCTACAAATCCGGATATACGTTCAAATTATGACCAACTAATCGTTAATATCTGCAACAATAAGCTCGAACTAACATCAAACGAGCACATCCTATTGGAACCGTCAGGGACAGGCAGATGCAAATCCTATGTAAATGTAAAGGATGGAAGTTGAAAAATCGAGTATACATGAATAAGAAAAACTTTAAAAAAACACAAATCTGACTAGTTTAAAGTGTTCGTGACGGAAGAGCTCACAAGGAAAAGCCAGTTCCATGTCTATGTTGTCCATCCATGGTCCATGTTATTGTCCATCCATGGTCCATGTTATTATCCATCCATGTCCATGTTATTGTCCATCCATGGTCCATGTTATTGTCCATCCATGGTCCATGTTATTGTCCATCCATGGTCCATGTTATTGTCCATCCATGTCCATGTCATTGTCCATCCATGGTCCATGATATTGTCCAGCCATGGTCCATGTTATTGTCCATCCATGGTCCATGTTATTGTCCATCCATGTCCATGTTATTGTCCATCCAAGGTCCATGTTATTGTCCATCCATGGTCCATGTTATTGTCCATCCATGTCCATGTTATTGTCCATCCATGGTCCATGTTATTGTCCATCCATGGTCCATGTTATTGTCCATCCATGTCCATGTTATTGTCCATCCATGGTCCATGTTATTGTCCATCCATGGTCCATGTTATTGTCCATCCATGTACATGTTATTGTCCATCCATTGTCCATGGAAACTATCCAGTCTACTGCCATATATATTTACATATTAAAACTGAGGAACAGTCGCTAATGAAAATTAAATACTTATTAAAACCAGAAATAGTGAAATACTGAAATGGAAAGAAAGCACTAATGCGCAATTAAGAAATGTTTAAACAAATCAGTTATAAGCCTCGATCAGATCGCGGTTGAACTATTTAGCAGCTGTTTCTCGGAATGGATAAGAGACACACAATTAATAATAACAAATGGATACATTATTTACTTAAATAAAAGGAGTGTCTTTGAAGAATATAAAAACAGGATTTGGCAACAATTCTAATCAGAGGTATAGTAGTGAAAAGAATTCTAAGCTGGTCGGATACAGGTTTGTTCCGAAAGTCATTTTCATATAATGAGGCTTTCTCTACGAGAACAGCTCTCAAATCATCATACAGTGAACATTCTAATAATACATGACTTTCATCTTCTAATACATTACAGAAAGGGCATCTACGTTCATCAAGTGGTAAATTCTCATACCTTCCGGTTTATATACGTAATGGAGCAACTCTACATCTAAATTTACATAATGCTGATCTGTGACCTGTTAGTTTAAACATATTTTATTTGATCAATATTTACATCATGTTGTAACATTAATATACAAGAACAAGTGGATTAAATCGGAAGCTAGTAGCTTATTTAGATTTTCTCCATGACAAACATAATTTTCATAAACTATGGCAGAGTGTATATACATTTATGACCGTGACACGTTTTATTCAACTGTAATGATATAAGTGTAAGTAAAAATAATATGGAGATGATGATGAAGTAATCAATCAGACTGGCTTACCAGTCGGATTACGTACAGTGAGAGGTGACGAGAGAGAGAGAGAGAGAGAGAGAGAGAGAAAGAGAGAGGAGAGAGAGAGGAGAGTGAGAGAGAACAAGGTGGGAAGACTTTATACGAGGATGGAGGAGGAAGGTACACAAATTACACTAGCCATTATCAAATCTCTTTGTTGCTGTAATAAACTGGTGAACTGCATCAAATATCACCTTGTTTATCTCTTCAATTAGATTATCATCACCATACAAAAGAACTTTAAGAGAAATGTCTGTCAACGGGCTTATGGTGTTGATAATGGTTATTCTGGTGTCTGAATAATGAGGACATTGGAATAAGTAGTGGTGACTGGATTCATTAGCTGTGACCTGTTTACAGGTTAATTCCCCATAACAATGCAATGCAATAATTATTTCGATACATTTTATTTGTCATACAAAATCCACATGCTCCTTGTGACATCATATTGTTCCGTTAACTATAACTGAACGAGATTTGCCAGTTGTGGTGTCGTATTGCTAATTCCTACTTTGAATATAACGCAGTTTAATGCACTGCTCACTCGAATATATAATGCAATCACTTACGCTTTGACCTGGGACATTTTTTGTATATACAACTAGGACTCCTTTTGAATACAAACATGGCTGTCCGATTAGCGCAGTGGTTAGCACGCTTGCTTCTCACCAATGCAACCCGGGTTCGATCCTCGGACCTGGAAGTACGTGAGATGGTACGGTGGTCGCCGCCAGATTGGACAGGTGGGTTTTCTCCGAGTACTCCGGTTTCCTCTCACACGAATGACCACATTTACGCTTTCATCCGCGCCAACACGAGTGATTAATATAAGTTGTTAAAACTTGAATTGCAATCGTTGTAAAATAAATAAAGTTAAAATAAAAAACATGGGAGACTTTATGAATGTAGACATGCATGCTCTGTGTTGTAAATAACGTTAAATGTAAATGATTAGTTATTAGATTAAGTTATACATTGTTTGTTTTTAAGTCATTGCCAGTTTATTCATGTACACACTGTAATTTATGTTCTGTATAAAACTACTGTATTAATTGATTGGTTATATGTTTAATGTCATGAGATTATTGTGTGAGTATGCTTCAAGTAAGATATACACGTACCAGTAGCACTACTATACCAGGTGAATATTTTATATTGCAAGCTATATGCATACGTTGTAACACCTCATACTGTCAATTCCAATTATATCAGTCGATGTGAACTAATTTAGCATCATTTTTCTGAATTCTTATCACAAAGGCTTTTCATATACCAACATTAATTAAAGATATGTTTATTTCTCGTTAAATCTGCGACTTACTTGTGTTTTACGTTTATTTATCGTCGCTACCGGTTGTCCATATGAGCAACGCCTAGAAGACTAGTTGATGTGTACAAAGATGTGTTATAATAATTCATGCCAATGGAAACTGAAGGTTGGTATACTGTACTATTTCGCGAGGAATACAGTACGTAAACACAGTGCCGTCATTCACAGGTGAGCACTGGCAATGCTGACCATTACATTTGTGATATTTTTCAGTTTGGTATCAGAAGAAATGATAGATTGGAAATATAAATGAACAGACAGTATGTTTTTACTTTTTACTATGTATTTAATAGGCAATCTATTTGTTATTTTACAACCTTAAGACTTACATTGTAGACCATGGCGGGGGTTGGCCGCGTAGCTCATGCGCTCACGGCGGATAATGTTGCAAAATGCTTCCAGCCCAAAGACCGCGAAACCATGAAGTTGCTGGATGTAGGGGCTGGTACTGGGCTGGTTGGACACGAGGTAAGGTATTAGGCTTCCTCTTTAGTCGCCAACCATACAGTCGGCGACTATATTTCATATGCACTAGGAGATGTCAGAAGGAAGGAGCAACGTCAAAATTGACAAATGTCGAAAACAGTTTTGAAAACGTAAAACGAAGCATTTACATTACAAATGTGAAGAAGGAATACTTTTAAATCGAATGGCTGTTTAGAACAGAAATGTGTGTGATGCACGTGAATAAAAATAATTATGAAACTAATAATAGCTGATCCCAAGGACAAGGCATTAAAAACCGAAACGATCCGAAATGCGATTAAATGGAACCTTTTTCATACACGAAGCATTTAAATATGCGGTTCTACATACGGGTAATATTGTGTGTATGTTTTTTGATATACAGTCAAACAAACCTGTCTTAAACGGCCAGTCAAGGGAGTTGTAATATTGGCTGCTTAACACAGATGGCTGCTTAATAGAGGTTAAATGCTAACCAATTGCCACAGTGGGAGTTTGGTTACTGACTGCTTAATAGAGGTTGGCTGCTTACTAGAGATGACCGCTAACACAGATTTGACTGTATTTCTTATTTTTAGTTTTAACATAAATGTGTTTCTTTAAATAACAACGTATCCCCTTACGTGCAAATAGTTTCAAATAACCGCATGTGTGATGTGCTAGTGGATCGGTTAGCTCAGTTGGTTGAGCGTTTTCCTTGTAGACGCAAGGTCCCGGGTTCGAACCCCGGGTTGTTACTAATGTTTTCTCACTCTGTAACAGTTACCTTTAACATTTAACTATTTCATATTTGCTTCTTATTTTTTCATAATAAACATTCGACATAAATAATCCTAAGATACAAAGTGTGCGATACTATACTGGCACGCTTTACGGTTAGCGCAGTGGTTAGCGCGCTCGCTACTTACCAATGCAACCCGGGTTCGATCCTCAGACCGGGAAGTATGTGAGATGGTACGGTGGTCGCCAGATCGGACAGGTGGGTTTACTCCGGGTACTCCGGTTTCCTCCAACATGAATGACCATATATACGCTTGCAACCGAGCCAACGAGAGTTATTAAAACTTGCTTCGCAATCGTAAAATAAATAAAGTTTAAAAAAAGACACGCTTTAAAAACACAACACCGTGGCCATTATAAAATAAACATATGTTACTGCTTTTAATATGTTTGTGTTTTACGTTTATTTATCGTCGCTACCGGTTCTAGTTGTGCATAGCAGTTTTTGCGTGCCGGTCGCTTAATTTTTAACACAGTTATGGCCTTTTGAAGATTTGTGAAATGTGTTTTTAAGTTTATTTAACATCGCTACCGGTTGTCCATATGAGCGACGTCTCCTGAAGAGATTAGTCAGTGTATATGTTGGAGGATAGTGCAGAGAACCATTCCAGAGTCTCCTCTGGTTCTTTTACGTGCACGGTGTAAAGCACCGACACGATACCTCGGTTTAAAGACTCATCTGAAAATTTTATTAGGGTCAGACGGGGGATCGAACATGCAATCCCTGGATTACAAGTCAAGCGTGGGACCACTGGAGTACAGATCTGTCTTTTAATACCTCTAGTTGTCGCTTTATATGTTTCAAGTTCCTACTTCAATAGTGTATAACCACTGCATCGACTTTTTACTTATAGCAGACCAGCGATAATTTACAAAATCATTCGGTTTCGACTTGCAAACGTTTAGTGAAGAGAAACTGTCCGATTAGCTCAGTGGCTAAAATTGACTACCATGACGATATATGAACTACAATTACATGTAACTACCATGACGATATATGAACTACAATTACATGTAACTACCATGACGATATATGAACTACAATTACGTGTAACTACCATGACGATATATGGACTACAATTACAGGTAACTACCATGACGATGTATGAACTACAATTACGTGTAACTACCATGACGATATATGGACTACAATTACATGTAACTACCATGACGATATATGAACTACAATTACATGTAACTACCATGACGATATATGAACTACAATTACATGTAACTACGACGACGATATATGAACTATAATTACATGTAACTACCATGACGATATATGAACTACAATTACATGTAACTACCATGACGATATATGAACTACAATTACGTGTAACTACCATGACGATATATGGACTACAATTACATGGTAACTACCATGACGATATATGGATTACAATTACATGTAACTACCATGACGATATATAACTACAATTACATGTAACTACCATGACGATATATGGACTACAATTACATGGTAACTACCATGACGATGTATGGACTACAATTACATTTAACTACCATGACGATGTATGAACTACAATTACATGTAACTACCATGACGATATATGGACTATAATTACATGTAACTACAATGACGATATATGGATTACAATTACATGGAACTACCATGACGATATATGGACTACAATTACATGTAACTACCATGACGATATATGGACTACAATTACATGGTAACTACCATGACGCTGTATGAACTACAATTACATGTAACTACCATGACGATATATGGACTACAATTACATGTAACTACCATGACGATGTATGAACTACAATTACATGTAACTACCATGACGATATATAGACTACAATTAATGTAACTACCACGACGATATATGGACTTCAATTACATGTAACTACCATGACGATATATGAACTACAATTACATGTAACCACCATGAGGATATATGAACTACAATTACATGTAACTACCATGACGATATATGAACTACAATTACATGTAACTACCATGACGATATATAGACTACAATTAAATGTAACTACCATGACGATATATGAACTACAATTACGTGTAACTACCATGACGATATATGGACTACAATTACAGGTAACTACTATGACGATGTATGAACTACAATTACATGTAACTACCATGACGATATATGGACCACAATTACATGTAACTACCATGACGATGTATGAACTACAAGTACATGGTAACTACCATGCCGATATATAGACTACAATTACATGTAACTACCATGGCGATATATGAACTACAATTACATGGTAACTACCATGACGATGTATTAACTACAATTACATGGTAACTACCATGACGATATATGAACTACAATTACATGGTAACTACCATGACGATGTATTAACTACAATTACATGGTAACTACCATGACGATATATAGACTACAATTACATGTAACTACCATGACGATATATGAACTACAATTACATGTAACTACCATGACGATATATGAACTACAATTACGTGTAACTACCATGACGATGTATTAACTACAATTACATGGTAACTACCATGACGATATATGGACTACAATTACATGTAACTACCATGACGATATATGGACTACAATTACATGTAACTACCATGACGATATATAGACTACAATTACATGTAACTACCATGACGATGTATGGACTACAATTACATGGTAACTACCATGACGATATATGGACTACAATTACATGTAACTACTATGACGATATATGGACTACAATTACATGTAACTACCATGACGATATATAGACTACAATTACATGTAACTACCATGACGATATATGAACTACAATTGCATGTAACTACCACGACGATATATGGGCTACAATTACATGTAACTACAATGACGATGTAAGGATTACAATTACATGGTAACTACCACGACCATGCACATAGTTGGGATGATGTACACTATCAGAAGAAGAACCTCCCTACAAATTGATCATAATGTTTTGAAAAAGAATATGTTATGTTATACTTTTTATATTTCAGGTTTTACGCCTGCATCAGCACCATTTTGGGCTATATCGCCGGCGGGCAGTTTACCTAACAACACCTTTCATGGGCAGGCTCCAGCGGTTAACCAGTATTTGGATGCACCAACCTCCGTAAGAAACTGCCTGAGCGGGGCTCGAACACGTGACCATCAGAGATGATAGGTTACAGTGGTATAAACGTCAGCGACCTTAACCACTCGACCACGGAGGCGGAGGAAAGGAATATGACTTGGGTACATTGCATATCTAAAATGCAATAAAATATGATGAAACTAAGCTAAGCTAACAATTGGTTTTGTGCATATGTATTTTCGCAGCTGAAGCTTCGTGGGTTTGTTCACATCGATGCTCTTGATCCAAATGAAGCAATGCTAAGTGAAGCCAGGAACCGGAAAGTGTATGAACGTTACATTGTAGATTACATAACTGAACAACCATCGGATATTCCGCAAGGTATACCTATATTGAACAACCATCTGATATTCCGCAAGGTATACATATACTGAACAACCATCTGATATTCCGCAAGGTATGCCTATATTGAACAACTATCTGATATCCCGCAAGGTATACCTATATTGAACAACCATCTGATATTCCGCAAGGTATGTCTACACTGAACAACCATCTGATAGTCCGCAAGGTATACCTATACTGAACAACCATCTGATATTCCGCAAGGTATACCTATATTGAACAACCATCTGATATTCCGCAAGGTAAACCTATATTGAACAACCATCTGATATTCCGCAAGGTATACCTATATTGAATAACTATCTGATATTCCGCAAGGTATACCTATACTGAACAACCATCTGATATTCCGCAAGGTATACCTATACTGAACAACCATCTGATAGTCCGCAAGGTATACCTATACTGAACAACCATCTGATATTCTGCAAGGTATACCTATACTGAAAAACCATCTGATATTCCGCAAGGTATACCTATATTGAACAACTATCTGATATTCCGCAAGGTATACCTATATTGAGCAACCATCTGATATTCCGCAAGGTATACCTATATTGAACAACCCTCTGATATTCCGCAAGGTATACCTATATTGAACAACCATCTGATATTCCGCAAGGTATACCTATATTGAACAACCATCTGATATTCCGCAAGGTATACCTATATTGAACAACCATCTGATATTCCGCAAGGTATACCTATATTGAACAACCATCTGATATTCCGCAAGGTATACTTATATTGAACAACCATCTGATATTCCGCAAGGTATACCTATATTGAACAACCATCTGATAGTCCGCATGGTATATCTATACTGAACAACCATCTGATAGTCCGCAAGGTATAAAACAGTATACTTGTTAGACTAAGCACGCAATATGTTAGCATAGTATATAAAAACATGCTACTTTTTTTTTTTTATCAAATTGCTATTGGATGATGATAGCAACGATTTAAATGTGTTCATATTTGGCCATCTACAATGATATTTAGGTAAATATTGAAACTAGCTTTTCATCATGTTTAAACAAATCGCCATTGATCCATGCAACAAAATTCCCACGACGTTTCATACAATTCCACGATGTTCTCATGTTTTCAGATTCGTATGACGTCATAACAGGATGTGGAATATTTGCATCAACACATGTTCCAGTAGATGCACTTCGCGAGATGATTCGTATAGTAAAACAAGGTCTGTACGCTGTATTTATAGGAATAACCATCAATAAAACGTATTTAGGATCAGTGGTTAACACACTGGACTTGCAATCCAGGGATCGCAGGTTCGAACCCCCGCTATACCACACTAAAATGACTCATATCATAGTCGTTCGGGATAACACTTTAAACCGATGTCTCGCGTCCTGGTTTACACAGTACACGTAAACGAACCAGAGATGGCCCTGGAATGGATCTATGTCTGTATCATTGCACTATCCTCCAAATTCTAAAATGACTAATCTCTTCAGGATTCGCTCATATGGGTGACCGGTAGCGACGATTAATAAACGTAAGCACACACACATGAATTCGTTTGGGCTATATCGCCTACTGGCAAGTATATGAATACCGTTATCACATAATACTGTTTGTATTCTGTGTAATACAATCATCTCATATTTTATTATATGTACACACGTGTAATATCATCTGGAAGGATTCTGATTGTATGAGAGAATAATCCTTATAATTTGCAAATTAAACTTTAATTATGCATATTTCTATTTGAATTGGTACATAACGCTAACGATAAGACAAACTACGATTTAAAAGATGTCTTGACGCAATAATAGCGCTGTTTACGACATAAATATAATGCTGCTTTGCGTAGTGACGTCATGACAATTTGCGATGACAGTTTGAGCCAAAACGAAAGTAGCAGTGTTAGTTTGTGCAAAAAAAGTATGATTTAAACCCAACATGGTAATATGATAAAAAGGATCTTTATTTAACTAGATAACTCATTTCAATGTCCAAATATATTGCAATGGAATATTCAATTGGTCCCTTTCAGGCGGATATATATTTCTAACAGACCGTATATCGGCCCTTAATACTAATACTCGTGTACGATCCTATTGATATATATAACCAATGTCCGACGATATTGCAATGGAATAATGTTCCCTTTCAGGCGGGTATATATTTCTAACATACCGTATATCGGCCCTTAATACACGTATAAGATCCTATTTATATATATAACCAATGTCCGACGATATTGCAATGGAATAATGTTCCCTTTCAGGCGGGTATATATTTCTAACAGACCGTATATCGGCCCTTAATACTCGTGTAAGATCCTATTTATATATATAACCAATGTCCAACTATATTGCAATGGAATATTGTTCCCTTTCAGGCGGGTATATATTTCTAACAGACCGTCGTATTTCGGCCCTTAAAACTCGTGTATGATCCTATTTATATAAATAACCAATGTCCGACGATATTGCAATGGAATATTGTTCCCTTTCAGGCGGGTATATATTTCTAACAGACCGTATATCGGTTGATGCTGATGGAGAGTACGATAAACTGGAGTCACTGATGGATCAGTTAGAATCGGAAGGGAAGTGGAAGAAAATAGCGCGCGATGTGTTGCCATACTATACTACAGATCTTCCAGCAGTCGGCTTCTTTTGGAAGTATCAAATTATATAAGAAAACAAAGGCAACGAATATAACCAATCCACATTGCATTGGTTGTGTATATATTCGTACACAGGATGCAAATATAACATATACTGACACGAAAACGAAACTGTGCACTTGCATTAGAAGTAAAATTGACATCCTTTTAGAAAATAATTAGGCAAATTTGGTATAAAAATGTGCGAACTATTGGGTAAATTAGTGCAATGTGTGAAGAATCATGTCCTTCACTCATGATAGTAATTTGGTTTAAACATATTGTATTGCTTTCAAATAACATACATATACACAGACTGTACATTAATTGTTCAACAAATGAATTGTAAGGAATAGTATACGAGTGAAACTTTTATAATTTAGAAGCAAATGGGTTGGGTCACAAGTGTTACCAACATTAGTGACGACCTTCCCCTTATAGCATGAAGATGTAACAGAATGAGCAGACTTTTTCTATGATTCTTTAGAAGTAGCGTACATAGTTATTGGACAAATGATTTATTGATAGCTATGCCAAAATGTAAAGAAAAATAGGATAGACAAACAATCTATTTTTTAACAATTATATGTTATATTTCGATTTTTACGCCTGCTTTAGCACCATTCGTGGGCTATATCGCCTGCGGGCAGTTTACCTAACAACACCTTTCCTGAGCAGGCTCCAGCGGTTAACCAGTATACTTGGCTGCACCAACCTCCGTAAGAAACTGCCAAATGTTTCATATAAATGAGACCCCGTCTGAGCGGGGCTCGAACCCGTGACCATCAGTGATGATAGGTTACAGTGGTATACAAGTCAGCGACTTTAACCACTCGACCACGAAGGCGGATATTTTTTAACAAAGATTTTGTAAGTAGTTGCTCGCATTTCCACGCCCTCATCCTAATTAAAATATACTTATATAGTAAAATTCAAAATTCCATAATTTGCAATGAAAAAGTAACGCTCAATCTAAAAGTGCACAGTTTTATGGTGTTGCTAGTAGTTTCTAATACATGCTGTGGCATAACATAGACTTTTGGAAATAGTTTAGTTTAGTCATATTTTATTGCAATTGGCATTGTAAGTATCACCTGTAACATAGACTTTTGGTTGGTATATTAAGGTCTGTCCTGCTATGCTTTGCTACGAAAGAAAGTAGATGTAGATGTGTTTTATGCAATAATATATATTGTTGTAGATACTGAGTAAGCTGCATTTGTTTGTTTGTGTGTTTGTTTGTGTGTGTGTTTGCTTGTGTGTGTGCTTGTTTGTGTGTTTGTCTGTTTGTGTGTTTGTGTGTTTGCTTGTTTAATTATTTGTTTGGTTTGGGAGTGCCAACTTGTTCATATAAATGAGACACGGCCTGAGCGGGGCTCGAACCCGTGACCATCAGTGATGATAGGTTACAGTGGTATACAAGTCAGCGACTTTCACCACTCGACCACTGAGGCGGACGCTTTCTGTCCAATTCCTTATTTCAATTGTTGTAAATAACCATGTACATGATAGAAAATATATGTTTAAACAAAACAATATAAGAAAACATAGGCAACGAATCTAATCCATGCAAACGTGTAGTGCATTGGTACTTATGTACATATACATGTACACACGGATGCAAACATAGCATAAATATTATTATTTTCTCATCCATGAAACGTTGCTTGGGCAGCGATAATGAAAATGGTTTTGTCTTTACAATGGATTTTAGAGATTTACTAACATCAAAAAAACAACATATATTAACAAGTCGTGTTTACTAGGGTATCGTAGCTCTATATGTTCCAATGAATGCTATGCCATATATAAACACTTTTGAAAATAAACTATCATGACGCTTTTTTAAATTCATATTCTTGTTGAGAAAGACAACCGTGTGTATTATGCTACTGTTTCTTTTTTATGCCAGCAGTTTTAATAAAACATTCTAATCATATATATTTACATCGCTATTGCATTTCATTCGATGAACGCATGTGCCTTGATTGTTTACATTTTCGTATGAGGAATCCCAACTAATGCTATGCAGTTGACATGCGCACTCGACGTTATGGGCATGCGCATTCGCTATGTTAGGCAGCGTTCGTCGCGTGAAAAGGAATGCCTTACAGATCACGCTGTTCCAAGGATGATCTATTTACCTGTTCCGGCACATGGTAAATTGCAAATCTGAACTAAAACTATTTTAAATACAATGTCTGCTACATGTTCTTTATTTCATTGAATCGAATAATTAATGTAAATATAAGTAATGAATCGTGGGTTAATAGTTTCCATTGGGGTATGAACTACATTGGGCGTGTTTAAAGTTAGCTTGAATGCCTTCGGTCTCCACAAACTTTTAAAATGCCCAATGGAGTTCATACCCTGATGGAAACTATTAACCCACGATTCATTACTTATATTTACATTCATAGAGATCTTTTAATAATCTTACCATTCAATTTCTGAGAGTGTTTGATACACATTAGATTATAAAGAAAATTACACGTTCATTTGATTCAATGTATAATTATGTGTACATGCTTAAGGTGATTAGTTTAAACAACATTTTATTCAGGAAGAACATAAGAATAGTTGCAACAGCATAGTTAGGATTGGGAAAATAGTTACATAGTAACTTATTCGAACCCCTTTCCTTAAACATGTTCCATTGATATTGTCCGTTGTTTTCACGAACGTGTGCTCTCCTATAATTGGAGGAAATAAAAGTTATTATTATTATTGTAAATATGTACATACATATTATTATGTAAATGTTGATATCATTTAAATAAAGGAGATAGAAAACAAAAAACATGCCAAACATTGTATTCGCACATTAACGTCATTGTACGCTATGTTACATAAGAATGGAGGTACCCAGACAACTGAATCACATTAACAGCTTGGGTCACATGGTGACTCTCTAGCTGCTATTGGTGGATGGTGGAAGAGGACCCTGGGTGCGTCTGAGTAGTATTTCTGGTAAGAAAGGAAATTAGAGTAGAGCCACCTGACCGTCCGCAATGTAGCTGGGTAGCTTCCTCACATGAAAAATAGACTTGTTGTTTCACATAAAGTGTCATGCATTTAATATGACCTAAAATAAATTATTGTTGTTTAACATAAAGTTTCATGCATTTAATATGACCTAAAATAAATTATTGTTGTTTAACATAAAGTTTCATGCATTTAATATGATCTAAAATAAACTATTGTTCTTTAGCATAAATTTCATTATCAAGATAAACATGACATATAACATATGTACATATAACATCCATATAATACAACTATCAAGATAAACATGACATATAAAATCTGTACATATAACATCCATACAATACAACTATCAAGACAAGTGGATTGAATTGAAAGCTACAGGATCTTATAGTAATTCTCTCCACATGAAATCATTCGACACCCACCATGCGATTCAAACATATAGTGGTGAGTGGCAAGTCATTTGAAGTCAACGATCTTAACCACTCGCCACGGAGGCCCAGTTTAGGCATTGCAATTAGATATATCGGCTACATATATATAGTATCTTACAAGAGTGATTATTTCAAACCATATATTATGAAACGCTTAATAAACTATGGTATGAAATCATCACTAGTGTAATATCCTTTTTATCACATTACCATAGTAACAACAACCATACATTTGAAGAATAAATAGTGACGTCCCTGATAATCGAACAACTTCACAATATTATAATCACTGTACTCGCTAGTGCATATTGAGCATTTTATTGAACTAAGCAGTTGATTTTCAACAAATACCGCATGAACAAAAACAACATGTAATACAGGACTCGCAGGTTCGATCCCCTGTCTGACCCTAATAAAATTAACAGTCTTTCAGATGGGATGTTAAACCGAGGTATCGTGTCGGTGCTGTACACCGTGCACGTAAAAGAACCAGAGGAGACTCTGGAATGGGTCTCTTTCTGTATCATTGCACTATCCTCCAAAAATCTAAAATAACTAATCTCTTCAGGAGGCGTCGCTCATATGGGCAACCGGTAGCGACGATAAATAAACGTAAAAGACACTAACTCTAGTTTTCGAATGTGTATTGCAAGCTGTCAATGTCATGCTGTATTTCACTGAAGTTGTGTGATAAATATGTTTTTACAGACTTCCTCAAGTGACCCAGACACCGCAACAGTCAATTACCGCGTTAGTTTCATCAATAGTTTCATAAAATATGTTTTATGGGTGTGTATTTTATACGTGTATGAATTATTATTTACACTGATGGTGATATTGCTGTCATGCATTTGTCATGCTTGTCGCACACAACATGTGCCATTCAATAAAATACTTCATCACTATCATCAATTTGTATTAGGTAGAACATTAGTTATTTCTCCTATACATTTCGAGATACAGTCAGAATGGAAAATAGTAATTATAATGTGGCATTAATTAATTCCCTGATTAGGAAGGTGACGCATGCTGAATTATCGATGGAAGACTCACAACTTGCTTACAATGAATTGGCGGAATCATACGAAAAGGTATAAATGTTTTATTTCAAAATGTAGTGTCTAGCCTACTAGTCTTACGATAATGTTAGTGTTGCTATACATTTACTATTATCACGGATGTTACATTCTTACAGTACAAATTGACACATGTTCTACTTGCCGCAAAAATAAAGCTAACTGTGTTTGTGTTCATTACGTCCTAGAGCGCAACAGAAATCGTCACTTTTTTCAATCTCAAACTTTCTGATTGGTGGAGCGAAGAGCAACTCTCATATTTAACCAATCATATGATTTATTGTGAGGTTAGGTATATTACATCCGGCAGTGTCAGGCTCGCCCATTTCAGCCAGGTCAACTCGACAACATACACGTCGTGACATAGGCACGTCCCGCAGCAGCAGCCCGTTGCCTCAGGCCATCCGTTCTACATAGTTTTAATAGTAAAGTCGGGTTAATGGAACATTAGTCAACCGGGGATGCAGAGATGTTTCGAAGATACTTAACCAGAATTGCAGCCAGCGGTCTCTGTTGCTGCGTGCGGGGTGACACATTTATGTGACGGATGAGGTCCTGAAATTGACCGTTATTCAATACAAGTAACTTGATAGGACTGGCTGGCTGGAATGAAGACGCCGCCTCTGGATGTCAGCTAGACCAGGAATCGAAATAGACCAGTAATCAACTTTCAGTCGCCCATATATACACCATCAGCGATGCTTCTCATCGTGTATTCTTGTTGGGGTGATTGTTCGATGTAAATAGGTCAAGAGATGCAAATAGTTGGCCGTTGATCTCCCTTTTCGCTTAGGTTCTAAGATGATTATTTTCCAAGATGATTATTTTCCAAAGTTGTTGTAGTCCACAGCAACGGTCTAGAGACACTAAATAGCAAAGTAGATTACCACAAAACCGCTATAAACAAGCTTACTGAAACTAGCACAAGCTACAAGCGGAACTAAATGAAGCTGATGATAGGATCGATTCATTAGAAAATCGGTTAGATGACATGGAACAATATGGGAGAAGAAATTCACCCCGCTTCCACAGAGTCAACATTAATTTATCCAAACTTCCATTAGTCTAACCCATCAATTGCTACAAATCCGGATATACGTCCAAATTATGATCAACTAATCGTTAATATCTGCAACAATAAGCTCGAACTAACATCAAACGAGCACATCCTATTGGAACCGTCAGGGACGGTCAGGTGCAGATCCTATGTAATTTTAAAGGATGGAAGTTGAAATATCGAGTATACATGAATAAGTAAAACCTTAAAAAACACAAATCTGACCAGTTTAAAGTGTTCGTGACGGAATATCTGACAAGTAAAAGCCAGTTACTAGTTCAACAGTTGTAACAAGTCAGGCGGGAGAACAAATTGGACAGTTTCTGGACCAATAACGCTCGAATTTTCTATAAACGCTCACCGACTGGTAAAGTGAGATTTATTCAGCGTGTTAGTGATATAGACTATATGTTGCCTGAGTCTTGCACTTTGATCAGCCATTTCATTGCCACGAATACCAATATGACTTGGTATCCAGCAATATATAACATGTTTAGTCGATGTAATATTTGCGTGCTTAATAAGTAATTTGTGAATACGGGTTTTTAACGTTAATGTTGTCTACTGATTGTAGTACAGATAAAGAATCTGAAAGGATCATACATTTTCTATCACGTGATGCAGCAGCAAAATTCAAAGCTAAATCAATAGCCTCTACTTCTGCTGAAAATATAGACGCATGATCAGGTAGTCGTAATTTAGAATTATGTAAATTACTAACAGCAGCACAGCCAACTTTGTTGCCGGCTTTAGATCCATCTGTGTATATTGGTGTATACTCTGAAAACATGGTTCTGATTTCATTTAATTTTGATCTAAACATTAGCGGGTTAGTATATGATTTCAGGTTATCATGAAGTTGTAAACTAAAGTTGGGTTTAATCAGGTCAAAAGGAGCTATATCTGATATAAAAGTTTCATGAACATTGTCAATGTTAAAATCTACGTTATGAATAGCTTCCTCGATGCGAAGCGCAAGAGGACGTATCGCCTCATAGGAAGTTTTATTATCTAGATCAAACACGACTTGGTACGCTGGATTTCTTGGGTTTGATTTAAGCTTACAGGCATATTGTATAGATAATTGTTCACGTCTGAGGTAAAGGGATGGTTCATTTGCTTCTACATATAAATTAACTATTGGTGATGTTCTGAAAGCTCCGAGTGCAAGTCGTAAGCCTTGGTGATGTATTGGGTCAAGTGATATATGATGGTCTGGCTGATCCATACACAATTGATCCATAATCAAGTTTGGAACGAACTAGCACTCTATACAGTCTAAGGAGGACCTTTTGATCAGCTCCCCAGTCCGTATGAGCTACTACTTTGATGAGGTTCATTGACAGTGGGTTTGGTATCAGAAGAAATGATAGATTGGAAATATAAATGAACAGACTGTATTATTTTACTTTTTACTATGTATTTAATAGGCAATTTATTTGTTATTTTACAACCTCAAGAATTACATTGTAGATCCTGGTGGGGGTTGGCCGCGTAGCTCACGCGCTCACGGCGGATAATGTTGCAAAATGCTTCCAGCCCAAAGACCGCGAAACCATGAAGTTGCTGGATGTAGGGGCTGGTACTGGGCTGGTTGGACACGAGGTAAGGTATTAGGCTTCCTCTTTAGTCGCCAACCATACAGTCGGCGACTATATTTGATATGCACTAGGAAATGTCAGAAGGAAGGAGCAACGTCAAAATTGACAAATGTCGAAAACAGTTTTGAAAATGTAAAACGAAGCATTTACATTACAAATGTGAAGAATTATTATTATTATTATATTTCGGGTTTTACGCCTGCATCAGCACCATTTTGGGCTATATCGCCGGCGGGAAGTTTACCTAACAACACCTTTCCTGGGCAGGCTCCAGCGGTTAACCAGTACTTGGGTGCACCAACCTCCGTAAGAAACTGCCAACCTTTTCATATAAATGCAACACGGTCTGAGTGGGGCTCGAACCCGTGACCATCAGTGATGATAGGTTACAATGGTATACAAGTCAGCGACCTTAACCACTCGACCACGGAGGCGGACGAATGTGAAGAAAGCATACTTTTAAATCGAATGGCTGTTTAGAACAGAACTGTGTGTGATGCACGCGAATACAAATAATTATATGAAACTCTAATAATAGGTGATCCCAATGACAAGGCATTAAAAACCGAAACGATCCGAAATGCGATTAAATGGAACCTTTGTCATACATGAAGCATTTAAATGTGTCTTTCTACATACGGGTAATTTTGTGTCTATGTTTTTTGATATATTTCTTATTTTTAGTTATAACAGAAATGTGTTTCTTTAAATAACAACGTATCCCCGTACGTGCAAATAGCTTCATATAACCGCATGTGTGATGTGCTAGTGGATCGGTTAGCTCAGTTGGTTGAGCGTTTTCCTTGTAGGCGCAAGGTCTCGAGTTCGAACCCAGGGTTGTTACTAATGTTTTCTCACTCTGTAACAGTTACATTTAACTGTTTCATTTTTGCTTCTTTTTTTCATAATAAACATTCGACATAAATAATCCTAAAATACAATGTTTGCAATACTATACTGACATGCTTTACGGTTAGCGCGCTCGCTTCTCACCAATGCATCCCGGGTTCGATCCTAGGACCGGCAAGTATATGAGATGGTACGATGGTCGCCAGATCGGACAGGTGGGTTTTCTCCGGGTACTCCGGCGGACCGGGAAGTATTTGAGATGGTACGATGGTCATCAGATCGGACAGGTGGGTTTTCTCCGGGTACTCCGGCGGACCGGGAAGTATGTGAGATGGTACGATGGTCGTCAGATCGGACAGGTGGGTTTTCTCCTGGTACTCTGGTGGACCGAGAAGTATGTGAGATGGTACGATGGTCGCCAGATCGGACAGGTGGGTTTTCTCCGGCGGACCGGGAAGTATGTGAGATGGTACGATGGTCGCCAGATCGGACAGGTGGGTTTTCTCCGGGTACTCCGGTGGACCGGGAAGTATGTGAGATGGTACGATGGTCGCCAGATCGGACAGGTGGGTTTTCTCCTGGTACTCCGGTTTCCTCCAACATGAATGACCACATTTACGCTTGCAACAGAGCCCACGAGCGTGATTAATATAAGTTGCTAAAACTTGCTTCGCAATCGTTGTAAAATGTTTAAAAATAAAGACACGTTTTAAAAACACAACACCGTGGCAATTATAAAATAAACATATGTTACTGCTTTTAATATGTGTGTTATATTTTACGTTTATTTATCGTCGCTACCGGTTCTAGTTGTGCATAGCAGTTTTTGAGTGCCGGTCGCTTAATTATTAACACAGTTATGGCCTTTTGAAGATTTGTGAAATGTGTTTTGAAGTTTATTTAACGTCGCTACCGGTTGCCCATATAAGTGACGCCTCCTGGGGAGATTAGTCATTTTATATTTGCGGATAGTGCAATGATACAGACAGAGAACCATTCCAGAGTATCCTCTGGTTCTTTTACGTGCACGGTGTACAGCACCGACATGATACCTCGGTTTAAAGACTCATCTGAAAATTAGATTAGGGTCAGACGGGGGATCGAACATGCGATCCCTGGATTACCAATCCAGCGTGTTACCACTGGACTACAGATCTGTCTTTTAATACCTCTAGTTGTCTCTTTATATGTTTCAACTTCCCACCTCAACAGTGTATAACCACCGCATCAACCTTTTACTTATAGCAGACACCCGATAATTTACAAAATCATTCGGTTTCGACTTGCAAACGTTTAGTGAAGAGAAACGGCCCGATTAGCTCAGTGGTTAAATGCTTGCTACTCACAGTCCAATGCAGCCCATGTTCGATCCTCGGACCGGGAGGAATATAGCATTTGGTACGGTGGTTGCCAGATCGGACGGTGGGTTTTCTCCGGGTACTCCGTTTACCTCCCACACGAAGGGCCACATATACACGCTTTCTTCCGCGTCAATATAAGTTTTTAAAGCTTGTTTCGCAATACCTGTAAAAAATTAAAGTGTAATGAAGAGAATACAGGACGACACCTTTTTGCTATAGACGGATGCAAGTCGAAACTTGTAAAGAAGACTTGAATTATTGTTCAAAGTGTAACACTAAACAGTATCTACGCACACTTATAGTTGCTATTAAACGGATAAACGGAGATGGTTGATTGATAAAAAAAAGGACACGCATAGAGAAAATTAAGATCTTAGAGTACATTAAACAGGTCTTAGATTTCTCACTGGAACAATTTGGTTTCAGTTTATAGTCACAATATGGAAATACTCCTAACATTAATAATAACTACCATGGCGATATATGGACTACAATTACATGTAACTACCACGACGATATATGGATTACAATTACATGTAACTACCATGACGATATATGGACACAATTACATGTAACTACCATGACGATATATGGACACAATTACATGTAACTACCATGACGATATATGGACACAATTACATGTAACTACCATGACGATATATGGACTACAATTACATGTATCTACCATGACGATGTATGGACACAATTACATGTAACTACCATGACGATATATGGACTACAATTACATGTAACTACCATGACGATATATGTACTACAATCAATTACATGTAACAACCATGACGATGTATGGACTACAATTACATCTAACTACCATGACGATATATGGACTACAATCAATTACATGTAACTACCATGACGATGTATGGACTACAATTACATGTAACTACCATGACGATGTATGGACTACAATTACATGTAACTACCATGACGATATATAGACTACAATTAAATGTATCTACCATGACGATGTATGGACTACAATTACATGTAACTACCATGACGCTGTATGAACTACAATTACATGTAACTACCATGACGATATATGGACTACAATCAATTACATGTAACTACCATGACGCTGTATGGATTACAATTACATGTAACTACCATGACGATGTGTGGACTACAATTACATGTAACTACCATGACGATGTATGGACTACAATTACATGGCAACTACAATGACGATATATGGACTACAATTACATGGCAACTACCATGACGATATATGAACTACAATTACATGGCAACTACAATGACGATATATGGACTACAATTATATGGCAACTACCATGACGATGTGTGGACTACAATTACATGGCAACTACCACGACGATGTATGGACTACAATTACATGGCAACTACCATGACGATATATGGACTACAATTACATGGCAACTACCATGACGATATATGGACTACAATTACATGGCTACTACCATGACGTTGTATGAACTACAATTACATGGCAACTACCATGACGATATATGGACTACAATTACATGGCAACTACCATGACGATATATGAACTACAATTACATGTAACTACAACGACCATGCACATAGTTGGGATGATGTACACTATCAGAAGAAGAACCTCCCTACAAATTGAGCATACTGTTTTGAAAAGGAATACGACCTGAGTACATTGAATATCTAAAATGCAATAACATATGATTAAACTAAGCTAAGCAAAAATTGATCGGTGTTGTTCTTAATATATATGTTGCAGCTGAAGCTTCATGGGTTTGTTCACATCGATGCTCTTTATCCAAACGAAGCAATGCTAAGTGAAGCCAGGAACCGGAAAGTGTATGAACGTTACATTGTAGATTACATAACTGAACAACCATCTGACATTCCGCAAGGTAAACTTATATTGAACAACCATCTGATATTCCGCAAGGTATACCTATATTGAACAACCATCTGATATTCCGCAAGGTATACCTATATTAAACAACCATCTGATATTCCGCAAGGTATACATATATTGAACAACCATCTAATATTCCGCAAGGTATACCTATACTGAACAACCATCTGATATTCCACAAGGTATACCTATACTGAACAACCATCTGATATGCCGCAAGGTATACCTATACTGAACACCCATCTCTTATTCCGCAAGGTATACCTATACTGAACACCCATCTGATATTCCGCAAGGTATACCTATACTGAACAACCATCTGATATTCCGCAAGGTATACCTATACTGAACAACCATCTGATATTCCGCAAGGTATACCTATACTGAACAACCATCTGATATTCCGCAAGGTATACCTATATTGAACAACCATCTGATAGTCCACAAGGTAAACCTATATTGAACAACCATCTGATATTCCGTAAGGTATACCTATACTGAACAACCATCTGATATTCCGCAAGGTATACCTATACTGAACACCCATCTGATATTCCGCAAGTTATACCTATACTGAACAACCATCTGATATTCCGCAATGTATACCTATACTGAACACCCATCTGTTATTCCGCAAGATATACCTATACTGAACACCCATCTGTTCTTCCGCAAGGTATACCTATACTGAGCAACCATCTGATATACCGCAAGGTATACCTATACTGAACACCCATCTTATAATCCGCAAGGTATGCCTCTATTGAGCAACAATCTAATATTCCGCAATGCATACCTATACTGAACAACCATCTGATATTCCGCAAGGTATACCTATACTGAACAACCATCTGATAGTCCGCAAGGTATACCTATACTGAACAACCATCTGATATTCCGCAAGGTATACCTATACTGAACAACCATCTGATATTCCGCAAGGTATACCTATATTGAACAACTATCTGATATTCCGCAAGGTATACCTATATTGAACAACCATCTGATATTCCGCAAGGTATACCTATATTGAACAACCATCTGATATTCCGCAAGGTATACCTATATTGAACAACCATCTGATATTCCGCAAGGTATACCTATATTGAACAACCATCTGATAGTCCGCATGGTATATCTATACTGAACAACCATCTGATAGTCCGCAAGGTATAAAACAGTATACTTGTTAGACTAAGCACGCAATATGTTAGCATAGTATATAAAAACATGCTACTTTTTTTTTTTTATCAAATTGCTATTGGATGATGATAGCAACGATTTAAATGTGTTCATATTTGGCCATCTACAATGATATTTAGGTAAATATTGAAACTAGCTTTTCATCATGTTTAAACAAATCGCCATTGATCCATGCAACAAAATTCCCACGACGTTTCATACAATTCCACGATGTTCTCATGTTTTCAGATTCGTATGACGTCATAACAGGATGTGGAATATTTGCATCAACACATGTTCCAGTAGATGCACTTCGCGAGATGATTCGTATAGTAAAACAAGGTCTGTACGCTGTATTTATAGGAATAACCATCAATAAAACGTATTTAGGATCAGTGGTTAACACACTGGACTTGCAATCCAGGGATCGCAGGTTCGAACCCCCGCTATACCACACTAAAATGACTCATATCATAGTCGTTCGGGATAACACTTTAAACCGATGTCTCGCGTCCTGGTTTACACAGTACACGTAAACGAACCAGAGATGGCCCTGGAATGGATCTATGTCTGTATCATTGCACTATCCTCCAAATTCTAAAATGACTAATCTCTTCAGGATTCGCTCATATGGGTGACCGGTAGCGACGATTAATAAACGTAAGCACACACACATGAATTCGTTTGGGCTATATCGCCTACTGGCAAGTATATGAATACCGTTATCACATAATACTGTTTGTATTCTGTGTAATACAATCATCTCATATTTTATTATATGTACACACGTGTAATATCATCTGGAAGGATTCTGATTGTATGAGAGAATAATCCTTATAATTTGCAAATTAAACTTTAATTATGCATATTTCTATTTGAATTGGTACATAACGCTAACGATAAGACAAACTACGATTTAAAAGATGTCTTGACGCAATAATAGCGCTGTTTACGACATAAATATAATGCTGCTTTGCGTAGTGACGTCATGACAATTTGCGATGACAGTTTGAGCCAAAACGAAAGTAGCAGTGTTAGTTTGTGCAAAAAAAGTATGATTTAAACCCAACATGGTAATATGATAAAAAGGATCTTTATTTAACTAGATAACTCATTTCAATGTCCAAATATATTGCAATGGAATATTCAATTGGTCCCTTTCAGGCGGATATATATTTCTAACAGACCGTATATCGGCCCTTAATACTAATACTCGTGTACGATCCTATTGATATATATAACCAATGTCCGACGATATTGCAATGGAATAATGTTCCCTTTCAGGCGGGTATATATTTCTAACATACCGTATATCGGCCCTTAATACACGTATAAGATCCTATTTATATATATAACCAATGTCCGACGATATTGCAATGGAATAATGTTCCCTTTCAGGCGGGTATATATTTCTAACAGACCGTATATCGGCCCTTAATACTCGTGTAAGATCCTATTTATATATATAACCAATGTCCAACTATATTGCAATGGAATATTGTTCCCTTTCAGGCGGGTATATATTTCTAACAGACCGTCGTATATCGGCCCTTAAAACTCGTGTATTATCTTATTTATATATATAACCAATGTCCGACGATATTGCAATGGAATATTGTTCCCTTTCAGGCGGGTATATATTTCTAACAGACCGTCGTATATCGGCCCTTAAAACTCGTGTATTATCCTATTTATATATATAACCAATGTCCGACGATATTGCAATGGAATATTGTTCCCTTTCAGGCGGGTATATATTTTTAACATACCGTATATCGGCCCTTAATACACGTGTAAGATCCTATTTATATATATATAACCAATGTCCGACTATATTGCAATGGGATATTGTTCCCTTTCAGGCGGGTATA
Source organism: Archivesica marissinica (assembly GCA_014843695.1). Lineage (NCBI taxonomy): Eukaryota > Metazoa > Mollusca > Bivalvia > Venerida > Vesicomyidae > Archivesica > Archivesica marissinica. Next base: position 51,080,303 of record CM026393.1, read on the forward strand.
TATTTCTAACAGACCGTATATCGGTTGATGCTGATGGAGAGTACGATAAACTGGAGTCACTGATGGATCAGTTAGAATCGGAAGGGAAGTGGAAGAAAATAGCTCGCGATGTGTTGCCATACTATACTACAGATCTTCCAGCAGTCGGGTTCTTTTGGAAGTATCAAATTATATAAGAAAACAAAGGCAACGAATCTAACCAATCCACATTGCATTGGTTGTGTATATATTCGTACACAGACGGATGCAAATATAACATATACTGACACGAAAACGAAACTGTGCACTTGCTTTAGAGGTAAAATTGACATCCTTTTAGAAAATAATTAGGCAAATTTGGTATAAAAATGTGCGAACTATTGGGTAAATTAGTGCAATGTGTGAAGGATCATGTCCTTCACTCATGATACAGATAGTAATTTGGTTTAAATATATTTTATTGCTTTCAAATAACATACTGCATAATAATTGTTCAAAAAATGAAATGTAACGAATATTATGCGAGTGAAACTGTTATCATTTAGAAGCAAATGGGTTGGGTCACAAGTTTTACCAACATTAGTGACGACTGACGACCCTCCCCTTATAGCATGAAGATGTAACAGAATGAGCAGACTTTTTCTATGATTCTTTATAAGTAGCGTACATAGTTATTGGACAAATGATTTATTGATAGCTATGTAAAAATGTAAAGACAAATAGGATAGACAAAAACTCTATATAACAATTATAATATTATGTTATATTTCGGGTTTTACCCCTGCATCAGCACCATTCTTGGGCTATATCGACGGCGGGTAGTTTACCTAACAACACCTTTCCTGGGCAGGCTCCAGCGGTTAACCAGTACTTGGGTGCACCAACCTTCGTAAGAAACTGCCAACTTTTTCATATTAATGAACACGGTCTGAGCGGGGCTCGAACCCGTGACCATCAGTGCTGATAGGTTACAGTGGTATACACGTCAGCGACCTTAACCACACGACTACGAAGGCGGATATTTTTTAACAAATATTTTGTAGTAGTTGCTCGCATTTCCACGCCCTCATCGTAACTAAAATATACGTATATATATAGTAAAATTCACAATTCCATAATTTGCAACGAAAAAGTAACACTCAATCTAAAAGTGCACAGTTGTATGGTGTTGCTAGTAGTTTCTAATACATGCTGTGCCATAGAAATAGTTTAGTTTAGTCATATTTTATTGCAATTGGCATCCTGTAACATAGACTTTTGGTTGGTATATTAAGGTCTGTCCTGCTATGCTTTGCTATGAAAGAAAGTAGATGTAGATGTGTTTTATGCAATCAATATATTGTTGTAGATACTGAGTAAGCTGCATTTGTTTGTTTGTGTGTGTGTTTGTTTGTGTGTTTGCTTGTGTGTTTGTTTGTGTGTTTGTTTGTTTGTGTGTGTTTGTTTGTGTGTTTATTTGTTTGTTTGTGTGCTTGTTTGTTTGTGTGTTTGTTTGTGTGTTTGTGTGTTTGTCTGTGTGTTTGTTTGTTTGAACAGAACAGAACAGAACATCTCTTTTATTTCACTCAATACATGTACATAACATGCAAATATGAGGTATTTACAATAAACAAGACATAAAAACGAGGCTACAAAACAAAAGCACAACACAGAATATATCAATTGTCAAGGTGAATAAATATTTCCAATAGTATTCTTAGTTATAGACACAAATATCACAAATTTTGAAAAAGAGTATACCTGTTACATTCTTGTATGTAACTTTATTATCATAATAAACTTACATAATTTCTGAAATTCTGAACTATTTTTGGTGCAAATTAATTTCTCTAATTTAAACATATTTGGGCGTCGAAAATACATCGGATTAATATATTGTGTTCTTTAATTTGTAAATTGTTCATATTCAAACAAATAGTGAAATTCATCCCCAATTCTGTTCTACAAGAGTTACATGTTCTTTCATTTATTGGTGTTCTTGACCAGTTTCCTGTTTCTATTGGTAATCGATGGTTTCTTGTTCAAAATTTAATTAGGTTATACAGCGTGGAGTTTTGTAATTTTGATAAGTAAGGTTCAATTCCAAAAGATCTTTTAAACACTCGATAAAACGTACTATTACTAGAGTTGTCTACCATGGTGTACCAATTATTTAAATATAAATCATGTAGTTTTTGTTTTACCGCTAGTTTTAACCATTTTGCATTAGGAAAACTATGTTCAGTCCATACATTTATGAAACCACATTTTATTAGAATTGTTTTAACATTATATAGCCATGGAAGTTTTACCTTAAGCAATTCTTCGGGTAAATTTTGTGATGTTTGTAACATATTTTTATATACTAGATGAGACAATTTCTTTGGTATATCACCTTCTTCCGTAATACATAGTTTTGACCAGAACGAAATAATGTTTTCCTCAATAGCTATCGATAGCGGCATACATCCAGTTTCGCCATAAATAAAATAATTTGGGGTGGACCGTTTTAATTTCAATATATGTTTTAAAAATTTAAGTTGAACCCTTTCTATTACATCTAATTTCCCAAACCCCCAAATTTCAGCTCCATATAGTAGAATCGGTTTGATGGTTTTATTAAATAGGTCTATTTGTAGATCTATTGGTAGGTTAAGTCGATTTGAATTTCTTATTAGGCTATACATTGCCCTAGTTGCTTGATTTGAAATTTAAAAAATTACAATTAAAGAAAGAACCGCTTCTATTGAAGAAGATACCAAGGTATTTATACTCTTTTACGACTTCTATATGTTTCCGTTTTATATTTGAAATTATACATAGGTTGTCTACCTTTTGAAAACACGATTAGTTTAGTTTTTGTGATATTAACCTTGAGCTTCCATTTATCACAGTATTGTTCGTAAGTATTTAGGGCATTTTGTAAATCACTTGCAGTTTCTGCCAGTATTACTGTATCGTCTGCATAAAGTAAAATATATATTTTTAAAAGATTAAAGAGCTCGTTTGTGTTTTGTTCATTCTATAATAATATTCCTTGCGCATTACTATTGTTTTGGAAAAAATCTCTTAAGTCATTTAAAAATAAAGAAAATAGCAAAGGAGACAAATTTTCACCTTGACGAACTCCGATGTTGCATGTGAAGAAGTTCGAAAATTTTGAATTAACTTTTACACAAGACTTTATTCCATTATACATGTTTCTTATAACCTGTAGACATTTACCATTGATTTTAGCATTTATTAATTTCTCCCATAAGCCATTTCTCCAGATGGTATCGAACGCTTGTTTTAAATCGATAAATGAGCAAAATAATTTTTTTCTGTTGTTGTTAAGATATTGAATGATATGTTGTAAAATAAATAAATTGTCTGCTGTTGAAAATCCTTTTCTGAATCCCGCTTGTGTGTTGTTTAAATATCATTAGTTTCAACATAATCGGTTATTCTTTTATTCAAAATACTAGTAAATACTTTGCCTAGACAACTTAACAATGTTATTGGGCGATAGTGTTCTGGTTTTGTTATGTCTCCTTTATTTTTATATATTGGGTTAATAATACCAACTGTCCACTGTTCTGGGATGATTCCGGTATCGAATATAAGATTTAACAGTTTAACGTATATGTTTTTCATCAAAGGTAAAGATGCTTTTATTTGTTCATTTAGTATTTTATCGTAGCCACTAGCTTTGTTATTTTTTAAATTTTGTATTGCCCATTCTATTTCTGTTTCAGTGATAGGGGGGTTTATATCTCCATTAATTTCATTGTCTTGATGATGATGATGATTATTATTATTATTATTATCATTGTTATCGCTATTATTATTATCGGTAAAGTTTACATTTTTAAAGAAATTATAAAGATCTGTTAAATCAGCTTCAGTTTTATTTAATAGCTCTTCCATTTAATATTTTCCAGTATTTTCTCGTGTCTTTACTTTTAACATCTCTTAATTTCCTTATATTTGAATGCTTATGTTTATCGTAAAACTGTTTCATAGTATTTTTATAAATAGTAGCAGTTCGTTTTAGGCTTTCTTTTGTTTCGTTATTCTTTCTTAGTTTATAGAGATATTTTGCGGAGTGGAAATTGTTTCTTGCCTTTTTACACTTTGGACCAAACCACGGGGATGTCTCCTGTACATTGTTTATTTTGGTATAGCCAAAGGCTTCAGTAGACGTGTTTATAAATAGTGACGACATATCGTTAACGATTGCATTTACGTTCTGTTGGTTAAAATTTGTATCCACACTAAAATTTTCTAGCGTATCTTGTAAAGTTTGTATTTTATGACGATCTAGTTTATTAATAAATTCATTTTAGAGGGCCCTAAGGAGGATTAGTTCAAAACTAATTAGGTCACTCTCTATAAATAAAGAAATCTATCCTTTGCTTTATTTCTATCCCATAATTTAACTGACGGCTTCTCATCAGGCTGATAATCAATCGTTTTGCGTAACTTAAATTGTAGGTTAAGTTCAATTTGGTTATGAACATCTGAACATAATGGGCAGAAGTCTATTACCTGTAGAGATAAAACATTATTAAAAAGATTCGAGTTACAAACAAAATAATCAACCGCACTTGTTCCTTTACATGTGGCCTTACCAGGGATATCCATTGTAGTTCTTCCGTTTAAAATATACAAGTAAAAAGTGTGTAAAGTGTTTGTTTTATTATAGTGTCACCCCTATTTAAAGGGCCAGTCATTTCTGACTTATGAGACACCTCTTTTTATGAACATCAGTACTTCCCGAATCCTATGCTTGTATGCCAGGCGCCAGGCTGGTAGGCAATCGGTAACCATTATTTATCTAGCTGGCGGCTCACCAACCGGCCATATCAGAACGAACCCCTGACGAGATTCGAACCTTCGACCTCCCGCTCCGTAGGCGCCTAGGACGCCTTAACCACTGGACCACGGAGACGGTATCAAGTAATTAAGTTTTAAAAAATCAACAAATTGGTTTCCATAATTATTAGAAATTCTATCGCTATTAAAACGTTGTCTATTTACATTTAGAGACCTGTCAAACATACACATTTCGAGATTGTATTCTAAACAAAGTTCATCCAAATGTTGGCTTTCGAAAAATTCAGTGTCAAGTATTATGTAATCCTGTAAGCCTTTTGATCTAGAGTTGAAATCTCCAAATAAGCATATTGTATCAGATGTTCGTGAAAACGTGCTTAAGTCGTCCTGGATTTCTAGAAACGGGTCTTCTACAGAAAAATCGGATTATTCCGGAGGAATATATATAATAGTAATAGTTTGTTTGTTTGCTTGCTTGCTTGCGTGCGTGCGTGCGTGCGTGCGTGCGTGCGTGCGTGCGTGCGTGCGTGCGTGCGTGTGTGTTTGTGTGTTTGTGTGTTTGTTTGTTTAATTATTTGTTTGGTTTGGGAGTTCAATGGCGCACCAACAGCTCAGGTCATATGGCGACTCTCCAGTTATTATTGGTAGAGGAAGACCAATGGTGCCTCTTGATCAGTAATCAGGCACTGACACTCTGGCACAATGGTATAACACTTTGGGTCTACAGCGGTGAGGGGCTTGCGATTTGAAGTCGACGGTCTTAACTACCACGGAGCGGAACCTGAATTAAGGAAATAATTGGATTGGATTTCTTTACTACTACAGACGGATCAGTAGTCCAGTTGTTAACGCAATGGTCTGGGAATCCAGGGAACGTAGGTTCGATCCCCCATCTGACACTAATAAAAATAACAGTCTTTCAAATGGGATTTTAAACCGTGGTCTAGTATCGGTGCTATACACTGTGCCAGAGGAAATTCTGGAATGGGCCTCTGTCTGTATCATTGCACTATCCTCCAGCAATCTAAACTTACTAATCTCTTCATGAGGCGTCGCTCATATGGGTAACCGGTAGCGACGACAAATAACATAAAACCAAAACAACAGAGCACAACAAGCTGAATGCACAAGCAACACTGTCTAGTACGATCACCAACCTGGCAGTGCGCCTACGAGGATCACACTCGGGAGCATGTTCTCCGCATAAATAACAGGCACAATCGGGTGCGAAAAGAACAAAGGCAGCCAACCACTTCATTCCTCCACAAACTTCATGGGAGTGTTGAAGATATTGTGGAGGATTACGATTACCTGCCTGATAATGTAGGGGCGATCGAAACGAAGAAAAATTATGTATTATAACTAGTTATTTTAATTTTAGAATATATTAAGCTACTAGACATAATTGTTCCGTGTGTTTTTGTAGTATGCATGTGGTGTATGTATGCCTATTTGGGGAACTGGCTTGAGGTACCTGGCGGGTCTAGTTATAATGAAAAGATCCAATTCAACATTTGAATTTACTTATGCATGTACATATCTAGTTGTGTCAGCATTCTGGAGCTAAGTGACAACATAAGCTAAAAGGTTCCAGCCCAAAGATCGCGAAACAGTGAAGTTACTGTATGTAGGGGCTGGTACTGGTCTTGTTGGACAAGAGGTAAGGATGTTTGCTTCTTCATTTATATTACAGATCTCCGATAATTTACAAAGTCAATCCGTTTCGTTTTGCAGACGTTTAGTGAAGAGAATGCAGGACAGCTTTTTGCTATAACAAACGTAGGTCCACATGGAAATGAGACTAGTTCAATTCTTCAAAGTGTCAAGTTCACTAAAAATGATGTACGCACATTTTTAATTGGCTATTATGATTTATCACGTAGCTGTCCGATTAGCGAGTGGTTAGCGCGCTCGCTTCTCACCAATGCGACCCGGGTTCGATCCTCGGACAGGGAAGTATATGAGATGGTATGATGGTCGCCAGATCGGACAGGTGGGTTTTCTACGGGTACTCCGGTTTCCTCCCACATGAATGACCATATATACGCTTTCATCCGAGCCAACGAGAATGATTAATATAAGGTGTTAAAACTTGCTTCGCAATCGTTGTAAGATAAATAAAGTATAACAAAATATCAGGTAGAAACGCAGGTACGGTGAAAGTCGATTGAAAGAATGTCCATGCTAGACAAAAATAGTACTATTACGGAACGGGAGGTCGAAGGTTCTAACCTCGTCAGGTGTTCGTTCTGATATGGCAGGTTGGTGAGCCGCCAGCTAGTTAAATAATGGTTACCGATTGTCTACCAGCTTGGCGCCTGGCATACAAGCATAGGATTCGGGAAGCATGGCCTTTGTTTATTCACGTGGTTTTGTTTACGGTTTCGACGCCTTGTTGAAATAACATGAGAGTGAATGTGCTTTTTATTCTAAAATATGTTATGCAATCTCAGTTTAGACATCACATGTAAAATGGATCAAGTTACGTAGTAATATTATTCCACATGCTGTAAAAGATAATGACTGCACGCTATTCACCTAAAAACATTAGACGGCCGAATACAGGTATGCCCCACGGTACGTACTCAACGTACTCATAGATCGGTGTTGTTATATTTCGCAGCTGAAGCTTCGTGGGTTTGTTCACATCGATGCTCTTGATCCAAATGAAGCAATGCTAAGTGAAGCCAGGAACCGGAAAGTGTATGAACGTTACATTGTAGATTACATAACTGAACAACCATCTGACATTCCGCAAGGTATGCCTATAGGTAATCCAGGGATCGCAGGTTCGATTCCCCGTCTGGCCCTAATAAAATTAACAGTCTTTCAGATGGGACGTTAAACCGAGGTCTCGTGTCGGTGCTTTACACCGTGCACGTAAAAGAACCAGAGGAGACTCTGGAATGGGTCTCTGTCTGTATCATTGCACTATCCTCCAAATTCTAAAATGACTAATCTCTTCAGGAGGCGTCGCTCATATGGGCAACCGGTAGCGAAGATAAATAAACGTAAAACACACACATTCATTGAAAACATAATAGACAACGAATTTGCAAAGACGCCTAAGCATTGTAAATTGTGGTACTTCAAAATTGACCTAGCGGTTTCAAGGAATTGAAGTAACTGCGTACATGTGCACGGACATACACTGGGTTTGGTTTGTTTTGGGGGTTTAAAGTCGCAAGGCGGCTTACGTCATATAACGGCTCTCTTAGAGTCTAGCTATTGGAGTAATATTGCAAGTAGGATGGGCACATGTACAACCACCGACCTTCTGCAAGCCAGCTGGATAGCTTCCTCACTTGGAAGAATTTGACACCCGCAGTGGGATTCGAACCTACAGCGGTGAGACGCTAGCAATAATAATAAGAAGAAGAATAATGACTTTATTTAACGAGATAACTCATTTAGCAAAAGTTAATCTATAGTCCAAGCAAATTGGTTTTTCACTTGGAAAAAAAGCACATCAATTCTTTTACCACAGTGAATTTCTATGATGTCTGCATAACACTATGCTAAAAGTCCCAAATAATCCCATCATGCAAATGTGCTACCACGAGACCCTCACCATAATATACAAATTAAATGCAATCACAATATAGGACTAAGTGAGATATGCGCATTGGATTTATATAATAATATAGGACTATAAGTGAGAGCTGCGCATTGGATTTATATAATAATATAGGACTATAAGTGAGATATGCGCATTGGATTATTTTTAATAATATAGGACTATAAGTGAGATCTGCGCATTGGATTATATTTAATAATATAGGAATATAAGTGAGATCTACGCATTGGATTATTTTTAATAATATAGGACTATAAGTGAGATATGCGCATTGGATTTATATAATAATATAGGACTATAGCTGAGATCTGCGCATTGGATTTATATAATAATATAGGACTATACGTGAGTTCTGCGCATTGGATTTATATAATAATATAGGACTATACGTGAGATCTGCGCATTGGATTTATATAAAAATATAGGACTATACGTGAGTTCTGCGCATTAGATTTATATACTAATATAGGACTATACGTGAGATCTGTGCATTGGATTTATATAATAATATAGGACTATACGTGAGTTCTGCGCATTGGATTTATATACTAATATAGGACTATAAGTGAGATCTGCGCATTGGATTTATATAATAATATAGGACTATAAGTGAGATCTGCGCATTGGATTTATATAATAATATAGGACTATAGCTGAGATCTGCGCATTGGATTTATATAATAATATAGGACTATACGTGAGATCTGCGCATTGGATTTATATAATAATATAGGACTATACGTGAGTTCTGCGCATTGGATTTATATAATAATATAGGACTATACGTGAGATCTGCGCATTGGATTTATATAATAATATAGGACTATACGTGAGATCTGTGCATTGGATTTATATAATAATATAGGACTATAAGCGAGATCTGCGCATTGGATTTATATAATAATATAATAAAAGCTGAAAAGTAAAAACACAGACGGATCTGTAGTCCAGTGGTTAACACGCTGGACTGATAATCCAGAGATCGCAGGTTCGATCCCCCGTCTGACCCTAATACAATTAACAGTCTTTCAGTGGGGACTTTAAACCGAGGTCTCGTGGCAGTGCTTTACACCGTGCAGGTAAAAGAACCAGAGGAGACTGTAATGGGTCTCTGTCTGTATCATTGCACTATCCTCCACAAATCTAAAATGACTAAGCTCTTCAGGAGGCGTCACTCATATGGGCAACCGGTAGCGACGATAAATATATAAATAAACGTAAAAACACACACAAGTAAAGAAACTATATATAATATGTACTAGAATATGATGATATACAGTCATTGGGAATCTGGAAACTGGTTGCTTAATACAGGTTGTCTGCTCAATAGAGGTGGCCACACACACAGGTTTGACTGTATGAATTGGCAAGTGCCTGGATGTCAACGATCGTAACCACGCGGCCGCGAAGTCACCTCACACAAGTGATGTATGATTATATATATTCCAACGGATTGTTCAATTGTTCCCTTTCAGGTGGTTATATATTTCTAACAGAACGTGTATCGGCCTTCGAGACTGGTGGTGAATATAATAAACATGACTTACTGATGGATAGGTTAGAATCGGAAGGGAAGTGGAAGAAAATAGCCCGCGATATGTTGCCATATTACTCCAAGGATGTTCCAACAGATGGAATATTTTGGAAATATCAAATACTATAAACAGAGGACAACCATAAGCTGTATAGCTTTCTGTCCAATTATTATAGTTATATTTCTAGTTATATTCCGGGTTTTACGCCTGCATCAGCACTATTTTGGGCTATATCGCCGGCTGGCAGATTACTTAACAACACCTTTCCTGGGCAGGCTCCAGCGGTTAACCAGTACCTGGGTGCACCAACCTCCGTAAGAAACTGCCAACTTTTTCATATAAATGAGGCACCGCCTGAGCGAGGCTCGATCCCGTGACCATCAGTGATGATAGGTTACAGTGGTATACAAGTCAGCGACCTTCACCACTCGACCACGGAGGCGGACTAGGCCTACATATACGTGTACACACGGATGCAAATATAGCATACATATTATTATTTTCTCATCCACGAAACGTTGCTTGGGCAGCGATAATGAAATGGTTTTGTCTGTACAATGGATTTTAGAGTTTTACCAACATAAAAAACAACATATATTAATAAGTCATGTTTACTAGGGTATCGTAGCTCTATAAGTTCCAATGAATGCTATGCCATATATAAACACTTTTGAAAATAAACTATCATGACGCTTTTTAAAATTCTTATTCTTGTTATCGTAGCTCTATTGGTTCCAATAAATGCTGTGATATATATAAACACTTTTGAAAATAAATATGACGCTTTTTTAAATTCTTATTCTTGTTGAGAAAGACAAACGTGTGTGTTATGCTACTGTTTCTTGATTGTTTACATTTTCGTATGAGGGATCCCAACTAATGCTATGCAGCTGACATGCGCACTCGACGTTATGGGCATGCGCATTCGCTTTGTTAGGCAGCGTTCGTCGCGAGAAAAGGAATGCCTTACAGATCACGCTGTTCCAAGGATGATCTATTTACCTGTTCTGGCACACGGTAAATTGCAAATCTGAACTAAAACCATTTTAAATGCAAAGTGTGCTATATTTTCTTTATTTCATTGAATCGAATAATGTAAATATAAGTAATGAATCGTGGGTTAATAGTTTCCATCGGGGTATGAACTACATTGGGTTTGCTTAAAGTTAGCGTGGGTGCCTTCGGTCTCCACACACTTTTAAAATGCCCAATGTAGTTCATACCTCGATGGAAACTATTAACCCACGATTCATTACTTATATTTATATTATAAGTATTGAATATCTATAGAGATCTTTTAATATTCTTACCATTCATTTTCTGAGAGTGTTTGATACACATTAGATTTTAAAGAAAATTACACGTTCATTTGATTCACTGTATAATTATGTGTAATGCTTAATGTGTTGCATTAGTTTAAACAACATTTTATTCAAGAAGAACATGGGAATAGTTGCAATACCATAGTTAGTATTGGGGAAATAGTTACATATTAACTTATTCGAACCCCTTTCCTTAAAAATGTTGCATTGATATTATCCGTTGTTTTCACGAACGTGTAAAGCTGTAAATATGTACATAACTGTTATTATGTAAATGTTGATATCATTTAAATAAAGGAGAGAGAAAACAAAAAAACATGCCAAACATTGTATTCGCACATTAACGTGACGTAGTTTTGTACGCTATGTTACGTAAGAATGGAGGTACCGAGAAAACTGAATCACATTAACAGCTTGGGTCACATGGTGACTCTCTAGCTGCTATTGGTGGAAGAAGACCCTGGGTGCGTCCGAGTAGTATTTCTGGCAAGAAAGGAGATCAGAGTAGAGCCACCTGACCTTCCGTAATGTAGCTGGATAGCTTCCTCACACGAAAAATAGAATGGGAATATAGTGTTTGATCCGCGGTTAATTGTCGTCGTATGGTGTGTTGAGTAGTTGGTCATGGTTGCCAGAGATGCAATTATTTCAATGGCTTTGTTGCAAAGGGGCAATTGACAAGTAGGGTCTTTATGTGGTATCGCCTAAAATAGACTTGTTGTTTCACATAAAGTTTCATGCATTTAATGTGACCTAAAATAAACTATTTTTGTTTAACATAAAGTTTCATGCATTTAATACGATCTAAAATAAACTATTGTTCTTTAGCATAAATTTCATGTATTTAATATGACCTAAAATAAATTATTGTTGTTTAACATAAAGTTTCATGCATTTAATATGACCTAAAATAAATTATTGTTGTTTAACATAAAGTTTCATGCATTTAATATGATGAAACTGTTGTCGTTTCTCATAACAGTTCGTATATTTGGTTTAAACATATTTTATTTATCAAGATAAACATGACATAAAATCTGTACATATAACATCCATACAATACAACTATCAAGACAAGTGGATTGAATTGAAAGCTACAGGATCTTATAGTAATTCTCTCCACATGAAATCATTCGACACCCACCATGCGATTCAAACATATAGTGGTGAGTGGCAAGTCATTTGAAGTCAACGATCTTAACCACTCGCCACGGAGGCCCAGTTTAGGCATTGCAATTAGATATATCGGCTACATATATATAGTATCGTACAAGAGTGATTATTTCAAACCATTATTATGAAACGCTTAATAAAATATGGTATGAAACCATCACGAGTGTAATATCCTTTTTATCACATTACCATAGTAACAACAACCATACATTTGAAGAATAAATACGTCTCAGTCCCTGATAATCGAACAACTTCACAATATTATAATCACTGTAACCGCTAGTGCATATTGAGCATTTTATTGAACTAATCAGTTTATCTTAAGCAAATACTGCATGAACATAAACAACATGTCTATTTTTTGAATGTGTATTACAAGCTGTCAATGTCATGCTGTACTTCACTGAAGTTGTGTGATAAATATGTTTACAGACTTATTCAGATGAACCAGATATCGCAACAGTCGTTAGTTTCATCAATAGCTTCATAACATTTGTTTTATGGGTTTTTGTATACGCGAATGAATTATCATTTACACTGCTGTCATGCGTGTCGCGCACAACATTTGCCATTTAATAAACTATCATCAATTTGTGTTAGGTTGAACATTAGTTATTTCTCCTATACATTTCGAGATACAGTCAGAATGGAAAATAGTAATAATAATGTGGCATTAATTAAGTCCAAGCTTAGGAAGACTAACCATGCTGGATTATCGGTGGAAGACTCACAAAGTGCTTACAATGAATTTGCGGAATCATACGAAAAGGTATAAATGTTTTATTTCCAAATGTAGTGTCTAGCCGTCTAGTCTTGCGATAATGTTAGTGTTGTTATACCTTTACTATTATCACGGCTGTTACATTCTTACAGTGCCGGTGCAAATTGACACATGTTCTACTTGCCGCAAAAATAAAGCTAACTGTGTTTGTGTTCATTACGTCCTAGAGCGCAACAGAAATCTTCACTTTTTTCAATCTCAACCTTTCTGATTGGTGGAGCGAAGAGCAACTCTCATATTTAACCAATCATATGATTTATTGTGAGGTAAGGTATATTACATCCGGTAGTGTCAGGCTCGCCCTTTTCAGCCAGGTCAACTCGACAACGTGCACGTCGTGACATAGACACGTCCCGCAGCAGCAGCCCGGTGCCTCGGACCCTCCGTTCTACATAGTTTTAATAGTAAAGTCGGATTGATGGAACATTAGTCAACCGGGGATGCAGAGATTTTTCGAAGATACTTAACCAGAATGGCTGCCAGCGGTCTCTGTTGCTGCGTGCGGGGTGACACATTTATGTGACGGATGAAGTCCTGAAATTGACCGTTATTCAATACAAGTAACTTGATAGGAATGGCTGGCTGGAAAGAAGACGCAGCCTCTGGATGTCAGCTAGACCAGGACTCGAAGGAGACCAGTAATCAACTTTCAGTCGCCCATATATACACCATCAGTGATGCTTCTCATCGTTTATTCTTGTTGGGGTGATTTTTCGATGTAAATAGGTCAAGAGATGCAAATAGTTGGCCGTTGATCTCCCTTTTCGCTTAGGTTCTAAGATGATTATTTTCCAAGATGATTATTTTCCAAAGTTGTTGTAGTCCACAGCAACGGTCTAGAGACACTAAATAGCAAAGTAGATTACCACAAAACCGCTATAAACAAGCTTACTGAAACTAGCACAAGGCTACAAGCGGAACTAAATGAAGCTGATGATAGGATCGATTCATTAGAGAATCGGTTAGATGACATGGAACAATATGGGAGAAGAAATTCACCCCGCTTCCACAGAGTCAACATTAATTTATCCAAACTTCCATTAGTCTAACCCATCAATTGCTACAAATCCGGATATACGTCCAAATTATGATCAACTAATCGTTAATATCTGCAACAATAAGCTCGAACTAACATCAAACGAGCACATCCTATTGGAACCGTCAGGTACAGGCATATGCAAATCCTATGTAAATTTAAAGGATGGAAGTTGAAAAATCGAGTATACATGAATAAGAAAAACCTTAAAAAACACAAATATGGTCAGTTTAAAGTGTTCGTAACGGAAGATCTGACAAGTAAAAGCCAGTTACTTGTTCAACAGTTGTAATAAGTCAGGCGGGAGAACAAATTGGACAGTTTCTGGACCAACGACGCTCGAATTTTCTATAAACGCTCACCGACTGGTAAAGTGAGATTTATTCAGCGTGTTAGTGATATAGACTATATGTTGCCTGTGCATCTTTTTTTTGCATCTTTTGCACTTTGATCAGCCATTTCATTGCCACGAATACCAATATGACTTGGTATCCAGCAATATACGCTTTCATCCGAGCCAACGAGAGTGATTAATATAAGTTGTGAAAACTTGATTCGCAATCGTTGTAAAATAAATAAAGTATAAAATCAAATGTAATATATGCCTGCTTAATAAATAATTTGTGAATACGTGTTTTTTAACGTTAATGTTGTCTAATGATTGTAGTACAGATAAAGAATTTGAAAGGATCATAAATTTTCTATCACGTGTGCAGCAGCAAAATTCAAAGCTAAATCAATAGCCTCTACTTCTGCTGAAAATATAGACGCATGATCAGGTAGTCTTAATTTAGAATTATGTAAATTACTGACAGCAGCACAGCCAACTTTGTTGCTAACATTAGATCCATCTGGGTATAGTGGTGTATAATCTGAAAACATGGTTCTGATTTCATTTAATTTTGATCTAAACATTAGCGGGTTAGTATATGATTTCAAGTTATCATGAAGTTGTAAACTAAAGTTGGGTTTAATCAGGTCAAAAGGAGCTATATCTGATATAAACGTTTCATGAACATTGTCAATGTTAAAATCTACGTTATGAATAGCTTCCTCGATGTGAAGCGCAAGAAGACGTATCGCCTCATAGGACGTTTTATTGTCTAGATCAAACACGACTTTGTACGCTGGATTTCTTGGGTTTGATTTAAGCTTAAAGGCATATTGTATAGATAATTGTTCACGTCTGGGGTAAAGGGGTGGTTCATTTGCTTCTACATATAAATGCTATTGGTGATGTTCTGAAAGCTCCGAGTGCAAGTCGTAAGCCTTGGTCAAGTGTTTTGATATGTGATAGTCTGACTGATCCATACACAATTGATCCATATTCAAGTTTGGAACGAACTAGCACTCTATACAGTCTAAGGAGGACCTTTTGATCAGCTCCCCAGTCCGTATGAGCTACTACTTTGATGAGGTTCATTGACAGTGGGTATGGTATCAGAAGAAATGATAGATTGGAAATATAAATGAACAGACTGTATGTTTTTACTTTTTACTATGCATTTAATAGGCAATTTATTTGTTATTTTACAACCTTAAGAATTACATTGTAGACCATGGCGGGGGTTGGCCGCGTAGCTCACGCACTCACGGCGGATAATGTTGCAAAATGCTTCCAGCCCAAAGACCGCGAAACCGTGAAGTTGCTGGATTTAGGGGCTGGTACTGGGCTGGTTGGACAAGAGGTAAGGTATTATGCTTGCTCTTTAGTCGCCAACCATACAGTCGGCGACTATATTTGATATACACTAGGAAATGTCAGAAGGAAGGAGCAACGTCAACATTGACAAATGTCGAAAACAATTTTGAAAACGTAAAACGAAGCATTTACATTACAAATGTGAAGAAGGAATCCTTTTTAAATCAGAACAGAAATGTGTGTGATGCACGTGAATAAAAATAATTATGAAACTCTAATAATAGCTGATCACAAGGACAAGGCATTAAAAACCGAAACGATCCGAAATGCGATTAAATGGAACCTTTGTCATACATGAAGCATTTAAAGATGTCGTTCTACATACGGGTAATTTTGTGTGTATGTTTTTTGATATACAGTCAAAGCTGTCTTAAACGGCCAGTCAAGGGAGTGGTAAAAATTGGCTGCTTAACACAGATGGCTGCTTAATAGAGGTTAAATGCTGAACCAATTGCCACAGTGGGTGTTTGGTTACTGGCTGCTTAATATAGATGACCGCTAACACAGATTTGACTGTATTTCTTATTTTTAGTTATAACAGAAATGTGTTTCTTTAAATAACAACGTACGTACAAATAGCTTCATATAACCGCATGTGTGATGTGCTAGTGGCTCGGTTAGCTCAGTTAGCATCAGGTTGTTACTAAAGTTTTCTCACTCTGTAGCAGTTACCTTTAACATTTAACTGTTGCGATACTATACTGGCACGCTTTACGGTTAGCGCAGTGGTTAGCGCGCTCGCTACTTACCAATGCAACCCAGGTTCGATCCTCAGACCGGGAAGTATGTGAGATGGTACGGTGGTCGCCAGATCGGACAGGTGGGTTTTCTCCGGGTACTCCGGTTTCCTCCAACATGAATGACCACATATATGCTTGCAACCGAGCCAACGAGAGTGATTAATATAAGTTGTTAAAACTTGCTTCGCAATCGTTGTAAAATAAATAAAGTTTAAAAAAAGACACGCTTTAAAAACACAACACCGTGGCCATTATAAAATAAACATATGTTACTTCTTTTAATATGTGTGGGTTTTACGTTTATTTATCGTCACTACCGGTTCTGGTTGTGCATAGCAGTTTTTGCGTGCCGGTCGCTTATTTTTTAACACAGTTATGGCCTTTTGAAGATTTGTGAAATGTGTTTTTAAGTTTATTTAACGTCGCTACCGGTTGCCCATATGAGCGACGCCTCCTGAAGAGATTAGTCATTTTATATTTGCGGATAGTGCAATGATACAGACAGAGACCCATTCCAGAGAATCCTCTGGTTCTTTTACGTGCACAGTGTACAGCACCGACACGAGATCTCGGTTTAAAGTCCCATCTGAAAGACTGTTGATCTTATTATGGTCAGACAGGGGATCGAACATGCGATCCCTGGATTACCAGTCCAGCGTGTTACCACTGGACTACAGATCTGTCTTTTAATACCTCTAGTTGTCTCTTTATATGTTTCAACTTCCTACCTCAACAGTGTATAACCACTGCATCGACTTTTTATTTATAGCAGACCCCCGATAATTTACAAAATCATTCGGTTTCGACTTGCAAACGTTTAGTGAAGAGAAACTGTTCGATTAGCTCAGTGGCTAACATGCTCTCTACTCACCGTCCAATGCAGCCCGTGTTCGATCCTCGGACCGGGAGGAATGTAGCATTTGGTACGGTGGTTGCCAGATCGGACGGTGGGTTTTCTCCGGGGACTCCGTTTACCTCCCACACGAAGGGCCACATATACACGCTTTCTTCCGCGTCAATATAAGTTTTTAAAGCTTGTTTCGCAATCCCTGTAAACTAATTAAAGTGTAATGAAGAGAATACAGGACGACAGCTTTTTGCTATAGACGGATGCACGTCGAAACTTGTAAAGAAGACTTGAATTATTGTTCAAAGTGTAACACTAAACAGTATCTACGCACACTTATAGTTGCTATTAAACGGATAAACGGAGATGGTCGATTGATAAAAAAATGACACTCGTAGAGAACATTAAGATATTAGAGTACATTAAACAGGTCTTAGATTTCTCACTGGAACAATTTGGTTTCAGTTTATAGTCACAATATGGAAATACTCCTAACATTAATAATAACTACCACGACGATGTATGAACTACAATTACATGTAACTACCATGACGATATATGAACTACAATTGCATGTAACTACCATGACGATATATGGACTACAATTACATGTAACTACCATGACGATGTATGGAATACAATTACATGTAACTACCACGACGATGTATGGACTACAAGTACATGTAACTACCATGACGATATATGGACTACAATTACATGTAACTACCACGACGATGTAAGGACTACAATTACATGTAACTACCACGACGATGTAAGGACTACAATTACATGTAACTACCATGATGATGTATGGACTACAATTACATGTAACTACCATGATGATGTATGGACTACAATTACATGTAAAAACCATGACGATATATGGACTACCATTACATGTAACTACCATGATGATGTATGGACTACAATTACATGTAACTACCATGACGATGTATGAACTACAATTACATGTAACTACCATGACGATGTATGGACTACAATTACATGTAACTACCATGATGATGTATGGACTACAATTACATGTAACTACCATGACGATATATGGACTACAATTACATGTAACTACCATGACGATGTATGGACTACAATTACATGTAACTACCATGACGATATATGGACTACAATTACATGTAACTACCATGACGATATATGGACTACAATTACATGTAACTACCATGAAGATGTATGAACTACAATTACATGTAACTACCATGACGATATATGGACTACAATTACATGTAACTACCACGACGATATATGGACTACAATTACATGTAACTACCACGACCATGCACATAGTTGGGATGATGTACACTATCAGAAGAAGAACCTCCCTACAAATTGATCATACTGTTTTGAAAAGGAATATGTTATGTTATACTTTTATATTTCAGGTTTAACGCCTCCATCAGCACCACTTTGGGCTATATCGCCGGCGGGCAGTTTACCTAACAACACCTTTCCTGGGCAGGCTCCAGCGGTTAACCAGTACTTGGGTGCACCAACCTCCGTAAGAAACTGCCTGAGCGGGGCTCGAACCCGTGAAAATCAGGGATGATAGGTTACAGTGGTATAAACGTCAGCGGCCTTAACCACTCGACCACGGAGGCAGAGAAAAGGAATATGACTTGGGTACATTGCATATCTAAAATGCAATAAAATATGATGAAACTAAGCTAAGCTAACAATTGGTTTTGTGCATATGTATTTTCGCAGCTGAAGCTTCGTGGGTTTGTTCACATCGATGCTCTTGATCCAAATGAAGCAATGCTAAGTGAAGCCAGGAACCGGAAAGTGTATGAACGTTACATTGTAGATTACATAACTGAACAACCATCTGATATTCCGCAAGGTAAACCTATATTGAACAACCATCTGATATTCCGCAAGGTATACCTATATTGAACAACCATCTGATATTCCGCAAGGTATACCTATATTGAACAACCATCTGATATTCCGCAAGGTAAACCTATATTGAACAACCATCTGATATTCCGCAAGGTATACCTATATTGAACAACCATCTGATATTCCGCAAGGTATACCTATATTGAATAACTATCTGATATTCCGCAAGGTATACCTATATTGAACAACCATCTGCTAAGCCGCAAGGTATACCTATATTGAACAACCATCTGATATTCCGCAAGGTATACCTATATTGAACAACCATCTGCTAAGCCGCAAGGTAAACCTATATTGAACAACCATCTGCTAAGCCGCAAGGTATACCTATACTGAACAGCCATCTGATATTCCGCAAGGTATACCTATATTGAACAACCATCTGATATTCCGCAAGGTATACCTATATTGAACAACCATCTGATATTCCGCAAGGTATACCTATACTGAACAACCATCTGATATTCCGCAAGGTATACCTATATTGAACAACCATCTGATATTCTGCAAGGCATACCTATATTGAACAACCATCTGGTATTCCGCAAGGTAAACATATATTGAACAACCATCTGCTATTGATCCATGCAACAAAATTCCCACGACGTTTCATACAATTCCACGATGTTCTCATGTTTTCAGATTCGTATGACGTCATAACAGGATGTGGAATATTTGCATCAACACATGTTCCAGTAGATGCACTTCGCGAGATGATTCGTATAGTAAAACAAGGTATGTACGCTGTATTTATAGGAATAACCATTAATAAACCGTATTTGGGATCAGTGGTTAACACAGTGGACTTGCAATCCAGGGCTCGCAGGTTCGAACCCCCGCTATACCACACTAAAATGACTCATATCATAGTCGTTCGGGATAACACTTTAAACCGATGTCTCGTGTGCTTTACACAGTACACGTAAACGAACCAGAGATGGCCCTGGAATGGATCTATGTCTGTATCATTGCACTATCCTCCAAAATCTAAAATGATTAATCTCTTCAGGATTCGCTGATATGGGCGACCGGTAGCGACGATAAATAAACGTAAGCACACACACATTAATTATTTTGGGCTATATCACCTACTGGCAAGTATATGAATACCGTTATCACATAATACTGTTTGTATTCTGTGTAATACAATCATCTCATATTTTCTCACATGTGTAATATCATCTGGAAGGATTCTGATTGGATGAGAGAATAATCCTTATAATTTGCAAATTAATCTTTAATTATGCATATTTCTATTTAAATTGGTACATAACATTAACGATAAGACAAACTACGATTTAAAAGATGTTTTGACGCAATTATAGCGCTGTTTACGACATAAATATAATGCTGCTTTGCGTAGTGACGTCATGACAATTTGTGATGACAGTTTGTGCCAAACCGAGAGTAGTAACGCTATTTTGTGCCAAAAAGTATGATTAAAACCCAACATGGTGATATGATAAAAAGGATCTTTCTTTAACGAGATAACTCATTTCAATGTCCGACTATATTGCAATGGAATATTCAATAGTTCCCTTTCAGGCGAGTATATATTTCTAACAGACCGTATATCGGCCCTTAATACTCGTGTAAGATCCTATTTATATATATAACCAATGTCCGACGATATTGCAATGGAATATTCAATGTTCCATTTCAGGCGGGTATATATTTCTAACAGACCGTATATCGGCCCTTAATACTTGTGTAAGATCCTATTTATATATATAACCAATGTCCGACGATATTGCAATGGAATATTGTTCCCTTTCAGGTGGTTATATATTTCTAACAGACCGTATATCGGCCCTTAATACTTGTGTAAGATCCTATTTATATATAACACCAATGTCCGACGATATTGCAATGGGATATTGTTCCCTTTCAGGCGGGTATATATTTCTAACAGACCGTATATCGGTGTATGGTGATGGAGAGTACGATAAACTGGAGTCACTGATGGATCAGTTAGAATCGGAAGGGAAGTGGAAGAAAATAGCCCGCGATGTGTTGCCATACTATACTACAGATCTTCCATCAGTCGGCTTCTTTTGGAAGTATCAAATTATATAAGAAAACAAAGGCAACGAATCTAACCAATCCACATTACATTGGTTGTGTATATATTCGTACAAAGACGGATGCAAATATAACATATACTGACACGAAAACGAAACTGTGCACTTGCTTTAGAGGTAAAATTGACATCCTTTTAGAAAATAATTAGGCAAATTTGGTATAAAAATGTGCGAACTATTGGGTAAATTAGTGCCATGTGTGAAGGATCATGTCCTTCACTCATGATAGTAATTTGGTTTAAACATATTTTATTGCTTTCAAATAGCATACATATACACAGACTGCACAATAATTGTTCAACACATGAAATGTAACGAATATTATACGAGTGAAACTTTTATAATTTAGAAGCAAATGGGTTGGGTCACAAGTTTTACCAACATTAGTGACGACCCTCCCCTTATAGCATGAAGATGTAACAGAATGAGCAGACTTTTTCTATGATTCTTTAGAAGTAGGTACATAGTTATTGGACAAATGATTTATTGATAGCTATGCAAAAATGTAAAGAAAAATAGGATAGACAAAAATCTATTTTTTAACAATTATATGTTATATTTCGATTTTTACGCCTGCTTTAGCACCATTCGTGGGCTATATCGCCTGCGGGCAGTTTACCTAACAACACCTTTCCTGAGCAGGCTCCAGTGGTTAACCAGTATACTTGGCTGCACCAACCTCCGTAAGAAACTGCCAAATTTTTCATATAAATGAGACCCCGTCTGAGCGGGGCTCGAACCCGTGACCATCAGTGATGATAGGTTACAGTGGTATACAAGTCAGCGACTTTAACCACTCGACCACGAAGGCGGATATTTTTTAACAAAGATTTTGTAGTAGTTGCTCGCATTTCCACGCCCTCATCCTAATTAAAATATACTTATATAGTAAAATTCAAAATTCCATAATTTGCAATGAAAAAGTAACGCTCAATCTAAAAGTGCACAGTTTTATGGTGTTGCTAGTAGTTTCTAATACATGCTGTGGCATAACATAGACTTTTGGAAATAGTTTAGTTTAGTCATATTTTATTGCAATTGGCATTGTAAGTATCACCTGTAACATAGACTTTTGGTTGGTATATTAAGGTCTGTCCTGCTATGCTTTGCTACGAAAGAAAGTAGATGTAGATGTGTTTTATGCAATAATATATATTGTTGTAGATACTGAGTAAGCTGCATTTGTTTGTTTGTGTGTTTGTTTGTGTGTGTGTTTGCTTGTGTGTGTGCTTGTTTGTGTGTTTGTCTGTTTGTGTGTTTGTGTGTTTGCTTGTTTAATTATTTGTTTGGTTTGGGAGTGCCAACTTGTTCATATAAATGAGACACGGCCTGAGCGGGGCTCGAACCCGTGACCATCAGTGATGATAGGTTACAGTGGTATACAAGTCAGCGACTTTCACCACTCGACCACTGAGGCGGACGCTTTGTGTCCAATTCCTTATTTCAATTGTTGTAAATAACCATGTACATGATAGAAAATATATGTTTAAACAAAACAATATAAGAAAACATAGGCAATGAATCTAATCCATGCAAACGTGTAGTGCATTGGTACTTATGTACATATACATGTACACACGGATGCAAACATAGCATAAATATTATTATTTTCTCATCCATGAAACGTTGCTTGGGCAGCGATAATGAAAATGGTTTTGTCTTTACAATGGATTTTAGAGATTTACTAACATAAAAAACAACATATATTAACAAGTCGTGTTTACTAGGGTATCGTAGCTCTATATGTTCCAATGAATGCTATGCCATATATAAACACTTTTGAAAATAAACTATCATGACGCTTTTTTAAATTCATATTCTTGTTGAGAAAGACAACCGTGTGTATTATGCTACTGTTTCTTTTTTATGCCAGCAGTTTTAATAAAACATTCTAATCATATATATTTACATCGCTATTGCATTTCATTCGATGAACGCATGTGCCTTGATTGTTTACATTTTCGTATGAGGGATCCCAACTAATGCTATGCAGTTGACATGCGCACTCGACGTTATGGGCATGCGCATTCGCTATGTTAGGCAGCGTTCGTCGCGTGAAAAGGAATGCCTTACAGATCACGCTGTTCCAAGGATGATCTATTTACCTGTTCCGGCACATGGTAAATTGCAAATCTGAACTAAAACTATTTTAAATACAATGTCTGCTACATTTTCTTTATTTCATTGAATCGAATAATTAATGTAAATATAAGTAATGAATCGTGGGTTAATAGTTTCCATTGGGGTATGAACTACATTGGGCGTGTTTAAAGTTAGCTTGAATGCCTTCGGTCTCCACAATCTTTTAAAATGCCCAATGTAGTTCATACCCTGATGGAAACTATTAACCCACGATTCATTACTTATATTTACATTCATAGAGATCTTTTAATAATCTTACCATTCAATTTCTGAGAGTGTTTGATACACATTAGATTATAAAGAAAATTACACGTTCATTTGATTCAATGTATAATTATGTTTAAATGCTTAAAGCAGCATTATATCGTAATAAAGGATGTTTTTGGTAAAGTATAAATACTAATGTGTGTGTGTTTACAAAAATCGAAATAGTCGCTCAGAAACGATAACATTCAAATAAATATAAACCGTCGTATACGCGAATTTGTTTATCAACAAACGAAATGTAAACACGCACAGCGCGCATGCGTGTAACAACAGCGGATATGCCATGTTTGTTTTCAATATTGCCGAAGGAGGACGATGCATTCCGAAGCAAATCAGGTTCCGATTGTAAACATGTGCGCGTGACCGACCGACTCGGAAAATCCTACTTTCGTTTTCGAGTTTGTTTTATCACCAAAAAAACACTGTTTACTAATTGAACATAAATATACAAATTATAATTTAGAATGTGTAGCAGCATTGCTACCCATACGTAAAATTTGAATTTTTCAAATAGCTTTTATTTCTTACGATGTAATGTTGCATTAGTTTAAACAACATTGTATTCAAGAAGAACATGGGAATAGTTACAATAGCATAGTTAGTATTGGGAAAATAGTTACATAGTAACTTATTCGAACCCTTTCCTTAAAAATGTTGCATTGATATTGTTCGTTGTTTTCACGAACATGTAAAGATGTACATATGTACATAAATCTTATGTAAATGTTGATATCATTTAAATAAAGGAGAGAGAAAACAAAAAAACATGCCAAACATTGTATTCGCACATTAACGTCATTGTACGCTATGTTACATAAGAATGGAGGTACCGAGACATCTGAATCACATTAACAGCTTGGGTCACATGGTGACTCTCTAGCTGCTATTGGTGGATGGTGGAAGAAGACACTGGGTGCGTCCGAGTAGTATTTCTGGCAAGAAAGGAGATCAGAGTAGAGCCACCTGACCGTCCGCAATGTAGCTGGGTAGCTTCCTCACATGAAAAATAGACTTGTTGTTTCACATAAAGTGTCATGCATTTAATATGACCTAAAATAAATTATTGTTGTTTAACATAAAGTTTCATGCATTTAATATGACCTAAAATAAATTATTGTTGTTTAACATAAAGTTTCATGCATTTAATATGATCTAAAATAAACTATTGTTCTTTAGCATAAATTTCATGCATTTAATATGACCTAAAATAAATTAATGTTGTTTAACATAAAGTTTCATGCATTTAATATATGATGACACTGTTGTCGTTTTACATAACATTTCGTATATTTGGTTTAAACATATTTTATTTATCAAGATAAACATGACATATAACATATGTACATATAACATCCATATAATACAACTATCAAGATAAACATGACATATAAAATCTGTACATATAACATCCATACAATACAACTATCAAGACAAGTGGATTGAATTGAAAGCTACAGGATCTTATAGTAATTCTCTCCACATGAAATAATTCGACACACACCATGCGATTCAAACATATAGTGGTGAGTGGCAAGTCATTTGAAGTCAACGATCTTAACCACTCGCCACGGAGGCCCAGTTTAGGCATTGCAATTAGATATATCGGCTACATATATATAGTATCTTACAAGAGTGATTATTTCAAACCATATATTATGAAACGCTTAATAAACTATGGTATGAAATCATCACGAGTGTAATATCCTTTTTATCACATTACCATAGTAACAACAACCATACATTTGAAGAATAAATAGTTACGTCCTTGATAATCGAACAACTTCACAATATTATAATCACTGTAACCGCTAGTGCATATTGAGCATTTTATTGAACTAAGCAGTTGATTTTCAACAAATACCGCATGAACAAAAACAACATGTAATACAGGACTCGCAGGTTCGATCCCCTGTCTGACCCTAATAAAATTAACAGTCTTTCAGATGGGATGTTAAACCGAGGTATCGTGTCGGTGCTGAACACCGTGCACGTAAAAGAACCAGAGGAGACTCTGGAATGGGTCTCTTTCTGTATCATTGCACTATCCTCTAAAAATCTAAAATAACTAATCTTTTCAGGAGGCGTCGCTCATATGGGCAACCGGTAGCGACGATAAATAAACGTAAAACACACTAACTCTAGTTTTCGAATGTGTATTGCAAGCTGTCAATGTCATGCTGTATTTCACTGAAGTTGTGTGATAAATATGTTTTTACAGACTTCCTCAAGTGACCCAGACACCGCAACAGTCAATTACCGCGTTAATTTCATCAATAGTTTCATAAAATATGTTTTATGGGTGTGTATTTTATACGTGTATGAATTATTATTTACACTGATGGTGATATTGCTGTCATGCATTTGTCATGCTTGTCGCGCACAACATGTGCCATTCAATAAAATACTTCATCACTCTCATCAATTTGTATTAGGTAGAACATTAGTTATTTCTCCTATACATTTCGAGATACAGTCAGAATGGAAAATAGTAATCATAATGTGGCATTAATTAATTCCATGATTAGAAAGACTACGCATGCTGAATTATCGATGGAAGAAACACAAAGTGCTTACAATGAATATGCGAAATCATACGAAAAGGTATACATGTTTTATTTCAAAATATAGTGTCTAGCCTACTAGTCTTACGATAATGTTAGTGTTGCTATACATTTACTATTATCACGGATGTTACATTCTTACAGTACAAATTGACACATGTTCTACTTGCCGCAAAAATAAAGCTAACTGTGTTTGTGTTCATTACGTCCTAGAGCGCAACAGAAATCGTCACTTTTTTCAATCTCAACCTTTCTGATTGGTGGAGCGAAGAGCAACATTTATGTGACGGATGAGGTCCTGAAATTGACCATTATTCAATACAAGTAACTTGATAGGACTGGCTGGCTGGAATGAAGACGCCGCCTCTGGATGTCAGCTAGACCAGGAATCGAAATAGACCAGTAATCAACTTTCAGTCGCCCATATATACACCATCGGCGATGCTTCTCATCGTGTATTCTTGTTGGGGTGATTTTTCGATGTAAATAGGTCAAGAGATGCAAATAGTTGGCCGTTGATCTCCCTTTTCGCTTAGGTTCTAAGATGATTATTTTCCAAGATGATTATTTTCCAAAGTTGTTGTAGTCCACAGCAACGGTCTAGAGACACTAAATAGCAAAGTAGATTACCACAAAACCGCTATAAACAAGCTTACTGAAATTAGCACAAAGCTACAAGCGGAACTAAATGAAGCTGATGATAGGATCGATTCATTAGAAAATCGGTTAGATGACATGGAACAATATGGGAGAAGAAATTCACCCCGCTTCCACAGAGTCAACATTAATTTATCCAAACTTCCATTAGTCTAACCCATCAATTGCTACAAATCCGGATATACGTCCAAATTATGATCAACTAATCGTTAATATCTGCAACAATAAGCTCGAACTAACATCAAACGAGCACATCCTATTGGAACCGTCAGGGACGGTCAGGTGCAGATCCTATGTAATTTTAAAGGATGGAAGTTGAAATATCGAGTATACATGAATAAGTAAAACCTTAAAAAACACAAATCTGACCAGTTTAAAGTGTTCGTGACGGAATATCTGACAAGTAAAAGCCAGTTACTAGTTCAACAGTTGTAACAAGTCAGGCGGGAGAACAAATTGGACAGTTTCTGGACCAATAACGCTCGAATTTTCTATAAGCGCTCACCGACTGGTAAAGTGAGATTTATTCAGCGTGTTAGTGATATAGACTATATGTTGCCTGAGTCTTGCACTTTGATCAGCCATTTCATTGCCACGAATACCAATATGACTTGGTATCCAGCAATATATAACATGTTTAGTCGATGTAATATTTGCGTGCTTAATAAGTAATTTGTGAATACGGGTTTTTAACGTTAATGTTGTCTACTGATTGTAGTACAGATAAAGAATCTGAAAGGATCATACATTTTCTATCACGTGATGCAGCAGCAAAATTCAAAGCTAAATCAATAGCCTCTACTTCTGCTGAAAATATAGACGCATGATCAGGTAGTCGTAATTTAGAATTATGTAAATTACTAACAGCAGCACAGCCAACTTTGTTGCCGGCTTTAGATCCATCTGTGTATATTGGTGTATACTCTGAAAACATGGTTCTGATTTCATTTAATTTTGATCTAAACATTAGCGGGTTAGTATATGATTTCAGGTTATCATGAAGTTGTAAATTAAAGTTGGGTTTAATCAGGTCAAAAGGAGCTATATCTGATATAAAAGTTTCATGAACATTGTCAATGTTAAAATCTACGTTATGAATAGCTTCCTCGATGCGAAGCGCAAGAGGACGTATCGCCTCATAGGAAGTTTTATTATCTAGATCAAACACGACTTGGTACGCTGGATTTCTTGGGTTTGATTTAAGCTTACAGGCATATTGTATAGATAATTGTTCACGTCTGAGGTAAAGGGATGGTTCATTTGCTTCTACATATAAATTAACTATTGGTGATGTTCTGAAAGCTCCGAGTGCAAGTCGTAAGCCTTGGTGATGTATTGGGTCAAGTGATATATGATGGTCTGGCTGATCCATACACAATTGATCCATAATCAAGTTTGGAACGAACTAGCACTCTATACAGTCTAAGGAGGACCTTTTGATCAGCTCCCCAGTCCGTATGAGCTACTACTTTGATGAGGTTCATTGACAGTGGGTTTGGTATCAGAAGAAATGATAGATTGGAAATATAAATGAACAGACTGTATTATTTTACTTTTTACTATGTATTTAATAGGCAATTTATTTGTTATTTTACAACCTCAAGAATTACATTGTAGATCCTGGTGGGGGTTGGCCGCGTAGCTCACGCGCTCACGGCGGATAATGTTGCAAAATGCTTCCAGCCCAAAGACCGCGAAACCATGAAGTTGCTGGATGTAGGGGCTGGTACTGGGCTGGTTGGACACGAGGTAAGGTATTAGGCTTCCTCTTTAGTCGCCAACCATACAGTCGGCGACTATATTTGATATGCACTAGGAAATGTCAGAAGGAAGGAGCAACGTCAAAATTGACAAATGTCGAAAACAGTTTTGAAAATGTAAAACGAAGCATTTACATTACAAATGTGAAGAATTATTATTATTATTATACTTCGGGTTTTACGCCTGCATCAGCACCATTTTGGGCTATATCGCCGGCGGGAAGTTTACCTAACAACACCTTTCCTGGGCAGGCTCCAGCGGTTAACCAGTACTTGGGTGCACCAACCTCCGTAAGAAACTGCCAACCTTTTCATATAAATGCAACACGGTCTGAGTGGGGCTCGAACCCGTGACCATCAGTGATGATAGGTTACAATGGTATACAAGTCAGCGACCTTAACCACTCGACCACGGAGGCGGACGAATGTGAAGAAAGCATACTTTTAAATCGAATGGCTGTTTAGAACAGAACTGTGTGTGATGCACGCGAATACAAATAATTATATGAAACTCTAATAATAGGTGATCCCAATGACAAGGCATTAAAAACCGAAACGATCCGAAATGCGATTAAATGGAACCTTTGTCATACATGAAGCATTTAAATGTGTCTTTCTACATACGGGTAATTTTGTGTCTATGTTTTTTGATATATTTCTTATTTTTAGTTATAACAGAAATGTGTTTCTTTAAATAACAACGTATCCCCGTACGTGCAAATAGCTTCATATAACCGCATGTGTGATGTGCTAGTGGATCGGTTAGCTCAGTTGGTTGAGCGTTTTCCTTGTAGGCGCAAGGTCTCGAGTTCGAACCCAGGGTTGTTACTAATGTTTTCTCACTCTGTAACAGTTACATTTAACTGTTTCATTTTTGCTTCTTTTTTTCATAATAAACATTCGACATAAATAATCCTAAAATACAATGTTTGCAATACTATACTGACATGCTTTACGGTTAGCGCGCTCGCTTCTCACCAATGCATCCCGGGTTCGATCCTAGGACCGGCAAGTATATGAGATGGTACGATGGTCGCCAGATCGGACAGGTGGGTTTTCTCCGGGTACTCCGGCGGACCGGGAAGTATTTGAGATGGTACGATGGTCATCAGATCGGACAGGTGGGTTTTCTCCGGGTACTCCGGCGGACCGGGAAGTATGTGAGATGGTACGATGGTCGTCAGATCGGACAGGTGGGTTTTCTCCTGGTACTCCGGCGGACCGGGAAGTATGTGAGATGGTACGATGGTCGCTAGATCGGACAGGTGGGTTTTCTCCGGCGGACCGGGAAGTATGTGAGATGGTACGATGGTCGCCAGATCGGACAGGTGGGTTTTCTCCGGGTACTCCGGCGGACAGGGAAGTATGTGAGATGGTACGATGGTCGCCAGATCGGACAGGTGGGTTTTCTCCGGGTATTCCGGTTTCCTCCAACATGAATGACCACATTTACGCTTGCAACAGAGCCCACGAGAGTGATTAATATAAGTTGCTAAAACTTGCTTCGCAATCGTTGTAAAATGTTTAAAAATAAAGACACGTTTTAAAAACACAACACCGTGGCCATTATAAAATAAACATATGTTACTGCTTTTAATATGTGTGTTATATTTTACGTTTATTTATCGTCGCTACCGGTTCTAGTTGTGCATATCAGTTTTTATGTGCCGGTCGCTTAATTATTAACACAGTTATGGCCTTTTGAAGATTTGTGAAATGTGTTTTTAAGTTTATTTAACGTCGCTACCGGTTGCCCATATAAGCGACGCCTCCTGGGGAGATTAGTCATTTTATATTAGCGGATAGTGCAATGATACAGACAGAGAACCATTCCAGAGTCTCCTCTGGTTCTTTTACGTGCACGGTGTACAGCACCGACATGATACCTCGGTTTAAAGACTCATCTGAAAATTTGATTAGGGTCAGACGGGGGATCGAACATGCGATCCCTGGATTACCAGTCCAGCGTGTTACCACTGGACTACAGATCTTTCTTTTAATACCTCTAGTTGTCTCTTTATATGTTTCAACTTCCCACCTCAACAGTGTATAACCACCGCATCAACCTTTTACTTATAGCAGACACCCGATAATTTACAAAAGCATTCGGTTTCGACTTGCAAACGTTTAGTGAAGAGAAACGGCCCGATTAGCTCAGTGGTTAAATGCTTGCTACTCACAGTCCAATGCAGCCCATGTTCGATCCTCGGACCGGGAGGAATATAGCATTTGGTACGGTGGTTGCCAGATCGGACGGTGGGTTTTCTCCGGGTACTCCGTTTACCTCCCACACGAAGGGCCACATATACACGCTTTCTTCCGCGTCAATATAAGTTTTTAAAGCTTGTTTCGCAATACCTGTAAACAAATTAAAGTGTAATGAAGAGAATACAGGACGACACCTTTTTGCTATAGACGGATGCAAGTCGAAACTTGTAAAGAAGACTTGAATTAGTGTTCAAAGTGTAACACTAAACAGTATCTACGCACACTTATAGTTGCTATTAAACGGATAAACGGAGATGGTTGATTGATAAAAAAAAAGGACACTCGTAGAGAAAATTAAGATCTTAGAGTACATTAAACAGGTCTTAGATTTCTCACTGGAACAATTTGGTTTCAGTTTATAGTCACAATATGGAAATACTCCTAACATTAATAATAACTACCATGGCGATATATGGACTACAATTACATGTAACTACCACGACGATATATGGATTACAATTACATGTAACTACCACGACGATATATGGACACAATTACATGTAGCTACCATGATGATGTATGGACACAATTACATGTAACTACCATGACGATATATGGACTACAATTACATGTAACTACCATGACGATATATGTACTACAATCAATTACATGTAACTACCATGACGATGTATGGACTACAATTACATGTAACTACCATGACGATGTATGGACTACAATTACATGTAACTACCACGACGATGTATGGACTACAATTACATGTAACTACCATGACGCTGTATGGACTACAATTACATGTAACTACCATGACGATATATGGACTACAATTACATATAACTACCATGACGATGTATGGACTACAATTACATGTAAATACCATGACGCTGTATGGACTACAATCAATTACATGTAACTACCATGACGATGTATGGACTACAATTACATGTAACTACCATGACGCTGTATGGACTACAATTACATGTAACTACCATGACGATATATGGACTACAATTACATATAACTACCATGACGATGTATGGACTACAATTACATGTAAATACCATGACGCTGTATGGACTACAATTACATGTAACTACCATGACGATGTATGGACTACAATCAATTACATGTAACTACCATGACGATATATGGACTACAATTACATGTATCTACCATGACGATATATGGACTACAATTACATGTATCTATCATGACGATGTATGGACTACAATTACATGTAACTACCATGACGATATATGGACTACAATTACATGTAACTACCATGACGATGTATGGACTACAATTACATGGCAACTACCATGACGATATATGGACTACAATTACATGTAACTACCATGACGATGTATGAACTACAATTACATGTAACTACCATGACGATGTGTGGACTACAATTACATGGCAACTACCATGACGATATATGGACTACAATTACATGGTAACTACCATGACGATATATGGACTACAATTACATGGCTACTACCATGACGTTGTATGAACTACAATTACATGGCAACTTCCATGACGATATATGGACTACAATTACATGGCAACTACCATGACGATATATGGAACTACAATTACATGTAACTACAACGACCATGCACAGAGTTGGGATGATGTACACTATCAGAAGAAGAACCTCCCTACAAATTGAGCATACTGTTTTGAAAAGGAATATGACCTGAGTACATTGAATATCTAAAATGCAATAACATATGATTAAACTAAGCTAAGCAAAAATTGATCGGTGTTGTTCTTAATATATATGTTGCAGCTGAAGCTTCATGGGTTTGTTCACATCGATGCTCTTGATCCAAACGAAGCAATGCTAAGTGAAGCCAGGAACCGGAAAGTGTATGAACGTTACATTGTAGATTACATAACTGAACAACCATCTGGCATTCCGCAAGGTAAACTTATATTGAACAACCATCTGATATTCCGCAAGGTATACCTATATTGAACAACCATCTGATATTCCGCAAGGTATACATATACTGAACAACCATCTGATATTCCACAAGGTATACCTATACTGAACAACCATCTGATATGCCGCAAGGTATACATATACTGAACAACCATCTGATATTCCGCAAGGTAAACCTATATTGAACAACCATCTGATATTCCGTAAGGTATACCTATACTGAACAACCATCTGATATTCCGCAAGGTATACCTATACTGAACACCCATCTGTTATTCCGCAAGGTATACCTATTCTGAACAACCATCTGATAGTCCGCAAGGTAAACCTATATTGAACAACCATCTGATATTCCGTAAGGTATACCTATACTGAACAACCATCTGATATACCGCAAGGTATACCTATACTGAACAGCCATCAGTTATTCCGCAAGGTATACCTATACTGAACACCCATCTGTTATTCCGCAAGGTATACTTATACTGAACAACCATCTGATATTCCGCAAGGTAAAGCTATATTGAACACCCATCTGTTATTCCGCAAGGTATACCTATACTGAACAACCATCTGATATACCGCAAGGTATACCTATACTGAACACCCATCTTATAATCCGCAAGGTATACCTATATTGAACAACCATCTGATATTCCGCAAGGTATACATATATTGAACAACCATCTGATATTCCGTAAGGTAAATCTATATTGAACAACCATCTGATATTCCGCAAGGTAAACCTATACTGAGCAACTATCTGATATTCCGCAAGGTATACCTATATTGAACAACTATCTGATATTCCGCAAGGTATACCTATACTGAACAACCATCTGATATTCCACAAGGTATACCTATATTGAACAACCATCTGATATTCCGCAAGGCATACCTATACTGAACAACCATCTGATATTCCGCATGGCATACCTATACTGAACAACCATCTGATATTCCGCAAGGTATACCTATATTGAACAACTATCTGATATACCGCAATGTATATCTATATTGAGCATAATATAATTAACTGCTCTTCACTGGGTGGGTTACGTTTTTTATCGTGTGGTTTTCTGGTTGGGTGAGTATACATGCGAGTATGTCACTCTTTACTTAAAACACGATCGTGACGTCATACATTTATCCTTGTAGTCCATTATTAATAATATTGGACTGCTGTCAAAAGGCCAAAGTATTATATTAAATCCTACGCGTGCATGTACGAAATTAACAACTTTAATTAGTAGGATATTGTAATATAAGTGTGTGTTTTATGTAAGATATAAGCCAAGCGCCTCACACAGTCCACTATTTTACATATTGAATCGTTTTCGGCTTATATCCTATACTTAAAACACTGTCTTTGCAGTGAAAAGGACAGATATTAAATCCTACGCGTAAATGTACGAAATGAACAATGTTCATTTGTAGGATCTTGTTATATAAGTGTGTGTTTTAAGTAAGATGTAAGCCTCAAACGGATCCAATATGTAAAATATTGGTACTGTATTCGGCGCTATGCGCCTCACACAGTCCAATATGTTAAGTTTATAATTAACGTTGCTACCGGTTTCCCATTTGAGCGACGGGTAGTTTACCTAACAACACCTTTCCTGGACAGGCTCCAGCGGTTAACCAGTACTTGGTGCACCAACCTCCGTAAGAAACTGCCAACTATTATGAATGCATTTGCATGCATATATGGGCATTCTGTGTATGCATTGATATACATGTATGGGTGTATATACGCATGTTTGTATATATACTTTAAACTATTATGACAATAACCTAAATTTGCAAATGTCAATTGCAATATGTGAAAGAAACCCAATTGCTAGACGTAGTATGTTTCGTTATTATAAAAAATGTTTATGAAATAAATAAAATGAATAATTATTTTTTTAAAATATGCCAACATTTTCATATAAATGAGACACGGTCTGAGCGGGGCTCGAATATTTTACATATTGGATAGTGTTCGGCTTATCTACTATATTTAAAGTGATATACACGGATGAGAGGATTATGGTTGCTTTCCTCATGCTACATGACAAACCACTCACTTCTAACTGGCTACAATATTTGCAGTGTATATTTTGAGGCCCCGCCAGATTAATTTTATAACATAACTTTATATACCATATTGATCTTAACAATTATCGATAACTCTACCTGGGCCCCAATTTGTTATAGTATTGACAGGTAATATAACAGTAAAACCCCTGCATTACTGTAAGTTCACCTGCCTGACTTGTTCGTAATCCAAGTCGGACCAATGCCCTTAATGCAGTGGGTATTCACGAGAAAGGTGTGTGGTGGTGTCTACACAAGGTATGAATCAAAATACATTGTACATACCTGTACGTTGTATAAATACGATTTACCAGCTAATATAAATACAACTATGAAATCGACTATTGATTAATAATCTAGACTTTATTGTACAATATCACGTCCGTATTACATAAAATTACGCCACACATACTTAGTAGAAATGTTGGGTTGTCGTGAACATAATATGTGTACGAATGTGAAAGATTTATTTATAAGTATTGACAATTTAAGTGTCTAAGATACATCTTTATATCTATATATATAAACAGTATACTTGTTAGAATAAGCACGCAATATGTTAGCATAGTATATAAAAACATGCTACTTTTGTTTTTATCAAATTGCTATTGGATGATGATACCATCATTTAAATGTGTTCATATTTGGCCATCTACAATGATATTTAGATAAATATTGAAATTAGCTTTTAATCATGTTTAAACAAATCGCCATTGATCCATGCAACAAAATTCCCACGAATTTTCATACAATTTCCACGATGTTCTCATGTTTTCAGATTCGTATGACGTCATAACAGGATGTGGAATATTTGCAGCAACGCATGTTCCAGTAGATGCACTTCGCGAGATGATTCGTATAGTAAAACAAGGTCGGTACGCTGTATTCATAGGAATAACCATCAATAAAACGTATTTAGGATCAGTGGTTAACACACTGGACTTGCAATCCAGGGATCGCAGGTTCGAACCCCCGCTATACCACACTAAAATGACTCATATCATAGTCGTTCGGGATAACACTTTAAACCGATATCTCGCGTCCTGTCCTGGTTTACACCGTGCACGTAAACGAACCAGAGGTGGCCGTGGAATGGATCTATGCCTGTATCATTGCACTATCCTCCTAATTCTAACTTAACTAATCACTTCAGGATTCGTTCATATGGGCGACCGGTAGCGACGATAAATAAGCGTAAGCACACACACATTAATTATTAAGTGAAAACCTAAAGTTTATTATAACACAATAACAATTGTTTGTTTGTTTGTTTGTCTGTCTGTCTGTCTGTCTGTCTTACGCCGTCACCAACACCATTTTGGGCTATATCTCCTACGGGCAAGTACATGAATACCGTTATAACATAATACTGTTTTTATTCTGTGTAATACAATCATCTCATATTTTATTATATGTACACACGTGTAATATCATCTGGAAGGATTCTGATTGGATGAGAGAATAATCCTTATAATTTGCAAATTAAACTTTAATTATGCATATTTCTATTTGAATTGGTACATAACGTTAACGATAAGACAAACTACGATTTATTGACGCAATTATAGCGCTGCTGTGCGTAGTGACGTCATGACAATTTGCGATGACAGTTTGAGCCAAAACGAAAGTAGCAGTGTTAGTTTGTGCAAAAAAAGTATGATTTAAACCCAACATGGTAATATGATAAAAAGGATCTTTATTTAACCAGATAACTCATTTCAATGTCCAACTATATTGCAATGGAATATTCAATTGTTCCCTTTCAGGTGGTATATATTTCTAACAGACCGTATATCGGCCCTTAATACTCGTGTAAGATCCTATTTATATATATAACCAATGTCCGACTATATTGCAATGGAATAATGTTCCCTTTCAGGCGGGTATATATTTCTAACAGACCGTATATCGGTTGATGCTGATGGAGAGTACGATAAACTGGAGTCACTGATGGATCAGTTAGAATCGGAAGGGAAGTGGAAGAAAATAGCTCGCGATGTGTTGCCATACTATACTACAGATTTTCCAGCAGTCGGCTTCTTTTGGAAGTATCAAATTATATAAGAAAACAAAGGCAACGAATCTAACCTTTGAGGGCCTCATGGTAGATTAACTTTTGTTAAATGAGTACTCTCGTTAAATAAATAAAGTCTTTATTATTATTATTATTATTATTATTATTATTATTATTATTATTATAACCAATCCACATTGCATTGGTTATGTATATATTCGTGCACAGACGGATGCAAATATAACATATACTGACACGAAAACGAAACTGTGCACTTGCATTAGAGGTAAAATTGACATCCTTTTAGAAAATAATTAGGCAAATTTGGTATAAAAATGTGCGAACTATTGGGTAAATTAGTGCAATGTGTGAAGAATCATGTCCTTCACTCATGATAGTAATTTGGTTTAAACATTTTATTGCTTTCAAATAACATACATATACACAGACTGTACATTAATTGTTCAACAAATGAATTGTAACGAATAGTATTCGAGTGAAACTTTTATAATTTAGAAGCAAATGGGTTGGGTCACACGTGTTACCAACATTAGTGACGACCTTCACCTTATAGCATGAAGATGTAACAGAATGAGCAGACTTTTTCTATGATTCTTTAGAAGTAGTGTACATAGTTATTGGACACATGATTTATTGATAGCTATGTAAAAATGTAAAGAAAACTAGGATAGACAAATAATCTATTTTTAGCAAAGAGTGTAGTTGCTCGCATTTCCACGCCCTCATCCTAACTAAAATATACTTATATAGTAAAATTCACAATTCCATAATTTGCAACGAAAAAGTAACGCTCAATCTAAAAGTGCACAGTTTTATGGTGTTGCTAGTAGTTTCTAATACATGCTGTGCCATAACATAGACGTTTGGAAATAGTTTAGTTTAATCACCTACAACATAGACTTTTAGTGCGTATATTAAGGTATGTGCTGCTATGCTTTGCTACGAAAGAAAGTAGATGTAGATGTGTTTTATGCAATAAATATATTGTTGTACATACTGAGTAAGCTGCATTTGTTTGTTTGTGTGTTTGCTTGTGTGTTTGTTTGTGTGTTTGTGTGTTGTTTGTGTGTTTGTTTGTTTGTGTGTTTGTTTGTGTGTTTGTCTGTGTTTTTGTTTGTGTGTGTGTTTGTGTGTTTGTTTGTGTGTTTGTTTGTGTGTTTGCTTGTGTGTGTGTGTGTGTTTATGTGTTTGTTTGTTTGTTTGTGTGTTTGTTTGTTTGTGTGTTTGTCTGTGTGTTTGTTTGTTTGTGTGTTTGTGTGTTTGTTTGTGTGTTTGTTTGTGTGTTTGCTTGTGTGTTTGCTTG
The DNA here is from genome assembly GCA_014843695.1 of Archivesica marissinica. NCBI lineage: Eukaryota > Metazoa > Mollusca > Bivalvia > Venerida > Vesicomyidae > Archivesica > Archivesica marissinica. The sequence continues at coordinate 51,118,786 of CM026393.1, forward strand.
TGTGTTTGTGTGTTTGTGTGTGTGTGTGTTTGCTTGTTTGTTTGTGTGTTTGTGTGTTTGTTTGTGTGTTTGTGTGTGTGTTTGTGTGTTTGCTTGTGTGTTTGCTTGTGTGTTTGTGTGTTTGTTTGTGTGTTTGTGTGTTTGTTTGTGTGTTTGCTTGTGTGGTTTGTGTGTGTTGTGTGTTTGTGTGTTTGTTTGTGTGTTTGTGTGTTTGTTTGGTGTGTTTGTTTGTGTGTTTGTCTGTGTGTTTGTTTGTGTGTTTGTGTGTTTGTTTGTGTGTTTGTTTGTGTGTTTGCTGTGTGTTTGTTTTGTGTGTTTGGTGTGTTTGTGTGTTTGTGTGTTTGTGTGTTTGTGTGTTTGTGTGTTGCTTGTTTGTTTGTGTGTTTGCTTGTTGTGTTTTCTTGTGTGTTTGTGTGTGTTTTTGTGTTTGCTTGTTTGTGTGTGTGTGTGTGTGTTTGTGTGTTTGTGTGTTTGCTTGTGTGTTTGTGTGTTTGCTTGTGTGTTTGTGTGTTTGCTTGTGTGTTTGTGTGTTTGCTTGTTTGTTTGTGTGTTTGTTTGTGTGTTTGTTTGTGTGTTTGTTTGTTTGTTTGTGTGTTTGTTTGTGTGTTTGTTTGTGTGTTTGTTTGTTTAATTATTTGTTTGGTTTGGGAGTTCAATGTCGCACCAACAGCTCAGGTCTCCAGTTATTATTGGTGGAGGAAGACCAATGGTGCCTCTTGATCAGTAATCAGGCACTGACACTCTGGCACCATGGTATAACACTTTGGGTCTACAGCGGTGAAGAGCGTGCGATTTGAAGTCGACGGTCTTAACTACCACGGAGCGGAACCTGAATTAAGGAAAGAATTGGATTGGATTTCTCTACTACTACAGACGGATCAGTAGTCCAGTTGTTAACGCAATGGTCTGGGAATCCAGGGAACGTAGGTTCGATCCCCCATCTGACACTAATAAAAATAACAGTCTTTCAAATGGGATTTTAAACCGTGGTCTCGTACCGGTGCTTTACACTGTGCCAGAGGACATTCTGGAATGGGCCTCTGTCTGTATCATTGCACTATCCTCCAGCAATCTAAAATGACTAATCTCTTCATGAGGCGTTGCTCATATGGGTAACCGGTAGCGACGATAAATAACGTAAAACCAAAACAACAGAGCACAATAAGCTGAATGCACAAGCAACACTGTCTAGTACGATCACCAACCTGGCAGTGCGCCTACGAGGATCACACTCGGGAGCATGTTCTCCGCATAAATAACAGACACAATCGGGTGCGAAAAGAACAAAGGCAGCCAACCACTTCATTCCTCCACAAACGTCATGGGAGTGTTGAAGATATTGTGGAGGATTACGATTACCTGCCTGATAATGTAGGGGCGATCGAAACGAAGAAGAATTATGTATTATAACTAGTTATTTTAATTTTAGAATATATTAAGCTACTAAACATAATTGTTCCGTGTGTTTTTGTAGTATGCATGTGGTGTATGTATGCCTATTGGGGGAACTGGCTTGAGGTACCTGGCGGGTCTAGTTATAATGAAAAGATCCAATTCAACATTTGAATTTACTTATGCATGTACATATCTAGTTGTGTCAGCATTCTGGAGCTAAGTGACAACAGAAGCTAAAAGGTTCCAGCCCAAAGATCGCGAAACAGTGAAGATACTGGATGTAGGGGCTGGCACTGGTCTTGTTGGACAAGAGGTAAGGATTTTTGCTTCATCATTTATATTACAGATCTCCGTTTAGAGAAGAGAATGTAGGACAGCTTTTTGCTATAACAAACGTAGGTCCACATGGAAATGAGACTAGTTCAATTCTTCAAAGTGTCAAGTTCACTAACAATGATGTACGCACATTTTTAATTGGCTACTATGATAGCCATGGACGGTCCTAAGCCCGACTGAGAAAGGAGGAAGGTTGTGCGTAGGGCCAGCATTCCTACCACGTAAAACAACCACACGCTACAGAAACCAACACCACAGCAACTACTACGGAGGATTTACGGTATCGACCAAGAGGAGAGCGTATGAAACAGAGCAATCTAAAGAAACCAGAAGACCAGATGACAAGGTGGAAGGACCATTTCCAGGAACTACTCAGCGGTACACCTGTGACCAACCCACCAGACATAGCAGACGGACCAGAACTGGAAGTAGAGATGGGACAGATCACAAGGAATGAAGTGACAAGGGCCATCAACAAGATCAAGAATGGGAAAGCACCGGGGCCAGACAACATCCCACCAGAAGCGCTGAAGGCATCGACTGAGACCACAGCAGCACTACTACTAGACCTTCTACAGCAAGTCTGGGATGAAGAAGTGGTTCCAGAAGAATGGAGAGTAGGGCACATCGTCAAGCTACCCAAGAAGGGTGACCTCAGCAACTGCCAGAATTGGAGGGGCATCCAGCTACTGTCCATCCCAAGTAAAGTCCTCACAAGACTCCTACTAGAAAGGATCAAGAATGCAGTGAACGCCAAGTTGAGGGAAGAACAGGCAGGATTCAGGGCAGGAAGATCATGCACAGATCAGATAGCAACACTCCGCATCATCGTTGAACAGTCCATCGAATGGCAGTCTCCAATTTACATCAACTTCATCGATTTCAAGAAAGCGTTTGACACGATTGATAGAGACGTCATATGGAGCATCCTCGGGCACTACGGCATACCAGGAAAGATCATCAACATTATTCGGAGCCTGTACAACAACACCACTTGCCATGTGATCCATGACATGAACCTTTCACAGCCATTTCCCGTCAGCACCGGCGTCCGTCAGGGCTGTATGCTCTCGCCTCTCATTTTCTCCGTCGTACTGGACTGGATATTGAGAACGACAGTCGACAGACCAAGAGGAATACAGTGGACACTTACAGAGAAGTTGGAGGACCTCGACTTTGCGGATGATCTAGGCCTCCTGTCCCACACACACCAACACATGCAACAGAAGTCAGAACGCCTACACACAGTTGCCGAGACTACAGGGCTGGAGATCAACATTAAGAAGACCAAGTGCCTCAGGGTAAACGCGGCAAGGAACATACCCATTCAGATAGATGGCCATCCAATCGATAATGTTGACTTCTTCACCTACCTCGGCAGCGTCATCAGCAAAACAGGGGGAACAGAAGAAGACATCCAAGCCCGTATTGGGAAAGCACGACATGCCTTTGTGACGTTGAAGCCAGTATGGAACAACAATAACATCCACCTCAAGACAAAGCTCAGACTGTTTGAGACGAATGTTAAGACAGTGCTCTTGTACGGAGCTGAGACCTGGAGACGCACCAAGGGCCTTGACCACAAACTACAGGTATTCACCAACAACTGCCTCAGACAGATCCTACGCATCAGATGGCCAGAAAAGATCACCAACCAGGAGTTGTGGCGGCGAACAAGACAGGACCCCATCACAGACTCTATCACACAGAGGAAGTGGAGGTGGATAGGGCACACTCTACGACGAGACCAGCCCAACATAGCACGCCAAGCACTGGATTGGAATCCACAGGGCACACGGAAAAGAGGTCGACCAGTTACGACATGGCGAAGGACTCTGGACAGTGAGCTGCGCCGAAGCAGGATGTCCTGGGGGGAAGCCAAGGCAGCAGCAACGGACCGGTCCAAGTGGAGAGCAGTGGTGAAGGCCCTATATCCCAACCGGGGTGAAGAGGATTAATAGAAATAATAGAATTATGATTTATCACGTAGCTGTCCGATTAGCGAGTAGTTAGCGCGCTCGCTTCTCACCAATGCGACCCGGGTTCGATCCTCGGACAGGGAAGTATATGAGATGGTACGATGGTCGCCAGATCGGACAGGTGGGTTTTCTACGGGTACTCCGGTTTCCTCCCACATGAATGACTACATATACGCTTTCATCTGAGCCAACGAGAATGATTAATATAAGTTGTTAAAACTTGCTTCGCAATCATTGTAAGATAAATAAAGTATAAAAAATATCAGGTAGAAACGCAGGTACGGTGAAAGTCGATTGAAAGAATGTCCATGCTAGACAAAAATAGTACGATTACGGAACTGGAGGTCGAAGGTTTGAACCTCGTCAGGTGTTCGTTCTGATATGGCCGGTTGGTGAGCCGCCAGCTAGTTAAATAATGGTTACCGATTGTCTACCAGCTTGGCGCCTGGCATACAAGCATAGGATTCGGGAAGTATGGCCTTTGTTTATTCACGTGGTTTTGTTTACGGTTTCGACGCCTTGTTGAAATAACATGAGAGTGAATGTGCCTTTTATTCTAAAATATGTTATGCAATATCAGTTTAGATATTACATGTAAAATGGATCAAGTTAATATTAATACTAGTAATATTATTCCACATGCTGTTTAAAGATAATGATTGCACGCTATTCACCTAAAAACATTAGACGTCGAATACAGGTATGCACCACGGTACGTACTCGTAGATTGGTGTTGTTATAATACGCAGCTGAAGCTTCGTGGATTTATTCACATCGATGCGCTTGAACCAAACGAAGCAATGCTAAGTGAAGCCAGGAACCGGAAAGTGTATGAACGTTATACATTGTAGATTACATAACTGAACAACCATCTGACATTCCGCAAGGTATAGAATGCATGTGGAAGTCGTGATAGCTCAGTGGCCGGAATTCGAGCCCCACTGGAGCCGTTACGATTGTGTCCTTAGGCAAGGCATTTAAATTCCACATGCCTCTTCTCTCTCCCTCGTGGCGATGGATTTCATCAGGAATGAGGTCTCGAGAGTGATTAATATAAGTTATAAGAACTTGTTTCGCAATCGAGCTAAAATAAATGTGTATAAACTACAGTATGCATACTCTAATAATTGGTCTAATCAATTGTTGGGATAATGTGCGTGCGTGCGTGCGTGCGTGCGTGCGTGCGTGCGTGCGTGCGTGCGTGCGTGCGTGCGTGTATAACATATGTACATATAACATCCATACAATACAACTATGAAGATAAACATGACATATAACATCTGTACATATAACATCTGTACATATAACATCCATACAATGCAACTATCAAGATAAACATGACATATAACATCTGTACATATAACATCTGTACATATAACATCTGTACAGATTCTGTACATATAACATCTGTACATATAACATACATACAATACAACTATCAAGATAAACATGACATATAACATCTGTACATATAACATCTGTACATATAACATCCATACAATGCAACTATCAAGATAAACATGACATATAACATCTGTACATATAACATCTGTACATATAACATCTGTACATATAACATCCATACAATACAACTATCAAGACAAGTGGATTGAATTGAAAACTACAGGATCTTATAGTAATTCTCTCCACATGAAATAATTCGACACCCACCATGCGATTCAAACATATAGTGGTGAGTGGCAAGTCATTTGAAGTCAACGATCTTAACCACTCGCCACGGAGGCCCAGTTTAGGCAGGCAATTAGATATATTGGCTACATATATATAGTATCTTACAAGAGTGATTATTTCAAACCATTATTATGAAACGCTTAATAAAATATGGTATGAAATCACCACGAGTGTAATATCCTTTTTATCACATTACCACAGCAACAGTAACCATGGATTTGAAGTATAAATACGTCTCAGTCCCTGATAATCGAACAACTTCACAATATTATAATCACTGGACTCGCTAGTGCATATTGAGCATTTTATTGAACTAATCAGTTGATTTTAAACAAATACTGCATGGACATAAACAACATGTATTGCAAGCTGTCAATGTCATGCTGTACTTCACTGAAGTTGTGTGATAAATATGTTTTTACAGACTCAGATGACCCAGACTCCGCAACAGCTAATTACCTCAATAGCTTCATAAAATATGTTTTATGGGTTTTTTATACACGTATGAATTAATATCTACACGGATGGTGAGATTACTGTCAGCATTTATCATGCGTGCAAATAACTGTCGCGTACAATATTTGCCATTCAACAAAATACTCAATCACTATCGTCAATATGTGTCAGGTAGAACATTAGTTATTTCTCCTATACATTTCGAGATACAGTCAGAATGGAAAATAGTAATCATAATGTGGCATTAATTAATTCCCTGATTAGGAAGGTGACGCATGCTGAATTATCGATGGAAGACTCACAACTTGCTTACAATGAATTGGCGGAATCATACGAAAAGGTATAAATGTTTTATTTCAAAATATAGTGTCTAGCCTACTAGTCTTACGATAATGTTAGTGTTGCTATACCTTTACTATTATCACGGATGTTACATTCTTACAATACCGGTGCAAATTCACACATGTTCTACTTGCCGCACTAACTGTGTTTGTATTCATTACGTCCTAGAACGCAACAGAAATCGTCACTTTTTTTCAATCTCAGTCTCAACCTTTCTGATTGGTGGAGCGAAGAGCAACTCTCATATTCAACCAATCATATTATTTATTGTGAAGTTAGGTATATTACATCCGGCAGTGTCAGGCCTGCCCATTTCAGCCAGGACAACTTGCACGTCGTGCACTTGATAGGACTGGCTGACTGGAAAGAAGACCAGGAATCGAAGTAGACCAGTAATTAACTTAGAAACATTCAGTCGCTCATATACACCCTCGGCGGTGCTGCCCGTCGTTTATTCCTGCTGGGATTGTTTTTCGATGTAAATAGGTGAGATGCGAATAGTTGGCCGTATATCTCCCCTTTCGCTTAGGTTCCAAGATGATTATTTTCCAAGATAGATGATTATTTTCCAAGATGATTATTTTCCAAAGTTGTTGTAGTCCACAGCAACGGTCTAGAGACACTAAATAGCAAAGTATATTACCACAAAACCGCTATAAACAAGCTTACTTAAACTAGCACAAGCTACAAGCGGAACTAAATGAAGCTGATGATAGGATCGATTCATTAGAAAATCGGTTAGATAACATGGGAGAAGAAATTCACCCCGCTTCCACAGAGTCAACATTAATTCATCCAAACTTCCATTACAGTCCAGGCCATCAGTTACTACAAGTCCGTCCAAATTATGACCAACTAATCGTTAATAGCTAAAACGATAAGCTCGACCCGCCCATATCAATTGACGAGCACATCCTATAGGACCCGCCAGGGACGGTCAGGTGCAGATCCTATGTAAATTTAACCCTTTCCTTCATAGAGATTTAGGTTAATATACTATTATATCTCCATACAAACGACAGCCATTAGCTAGCATGCAGTTGATAAGTAGTCGCCATATCTATCACACCTCCATAGATATTACTGAGACTACATAGATATTTAGGTTAATATATTATTATATCTCCATACAACCGACAACCATTTAACTATCATGCAGTGGATAAGTAGTCGCCATATCTATCACACCTCCATAGATATTACTGAGACTACATAGAGATTTAGGTTAATATACTATTATATCTCCATACAAACGACAACCATTTAGCTATCATGCAGTGGATAAGTAGTCGCCATATCTATCCCACCTCCATAGATATTACTGAGACTACATAGAGATTTAGGTTAATATACTATTATATCTCCATACAAACGACAACCATTTAGCTATCATGCAGTGGATAAGTAGTCGCCATATCTATCACACCGCCATATATATTACTGGGGACTACATAGAGATTTAGGTTAATATACTATTATATCTCCATACAAACGACAGCCATATAGCTATCATGTAGCGGATAAGTATTCGCCATATCTATCACACCTCCATATATATTACTGGGATTACATGATATTCTTGCCATTATTATGAACATTGGTTTGGCTACTACATTGTCAATATATGTCGTATTGGTAATGACGTCAAGAGGTGCTTCTATGAGGGAAAAGGTTAAAGGATGGAAGTTGAAATATCGAGTATACATGAATAAGAAAAACTTTAAAAAACACAAATATGGTCAGTTTAAAGTGTTCGTGACGGAAGATCTGACGAGGAAAAGCCAGTTACTTGTTCAACAGTTGTAACAAGTCAGGCGGGAGAACCAATTGGACAGTTTCTGGACCAACGAAGCTAGAATTTTCTATAAACGCTCACCGACTGATAAAGTGAGATTTATTCAGCGTGTTAGTAATATAGACTATATGTTGCCTGATCCGTCGGATCACATCCTCCAAAACCAGGGCACAAGGGACCACCATAATTTCACCACTAAGTGAATGAGTGAGTATTTGGTTTAACGGCGCATCAGCACAGTTCAGGCTATATCGCACCGGGTTAAGTATATTGTATTATATATCTACAATTTAAAAATATTATGTAGTACTGTATGTATTAAAATTGTAATGACGAAAGGTCAATTGCAACAAAATTTATCAAGCTGTAAAAATGATAATAAAATGTCAGTTGTAAAACTTACAATATATGGAAAAGATGTGATTCTTTTAAAAATGCAATACTATATTTAAAATCAACAGTGTCGAAAAGCTCCTTCATTGTCACAACTGTATAATATTTTTCGACGAACGAATGAGTGCTAAATCTACACAGTGAATTAAGATGTGTTCAACATTTATAGAGGAATGGCATGGTATACACCATGCTGGATCCTCTCTTTTCAATAAAAATGAGTGTGTAAAACGGGTATGTCCAAGTCTCAAACGTGACATTACTGTTTCCTCTCTACGGTTGGAGTGATAAATAAAAGATGATTTGCCAATGTTTGGCTTAATTGGTTGTAGCTTATTGAATTGTATGTTATTCCAAGTGGTGTGCCACTTTGAAGTAATATAAGAAAGAATCGAGTGCCTAGCATCAGTGTATGGTACATGTATTTTAGAATATATACAGTCTAGTTTAAGTGCATCTTTTGCACTTTGATCAGCCATTTCATTGCCACGAATACCAATATGACTTGGTATCCAGCAATATATAACATGTTTAGTCGATGTAATATATGTGTGCTTAATAAGTAATTTGTGAATAAGGTTTTTTTAACGTACACGTTGTCTACTGATTGTAGTACAGATCAAGAATCTGAAAGGATCATACATTTTCTATCACGTGATGCAGCAGCAAAATTCAAACCTAAATCAATAGCCTCTACTTCTGCTGAAAATATACACGCATGATCAGGTAGTCGTAATTTAGAATTATGTAATTTAATGACAGCAGCACAGCCAACTTTGTTGCCGGCTTTAGATCCATCTGTGTATATTGGTGTATAATCTGAAAACATGGTTCTGATTTCATTTAATTTTGATCTAAACAGTAGCGGGTTAGTATAATTTATGATTTCAGGTTATCATGAAGTTGTAAAATAACGTTGGGTTTAATCAGGTCAAAAGGAGCTATATCTGATATAAATGTTTAATGAACATTGTCAATGTTAAAATCTACGTTATGAATAGCTTCCATGATTCGAGGACGTATCGCCTCATAGGACGTTTTATTGTCTAGATCAAACACGACTTTGTACGCTGGATTTCTTGGGTTTGATTTAAGCTTAAAGGCATATTGTATAGATAATTGTTCACGTCTGGGGTAAAGGGGTGGTTTATTTGCTTCTACATATAAATGCTATTGGTGATGTTCTGAAAGCTCCGAGTGCAAGTCGTAAGCATTGGTAATGTATTGGGTCAAGTGTTTTGATATGTGATGGTCTGGCTGATCCATACACAATTGATCCATAATCAAGTTTGGAACGAACTAGCACTCTATACAGTCTAAGGAGGACCTTTTGATCAGCTCCCCAGTCCGTATGAGCTACTACTTTAATGAGGTTCATCGACAGTGGGTTTGGTATCAGAAGAAATGATAGATTGGAAATATAAATGAACAGATTGTATTATTTTACTTTTTACTATGCATTGAATAGGCAATTTATTTGTTATTTTACAACCTTAAGAATTACATTGTAGACCATGGCGGGGGTTGGCCGCGTAGCTCACGCGCTCACGGCGGATAATGTTGCAAAATGCTTCCAGCCCAAAGACCGCGAAACCGTGAAGTTGCTGGATGTAGGGGCTGGTACTGGGCTGGTTGGACACGAGGTAAGGTATTATGCTTGCTCTTTAGTCGCCAACCATACAGTCGGCGACTATATTTGATGTGCACTAGGAAATGTCAGAAGGAAGGAGCAACGTCAAAATTGACAAATGTCGAAAACAATTTTGAAAACGTAAAACGAAGCATTTACATTACAAATGTGAAGAAGGAATCCTTTTAAATCGAATGGCTGTTTAGAACAGAAATGTGTGTGATGCACGTGAATAAAAATAATTATGAAACTCTAATAATAGCTGATCACAAGGACAAGGCATTAAAAACCGAAACGATCCGAAATGCGATTAAATGGAACCTTTGTCATACATGAAGCATTTAAATATGCCGTTCTACATACGGGTAATTTTGTGTGTATGTTTTTTGATATACAGTCAAACCTGTCTTAAACGGCTAGTCAAGGGAGTGGTAAAAATTGGCTGCTTAACACAGATGGCTGCTTAATAGAGGTTAAATGCTGAACCAATTGCCACATTGGGAGTTTGGTTACTGGCTGCTTAATAGAGGTTGGCTGCTTAATAGAGATAACCGCTAACACAGAGTTGACTGTATTTCCTATTTTTAGTTATAACATAAATGTGTTTCTTTAAATAACAACGTATTCCCTTACGTGCAAATAGCTTCATATAACCGCATGTGTGATGTGCTAGTGGCTCGGTTAGCTCAGTTGGTTGAGCGTTTTCCTTGTAGGCGCAAGGTCCCGGGTTCGAACCCCGGGTTGTTACTAATGTTTTCTCACTCTGTAACAGTTACCTTTAACATTTAACTGTTTCATATTTGCTTCTTATTTTTTCATAATAAACATTCGACATACATAATCCTAAGATACAAAGTGTGCGATACTATACTGGCACGCTTTACGGTTAGCGCAGTGGTTAGCGCGCTCGCTACTTACCAATGCAACCCGGGTTCGATCCTCAAACCGGGAAGTAAGTGAGATGGTACGGTGGTCGCCAGATCGGACAGGTGGGTTTACTCCGGGTACTCCGGTTTCCTCCAACATGAATGACCATATATACGCTTGCAACCGAGCCAACGAGAGTTGTTAAAACTTGCTTCGCAATCGTAAAATAAATAAAGTTTAAAAAAAGACACGCTTTAAAAACACAACACCGTGGCCATTATAAAATAAACATATGTTACTACTTTTAATATGTGTGTGTTTTACGTTTATTTATCGTCGCTACCGGTTCTAGTTGTGCATAGCAGTTTTTGCGTGCCGGTCGCTTAATTTTTAACACAGTTATGGCCTTTTGAAGATTTGTGAAATGTGTTTTTAAGTTTATTTAACATCGCTACCGGTTGTCCATATGAGCGACGTCTCCTGAAGAGATTAGTCATTTTATATTTGCGGAGAGTGCAATGATACAGACAGAGACCCATTCCAGAGACTCCTCTGGTTCTTTTACGTGCACAGTGTACAGCACCGACACGAGACCTCGGTTTAAAGTCCCATCTGAAAGACTGTTGATCTTATTATGGTCAGACGGGGGATCGAACATGCGATCCCTGGATTACCAGTCCAGCGTGTTACCACTGGACTACAGATCTGTCTTTTAATACCTCTAGTTGTCTCTTTATATGTTTCAACTTCCCACCTCAACAGTGTATAACCACTGCATCGACTTTTTACTTATAGCAGACCCCCGATAATTTACAAATTCATTCGGTTTCGACTTGCAAACGTTTAGTGAAGAGAAACTGTCCGATTAGCTCAGTGGTTAACATGCTCGCTACTCATCGTACAATGCAGCCCGTGGTCGAGCCTCGGACCAGGAGGAATGTAGCATTTGGTACGGTGGCTGCCAGATCGGACGGTGGGTTTTCTCCGGGGACTCCGTTTACCTCCCACACGAAGGGCCACATATACACGCTTTCTTCCGCGTCAATATAAGGTTTTAAAGCTTGTTTCGCAATCCCTGTAAACTAATTAAAGTGTAATGAAGAGAATACAGGACGACACCTTTTTGCTATAGACGGATGCACGTCGAAACTTGTAAAGAATACTTGAATTATTGTTCAAAGTGTAACACTAAACAGTATCTACGCACACTTATAGTTGCTATTAAACGGATACACGGAGATGGTCGATTGATAAAAAAATGACACTCCTAGAGAAAATTAAGATTTTAGAGTACATTAAAAAACAGGTCTTAAATTTCACACTCGAACAATTTGGTTTCAGTTTATAGTCACAATATGGAAATACTCCTAACATTAATAATAACTACCATGACGATATATGGACTACAATTACATGTAACTACCATGACGACATATGGACTACAATTACATGTAACTACCATGACGATATATGGACTACAATTACATGTAACTACCATGACGATGTATGGACTACAATTACATGTAACTACCATGACGATATATGGACTACAATTACATGTAACTACCATGACGATGTATGGACTACAATTACATGTAACTACCATGACGATGTATGGACTACAATTACATGTAACTACCATGACGATATATGGACTACAATTACATGTAACTACCATGACGATGTATGGACTACAATTACATGTAACTACCATGACGATGTATGGACTACAATTACATGTAACTACCATGACGATATATGGACTACAATTACATGTAACTACCATGACGATGTATGGACTACAATTACATGTAACTACCATGACGATATATGGACTACAATTACATGTACATGTAACTACCATGACGATATATGGACTACAATTACATGTAACTACCATGACGATATATGGACTACAATTACATGTAACTACCATGACGATATGGACTACAATTACATGTAACTACCATGACGATATATGGACTACAATTACATGTAACTACCATGACGATGTATGGACTACAATTACATGTAACTACCATGACGATATATGGACTACAATTACATGTAACTACCATGACGATATATGGACTACAATTACATGTAACTACCATGACGATGTATGGACTACAATTACATGTAACTACCATGACGATGTATGGACTACAATTACATGTAACTACCATGACGATATATGGACTACAATTACATGTAACTACCATGACGATGTATGGACTACAATTACATGTAACTACCATGACGATGTATGGACTACAATTACATGTACATGTAACTACCATGACGATATATGGACTACAATTACATGTACGTAACTACCATGACGATATATGGACTACAATTACATGTAACTACCATGACGATATATGGACTACAATTACATGTAACTACCATGACGATGTATGGACTACAATTACATGTAACTACCATGACGATATATGGACTACAATTACATGTAACTACCATGACGATGTATGGACTACAATTACATGTAACTACCATGACGATATATGGACTACAATTACATGTAACTACCATGACGATATATGGACTACAATTACATGTAACTACCATGACGATGTATGGACTACAATTACATGTAACTACCATGACGATGTATGGACTACAATTACATGTAACTACCATGACGATATATGGACTACAATTACATGTAACTACCATGACGATGTATGGACTACAATTACATGTAACTACCATGACGATGTATGGACTACAATTACATGTAACTACCATGACGATATATGGACTACAATTACATGTAACTACCATGACGATGTATGGACTACAATTACATGTAACTACCATGACGATATATGGACTACAATTACATGTAACTACCATGACGATGTATGGACTACAATTACATGTAACTACCATGACGATGTATGGACTACAATTACATGTAACTACCATGACGATATATGGACTACAATTACATGTAACTACCATGACGATGTATGGACTACAATTACATGTAACTACCATGACGATATATGGACTACAATTACATGTAACTACCATGACGATATATGGACTACAATTACATGTAACTACCATGACGATATATGGACTACAATTACATGTAACTACCATGACGATGTATGGACTACAATTACATGTAACTACCATGACGATGTATGGACTACAATTACATGTAACTACCATGACGATGTATGGACTACAATTACATGTAACTACCATGACGATGTATGGACTACAATTACATGTAACTACCATGACGATATATGGACTACAATTACATGTAACTACCATGACGATGTATGGACTACAATTACATGTAACTACCATGACGATGTATGGACTACAATTACATGTAACTACCATGACGATATATGGACTACAATTACATGTAACTACCATGACGATGTATGGACTACAATTACATGTAACTACCATGACGATATATGGACTACAATTACATGTAACTACCATGACGATATATGGACTACAATTACATGTAACTACCATGACGATGTATGGACTACAATTACATGTAACTACCATGACGATGTATGGACTACAATTACATGTAACTACCATGACGATATATGGACTACAATTACATGTAACTACCATGACGATATATGGACTACAATTACATGTAACTACCATGACGATATATGGACTACAATTACATGTAACTACCATGACGATATATGGACTACAATTACATGTAACTACCATGACGATATATGGACTACAATTACATATAACTACCATGACGATATATGAACTACAATTACATGTAACTACCATGACGATGTATGAGGAAATATGACTTGGGTACATTGCATATCTAAAATGCAATAAAATATGATGAAACTAAGCTAAGCTAACAATTGGTTTTGTGCATATGTATTTTCGCAGCTGAAGCTTCGTGGGTTTGTTCACATCGATGCTCTTGATCCAAATGAAGCAAAGCTAAGTGAAGCCAGGAACCGGAAAGTGTATGAACGTTACATTGTAGATTACATAACTGAACAACCATCGGATATTCCGCAAGGTATACCTATATTGAACAACCATCTGATATTCCGCAAGGTATACATATACTGAACAACTATCTGATATCCCGCAAGGTATACCTATATTGAACAACCATCTGATATTCCGCAAGGTATGTCTACACTGAACAACCATCTGATATTCCGCAAGGTATACCTATATTGAACAACCATCTGATATGCCGCAAGGTATGTCTACACTGAACAACCATTTGATATTCCGCAAGGTATGTCTACACTGAACAACCATCTGATAGTCCGCAAGGTATACCTACACTGAGCAACCATCTGATATTCCGCAAGGTATACCTATATTGAACAACCATCTGATATTCCGCAAGGTATACCTATATTGAACAACCATCTGATATTCCGCAAGGTATAACTATATTGAACAACCATCTGATATTCCGCAAGGTATACCTATATTGAACAACTATCAGATATTCCGCAAGGTATACCTATATTGAACAACCATCTGATATTCTGCAAGGTATATCTATACTGAACAACCATCTGATATTCCGCAAGGTATACCTATATTGAACAACCATCTGATATTCCGCAAGGTATACCTATACTGAAAAACCATCTGATATTCCGCAAGGTATACCTATATTGAACAACCATCTGATATTCCGTAAGGTATACCTATATTGAACAACCATCTGATATTCCGCAAGGTATACCTATATTGAACAACCACCTGATAGTTCGCATGGTATATCTATACTGAACAACCATCTGATAGTCCGCAAGGTATAAAATATATATAAACAATATACTTGTTAGAATAAGCACGCAATATGTTAGCATAGTATATAAAAACATGCTACTTTTTTTGTTTATCAAATTGTTATTGGATGATGATAGCAACGATTTAAATGTGTTCATATTTGGCCATCTACAATGATATTTAGGTAAATATTGAAACTAGCTTTTCATCATGTTTAAACAAATCGCCATTGATCCATGCAACAAAATTCCCACGACGTTTCATACAATTCCACGATGTTCTCATGTTTTCAGATTCGTATGACGTCATAACAGGATGTGGAATATTTGCATCAACACATGTTCCAGTAGATGCACTTCGCGAGATGATTCGTATAGTAAAACAAGGTCTGTACGCTGTATTCATAGGAATAACCATCAATAAAACGTATTTAGGATCAGTGGTTAACACACTGGACTTGCAATCCAGGGATCGCAGGTTCGAACCCCC